>OZ030386.1:11479689-12079689 GCA_964023945.1 Ectemnius cavifrons
GGTGCAGCGGGCAGCACCGCCAGCCAGAGAGAGCACTGTTCAGAGAGAGAGAGAGAGAGAGGGAGAGTGCACCGGAGAGATATCCCGGTGCTCTCGAGGAAGGAGACGCTAGGAAGAGAGACCGTTGAACTCGCAGCCGAGCGCGCCTTTACGCTGCATCGAGTTACCTTCCCGGATTCGTTCGGTTCGGACCGAGTTCCCCTTGCGTCCCAAGTCTCACGGAAATCTATTGCAACTCACAGAAAAAAAGAGAGAGAGAGAGAGCGATTCTCTCTAACAACGATACGATACACATTTGCTGCAATTGCCGCTTCATTGAGCAGCCAGTGCGATCTGCCCGGAGCTTATATGACAGACTAGTGGAGACTGCAATTGTAAACAACGTGGAAGAGTCGGGTTCCAGGAACCCGGCTCGGTTCGATCTGGCCGGCTCAACGGAACGGTCTCGGTTCCGTCCGTGCTGTTGCCCGCAATGGTCATTGCGAGCTGGTTTTTCGCCGAACTCCAGTTACCGCGTCGCCCAGGCTAATTAAAGACCGTTAGGTGGCGAGGCGGTCCGCTATCGCATCCTCCAGTCATTTTCCTACATGCACTTGTTGCCTCGACACCGGTGTCGGTGGGAGAAAGACTCGGCCGGTTGGGGAGGCTGATCCTCAGCCTTCTATTTCATCTCTCAAGAATGCCACTCTTTGGGGAATGATACTAGGAAAGCGGCTATAGGCCTAATAGGCGAATCGTGTCCTGGGAGAGTCGCCGTCGGGTTAGCGGGAGGGTGAAAGGGGGAAGGGAAGCATGGGATAGTGTTCTGCTGGGTTGAGATAGGATCAAGGGCTCTTGGAAGGCGCGCGCGAGTATAGGCGCATCCTTGCTCTGGTCGGGCGCGCTCTGATCGCTCCGAAGGAACTATCGCGGCCGGTGGCGATGGCGGCACACCGAGAGAGAATCGTCCTTCCTTCCTTCCAAGTTCGATGACTCCCCGCTCTGATCATCGCAAGGGGTAAACGTCTTTCCCTTCTCTCCTACCCCGCCGGCAGCCTTTTCTTCCTCTTCTCTCCGGGCTCCTCTTCCACCGGCTTCCTTCCTTCTACTATCTCTCCCCTCTACTCTTTCGGTATTTCTCTCTACTCTAGAACACCTCTCTCAGCTTCTCCTTCAGCACCCTTCTCACATCCCGCAGGCTCTGTCTCTCGCGGCCGAGAGTTGTCATAACCGCGCTCGGTCATCCGTCATGCATCACTCGCCACTCTGTGGCCAAGACAGATCTCACGCCGCCGTGTCGTTGCTTCGTGCGACCGGGATGCGCCTCCTTCGCCCGAGAGGGTCTTCTGCTCCAGCGGATGCAGAGGTGTTTCTTAGATGTACGCGACAAAGAGAGAAACTTGTATTCGTCCAGTTTTCGGAAGTCTAGCTAGGAGAAACTGTGAGAAAGGACGTCATTCTATCTCTGGTTTCCTGTTCCCACTGTGGGATTGATCGATCTTCCGGTTGGGTGTATTACTGTTCCCGGAAGTCGAGCACTTCCCATTTCAATGCTGCCCAGTAACCCGAAGAGACTTGCTACAGGATTATTGAGGAGAGTTTCGAGCGTGGTGGTTACAGTTTTTGAAGATAGGTTTATTTTCCGATAGATGCGAGATGGACGGCGGTTCGCAGTGCTGGTACTGAGGGTGGCAGGGTGCGAAGATGGGTAACAATGGGAGCTCCCATCATCAGATCGCGTCCGCCGGTCCAGAGAGGGGTCGGGGGTGGACGCAGTCATTTCCGCGGGAATTGGCGCGGAATCACTCTCAACCGGGAGGCCGAAAGGTACTGCCGGAGCCTCCTAATCAGAGGCTGCGCGCCACCAATAATGGTAGCATCATTCACAACGGCGGGACCATAAGCGGCCGGAGACCTCCGGCGCTCACCTTGCCTCACGACCTGAATAAGGTAACGATTCTTAGCCCGGCTATGACGTGGCCCCGCGCCTACCTTCCACCTTCCACGCACACCCTACTCCACTATCCTACTCGACTTTCCATTTCGACCATCCATTCTACTACATTCTCCGCTGGCCTTTATCCACTATCCACAATAATTCCCACCCCAGAACCTCACAATTCAAACCCTATTTTTCTAGGGCGGCTTTCGCACTCGAAGCAGCTCTGCTTCGAACATGGCTGATCCACGGAACAGAATGATGGACAGGCATTGCTGCTATCGACTTTCGGACATCGATCATATGAGGGATGCCAAAAGATTCGGTAGCGAGCCTGATCTCAGGTGCTCGCCATCGATGGACCGACGACTCGCTGCTAGACAGACTCGTCCGGATCACCGACGATCCAATGGGTATTGCCACCCCGAGAGGGATGTTAGGGAACGACCCGAGAATAAGTACAGAGGGAAAAAGAAGTACAAAGCGCCTGCACCCCCTACAAACACTGGGGAAGGATCTTCGCCAGAGGATGCGTATAAGTGGGATATTGGTCGGGATTCACGGTGCAGAGTAGAGGAAGATCCTGGTCAGCCACCGCCTAGAAGGTCTCGCCTCTTTAAAACAAGAGCGGAGACGAAAAAGACTCAAGTCAATTGGCACTCTTCCTCGTCCTCCTCATCTTCGGCGTTGGCGCATCAT
The DNA here is from genome assembly GCA_964023945.1 of Ectemnius cavifrons. NCBI lineage: Eukaryota > Metazoa > Arthropoda > Insecta > Hymenoptera > Crabronidae > Ectemnius > Ectemnius cavifrons. The sequence goes on from OZ030386.1 coordinate 11,482,307, forward strand.
CGGCGACCGGAGAACGAACGGAATGAAAGCGATACCAGATGGAAGAACGATTGTGCGACCAAGGAAAACGAGAGGCCAGGTTGGCATGAAGTTGAACGTCCACGGGACCACCATGAGAGATGGTACAGCAGGCCGGATCCAAAGAGAACGAAACTCTTCGATGGCAAGAATACCCTTCAGAGGAGTATGAGTAGTCCGGAATTCCAAGCGGAGTTAATCCAAGTGGCGAGGAAGGTCCGAGACAAGCTCAATTGTAATCGAAAGAGCGCAGCACCCATTGTCGAAGCGATAAAGTACAGATCGTTGGATCGGCACGCAGAGTGCGAACGCCAGACTAGTATAGAAGAAGAGACCGAGAGATTATCGAAGAGTCAGCGGGAAATCTCTTACGACGAGCATAGGTCCGAAGATAAATTCATCTCCAGGGTTCATGAGAACAAGCATGGTCGGATAGAACGATGTCTTACACGGGAGAGTGAGACAACCACCCTTGAAGAACACACTGACTTTGCCAATAAAAGTAGATCCACTGAAAAAGTGACCAGTTTCAACGAAGAGATCAGAAAACCACATCGAGACAGACTAGAAGTCCTGGGGCGTAGTTTGGAGACGAGAATTTCAACGGATAATCGAAAATCGGACCACTCTGTGATGCTGGAGCCACGGAGAACGGTAGACCTCCTAAAAAATGGGAAGTGCTCCGACAGTGCCAGTCCAACCGGTACTGACGAGTCGGAACCCCCAATTGCCCAATTTGTCAGAGATAAACTGGACATTCGGGGATGGCATACTGGGAAAATAAACGCCTCAGAGAGAATGGACGGCACAGACAAGGACAAAGAGAACTCAGATCCAAGGTGGTGGAAAGAGGATCTCAAGAATGGTGGTCGCAAGGACAAATGGTGGTCGGAGAACATTAGCCCTGAAAACTTGACGCCCAGAACCAAAGCTAGCTTTCCGGAGGACTCGCAACCAGTGGAGGAGCACGGCGAGAACTGGCACGGGTAAGTTGAGCCTCATCTTCCTACTTCCTCTTCCTTTTCAGGATTACATCCACTCTAATTATAATATGGTATGCCCGGTAGACACGCATCCCCAGAAAAGTCAACCCCAAAGACATTCTACTTCGGCATGAACGAGCCGACCTTGAAGGAAACGCCTGTTTCTGTCGATGAACCAGCTGATATCCAAATTCAATCAAGACTGCAAGCCAGAGAGGGTAGTCGGTCACCCACTCGCACTAGCGACGACACCGATGATGTGAGTCATACATTTCTTCGAAGGAAACATCGAAATTCTATACGTGTCATCTTTGTTTTCCAGGGGAAAAATATAATCGAGGACATCTCATTGAAGCTTCGACCCACCCTGCCGAAAAAACAACTAGAAATCCCGCGTTTCTCACCATCGGCAGCGTGGAGGTTGCTCTCAGCACTGGAGGCACCGGGTCCCACCGCAAGTACTGCTAGTGAGGAGATGCCGGTACGCGAGATGCCTATCTACATCCTTTTAAAAAATTACCAACATTGCAAAAATCTAGGTTGATGATTTTCTGATTAGGTAATGTTCGAAGAAAGGATAGAAAGGTTGTCTCGACCACCACCACCCTTAATCGCTCTGGGTCCACGAAGTCTGCACGATAAATCAGGAGATTCCGGCATATCGGGAGATGCCGGGGCACCCAATGAAGATTCTGTAGATGTAAGTACGACGAACAGACTGAAATTGAGTGGTACAGCGAGGCCAGCTTGGACGCCACAGCAAGATCTTGGGGAGGAGTCTAGCAGTGATGCCGGGGTCGATTCACCACCCCCTATGCCAACACCTCTGAAATTTCCAACCAGGCCTCACGTCTTTTCCCTTTCGTTACCCCGTGAAGAACATAGGACATACATCTACAATGCCGATCTGAAAGGAAAAGATAATTCGACTTTCAATTCCCTGCAAAAATTAAAGAGATCAGTGTCGGGAGCTCTGGGACTTGGTGCGCCAGATTTAGAAAGAAAACGAACCAGGGGTCAACTTGATGACAACTGGTTATTGTCCACGAGTGCACCTACATCCCTGCAACACAATCATGTGTCTGATGTGATTAGAACACCCCAGCCAGTCTGGCAGCCAAGTTTTAAGGAGGACGAAGATGATGGACATGATGCTGATGAAGATGAGCGCCATGGAAATCAAGAGAATCGACGAAGAAGTCGTGAGAGAAACAATTTGGACCCTGACGAGGATGGACCAGTGGATGAAGAGGAAGTGGAGGATAGGGGTGACTTCCCAGTCATTATGAAGGCCCCTTCTTTCTCCTACCTGGCATCAGGTGGTCACGTTATGTATCTGCCTGAGTCGAACGACGCGGAATACAGGGCGCAGAGTATGAGCGGTCGAAGGGTCGACTCATCGAAGGACAAGCTAGCTATCTACAGGAAAAAAGAGAGCAGTGAAGCCACGCAGTCTGCGAGAAATCGATCGTCGTGCTCGAATGCACGCGGAAAGAGTGGTGATCGAGAACTGAAGAATTCGAGAATGGGTGGTCGGGAAGTGGTGGAGAAGCTCTCGAATTTTTCCAAGTCCCGCGAGAGCCTAGCTGAGATGAGACAAAGAAGTGACTCACCGACGGGTGATCGACAAATCCCAGAGAGCAGCGAGCCGAATGAGTCGAAGGCGCAACCAAAGAACAGTTCGAAAGGGAGGAGATTCACCTTTCAGTCAACCGTCAGGCAGATAGAGAGACGACGTCTCGCGGAGAAATTGTCTCGAGAAGCCGAGGCTAAGGAGCGCCAAAGGCGAGGCGAGCTGGAAGCTATGCGAAAAGTCGAGGAAGAATTCCAACGGAAACGTGCCAGGGAAAAGGCCAATATTAGGCAACAACTTCGTCTGTACAGCATGGAGGAGAACCTAAAGTAGGTGTTCAAATAGATTTTCATGGATTAGAATTAAAGAAGGACTTAATTTCAAATCGCCCGAAACCCATTTTCATTACAGTAGCTTGCCACCTGCATGGGAGAGTTCGCAAACATCCCGAGCGGACCCGGATGGTGCGCCCTCTTCCACAGCATCCTCGCCGATCTCCGCCCCAACAGGCAACCATACGAATCCCCGGAAAAACAGTGTGAGCAGCGATGAATATCGTCGTAAAAGAACTTCCAGCTCGGATTCGAGGCAACATCATCGAAGGGACCAGAGTTACCGGCCAAAATACTATGACTGGGGACCAGATAATTCATCGCACGTCGAGTATAAGCAGACTACTGTCCACCCAAAGGTAGTTTGTGATATACCCAAGAGCTCGGCCGCATTTGTCGATGCCAATGTCCACAGTGGCAAAACTGCCAATGCCAACACTACTCCTAGATCCGACAATTATCGGTAATTTAATTGAACATGCGATTGATTCGAATAATTAAGAATGGAAAAGATGACGAATGTTTTGTTAAAACAGTAAAGATTTTGCTCACGGAGCAGTGGCTGCCAAATCCTCGTTGGCGAGCAGTGACAGTGAATTGTCGCAACCCAACACCAGGCCACATTCGCGGCAGACATCGTCCAAGAGCAAGCCCGTGAGATCTAGGTATGTGCCACGCCCTATTCTCCGCCGTTCTGCTTTTACTTAATCAGACTCGATTAGAATTGTTGTGAGAATTCGAGGTGACCTTTGGTACTCTCGAGAGCATGAAGTAAAATCGGCAGTAGTGTATTGAGGAACGCCAGTAAAGATGCATGTTCGTTTGGTTGGCTCACTGGAAGAGCAAAGTTCTATCTTATTATTTGTGAAGGAGTATCGTTTGAGTAGGAGTGTAAGCCTGGACCAGGAAGGAGCGGAGTAGTTAATCCTCGATGATAAATGCCCGCTGCCCGATACTAATGTCTGCCTCTTCTGATTTTTATCTGACGCAGGTTTTAAGGTGGGCATAGAAAAGTTAATAGTCTTAACGCCTCTAGTCATCTAACAACGCTTGATTAAACTTTAAGAACAAATACAAAGCAAAAAAAACACGAGCGTGAATGCAGTTGAGCTTCTAATTGTGTGTACGCATTGAGCTACGAGAGTCTTGCGAATAGGTGGGTGTTTATGGAGCTATAATTAAGCTTCTAGCTGCTGGAGAATCGACATCTCGCTCGCATTAAAAAAATCCGTTTACATGCATCTCGTATAATAGTGATTGGTGAGATTTCGATTCTTCCGATGGTTTTGCCAAAGGTATCGCTATGCTAGAATTTTAGTTGGTAGTCTTAGAGCAATACCTTTGGATGCTTGCCAGAGTAATAACTGGAAACGAAAGTCGTTAGAGAGAAAACTGATTGAGCAGGTCCGGTAGTCCAGAGCCAAGTGAGGGTGAAGCCAGTTCAGCAGAGGAGAGCCCGGTCCAGCCAGTGAAACGGGATCGCAAACCCATGCACGATTTTATCTTGAATGGAGTGCAACCTTTCGTCAGGGAGAAGAGTTATCGGCCCATTTCATTCAATCCCCAACCACCCCCTCCAATTCCTAGTTGAACTTCCCTCCACAATGATAGAACATCACCGGGACTATATTCTGGAAACGGGAAATCCTTCCCATTTCCCCACCTTCATTCCCCAGTGGATTAAATGCAATTCTCAGTTAGTGCTCTCCAAATTGCACCTTCCTAGCCACCCTCTTCAAATTCCTCTAATGAAACAAGAGGAAGAAAGCCTTTTTTATGGCAGAACGAACTTCCCATTCGCAGGAGAACGTTTTATGGACTAGTAACATTCCACTCATCAAGCGAACTAATTGCGAGCTGCTAACGAGTGACACGTAACGCGCCAAGCTCTTAACCCTTAACCATGTGTGTTCCGCCTCACTTTCTCTCACGCCATTACCCTTTAATACCTACCGTAATCCCCAATGTAAATCAAGAAGAGAACGAGTTTCTATGGAATTTTCGCTATTGAATCCATATAAACCGAGACGTATACAGAGGAGACGTACTTACAGAGGTTTAGGGTCGCTACTGTGTAATTATGTACAGAACAGAGATGCAGGAAACTGCGAGTATTTGCTCATGTAATATAATCGAATAAAGGAATACGTTGTTGTAGACTGGTTTATTACTTCATCCCTCATTGGTCGAGCGTTTCCCCATATCCCAATGCCAGCCAGTCATAAATATTTTAACACAAAATTTCCGATGTTGCAACCTTGGTAGTCATAAATAAGGAGAGTCATAAAGTCAGAAGGAAGAGGAAGCCTTCCCACGTTGAAAAAGTTTCGAGACTGTCCATAAATTGGTGAAATATGACGAGTCTGTCCAGCTTGAGATCGACATCCTTCCAAGCATCGCCCTCGGCGAGCTCGATGTAAAAATACTGCCATATCTTTCGATACCAATATACCTTAAAGTAGATATTACAAGAGTACTGTCGGAACATTACTGCTTTCATGTTTCAATAGACGTTTTCAATTCGATGCACTATTATCGGAGGATAGTGAGGATGAGATTGCGACTACGGGCCAGGAAGAGCAAGATCCTGGGACAAGCCAGGATTTTCCACGTGCTCAACGCACACGCACAGATTCTTCGAATGATAAAATAGAGGTTTGTAGGTTGTGGAAATTGGCGTAGAGAAATAACATATTCAAGAATATGTGAAACTATTGATCCAGATTGCTCTATCTATGATTTGGTCGGAGAATCAAGTAGGAGCAGCCTACTACAATATCTCGACCTCAGAACTCTTCGTGATGGAGGACGTGAACGATGATATCATGAACTATAGCGTGACGAAAGCTCTCTATAGAGAGTGCAAGCCCCACTACGTTATCTCGAGCAACGGCTGCCCAGACGGCTTCCTTACGGCCCTCGAGAAATTAACAATGACCGAGCATTTCGAGGAAGAAGCCAATACTTCCACCTCGAGCGAGGGCAATTATCGCGCTGCGTTAAAGCTAATGACCAAGAAGGATTGCAACTACGAGAGATGTTATCATCGAGTGAGATGCCTGCAATTGCAATCGGAGCCGGAGACGGCGAGTAATGAGGAAAGGTTGATCTTCCTCAATAGCATCCTTGATTTCAAGGCCCGTGCTATGATATATGCTCTAGGAGTTCTCCTCATTTTTCTTGACACCCACTGGAGTCAGATAGCTCTCACATCTTCTGGAAAAGCAATTTTCGTATCCCTAAAGTTCATGTCCCTGTGAGTGCAACCCCCCAAATATTTTTAATAGCCAAATATTTTAATTCTGGTTTTTCATTATTCGAATGGTTCATTCTGCGATAGAAAGGACCTGGTAATCGTAGACAGTGACACTTACAGAGCACTGAACATAACACAGACGAGATATCACCCTAGCTTCTTTAAATTCGGTAACAGCGCAACAAGAACGCAAAGAGTCAGTCTATTTACTTTCTTGAATCGTTGCCAATCCAGACCCGGTACACAATTCCTGTGGTAAGTCATTTTAATGGCAATCGAATGTACTATTTCATTGGAGTACCTATTTCCTTCCCGATGACTCGTATATAGGAAGACACTGCAGCATCCGATGAAGGACATAGCAGTTCTGAACCAAAGGTACGACGCGATCGACTTCTTCTTGGACGCTTCTAATCACAGTATCGTGGACAATTTTCTCTCCTGCTTGAAACACGTTCACCGTTTGACTAATGTGATTCTGAGCCGATGTTCAGGACCACAGGCGCGGCCTTCGGATTGGCACAAATTATACAAGGTTTCGAAATTCGCCTTTTAATCGCAGAGTTGCCAATAAGTTATATAAAGGAGAAAGCAATAAGAGGAATCTTTCTCGATTGCACAGACCCTCTCCCACGTAATTTATATCGCGGAGATATGTGCGGGGCATCGGAAAAAGATCAAATTATTCGAGGCGATTGCCAGAAGCATCACCAGCGAGATACAATACGTGAAGTATTTCATCAACTACATCGTCGACTTCGAGGCAAGCCGTCACCATAATGAATTCGTCGTTAAACCCAATGTCGACCCATTACACGACGAACGTGAGTCCTTATACATCTCATCACGATTAAGCTCCAAATTCTCGCTGACGGATGATGACTTTCGAAATTCCAGTGATCCACCTGAGAGATAGTCTGCCCCACTTATTATCTGCAATGGGCGAGAAGGACATGCGGGAGCATCTTCCAACTTCCGTAACCGGATGCAATATGTTCTACTTGCCAAACATTGGCTATGTCTTGGCAATAAAGGAGTGGAACCCCACACCACCGGATGAAATGCTTTTTCCTGGCTTGGAATTCAAGTTCACGATCAATGGAGTACGATATTACAAGAGCCCCTCCGCGAGGGAATTGGATAACACAATCGGGGACATTATATTGAAAATAAATAAACGAAGAAGCAAATTAATGCTCAAGCTAGTCAAATACATAAGCAAACAAGCGCAAACTATATTGACTGCTATTGAATTATGCGCTGAATTAGACACGTAAGCTTCGATAACGAAAATGACCTTCAAGGCACTTTGCGTCCCTTTAAAATGTTTCTACTTTGAAACACTTTAATGCCTATTGTCTAATTATTACAGTTTACTAGCCTTCGCCGCGGTCGCTCGAGATAATGATTACGTGCGGCCAAAAATGGTAGAATCCCAGATAATAGACGTAAAGGAGGGCCGACACCCTTTGCAAGAATTCTCCATGACCTACGTGTCGAACGATATTATCTCCGGAGGCGATGCAAGTCGCCTTAAGATATTGACTGGACCAAACACTTGCGGAAAGAGTATGTATCTGAAGCAAGTCGGGCTTGTCGTATTCATGGCCCACATCGGATGCTTCGTACCAGCCAAGTCAGCAACGATCGGCACGGTGTCGCATATCCTGACCCAGATTTTCTCCGTTGACAGCGTCGCACTGGATGCCAGCACTTTCCTCCAAAGTCTTCGTCAGGTATAAATATCAGGAAGTCATCCAAACATCAATAATAACACACTTTTCCTGTTTTCCAGATAAATTTTGCTGTTTCTACATCCACCGCGAATTCACTGGTAATAATAGACGAGTTTGGCAAGGGCACAGACGAAACCAGTGGTTTTGCCTTGCTAGCAGCAGTCTTAAAGAATTTCGTTGACAGGGGTGAAGCCTGTCCACATGTTTTTGCTGCGACGCACATCCACAGGGTCATTGGAGTTCTGCCTAAATCACCCCTCATTGAGGCTCAGGTAAACTACAGCTTTTACAACAGGTAATTCAACCTTTATCTAAATGGACAATACTTTTATGACAGACCTTTGAATGTGTGGTGAATGAGGATCAAACCCTGGCCTTTCTCTATCGTTTAACTAATGGGAGTGCAACCCTTAGTTATGCTCATTCTGTGGCACAGGCTGCGGGACTGGATGGACCGACTTTGAAAAGAAGTTTGGAGGTAATAAAGAAACTATGCTTTTGAATGTACATATATATCAATTGAATTTCACATTACAGGTATACGAGAAACTGAAGGACGGGTCTTTACCTGCTCCTATGCTAGAAACAGACAGGCAAAACACGTGAGGCTTTAATAGTAGTTAATTGGCTTCAGAAAATCAGGTTTGATCATCCTTTAATTATTCTGAATTCAATTACAGGGCTAGACACATTGTAGAAAGGGTGGTGATGAGCGAAAATTTGAATCTGGACGAGCTAAAATCTTGGATCAGGCAGGCATTGCTCCCAGCAAAGAAGAAAGGCTAATTTCATGAATATATTTACTCAATATTTCTGTAATTGTGTACTTTAAACTTCCTTAAATAAACATTGTAATTATAATAAAAAAAATAAAAATAATACCCAGTCTAGAATTATTGGTAGATCGGTAAAGAAGGGAATGAACGCCATTAGAGTGCGCACTGATGACGTCAAATGGCAGCACGGTGCAAGGCCAACGGTATTCGCCATTTGAATCCTCGGACAGGTGTCGCGGCGGGCAAATCCGGCCGAGAGTTGGCGCTCGCAGTCCTTCCGTTGTCAATAACGGACACTGGCAGTATCCCGGCACGAAAGGAAACGTCTCTCCCTCGGACAAAAGCAACGGCTCTCCGAATGTGATTTCGCGACTTCGGTCGGGCGGTTACTCGGGCGTGCGTTGAAATCGAGCGAACAGCAGACGCGACGGGTCTCGGGCTTGGCCAGGCAGGCATATCCGTCCTCGAGCGTGTATATACTCTCGGGGTTTGCTGCGAGGGAGAAAGAGGGCAAGACAGCGGAGCTAAAGAGCGGGCGTGCCTCGGAAGACAAGCGACAACGTCCCCGAACGAGGAATATCCACTAGGACAGGAGGGAGGAAAAAGCAAGCCTGGGAGTGGAGATCCGAGGGTCTCAAGAGAGCGAAGTGCGAGCGAGTGAGTGAGCGGCCGAGTGAGAGAAGAACGGTGCTGCTGGCGGTGGCAGCGCCGGCGATTGCAGCTGCACGGCCGAGCAGCGAGCGACTCGACGTCAAGCAGGAGAATCGACAACTGACCGGGCCGGCCGGGCGAGGAAATCAGCCGTAGGAAGAGAACAAGGAGGCTAGGAGCCGAGGAAGTTCCAGTAATAAGGCGGACATCAATCGGCAAGCGATATAATCGGAAGTGAAAATCGCGACACGGCCCTCGCTCGACACGGCGAGTACGCCAGCTCTGCCGCGTGATTTTGAATGCTCACACGCTCCTAACTGTCAACGGTCGCTCGGAGCACTCGACAGCCAGCGGCGTACGTACATCTCCCGGCGTTCATTCCCTCGCACGTTCGCTCGCGCTAACTGTGAACCGACTATCTCTCTAGTGTGTTCTCGGTGTGCTCTTGCTGTCTCTCGGTCTCGGTCTCGGTTTCGGTCTCGCTCGCCTCTGCATCGGGCCTAACTCCGTTGATTAGTGCTAGCGTGGAATCGCGCCTCGGCCGCTTCGACTGCCTCCCCCCCCCCCCCCCCCCCCCCCTGCTGCCTGTTTCTTCGAGCGGCTGTTTTATGGTGCCCGCCGTGCGGAAAGCTGACTGAGTAACCATGGACCGCGACATGTTAGACATCGACACCGGCGACAGCATAAACATCAAGCGGACGGACGGTGAGTCGATTTTTTCTTTACTTTCTCCCGTCTTCCTTTGTCCATCGTCCCCTCCCACTCTAGGTTCGGCTTGGCCTCTCTCTCTGTCCTGCACCGGACTCCGCGCGATTAGCATTAGCGAGCATGTAATTTTAGGTTGCGGTTCGTTCGCAACCCCTCGTGCGATGTGCGACGTGCGCGCTCCCAGCACGAGACCGACTCCGCAACACCAGCTGTGTCCTCACGGCTCTTTTTCCCCTTTTTCAACCTTCTCCGTGCGCAGTTGATAGGCGACGAGTCGTCATGACTGGCCGCGCAGTTACGTGCCAGTGCTTCCTAGCCCGGGAAGGTTCGGTTGTACCGCGTGGGCCGAGTTTCGCCAAAGTCTAGTCCTGACAGCTTCGCTCACCGGCGCCTCCCTACCTTTTCCACCCATCACTCCGTTCACATTCCATTTCTCTTGACCCATCAATATATCTACCTCTAGACAGTTACACTATATTCAAAGAACTAGTCCTCCTCGCCATATTTGTTTTCCTTTTTTGACCTTTCCATGGAAAGAGTTCGTTGGGCAATTTATTGTCAGCTTGGTAAGAACGACGGCATAGCAATTCGTCTTTCGCAGGAATAACGGACGTTTCGCAGGAGGAGCGCGCCTTCCTCCGAAGACGGATGTCCTTTCACCGTGTGTTGTAGTTGTAGTCCGGGTACACTGGTGCGCGGAAAGGAGACCAGAAGGAAAAATCTGCCGACGATGTGCCTATTAATTCCATGAATCGGTCTTGCTGCCGTTACGCTCCCGATCCGACACCCGCTGTCCATCCTGAATTTGCGTAAACCCTCGTGTCCCCATCTCCCCCTCTTCACTCCCCGAACATATTCGAGCGAAGTTGTACTTCGAAACTCGGCCTCGCTCGCCTTCCTGCCTTTCTATCGATCCCCTGATTATTTTCGTGCACGATGCATACCGCCTTCGATTGTTTCCCCTTTTGTCGAGTTGCACTTCGCCCATTTCTACACGATCGTCGCGCAACCAATGGCGAATTCTTCCTTTTTCCAATTTTACTTGATTGTCCAAGTCATTCCGCATTTATCGTTCACGCTTGTCGGCTTCTTGGAAAGTTCCCCGGCAAAGATTTCCTATTCTTATTGTCAAGGTAACTGTGATTCCGAAGAATAGCCGGGCCGAATGGCGAGCCAGGCAATAGGGAACCCAGACAGTGGAAAAATTGGCTGGGTCGGCACCTAATTTTTGTTGGCAATACTTCTGCGTCGATTATCCAATACTCTCCTATTATTGAAGGTGCCTCTCAGCTAGCATATAATATTCCGTAGCTCCTAGTATCGTCATAATTGCGTGAGCGATGTCGGTTTTAAACGATAAGGCTATGCCAGGTACACGTTCACATAAATGGCGCGGTGTGCGCACTGGCGATCGGTAATGCGCCTCTCATCCATAACTATCCGTGGAATTGATTTTTCTGATTCATACAGCGCGGTTCGCCGCAATGATAAATGCCAGTTTAAAAGCGTCTCATGAACGAATCACCCTCAGCAATGCTTCTTTAAACTGCTACCACTCGTATGCGGTATGCTGTGGGAACGTGTGAGATCGATATTGGCGATAGGCAGAGTGGCGGGCAAGGCTCTTTGTCTCTTGGTGTCGCGTCCAGCCCGAGAGAGGTCGAGGGCGACGGAGCGCGCGTGCGAAAGAGAGAGAGAGTGCGCTGATCGGACGCGACACGCAATTTTGGCAAGGTTCATCTGTCGCCTCGGCAATCAGTATGTGTAATTGCTTGCACGCCACTCGACAAATGTCTGGCGATCGCTGGGTGTGTCTCATTCATGCAGCCTACAAATCTTCCCAACTCATTTGCACTTGCTAAAACGAGCGAGCGAGTGATTATCATTCACCGTCTGCGCGGAAGAGTGTCTCGCTCGCGCGTGCCGCTTCGTTAACCAGGGAATCTCTCTCCTAGTCGACGCTACTGCTCCAAGAGTGGGAATAGTAGGTCGAACGAAGCCACGCTCTCGGAACTAGTGCGGGAGGATGGAAGCAAGAGACAGAGGGAAACGATTGCACGCGCTGAAAAATCGTAGCGATCCTTCCTTTCCGCGCGGAAGAAGGGGAGATTGTTGAGGGGCGCCGCCGAGTAACCTTGACTGTTGGAGGGAACGGGAGAGGAAAAGAGAGGCCGAGAGTGATATCGGTAGTTGAGAGAAGGTCGAGATCGACTTTTGACGGGTTGCTGGGTCCAGCGGAGCGACGGCGACGGGGACGCCGACTCGCCGAGTGTCTCGCAAGGCGCGTGGGTCTAAAATTACTCGGTATGCACGCTGATGGTGCATCGTAGCGCGCCAGCATCCACTTGGATGAACACTCCGAGATGAAACCACCCCGACGACCCATGTTTCATCCCGTGCCTTATCTACCGTTGGCTCTTACCGCGACTACTTAGGACTCTGAACTAGACACACCACTCGTGACGAGAATCCATCTATGTACATAGTTGTGGTAGGAAGAATCGCGAGGATTGGGGAAGGGAGAGCAGAATACTTGAGCAAGCAGAGTCGCTCGAGTGGAGTGAAAGAGCCGCGAGAAGAATAGAACTAGCACCGAGTAAAATCACCAAGTCCAACGAGGGAAAAAGTGAAATGAACTGAATAACTGTCGCCATTCAGCCGGACGCGTGACGCTTTCGCGAACGGGAGCCGCAAGCCGTAGAGAAGGCGATCGGTCAATCTTTCATGGGATAATCGGCAGGACTCTATTTACGCGCTCACCGCTGAATGAGTCAGACCGCTCGCCAAGAAAGGAGAGCTAACTAGCTTGTAACCGGTCACACGCTCACAAAGTCTGTCCTCTCGTCTCGCAAATGGATTCTGCCACTTAGAAAAGAAATCTGGCAAATTTGTACCATGCCAATTGACTGTTACACTTTTGAAAGATATATTTATTAAGGTAGAGCGATGATTCACCAGGTGGTCAGGTAAAATGTAGAAAGAATCAGAAGGATACAACTGGATTGTTCCTTGCAATGACAAAGTGGCAATCTGATATCCACGTCCGGCGATTACCCCGTAATTGGCAGTGTCTTGCTTCTTTTTCTGGCGAGGTATCGGCGCGTAAACCAATTGTGGCGCTTAGCGGAAGGATATATCGGGGACGGAGGTCGTCGGGAATAACGATCGCAAGCCTTGGCGTAGAATACGTCACCTTGGCAATCATCCCCCGAGAGTCTACGAAAACAGCTCATCGGCTAATGTATCCGCGAGCAGGAAGTAAATGCAAGCAGGTACACCTAAGAAATGCGCCCTCCGAAATCTACTTTATGGAATGTAATCTTGAAGGCAAGGCAATCAGCTTGGGCGTATAAGGCGCGCTATCCGAGAAGCACTCTGTTTTGTTCTCCGCACTTTGAGTCACTCGTACGCGCCTCTATACAGGGTGGAAACCTTCGCGTGTCATTAATTTAAAGCAGCAATTCTTGAGGCCAACACTTGATGTGCGTACCTCGAACATTTGTCTCAACTTGACTCGGAAGTGCGAAAGACTTGAGAGCCAATACACGACAGATTAGTCGGTGATCTAATCACCGACTAGATTGGATCAGTGTAATCCGCAGTGGACTTGACGGTGTGCTGCGAGGACGCAACAAGTGGCTGTCACGCATTCCACGCGTAACCCTAATGGCACATATGCGACACCTTGCACGCACATACGTCGGTCAATATTGGGGATGCACCGTTCAAAGACTAGCAGGGCTTTTCGGGAATATTTAAAGTTTAGGCAGCGAGAAGAGGGTCGAACTTATAATGCGCTTATTAAGTACGACGCGATGCCGTACGGCGTACGGAGAGCGTGAAAAAAAAATGCTTGGCTTCGCATAGTCCTTGCCCGAAAGCATGCGAGAGCCGTCGAGAGCCGTTCGCACGTGGGCGCTGCAACCTTATAAGGACGCCTATCAGGAGTGAGACTCGCAGCTTGCCAAACCTCGCTCTATCGTGCCTTACGTCACCCACGAAAATGTTTTGTTGCAATTCACCAGTAGGCTTCCCCCTAAATCAAGTCTTCGATCTATTTCAGGAAGAATTGCATTCCCTTTTAGTAACCTTGGAACTCGTTCGCGTTATCAGCTTGCCGCGCTCGCTCGCCATCGAGATCGAACGTCTTTTAATCGACTTAATCAGTAAAGCCCACGTGTCGGGGAATTTTTATTCCACTCAAGACTCGAAGACGTAAGTTTACTTTGTTGAACAGTAGTTATTGGCGTAACACAAGTGGTAATTAATTGCTCTGTGTCTCAATACCGAATGCTCTCTGGCTGAGTACGTGTTGAGTTGCCAGGAAAACATTTACTTTTGCACGAGGGAATTGTTTTCACGGCGGCATTGTCCCAGTACAGTGTCAACTCTAGAAAATATTTGCTTGGTTCGGCTACTTTGGGAGCTTTGAGAACGAGTGTAATGTGGGTGGCAGAGTCTCGTCCTTGCAAACTGGTAGTAGTCGAAGGGGTGTAAAGGGTAAGGTCGAGGTTCAAGCAGCATCCGAGTTCTCGCGTGGAGCAAGCAGAGACCGCGCTTGCTCTGTATGCGGTTCGATATTACGGATTTGAATGTCCGCATTCAGAGAGCTAGTGTCTTTCGTAAGCCGGAGAAGTCTGGTGTACAGGCGATGGGCGATATACATATCGCCCACTTGCGTACCAACCGCAGCCCTAGCCACGGAGAAATCGGAATCGCGCTCGATGACGGAAAGCAAATGGGTCGGGAAGGCCTCTCTATAAGAGAGGCTTCCACACCTCAATGATTCTGGGATGATCTCACTTGTGCTGCTAGCCGCGCACTCTCTTTTAACCCATTACGCCCCAATGTTGCGTTAACCGCGTATTTCATTTGTAATCTTTTCATAAGACTTGAACGAAGTCGTATTCATTAATGATAATTATCCCTTTCTGGATAAGTGTAGGGGTTCGGATAGAGCGGACATGTACTATAGTCGTTCGGCAGAGATCGATCGCGCGAAGTATCGGATGTAAATTTAGAGGACTATCCGCTCTTGGATCTGTGCCAGCTCGAGGGCGGATACGGCCGAGGAGGAGAGCCCTTTGTCCGCTTAAGAGGAAACTCAGCGTTATTCTCTGCCAACGCGCCCGTCAATCTCCGTCTCTCAATTCGCTGGGTCGGCGGGGTGAGGCGCGGCACGGCGAGGCAAGGCAAGGCAAGGCAAGGCGAGCTAGGTAAATGAGATCGCGCGGATGACGCCTGAGTGCGTCTTGCTTGCCGAGCTAAGATCGTCCGGGTCGTCGAAGCGAGGACAATTTGCCCCGTTCTGCTGAGCCTCCTTCCTTCCTCAGTTCAGCTCGGCTAGACTCGAGAGGCGCGAGGCGGATTCCCAGCGCAGGCAGGCCTATGAATTCGTACTCGTCGGTAAAATGCATCTTTGCGAAGGTGCCGCCCCACACGGATGCACCAGGCACCAGAGCTACTCTCTTCCTCCTCTTCCTCCTCTTCCTCCCCTCTCACTCTCTCTCTGACTGCATGCAGTCCAGCACCCACCTCAGAATTCCGCAGGGTGCAATATGGGAACGGCAGTAAACGCGGCCCCGATCAATTCGTCTACTGGTGACTGGTGACAGTGTGTTACGCAGCCACTTATTCTACGCTTCATTGGTGAAACTCGTCTAATAATTGTGGCATTTCGTTCATTCGCAAACGTTACGCCGTCCAATCTACGGTTTATACCTGGGTTACATGACGACATGACTACTGAGTGTCTGGAGAGGAAGCTTAATGCTCAATCGATCCGCCTCAGCATTTCAGAGATCCCAAGATTATTAGTCGTCGAGATGCAGCCGAGTCAGCAGCAGTCTGGACCGAAATACGGCTAGATTGATTTTTATGTGCTTTTTCAACATTTTAGTATTACTATTTTTCAAACTTTTCTGAATTGTTGATAAATCGACAGTTTGAGCATTAAAATGAGTAGCAAGCAAAGGATCATTGGTGCAAAAATCGAAATTGAACCTAAAACAGTCGGAAACACCTTTCTGAATAATGAACTCCTCCTGATTTCGGAGGTTTTTTCCACGTTTTTCAATCTTCCTGACCTTTACCGGAGCTGAAATTTGGTGAGGAATGTTTTTTTGCATCAAGGAAGAAGTGATATAAATTCCAGAGCCCTAGCTCAAAATTCATTTTTTCGCAAATTTTTTAAGGTGTACCCCTTCTAAAATTTTCGATTTTTCGAAGGTTCTCGGACTTTGACGAATGCTTGATAAATCGATTGTTTATGTATCAAAACGGATAGAAAACATGAAACCAGTGGCCAAAGTGCCGGAATTGTACCGAAAACACTTGGAAAACCAATCCTGAATAATGACTTTTATCCACTTCTGACGGTTTCTCCCATGTTTTAAGTCTTCCCGACATTTTCCGGGGCTGAAATTTTGTGGAGAATGTTTTTTTGCGTCAAGAAAGAAGTGATATAAATTACAGAGCCCTAGCTCAAAATTCATTTTTTCACGAATTTCTTGAGAATATTTTTCCAAGGTTTTCCAACTTCCGTGATTATCCGAAAAAAAATCTCCCTTCTTATCATGATTGGAAATCCTAATATCCATCGCTGGTCAGATCAGTGGGCAGCAATATGAAATACACATCCAGGAAACGGTTGCTCTTATTGAGCAGACTTTATCCGAGCCGCTTTCCAGCGAGAGGAGAGTGTCCATGCTCGCAGGCTCGACTTCCGAGTCTACCTACTCTGTAAACCAATACGGTCTGTGTATCAGCTGGTCACGCATCAGGAGACAGTCGAGTCGTATATCGCGAATACCAGATGAGTTTCCAGTGGCCGGAAAAGCCAACAACTTCTAGATTCGAGCCACTCAGACTCCTTCCAGTTACGATTCGGCACATCTGCCGTTGGAAAGCTCAGCTTTAACGAGGCCAGCTTTTAGAATCGCACTCTTTCCCAAGCACTCGGCGCTCGGCTCATCGGCGGTCCCATTAACGCCGCGCCGTAAATGGCACATGCTCGTTGTGCCTGGCTTCGTCTCAATTAACGTGCTCCCAACAAATTTCCTCGTTATCACCGACTGCGCTCGCCTTGCACTGACCTCAGGCTTATTAAGTCAGTCACTTTACGAACCTGCTACGATCCAGACAAGGGTGTCCACTTTCTCATGGGCGGTCCATCGAGTTTGTTGATGGATGTGCGATCGTGTACCCCCCGAGTACTCTGGTACTCTTCGTACGAACACAGGCTGATCCATAGAAGGGGCAGGGTTCCGGTGAAGTTACTCGTTAAGCGTTATAATAAATGCGTTTATGCGAGATAGAAAGAGAGAGGATAGAGGGAGAACGAGGTGGATATCAGTCAATCGTGTCGTCGTGTCGTGACGTCCTGTGTGTGTCGCATCGGCTCGCCTTACCTCGTCTAGCCGACAGTCCCAACGGACCCGGCTCGCCCCGCTTTGCTCTGCTTCCTCTGCACACTCGTCCCAGCACGATTCAATTCGACTCCGCCACCACATCCAGTCAATATTGCGCGATAAACCGCCCGTCGACACTCATCCTCCAACCAATATTTCATCTCTGCCTCAATTTTTCATTCGGGAAACGGTCCCGTTGCTGCTCAACGTGCGGCTGCTGTGAGTGCATTCGTATCCTCGTCGGTATAGCTACGTCTCCACTGACTCTATCGACTCTTTCCAAGCTGAACGCTGAACTTGGTGGAAGAATTCCGGACTTGGAAAGGGAAAAGTGCAATTCGAAGAATCCAAGGAATCCCAAGATGCTCGCACTTTCTTGGAGAATTCCACGTGGTTCGATTTAGCCTGGTATCGGCTAAGCGTCGACTCTCCTCTCTTTTTCGCACTCCGACGGAAGGAAAAAAGAAGGTGCCAGGCTATTCTCGAGTTCTCCAGTTAGAAGGAGAATAAAACTGAAGGATTGTTTCGGGAACTGGGAGCAAGTGGTGCCAGTTGAATTAGTGCATCTCTGAAGGACACACACTCGCTGCGTGGAAAATGGCCAGTGTGATTTAAGTCTCGAGCGGACGTTACGTAAACTGGTGCACACACACATAGACTCACTGTTGAGTGACGGCCCTGGCCATGCTAATCGGATTCTCGTCCAGGTCAACAAAACCTGTTAAAGCTCCCTGTGAGTCTTTGAAGAGGAGCAATCGCATTATCACGTGAAGTGCGACGAGCTCTTGCACAAGTAGTACTGAGAACACAAGTTGGAATAGGAGAAAGAATAATACAGTTGTGCCAATGCCGATGCCATCGATGTATACAAGATGAAACCAGTTCTCTGGACTAGTCGATTCATGAAATCATTACTTAGCATCGCTTGTTTTCCATCGGAACTGACGGATCCTGTCCTCCAAGATGCTCCCACGACTTGAATCCTAAAGTGAAATTTTTTAAAAGGTTAACAGTCAGCGTTTAAAATGGGTCTATTCTCACTGTGCATTTGTCGTACCAAGGACGGTGCCAAGAGCAAAGAGAAAGAGGAAGAGGCTCTGGATCGGCGAAGAAAATTCGAAGGTGATAAAAAGTCGAAGATAAAATCGAAATCAGACGGAAGCCATGAATCCTCGAGATCAAGCAACCCATTCCCCTTAATGGACCCATTAACCGAGCATATCCCAGAGAAAATAAATGATTCGGCAATAAAAACCAACGATGCGCTGCGACAAGAAAGCACAGAAAAAGTGCCTGAAGATGGCAAAAGTCGTATTGACTGGGAATCATCCCGGATTGGGAAGAATCCAAATGAAGAGGGGATCTCCGAGGAATCAACGACGAGTATGGAAACAGATAGCGTGGAGCACGATTCCCTATCTGAACTTGAGGAAGCATACACATCAGGATCGAACGAGAGTATTCATCATGAAAATGAAGTCGTGTCCGAGAAAGCCAGTACCGTTTGTCTGGATGACTTGGAAAGTGGCTCAGAGGTGCATACAAGGCAGGAGACATTCATCCCCGGTGTTCCCAGAGCGAGTGGCAGCATAAATAAATCAGAAGATAGGAGAGCATCGAGGATCAACTTTCCAGCATCTTCCTCCTGTTCGAGGAAGTCCTCGCATCAAAGAGACACGGAAGACTCGAGTTGCAATGGATCTGCGAATAATGTTTTATTGGAGAAGAAAGAGGAGATCGGCGTAAAAGGCGTCGCGGATAAAGGGAATATTTATCGAGCAAGAGAGTCGATCTCGTCGAATTTCAAGGGGCGAAAAGCCGAGAAGTTCAATAACCCACACGCTTTTCAATCCGCCGGCAATAATCGAGTGGAGCTGAAACAAGCAGTCGCACAAACATCTCGTGGCTCTATGATCCCCCGATTTTCCACGTCTTCGAAAGGTGCTATTGGTCTTAAAAGCCCCGACGAGACATCGAATGGTGCGATGTGTATTATTCTTGTTTAATATAAGCATTGAGGTCGCCGTCCCTGGGAGTAGCGAGAGATGGCCTTACTCACCTGCTACTTATACAATAGTCCCATGGGTGTCATCTGTATAATGGAAGGACCGTCTTTTTGTTGCAGGTCGCGTACATTCCGCGGTCGTCTCCGACGTGAATTGGGAGCAGCGTACGGTTACAGTAGAATGGTACGAGAAAGGCGAGACCAAGGGGAAGGAGGTAAGTGCTGACGATGTAATAAAGGGTAGAGAAACTAGGAGATAAACACACCACTTTATTTGCCCACTCGTCGCGTAATGTGCAATCTTATTTGTCTGTGCCACAGTCTGCAAATTGCATAAAGACAATCCCGACAGGATGCCACATTATAATACTTTGAAATAGGTAGATATTATTGAAAGAGAATGAATTATTTTTTTGTATCGGTTTAACGTGTAAACTGTGCCGATTCGTTTTACCATTGCCTGTTTTTTGGATGGACTGGCTCCCTCTGATTATTTCGCTATTTTCAAGTTGGCGCTTATGCAACGCGTTAGGCAGGTAACACACGGGCGCCCCTCTAATGAGAGCGCGAGTCTATTTTCGACCTGCATCGGAGTCGCTTCGACGCGAATTCAATCTAAAGTTCTGTCAGTTTTATCGCGATTCTCGGTAAATTCTGTAGTTAAGTGAGGACCTTCTGTCGTCTGTGAAAAGTGTGTTGGCAAAAGGATGATGCGGCAAAGTCAGATACCGCGGCGAAAGGTAGTTGAGAGCATAGACACGACACACGTGGCACACGACACAACCGAGGCACTTGGTAGGCTGCAGAAACTGATGAATTCGTTTGCCTGCTTCAGCTGGAGATCGACACGATCCTCGAGCTGAATCCCGAGTTGATCCAGAAACCGATGGGACCACCGGCACCGGTGATCAGCTTCATGCTCAACTCCCGGGAAGTGGTAGGTATCACACCACCCCCAATCGCGTGTTACCCTCTCATTATCCCACGTAGACGAGCGTCTCTGCGGCTTAAGGAGCATTTAACTCCGAGTAACGAGTAGTATCAGATTCATCGAGTACGTAAACGCGAACGCTTCCTTCGCATTCACGATCTCTTAGGCGCTGGGGATCGTGCTCTGTAGTTGCAGCCTATGCGTAGAGCGTGCAAGCCTAGCAGCGTGGACTTTTTTATTTACCGAGTAGTCAGTTGCTCGTGAAAGCTGCAAGTCTATTGACTGGAAATCGAACCTTGTTGACGCGTTGCCCGGGTTACGGGGTTCTAACCCCCGTTTGGGTTCTCACGCAATGCCTCGTCTTCGGTTCTCTTAGTGTTTGCTCGGTGGCAGGTATGTTCCAGTACCTGTATATCTTTCAGGTAGGATCTCTCATCGTCAGTCGCTGTTCCTTCTCCCAGTACGATACGCATCTCTCTGTAACAGCCGCCTTTCACGCCTGAGTACCTTGTGTGTACATCAGAGACAAGTCAGGTTCGGGGTTCGGCCCTTTGTAGTATGGTTATAGTCTCTTTCGAGTGCAGCCCTTGCCGGCAGAGTATCACGAATCACTGCTCTAGGCTAGCATTCCTGATCAGCTAGTAGACTTTGTGACACTTTCATCGAACGACGTGGTGTGCGCGCATGAAAGTGTTTTCCCTAATGCGGAATTAAGTACGGGGCTGCACCGGAATGACAGGGAGATGGAAGGCGGGAGAGGACTAGCGATCGTTGTCGCGCGCTCATGCCTGCTATTAACATGATAACATCTTTTTTCCTCCATGGACGCTGCTCATTATCACGGACTTGGCTCGGCGATGGATCACCAACGATCTTGGCAATCCGTGTGCAAACCGCTCGAATCCCAAAATCACACGACCGTGCTTCTCACACTCCGATCTCTGTCGCTCGGGCATCCCCAACATCCACCTCCAATTCTTCTCCCGCTCAATCTCTTTTTACTACAACTATTGCCACATAATGGCTACGTGTTGGACGATATTGACGTCATCAGCAGGAGTATTCGGGGGAGGAGGATGAGGGGGTTGACGAGCTCGAGAACCAGGAGGAGGGCGGCTGCCTTGGACGGCACGGTGGTCCTACCGCAAGAAACGGCCTCACATCCGCAACACTTCCTGTACGAGTCTCATCTCGTCACTCGGTAACGCGCATCCCACACAATTCCTTCCCTTATCAAGGCATCGTCAAATTAGAGTTTTGTCTCTCGCTCGAGACAAAAGTCGGGATTTGCCGAAGGCCTGCCCAGTCTATATTCTCTGTCCTTGCGATCCCGCCCACCACCCGAGCCACCCCCCGAGTCCACCGCTCGTATGCACCACCAGCCTGTGTCCTTTGTACACAGTCGTATATTCTGTAGCGTGACACCCTCGCACACCCATCGATTTCCAAGTACATTAGCGCGAGCGACCACGCTCTATCACTCGGTTTTTTCCCTCCCCGCCTAATCGATAATGGGGTGGCGAGAGTTGGATTAGACGCGTGGATCCAAACAAGGCCAGTCGTTGTCTGCGCCTCGCTTATTGTTTTTCACCGTTCGCGGAGGAGAGCGAATTCGAACTCGCTTCTCTCCTTCTCACGATCGAGCTCTCCGATATACGTATTCTCCCCGATCGTCTCACGAGAGCACGAGCATACCAGTAATCTCTCACGGCTTCCGCACCGCGCGATTCCTATCCGACCACGGACACCGGCACTCCTCGAGGAACTCTGGATTACAACATCCGTGCGCTGTCGCCCGAAATAACCCTTTGCTAAGGAGACTCTGCTCTCCCTTGCCACGTGAAAAATCGGTATGACGAGGTTTCATTTATTTTCTGACATCGTCGGGGAGAGTCCCCGTATGCTAGTCATCAACAATGTATCATACACTTGGCTTGTGTCATAGATTGAGATTATCATGCCCCGTTAATGAGCACCACTAGACGTAGTACGCTACTATCTAGCCTTTGGCGCACGACAGCTTTGCTGTTAGTTTTTTTTAGAGTGTCACACCGATCTTCTTTCTTTTTCAGCATTCGATAAGGCCATCTATTCCGGTTAAAGGTACGTTACGTGAAATAATGGCTTCTAATACTTATTATTTCCTTACATAAACTCTCAGGAGTTATATGGGTCCAAGAGTCGCGTATTACGAACGAATAAAGTTCCCATGACATTCAATCAATCGCACGGCACGACGATATACTTCATGGAGCATGTGCCGTTCGCTTGACTTCAGGAGAACTCGCGTGTCCTAGCCTCCCGTACGTGCTTCACCCGTGACTATCGATATTTCTGTGCTATATGCAAGGCACAAGGGCAAGGACCCCGTTCGACTTGCAGAGCCTGCACGCCAGTCGTGCTGTGTTCCTCACTGCCCGGCAAGCTGTAGGCTCCTTTTTCCTTTAATCGCTTTTTATCGAGTACGCGAGTGTTAATTGTACCAGAGATTCGTAATTATCTATTACACATATCACTACCATGAGATTCGATCCGCTGGCTTACTGTTTTCGGCGAAAGAACAGGATTGATAACGCCGACAACGACGTTCTCGATTCTGTCCAGGTGTCCAGCCCGCAGGACAAGCACGGTAATATTCTTAGCTGATCAATACGATCGCCTTCTATTGAGTCGGACATTATTTGTTGTGATTCTTGTGCCAACCGAATGCATGTGTAAATTTTTATCGTTGGGGAATGTTTCGAGCTTCGTGCGTTCGTGGTATTGGACTCGTGGTTCCGATAGATATTTGTTAGGATGATATTGTCTTGCAGCAGTACCGATTAAGCAAAACCAGCGTCAGGGTGGTCGTCCAACTAATATCATGCCACCGACTGCACCTGTCAACGGCCACGGTGATACCATCACTGGGTTGACCAGTCGACGAGAACCTGAGAACATACCACCGACCCCGACGACACCCGCCACTTTTAATGTAACAGCTACGTCGAATAAGCAGAAGCTATTGCAGCAACAGCAGCAATCCCAACAGCAGCAACAACAACAGAGCCAGATGGAAAACGGTCGCAGCAGGCGATCCAATGTAGTGAAGGAAGTCGAAAAGCTGAAGAAGAATAGGGAAGAGAGAAGGCAACGGCAGGCTGAACTTAAGGAGGAAAAGGAAGCCCTCATGAATCTTGATCCTGGTAATCCTAATTGGGAGTTCCTCGCTATGATAAGGTCAGTGCGATAAGGTAACACTTTTTGACATTTCGTCATAAAGAAGAGGGATCTTAACTTGGATTCCTCTTGCAGGGAGTATCAGAATAGTATAGATTTCCGACCACTGCGTGACAGCGACGCTGTCGAAGATCATCAGATCACCGTTTGCGTCAGGAAGCGGCCGTTAAATAAAAAAGAGGTAACGCGTAAGGAAGTCGACGTGGTTAGCGTGCCCAGTAAAGATCAGATAGTGGTACACGAGCCAAAGTCCAAAGTAGACTTGACGAAGTATTTGGAGAACCAGATTTTTCGATTCGATTATGCGTTTGACGAGACGTGCAACAATGAGATAGTATACAAGTATACCGCGAAGCCTTTGGTGCAGACGATCTTTGAAGGTGGAATGGCCACGTGCTTTGCTTATGGTCAAACGGGCAGTGGAAAAACCCATACTATGGGTGGTGACTTCAATGGGAAAACGCAAGACTGTAAGAAAGGGATATACGCCATGGTCGCGAAGGATGTGTTCAAGTGCCTCAAGACGGCAAAGTATCGACCACTAAATCTAGTTATTTCCGCGAGTTTCTTCGAAATATATTCTGGAAAAGTGTTTGACTTGTTGGCGGATAAGCAGAAGCTCAGGGTTTTAGAAGACGGCAAACAACAAGTGGGTTTCATATGGATATCGATTTGTTACAAGTTTCCAGGATGTTACGCTTGATAATTTCATTGCCATTGATTCAGGTTCAAATTATCGGGTTGACCGAGAAAGTTGTGGAGACGTGCGATGAAGTATTAAAGCTTATTCAGCATGGGAACAGCGCCAGGACTAGTGGACAAACCAGTGCGAATTCCAATTCCTCGCGCTCGCACGCAGTATTCCAAATCATCGCACGTACACCTGGAACGCACAAGGTTCATGGGAAGTTCTCTCTAATCGATCTCGCTGGTAACGAGAGAGGTGCCGATACATCCTCGGCCAACAGACAAACTCGTACGTTCAGTATATTACAAGAAATGTTTTACATTATTCCGATGCATAGTACAAATTAAATGTGTATTACAGGGATGGAAGGAGCCGAAATAAATAAATCTTTATTAGCCTTAAAAGAGTGTATCCGCGCTCTTAGTCGTAAGGGAACGCATTTACCATTTAGGGCAAGCAAGCTGACGCAAGTTTTGAGGGACAGTTTTATTGGGGAAAAGTCAAAAACGTGCATGGTAATTATTGCGCTTTTATAAATGAGTGAGGCCCAACATGTTTAATCGTAAAGCAAGTAAATTTTTTTTGTGTAATTACAGATCGCTATGATCAGTCCCGGAATGAGTTCGTGCGAGCACTCTTTGAATACTTTAAGATATGCAGACCGCGTGAAAGAACTAGCAGCTACAGATCCTACAGAAGTTAAGGTATCACCGACCGAAGATGAGCGGGGGTTGAAGATAGAGGAGCAGGTGAACGACAGTGCTCTATCGGATAGTGATTTGGCACAGCTCCGATCTCTTAATGTAAGTAATGATAGTAACTCAGTGAGAAAAGAGCGAATTCTGCAAAGGACTTTATAGAGGCCAAATGGTGAATAATTCACAGCTACAACCAAAGTTGGTAATATCACGTTTCAGGAAGGCGAGCTGTCGCAAGATCTTTATACTTTCCATGAGACGGTATCGGAGCTCCAAATGTTAGAAGAGGAAGTCTTAGATAGGCACAAAATGGTCATGGACGTTTCCACCAAATTCCTAAATGACGCACACAGCGTTTTCAGCGTGACGCATGAAGTGGACTACGATCAGGAAGGTAAGAGATCGCCAACCATTACCTGCACGTTTTACTTCATTCTTTCGGTAGTCAAATGTATCATTATGTTGCGATAGAACATTGATTAGTAGAATGTAAACTTTAGCATTGACATTTTTTGTTCTCCATATCATTTTTTCGTGACCTATTATCTTCGGCATTAGCAAGCATAGCATTTAGTAACTGCAGTATACGCGTAATGATCTCCAGAAGTCTACTAGTTTGCACAGCTTTTATACTTCTTCTTTACACGATGTATTCTCCATGCGCTTTTGCGTTTGTGAATAGTGTTATTCGCACCTCTGCATGTATTGGAATGTGCACTGTTTGGTTCGAAAGGCGACGTAGCCTGGTTTTAGCCGCTTTGCTTTAGTGCACCTTAATACGCAGTGTAGGCAACGAGTAATTTCACGTTAGAGTGACGCGCATGTAGGGAAGAGAGAGAAGTGCCATTATCGGAAAGAGTCTACATGAAACAAGAAGGCTTTTTGCCTTTGAACTTTCGAAGCGTTATGGCATTTTGCATCCGCGCAGATTCGCGTAGTGGACACTAAGGTAAATTCAATGTTCACGTTAGGCCAGAACCAAGGAGACAACGATGAGACACTAAAGGTTCCGGTAAACGACGAAATCGACTCCGCTTCTGACACTGAGTCATGGTCGGGTTTAAATACCGCTCCAATATCCATGAAGAATGTATCTAGATCTCCCTGGACGAACGAAATGAATGAAATAAATTTGAGAAAGGCATTCAGTCCTGATGAGAGTGACTGCGAACTGAATTCTTCCTATAAGGTGGACGCCAGTACAAGCTCAGAGAAGAAGCGGTCGAAAGCAGTGAATCGAAGGCACAGTTCTTTGAATGCCGCTATATCTGTCAAATATCCTTCGATAAAGACTACAAGTCGAAACAAATGGTCTACAATTGAGAGAAGGAAACAACAAAAGTATCACTGGACAGGCAGATTTAATGATCGCGTCAGGAGATTTGAGTTCAATAGTGATAGCAATATCAACCGTCGACATTCGTTCTACGGTACTGTAGGGATGAAATACGAAAGCAATGGATCGACAAATTATAATTATAATCTCGATGCTTTCGATGATAAAAAGCCATTATCCAAGACTAAGTTATTTTGCTCAAACAAGTTTAATTTAAAAGACGAGGAATGTGAGCCCGACAAAAAGGTGGACAACTGCGATTGTCGGCCATGCATTGACATCTGTAATGACAAATTCACAACCGTTCATGAAAAAGTGACAATTAGACGATATGGAACAAGTGGCCAACACAGAAACATACAGCCTTGTGAATTTGAATCTAATCAGCACAAATCAACCATGGATTATTCCTGTAAAGTCTTCAAAATGGATAAAACAGCCGAGAAACTACCTCACAAACTGTGGAACAAGGCAGTGTCCGTTTTCAAGAGCTTCTTTCTATTCTCTTTACTGCCTTTGCTGTACATTACATTTTTTATATATATGGACAAAAGGGCGGAGCAATAACAGATTTCCGCCATTCAGAACCCGTGTTTACTTTCGGAAGAAGACACACACACTGTGTTGTTGTATGCCTAAGCTGGGCATTCGCGGGACATTTTACTTTGATAATGTACCATTTTATTTTTCTATGTTTACGTTATTAGTATAATAGAGTTTAAGACAGAAGCGTTCAAGTCCTGGTAGACATGAATCACAGTTAAGTGTTACATCAATTTGACTTTCCTGAAATATCATCTGCGATTTTGCGTGTGAATATGTGTTTTGCCACTTTCGACATTGTTTCTCGCACATTCCAAGCTTTTGTTGCATGTGTGTATCAGTCTCGATTAGTGTGCGCCCGTGTTGTTTATTTTTACTCAATGTTTTTAACTCGTAACTGTGTGTTATTATTTGCCAGAAAGATTCTCCACTGTTGGAGAAAATGTGTGTTCTGTTAGTTGAAACAGAACGCAGGTGTATTTGCATTTCAGCCGATTTTTCCAACGCAAATAGGGACTTTGCGTTGACTGCTTAGAGAAACTGTCGGCTTGTAAACGCGCCAGTGAAACTTATCTTAAAGAACACATATCTTGTAAGCGATCATGTTGAGCGTTTAATAAATACATTCCAGTTGTGCCTTTTAGAGCACGCAGCTAGTCGGTTAGGGAAAGAGGATTGCGCCAGTATTATAAGCAAGAGTAGCAAGCGTAGTCGTAAAAAAAGCCGTTTTCAATTAAATCACGCACTTGTTATATTATCACTCCGTATGCCTACATCATACATATGAAAAATATAATTGATCGACAACCCTTGCAGATTTGAGGCGGAAAAGAACAAAGTTTGATTCACCCTACCTGAGGAGGTTCTCTTTACGTAGACGCCTTATAGAGAGAAAACAATTTTCTGACGGTACGAAATTATTCGATCCACGCTCATAAGTCGCCTAAACGCGCAGCTTCTTTTAAAATGCACTACGATACTAATAGCGCGACACATTCGCAAAATATTTCACGAGCATATCAGTCATAAAAATCCTCAAAAATAATGCTTTTTGACAGTACTTACAATTCACATAGATTTCAATTCCATGAGAATAATAGGAAGTCCCCTGTCAGTCATTACGAATTCAATAAGGTTTTGAATATCTAATAGTGTGCTAGATATTTTCTTCGAATTAATTAAGCAGAGGAAAAGTCTCTGACCTTTTTCTAAATTAATTCCCCAATGAGAACTGGGGTCTGGATCTCCACAGCTGGCAGGGTAAGCCCAACTTTTTTCTTTTCTACCAGTCTTTTAATCTAAAATAGTCGATTGCTGCCGGAACCGTCTTCATGACTTGATGCCTCGCCTAGAAGGGGGACAAATATTTCTACCGTATAGTTAAAGATTGTCGCGTAAGTAGTATCATTGGCCACGAAGCGTAAGACTTTAATATATCAAGGGGCTGTCCATTTGGAGTCACCCGACGTGTTATCTATCTCATGTATGTATACGGACTTACTATTGTTAATAAATGTTATTTTTGTGGATTGCTAATGTAACGGTATATGTGTTTCCTTCGCACTAATAATCTCTGTGCGGCTAATGTAACAAACTTACCGCTAGAAACTAAACTAAAAGCATGGGAAGCTGTTCCGAATTCAATATATCCGAAGAAGGGAGGGAGATAGGACTCTTCCTGGAAGTTATGCTTACACTTTAACAGGAGTGCTCAACGATCGAAGATTCTCTTTAATCGGCTCGCATAAAAGGCTTACGCTTTTACAGCTTTTTAAGAAGTGCGCTTCCGCGACGACCCTTATTCCCATGGAGAAAAGCGTGCCTTTTAAGCGGGGGGTCCTTTCGCAGGTCTCATACATGTCAGTGTCTACATCGTGCCTCGCCGGCTGGGAATTATCCTCATTGTATATTCCATGCTTAAGAACTCGGCGAGGCCCTTGAAAAAAAACTCTCTTTTGAGCAGAGATTCTTTTTTGTTCGTTGTATCTTGGCCTGCGAAGGAACGGAGACAGCCCACTTTGTCTCCAATGTGACCCGTTGCTTTCCGTTCGCTTTCGTATCCCCAGGCTGACGTGTAAAACCTTTGTCTGTTCCAGCGTACGCTCAAAAGTGGGAACAACTTCTAGTGCAGCAATGCGACACCATGCTCGCCGCGTTGGATCAAGTCAGGCAGTTCCGAGGGAAGCTCGTGCAGGAGGAGCAGATGAGCCAGAAGATGACGCGAACGCGTAACTCGCGGTACAACTAAGACTTCGGGTTTCGAAAGAAAGTGTAACGGTGAAGAAGAGCACGATTTCAAAAGGGAAAAGGTTGAGAGACTGAGAGCAGGGACGGGAGGGTGGTTGTCAAGCCAAATGCAAAAGCTTCATCTACTAAATTCTGCCAATTTATGCGTGTCGCGAACAAACCATGGAATAAGGGTCAGCGAGGAAAACGTAATAATCGTTTTAAGTGAGGAAAAATTGAGCGCAAGAAATGTCCACAATGCTTACGTCCTTAACATCACCTCTTGCAGAGGTCAGTTAAGCATTTTCGCGTCTTTCCCTTGCCACTTTGATTAGACGCTCCATCCAAATGATAATCCGTCAATAGACGTTAGCTTCTATCTTGCGTTCCAAAGATCTCTCGGATAACTTTTTCCAATTTAGCATATGGAAATTGCGTGACCTTGTTGATAAAGGATTACGGGGTACATGCGTATTTCACAGTACCATCCAAAATTCCGATCCACTGGATACTGTTTTGACCGCACTCCAGCAGTTGTGCACCACCCCACTACTAGTTTTGACCAAGCTTCAAGCATGACCCTCGTCCTAAGCTATAATAACCACCGATGAAAATTTGATTTCCTTTCTCTCCCTCTCCCTCCCTCCTTTTCTTTCGTGAGATCAGAACAAGGTGTGAAATAAGTTTTGATAGACGTGGACAACGTGTTTCGCCCCTAGATAGTGCGTGGTGTGGTATCCACGTTCACGATTTTATCTACTTATTAAATAAGCACGTCTCTACTCACATCCTGATCACGAATCGTAATCACACACACACACACACATACATACACACACCGCAGATAGGTAGTTTAAAAAAATATGTTGAGGCAAATGCGTGAATTGAAAAAAACGTGAGTAGGAGGAAGAGAAAGGAACAGTGAAATTATCGGAAGTTCATGCTAAAAAGTTACAAGTAACTTCACGGAACTTGCGAGCGAGCACGTAGAGTCTCGGTCCAACAGTTCCAGCAAAATTTTTTTGCGGCACGGCCATCGTGCAGAGGTATGATTTTTGTTGCATCGCCTTGTTTAGCTATAAGCTGTAAACCCTATAACTAAACGCGTTAAAGATACCAGTGAACGAAGAGGAGTTTCCGATAAAATTGGAAAAGCTTGAGAAACTGACGAATCGCGTGAATCTTCAATGCGTATCTTGTTAGATTTTAAATATTTGTATGCGGAATATATCTCTTAAACGATGATACTAATCTGTTTATTAATTTTTCTTCATTGTTACACGATTCTGGCAAATTTCTACCAGCTACAACACCGCACGTAAAAACTGTACCAAGCTCTAAGAAACTAGACCTGATACCACGCGAGGGACCCATTTTATTGTTCATCGTAGATCATCAAGACAAGCCTTAGTGAGAGACCCGTGCGCTTAACACCGCGATACTTTATATACATTATAGAGGCAGATCGACATACTCGTAATAAACCAAATAACGACTGATTTCCTGAAGGTAGTACCTAGCCCGTAAGAGTGAATCACAGAGAGTGAGGTTCATCAACCTAACGAATATATTTCTATTCTCTAGGGGATGCCTATCGCTCTTTTTCATAACGTTTCGTATTCCTCTAGAATTTCACTTGAACGGGAAACAATCGCTTGAGTATCAAAGGACGACCTAATTCACTCGAAGTGCCCGACGCTTCATTAGTTCGTAGTCTCACGACTTTCACCGATCACGAAAGAATCGTGAAAGTGAAAGATTAAACGTATGCATGCCGAATGAAAATCTTATCGTTATATTATACCTCGTTAATAAATCACAGAGGAGGGATGTGCTTCGACAATTAAAGGAATGTTTAATCGACTCGAAGATTGAAACAAACTTCGAGGTGTGGCTGAGAACTTCGAGTTTGAATAAAAGGAGACAGTAGTCTCTTCTCCTAGTGATAGGGATTTCAGAAAGGCATTGCTGATCAAAGAAGAGTCTTGTGATTCCTTGCTTTTACAACTATTTATGTTGACCTATGATGCGCGTTGGATATGTCGAATACGCTTGAAGGTGGTGCGAATTCTCTCACTCTGTATTTTTCTCGGACGAAAGATCGGAAATGTTTTATTAGAGATAACACGGTTGATTGTTTGTAGCGATTGCGAAGTATTCGTTGCCTTATTAATAGGAGTCGAGTGATTTTAATACGATTCACTTGGAAGACGACGTACCGATATCACTAGAGATGAAAACGAGAGGGTACTGGGCGATGCTTATGGAGTCGAACGAAGTATCATCTGTAGAATAATCATTTCTAATAGATAGCGATATATGCCGAGTACGGTTTAACGTTCGAGAATGTCAATACACTTATTATTTTTTATAAGCAAACGGTTACGTAAGAGTGAAGAAAAAGGGAAGTAGTAACGTGCTCTGCCTATACGATACGTACTAAAAGAAACCAGTGTCTCATGATTTCATCAGCTCTGTCGCCGGACTGAGAATCTTCTTAACTTGTACGCGTACGTATATGGCAGATGTTTTACTTTGTTAATAAGTAAAGTATAACCAATTTAGAAGTGGAAAATGGCAGGTCCGTTTAGCATACCGACTGGTGTAATCACTTGGCAATCAAAAAACAACAAAATACATGAAATATGATTTCCAAAATTATATATATTTATTAAAAGATGTCTGTACATGCGCTATACACGCCATAAATAACTCGACCAGCAAGTAACAGATTGCGCACCGTTATATAAGTCGTGGATTTCATTACTTATTATATCGTAAATACGCGGTCCTTTGATTTCGTCAAATATCTTACGTATTACATCACAGTCTTCAGAGAGTTTCGAAAGCAATTACTCGCCGCATAAATTGCATTGCTTTAACAGAATGTAATGCCACTTAATGGAAGTATTTTATACGGACAAGTCACCTATTTCATTGAGTTCCCTAGTAAATTGAAAATTGTCTACACTCAGCAGCTTCCTAATATGCAAGTAAAACCTGAGTATTCCGCAAGCCTGTGCGGTAACAACAAGAATAAATATTTCCATTATACAAAGACTAATTACTTTAGCGGAAGAAACTTGAGAATATCAGTTGGAATGAAAGATGAATCGGTTCATCGATCAGTGAACGAACATATGGCGGCAGAATTGTATGGAACAAAAGCAAACTTAGCAAAATATTAAGAACCGGTTCATTTGTCGGCTCATTCACTATGTTATATGTTCCCTACCCTGTCCAAATTTTGTAGATTGCGTTATCGTGAAGATCCACGATAAATCTTTGGTTTTGAAAATACTTAAGTCTCGTTAAATTAATTATCAGTCATTCTCATACGGATCGTAGTGCTCCTGCTCTAATCCGATTGTGTTTCGCTCTGTAAAAAGACTGTCTTGACTCAGAGCAGGTATTTGCCTAGAAAATTCACTAGTGGCCCACAAGAACAGATCCAGTGTTTGTTCCGTGCACTCCGCGATAAATCGAATGAATGGCCTCACGTCGCCTGTATTTGCTATTTGGAGATTTTCATAGTACGTGTGCCTGTGTTGTTTATGTATAATAACAGGTGGGTAACCAGCCTGCATAAGAATCATATTCATCAGCAGTCGCGATGTTCTACCATTACCATCTGAGAATGGATGGATATGCACTAATTTGTAATGAGCAAGGGCCGCGTATCTGGAAATATGAACCTGATGTTGAGTCAACTCTTCTTAGGCTTCAGATAAAATTCGCAAAACTTCATACCTTACGGGATGCATTCGTATGGCACCCTCGCTATTCAGCCAGCGTGCAAATTCTTCCATAAGGTAATGTATGTCTCCAGGGCCTGGTGGAATATGACCTCCAACATATACCTGTGTCCGACGGAACTCGCCACCTTCCACTGGATCCACATGACCCAAGACACGCTTGTGTATTTCTAGTATATCATTTATGGAGATTGAGCCCATTCTAAGGAAATTAGAAATAATTCTGAATTTGTTTCGTTTTTAGAAGACAAATAATTGTTTGAATGTACTTACCTATTCACTAAAGTGGCATTAATGTATTTCATAGCAGCATCTAAACCAAGAATCTCATTGTGCTCATCAATGCTCTTTCCTGCAACTGCTGTCCTAGTTTCTACTATAGCTCTGGTTTGAGCCAAATTCATTGTATTTCCTTCTATGCCCACTGTATGATAAATATGTTGAAAGTAAGCTTCCTTTTTGGCACGAATCAGGGCAGCATCGTGATCTGGGATTGCAGAGAGAGTATTTCTCTTTTTGTCTATGCGTCTGAGCATTCGCCTGTCGAGCTCCTCCACCACACGTGCTGTTCTCTGACTATTTGTCAGTGCCCCCTCGTGATTCGGCTGACAATTCAACGCCCGTACGTAATACTCATTGGCTTTGATGACATCATTCTGAGTGTATTCCAAAAATTCCCCATAGTGATTAAGTACATCCGGATGCCGTGGTGCCAAAGCAACAGCATGTTGAAAGAGTTTCACAGCTTTCTTCTGCTTTCCAGAGAGTTTCATCTCCAAAGCGAGATGCAATGAAGTGAGAGCCTCAGCTGTCGCAGCCGCGCTATTCCTAACATCGAGGTTTTCTATTTCCGAGCGTTGCAATGCTACACCTAGTGAGCCCTCATCGTACACGTTCAAAGTATTCTCCGGTGGTAGTGGTATAAATACGTGTCGGAACTCTTGACCTGAAAAAGTTGGATGTAGAGTCCTTTGATGTGAATTCTACTCTCCAAAAAATGTAGAAATATCAAGCTAGATAACGAAAGTACCTGTTTGATGATCGGCACCAATCTTTCCTGGTAGATCCATGGAGAGGTAGCGAATGTAATGTGACAAGAGGGTGCCGATGACAGCAACCGCAACACCCAATATGAATACGAGGAATACGATGAACCTGTTCGATGTCATGGCGAGTGGCTCATCCTCACTCTTCTTCTCCTTTACATTGACGCGATCCGCGCAAAGTAAACGGAGCACATCCGTAGACAGCCACGTTGGCATATTCGCCGCGAGCTCAACGACAACGATAATGATACGTAGCACTTCCCAGTTACTATAGACGACGACATACTCCTAGATGCTCTCGCGTCGCGACGCGTCCCGCGACTCACCGCCGCCGACGCTTCTTCCTATACTATCACCTACGTTCCAACCGTTCCAACCATGTGGTCCATCACGATTGGTTCGAAGCTGCACCACTTCCCTCCTGGATATCTCTTCTAGATGGAGCATTAATCGTGGTACTCTCTAGCTCTGTTCTGTTCTTCGCTAACGCCTTATTCCTTTTTCATTTATTACCTACTTGTTATCAGTTGTTACATTATCCACAGAGTCCAAATTCAAAGGATCGCGCCCGTTTCTACTTCTGCCGTAGATGGCGTCTCTGTTACCCAATTTGAAAATCCCGCTTCGTTGGCCGCCATGTTTTGGCGGTAGTTTCTGCCGGGGCATCAAGGGTTGCTGCACGATCGTGAGCTATCCGTGAGAACTCCCTCGAATTAGTGCAATTAATCGCGAGTGGGGGTCAGAATTGATTCGAGTAGGTGAATTAGTGCTCGCCGCGTGTGTTGGTGGTAAGTGTCAGTGTTGTTCTTGGCTGAGAGAGGAGAATTCTGCAAATGAATTTCGGATTATCAACCACCGGGTAATGGCGTCAGTAATCAGCCACCGGTCAGTCATATTTCCATTGTTACTTCAACTATTCTCCTATATTTCTTGCGTATGACTCTTGTCACGGTATTTAACATATTCAATCGTCGTGCACTGATTTGACGCTTTACCATGCGACATCATGTTAATGATATATGTACATATAGCAATTATGAAAAGATTTATCGAGAATTCGCATTGTCTATCACTCCTT
Organism: Ectemnius cavifrons; assembly: GCA_964023945.1. Classification (NCBI taxonomy): domain Eukaryota; kingdom Metazoa; phylum Arthropoda; class Insecta; order Hymenoptera; family Crabronidae; genus Ectemnius; species Ectemnius cavifrons. Next base: position 11,517,274 of record OZ030386.1, read on the forward strand.
GGAGTAAGCGAGGTGGTACGTAGTTCCGAGACACAAGTTTAGGTTGCGCCAGATGTATCGCGCACTCTTTTAGCTCTCCCAACTGTTGAGCTTCGCGATAGTGGGGAAGAATATCCTTCGCGTAACCACCAAGCTTTATCGATCATATTATTAGCCACACAGAACATTTACGTGATAATGACTACATTGTCAAGCGTTAGGAAGAGCAAAGAGACGACCGTCAAACGTAGACGGCGTGACATTTATTTATGAGGGTCATTTTTCTGCATGAAAGTAATCCCTTTGATGTGGGTAGAGTGGAGTGTTGCGATGAGTAAAAGACCTGTAATAAAACTCGCATTAGCCCCTCTGGTGCGATCGGTTTTGCATGAGTTTCGGAGAATATATTGTATACAGCGGGGGCGAGAGGTCTAGGCTCTTTGCCAATATCGCGATGGCCAATGTCGCCTTTTGAGCGCAGGTCAGCACCACTGCTGGCTGGTCAAAGCGATGCTTGTATTTATAAATACGTATAGGTAGCAGGCGTATTAGTGTGCCCCGAACCCGGTGGAGGCCAGTTTACTCCGGGCTACTACGTCGCACGCATCCACGTCCACTGACCTTCCCTCGTTCGTAAATGCATCTCTGCCGTGAGCGAACGCTCACCTACGTATTACACATATATGTATATGTAGCCGTCTATGTATGTATGTACCCGTTCACCTCGGTGCATCTCACGGGGAGCAGCGAGCACTTAAATTTAATCGTCGGCCATGACCGTTACATCGAGCCAGTTATTTTGGTCGCAACATCCTGGTCCTGATCTGAGTTGCGCCGGGTCATGTCCGCGCTACATCGCACCCTGCGAACCACCACCCTTCGTCCAACACTCTCTAACACAAGGAAATAGTCGCACGAAAGTGATCGTTTCCTTGGCAAGAGAGGTCACGAGTGGTGCTTCCGTTCCTTAGTACAGGATCGGTACATCTCGGGCTATATAGATCGCGGAAGTTGAACGATACGCCCGATACTGACATATTCCGGAGCTTATCCATGCGTGCGCGCGAGCGCGTTCACTCGCTCGCTCGCTCGCTCTCCCTCACATTTCTTGGACTTGCTTTTACGAGCATTTCTGCGAACTCTACCGAGCGACGAACTCTCGTCGCCCTATCTGTGAGAGAGGCTTCAGCCACCGCAGTGGCACATCGCACTCGAGGCGAACACTCACTTTTTCCCAGTCAGAATTAGACGGGTGCTACTCGTGGACCCGCTCGCTACTCTTAACGATCCTCCCGCGATCTTTATGGTATCCGGCTGGACCGCGCGGGATCAGCGAGACTACATCGCGAGAAAGGGGAGATGCTGGAATAACGAGAGAGCATTAAAATCAGCCGTGATTCCGCGTTTGTTTTCCTTGGATCCCGGCCTCTGTGCCCGCGTCTTCGCGGTGCAACAAAGCCCGAAATTCCCCCTTTCCAAAGGGAGGAATATCAACGAGAGGATCTTTATGGAGATCCAGCGGAACTCGTGGCATTCGAAACTTCTTACCCCGCCATCCATGAATACCAACATTTTCATATAAATATACTTTATCGACCATGCGCTGGGATAGTTGGGATTTTATAGAGTCGCGAACGCAGTCGATTTAAAAGGACGTGCTATGTAGTCCAGTCGCGTTTACGCCTTCGTTTTAAGTAAATGGGAAAGGTGCGTGGATGTTGTGCGAGGAAAGGCCGGGGGAGTGAAAGGAAAAGCCGAAGGAGGTGGCGATGCAAAGGGTGGCAGTTGATTTGGGAGGGTTGGACTTTCGAGGAGCTCTGCAGCCCCAATGAAGTTCAATGCTCACAGAAAGAAAGAAGCTGAGAAAAAACGAGGCAAGCGAGATCGGAACAGGAGACCACCAACCGTGCTTTCCTCGGCGCTCTCGCTTTCCACGAAAGCGAGATCGCTCCTCGGTATTTTCTGTTTTGAAATAAACCGCGGGGTGCCCCGCAAATAACGAGGACTTCCTCTTCGCTCTCCCAGTTATTTTCCATTATGGGGAATCGCGCGTTCCATTCCTGGTCGCCCGGGCCTCGTTCGCCCTTGCAAATGAACGACGGCTCCTAATTACAGGGGAGTGAATTAAATTTTACACTTTGTCTGCGGTTGAGAAAAACCGATGGCATTCCGGAAAGGAAAAGTTCGCAGATGGGAAGAGGTCCAGACAGTCATTGAAGACTAGATATCCAGGATTGTTAAAGAGTAGAACTCCTTGGAGTGAAAGAGTCTCCTTTGAACGAAGTCTATCAGGAACCGCGTAGGGAGAACTCTTCCACGCGAACGAAAGGCGCGGCGAAAGATGAAAGATACCTAAGATTGGCTTCAGTGCCAAGCTCACCCGGATATGGGGCTGCATCGGTCTCTCCTGCTTTTATAGCGTTCGACTATAAACTTCAAGTCCCTTCTCGCCGCCAGGAGGTTGAACGGGCTCCTTGTAACACCGTCGGCCCTCTTATCTCCCCAGATACGCGATCGTTTCGTTGAACATTTTGCCGGGCTGCCTCTTAATGTAGTTGTATCAAAAACAGTTTTCTCGGACTTTGGCGAACGATATATAAATGGATTGTTTGAGTAATAAAATCAAAAAAATGATTTGAGTCTTGATTAGACGCGGGGTCAGGATATTCGTGTGCGAGTCGACGAAACTGATGAGGGGAAAGACGCGCTCAATAAATCGCAAGCTTTCCTCCCAATGCGCTCCCCCGACGAATCCGTAAAAAAGAAGAGTAATGAGTGCGGAATCGAAGGAATGCCCGAATTTTTTCATGACGCCAATGAGCTCGAACTTCTGCCGAGTCCGGAGGTTCGCGACCCTCACTGATGGAAGATGGGAGGGCTGGCGGACTTCTCCGCCCTTGGAAACCCCAGAGAAATGTTTTCCTCCTCCCTAAGAGCGATCGCACTCGCCGGCTCGAAAGCTGACCGTACCGCTTGGGTCGTAATTGCGTTTCCTCCCTTGGCCAGGCCTTCCAGTCCTTCCGTTCCGCTCTCGCCTCTTTAGCTCGTGCCGACTATTAAATGTATGTGTGTGTGTGTGTGTGTGCGTCTGTCGGTTTGTAAACCGAGCTTGACCGCCTATCATCCTAATCGCCACACTCTCTAGTTGCTCCAGTTTTCCGCGCCTACGATCGCAGTCCTACTTTGATATCCACCACCGGTGTTCCCACTCGGCAGCCTCTGTGTAACCGATGTGTAATGCGTGTGTACGTCATGTTTACACGGTGAATCACAGCGTGCACACACTACTCATCTTGTACCGTCGACTCTTATCAAAACGGCTCGCTTAAAAATACGTGTTCCTCATCGATAGACGGTCAGCCGATGATGCTACAACTCTGCGCGCCATTAGGGAAGCGCTTTCAAAGTCGGTACTTTTATTTTACGAGCCGAGTCGATCGAACTGTTCCGTTTCTCCTCGCTGCTTTTACGCATCGGCCCACTTTACCACGCCTAGGCCCTTTACGCTTTCCTGCCAGAGCCCCGAGGGTTCTCCCGAGAAGGCATTTCCAACCGCGCGCAGGCTTTGGTGAGAGATTGTTCAAGGGTTCCAAGGGTTTCGGAATGGAACACCCTATCTTGCCGAGACTCGAGAGTACGCGGATATCCTTAATTGATATCACAGATAAATCTCTTTCGCTGGGAGTAACTCTCACCCTACTTGCGAACACGCCTCTCAATTGGCGGGCGAGTAATGTTAATACCGGGTACACCTTATGGTTTAGGATTCGGTACGATTACAAAAAAATTGCCAGTTCCAAGGAACTTGGAAATAGCAGCGGGATATCGCACAGTCCGGACCAATTATCCCGAGCCTATTTGTGGAGCTGTTTTTGCGGGCAAGTTGGCTGGGAATTAGGAAGATCCCCGGGTCAAGGGAGGGGACGAGAGAGAAATGGCAAGGCCAAGGATAGGAAAGATGCGGACTTCTCCAATTAAGTACATGTAAACGCGATTAGCCGACGGAAGCTCGCTCGCTCGCTCACTCATTCGCTCACTCGCTCGCTCGATCGCCGATCGACAATTATAACGGCGAGCCCGAGAGAGATCCTCTTAACCCCTTGAGCACACGGCTCGGCCTCGAGCTAGCGGCTTTAGCGAGCAGCGAAACGTTCTTGGTCGTTAGTGCTCTTCCTGCCAATTACTCTTGAACCCGTTCGCCGCCCGAGGAATCGCACCCGCAGGGGACCCACTTCCCCATAGGCCCTGGGGTAGATTAGCCATATGTACTACTCATTTCGGCGATACCTCGTTAGAGCTTATCTCTTCCGCTAACGATTTTTCCAACCCCGTGAGAATATCGTACACTCTTCACCCCTTCCGAATAGCACGCTCTTAGTTCTTTTGCTCTCGCATCAAAGTGCGTTTCTCTCTACGATGAAGAAAGAGAGAGGAGAGTTTTGTTTTGGGTTTGGATATACGCGACGATCCATCATCGTCATCCGAGATTGGGAGTTCGCAGTTTCGGCGAAAACGGGGCATCGCACCGTATGGCGCGTCACCGGCTTATTTATATTCCCCGATTCTCTTTGCCGCCTCTCTTGTCGACGACTCGGAGAACAGCACCGTGACTCCTCTTCTCCTCCTACTCCTTTTTCAGATAGAAAGTGAGAGGGAGAGAGGGAGAGAGAGAGAGAGAGAGTGTGTGAGGCGTCATGTGTTGCTCGCGCGTTATATTGCCGCTCGTTCGCCGGAAGAAAATTTTGAAGCTCCCTTCGCGCGAAGATGGGGAGCCAGGTCGGGAGAGTATGTGGTGTAGGGTTCGCTTCGTATGTAAAGCCTGATTCACATTCTAGGTATATACGCACTTGGTCCAAACACGAACGTTTCTCTCTTTTGCATTCACCTGCTCTCTCACTCAACTGAGAAGAAACGTAAACAGAGCTGAACTTTCTTCTTTCGGTCGATGATTTTTGTAATTATTAGTTTTTTAAACGCGAGCGTATCTATAATGTGAAGCAGGCCTAACTGACGAGCCCTCGTCGTTTCAGCTGGCACCGTCTTCCTTGCTAGTGATAAAAGCAGTTTACGAGCGCGAGTACGTGCTCGCGGTGAATCGTCGCCCGAGAAAGCAGCATATGTATATGAATTTGGAGGGAGAACGAGCAAACGAACCGCTGCGCTCCCTCTTTGTCTCCAAGTATTCCGTCGCTTCGTCGCGCTGCACCGCGTTGCGCGACATCCCCGGTGTGTGTAACAAGCGCGCACTTATCGCTGGTAGCCGTCGCAGTCGAGCCGCTCACAAGAGATGAGCCGTCCGGCGATGACTAATAAACTGTTTTCCCCGCGTGCAACACCGCGTACCGTAATTAACGGTCGTTAAAACATACTCTCCTGGAGGGAAATTTATGCGCTGCGATGCACTACCGTTCCCCCCCTCTCCTGGCATTCACCGTGTTTCCAGTAATTACTGCTTACGGAGCAAGCTGTCCTGTCATATCCATTGCGAGAAGCCTTCCTAACCCGACAAGCACACCCACTCGAGTCCTCCTTGCTTTCTCAACCCCTTATCTCCTATCTTTCTAAATTCTTGGCTGTCCTGCATTCATTTTCACTTCGTAAAGCGACGGATCTGAGAGTTCTCTCGGTGAACTAGCAATCCCAGTATTCGACGGGTAGTACTTATCTTCTTGGCGCAAAGGTAGAGAACATGTAGGGTAGGAGTCGCGCTATCGAGGAGGCTAGCACGTGTACGCGCGGCGCAAGTCGCGTCCACACGTTGGGTCAACGTTCCCGTTCATCCACCCGGGTCACGTACACTCGCGAGAGAGGACCCGGGGAAGGAGAAAGGACGAGAGCGAGAAGTGCCTACTCCGGGAGCGAGAGGCGGCAGGAGTTAAAGGTAGATGTAGCTCGGCTCGAGCACCAAAGGGTCGACGATACCCATAAACTCGGGGAGAGCGAGCACCGAAGCTCCACGAATAAATAGACAAATAGGTACAATCACCACCTAGCCTCGAGAAGCATACAAATTACTCACGAACATTCTCCCGCTTGCATCTCAAATATTTAGAGAATATCGAATATCCGATATGAGAGAGATTCGACTGAGTTTCGCGTGACAAGCTCTGACGTAGTATTCAGGTAGCGAGGGAGCAGTGACCGTTGCCACCCTTCATTGCCTTTCCCACTTTTTAATTCTCAGCCTCCATCTTCGCTGGCACACCCCAGCAGCACTACTCTCTCGCTGAGGGGGTGTATCGCGTGGGTGCGGATTTTGATAGCACCAGATGTGTCGGTTCTCTCTCTCTCTCTCTTTCTGTCGCATCCTCTCCCAACTGGCAGAGAGGGTTCCCTCGAAAGGGGTGGATCCCCTGGCGGTATTACTGCCTCGCATCGGCTCTCACAGTGCAGGGCATGTCAATGAAGTTAGCACCGCCATTTTTATCATCGCAAAAAATCATTATTCTATTGCTTTGGGCCGTAAACGAATTTTGATTCAACAATTTATAATTGTACATCATAATTACGTTTGTCGGTCCGAAAATCAAGAGAATATGATCCTACAGATCATATTCGTTTTAATTACAAGTCTAATTTGCATGAAGGCTTCGGGCTGCTTTCGACAGGCGCTCGTGTAGAATCGTCGAGGGGCCAGAGTGCGCGGCTGAGCCCTCTCTATAACAGGATAGAGTATGTATGTATTTGTACCAAGTACATCTCGGTCGAAGGTTTAGCCTGCTCTCGCGGGTTTGAAGTCGTGACAGCGAGGCGCGACTGACGCGGCTACGATAACGAACGGGTTCGTGCTCCTTTGACCTCGCCGAAGTCCCTCCTCGCAATGCTAAAAACCGCCTCCCCATCATGTGCACGCACGCACGCACGCGATCTCTCCTTCTCTGTCCTTTCCTCTTCTTTTCTGAGCGCGCGGCGCGCGTCCGCCTCTCCTCCTCTATCAGAGTGTCGGTGCACGCGTGCAAAAACATCCTGGCTAAAAGCGCAAGCAGCAGGCGAGTAGGCAGGCAGGCAAGCAGGCAGACAGGCAACAAGCGTGCACGTGACGAGAAAGCGAATTCACTCCTCTGGTGTAACACTCGCTGGAGCGCACGCGACTAACTCCCTCGCGACTTGCCGGATGCATTAGCGTCGATCGTGTCCCAAAGAATCATTGAATAATCGCTAAGGGCAAGGATGGACCTCCGCGGAAACTGTCCCTCACAGTTTACTATGCGCGAAAGGAAGCTGCTTAGTTGGGCTAAGCGGTGGAAGTAGTAAAAACCGATCGTGCGTCATTAGCGATGGAGGAAGCGCCGGCGCCTTTGATCTCAGGGCGCTAGTGGCCAGCTAAGGGAGTAGGAAGCCGGCCGCCATCCGCCCGGCGCTCTTACTTCCTCTGGCAACGTCTCTGGCCAGGGAGGAAGGTCGCCCGAAGGGGAACCGGCAAGAAAAATGGGGAGAAAAGAGCGTATGTGGATCAGGGGCGAGAGAGTGAGAGAGAGAGGAAGAAAAGGAACTGGCTGGACTACACTGACTACAGTCAGTGCAACTCGCTGCCGAGAGGAGAGCGATGCAACGTGCGCCGGCACGTTGGCCTTAAAGTATGCCTGACAGGCTTCCCCAAATGATTTGTGGCGGGCAGCGCCAGATACAAGATACTAATTCTTTGAGAGCCCCCACTGGAACAGCTACCGTTTGCCACTGCATCGTCCGCCTCTCTACCACTTATTCCTTCTTTGCCCCCACTGGCATTCGTCCTCTCGTTGATCCTGCCGTGTCTCGTCCGCGATAAGGGTAGTTAGTCAAGCGTCCCTAGCTAGATATTGCTCTAATGTTGGCCAATAGCCGAAGGCAATGGCCATTTGGCAAGAGTGGCCAGGAAAAAGCGTGCGCAAACACAAGCCGATGTCTGTGTATTCCGCTAGACGCTCGAGATAGGAGAGTAACAAAACGAGTGAGTGCGGATGCTGCGTGGGTCGAGATATACGGCCGCCGCGCTACCCCGCCACGCCGCTCGCTCCAACTGTATCCGTCCCGTCCGTATAATACGGCCTGTCGGGAACTCTCACGAACACCACACACGTGTATCGTACACGCGTACGGGATAGGTGTACTGCCGCGGTCCTTACGCCTGCCAGCACGTGAGAGTGCACGCGGCCATACTCTCCGAGGCATTCGGGGTCAGATCGCGAAACGCATACAAACGGCACGAGGCGCGCGCGAATCCATTAAACGGCCCCAGCGATTCTCAACTCCCCTTCGTCTCACCGCGAATGTGGATAGCCTCTCCTCTCCTCTCCTCCTCTCCTCTCTTTTACTCTCTGATGCCCCCGTCGTATTTGATGAGTCTCGAGGATCCTCGTGGCGATGGAGAAGCGCGATATCCAAGTGTCGAGGAGGGCCGAGAGGAGAGGGTTGCAGGATTGGCGATGGGAAGTACTCGAAGGGCAGGGATGCTGCGGCAATAGTGGCACGCGCCGCGTAATTCACCGCATGCGAATCTATAGGTACGAGCGGGTAGCTAGAGGCGTATGTAAAGGCGGCGGTAGTTGCTAGTTGCGGGAGCAATCGCGCGTGTAGCCTTCGATCGACGGTAACTAGGAGGAAATGGCAAGCACCCTGCGGAACCGACCCTTCGTCCGTTCACGTGATCAGGTTGAATTTCACATGGGATGAAATGGTTGGTTGAGGCAGCCAGGCTGCAGAATGGATTTCCGCCTTGCCGGCAACTTGGCTGAGCGAATTTCGGCAGGGTCAGCCTGGCGTCGGAGGGTAGTGCTCGTCGAACAGTAGTTATCCCTGGATTGTCAGGAGGGTGGACGACCATCGACGATTTTGGACCTTGTGCGCTATTATAAGCGGTAATTCATATCCCAACACGTTTGACCGCAACGACACCCCTGTTTCCTCTTTGGTCGAGAGAGGGAGAGAGAGAATATAGCTAGCCCCCTGGTATATCCCCATCCTTTGGCATCTCCTGCGTTGGAGCCAACCGCCCGCTCGATTCCGCTTCGGAGAGCGAGGCGAGCGGCGGCGGCGGCGGCGGCGGCCTTCCTTCCCGCCAGTTATTTATTCCGGGTGCGACTCGTATTTTTTCGCTCGTTTTATCGAGCATCTCTCGATTTATGTTCGCCGACCGCTCGGACCCTAAATATCGTGCGCCCTGGTACGCTCGCGCGCTCCCTCGTTCGTGGCTAGGTGCGTGCGAGCCTGGACTCTCTCTCTCTTTCCACTGTATGTATATCCTGGCTGCTCGCTGCTGGCGAGTATTTAGGCGGCCCTCTCTTCCTCGTATCGCCGCGACGGCGGCGACGGCGGCGGCGGCGGCGGCGGCTGCGGCAGACTCCTCGATCCATCGATATTCCACGCGGAGACCGCTTCTCCGCGGCAGCGCGATGTCGCCCTAATGAATTTAACCGCCGCCCGATGCCATCTTTCAGCGTGGAACAACTTTCCTGCTGGCTCCTCTTATACCCACCCTCATCCTCCTTCCTTTCTCCAAGCTTTGGACTCTTCTTCACTCTCTTTTTCCATCTACCGCTCTTGCTCCTCGCGAGGAGCAGACCAGAACACATTTACTCGCTCGTTTCGCGCTTTCCGAGCAAGCTCGATCGAACTTCGCGATTCCCTGTCCCTTCTGGGAATCCCCAACAGCGGTATCCCCGCCCCTCCACCCTCTTCTACCTCGGACTTACTTACTTCCGCCTCTCTTTCTGACTGTACCCTCTTGAGTGCGTGCGCGTTCCACTCTTGGACCAAGTGTAATTCGCAAGATGGGCGGAGAGAAAGAGGAGGGTGGTGGGGGATATGCTAGTTGGCAAAGTGGATTTTGTTTTTTCTGCCTCGGCCTTGCTTTCGCTAGATTTTTTGTACCGCCACGCCTCGGAAACTCGAAGGCAGGTGTAATCGGCGAAGCGTGAATCGAGGAATCCTTTTGCTCCCTCTCGCTCTCTTCCTCTTTTTCTCTCGGTCTGTCAGAGTGGGGCTAATCGCGATTCGGCTACCTACGCCTCCCTCGTTCCCCCGGCTGTGTACGACGAGAATGCTCTTCGACGTAGGTATCTCACGGCCGAGTGGAGCCTTTCGAAGCCGCTGCACCGTGCACCAACGGATTTCTAATTTCGTGCTCCCCGCGGGGCACGGTGGCGGCCTGCCGAATTTTGTCGCTCGAGTTGCACCGACCGCCCATCCCCCCGCCACGGCTCTCAGATATTCGCCGGAGATGGTCGTGTTCGAATCGACGAGATCCGATGAAACCGATTGAAGCATAGTCGGCCGGCAGTAATAGATCCGCGTCGGACTTTAAAGAGATAACTGGCACCGATGGAAACACAGATGCAACCGAGCACCTCCGAATAGCTATATAATAGATAGGAGGGTAGTTTTCCTTGCCGATTTTGGTAACGGGAAAGACATAGCCGGAGGCTCGGTTTGTGAGCTAGAAGGGAACTATCGGGAGTTTAAGGGCGCCGGAGTGCCCTGTTGCTTTTGAGAGCGGTGCGGAGATTGCCGGGACGAAATTGAGGTCGTGCCTCGCGCCGTAAACCACGGAAGCGTCGGCAGAGAATGCGCGCAATTCGCTCGATTATCCGGCTTGAATTACGGCCGTAGAGCCAAGCCATTGGCGTTCCCTCCTGCGTATCAATACGAGAACGCTTTTGCCAGTGGTGTGCCGCCTTTGACGCAAAGAAATTGAAGAAGTGTTCGTTCGTGTACACACGTAGACCGCTCTCTGTCTCTTCTTCTTTTGAGAGGGACGACAATGATCGCATTGGTATTCGATAATGCAACGCTGTCGAGGTCGTCGTCGTCGTGCAAAATTCGACGCCTTTCCCGTCTCGTCGCACGCCAGCCGAATATCCCTCTTCTTTCTCTTTTACACCAACTTCTTCTCCACTTGCGACCCCTGCGACTTTTCACGGGCTTCTTCGAGCTTAACAGGGGCGGTTGGGCTGAAATAAACAGGCTTGCGCGAAAGCTCCACCGGTTAAGCTTGCCGGTACTGATGCCACTTGACACTTGGCAGCTCACGTAAGTGGTAAATCGAGCCGATATTGACGGAAGCGTGTATGAACTCTGATCAGCTAGCTTGGAATCGTACATATCGAATATGGGGTTTGGAAAAGCAGCCCTTTTGGTGGAGAGTGCTTTTCGCGCTAACTCACGCTTCATCGAGTTTTCCCGGGTGCGGTGAAGCAAACTGACTGGCGCTGCTTTACGGATTTATGTTGGGCTTATTCGGAATCGCTCGGTTCGTCACGGCAGTCACTCGAGAGTTGAAAGAGGGCCTGGAAGCAATGGGAACGGGCATTATACATATACGGGCGGAGCTCCTTTTCGACCGCAATTCGACTCGCTCGGCCCTCCGTTTATTCGCGCTTTTCCATTCACCTCTCTTCACTGGCACTCTCTCTTAATTACCCAGTTTAACGAGTCCCGTGGCCAGAAATCTTTGGACCACCCGAAAGAGGGGAGTTTTTCATTCCGAGCGGATGAAATCAATTTGTAGAGGAGAGCTCGTAAAAGTGTCCAGCCGATATCACAGCCATGTAAAACTTCTGGTCCTTGCCGAGCACGGGCAGAGAGGGAGAGCGAGAGCGAGAGCGAGACTCTCCTTTTACGGCGCGCGGAAGGTCGAGGTGGAAAAAAGCGGTTCGTGGAAGGCGTCTCTGGAGGCTGCTGCGATCCTCTCCCTGACGAGGTGGTAGCACATCGCCCGACCACTTTGTCGGCGAGTTTATTATTCGTGTATAAGCGAGAATTCGAGGAGAGGATCGAACGCCGCCGTCGCCACCGCCGCCGCCGCTGCCGTCGCCGATGTCGTCGCCGCCAGAGAAGTCCGTTAGCCTCCGCGCGACGCACGGCTATTTCTGATTTCTCCTATCATTAGTCCCTGAAGCTCACTCGAGCACAGTTTCGAGCCACCGTGGTTTTCCCCCGTTCAACGCGTCCTTCCCCACTGGACTCATCAGGTTTTCCTAGCTTCTCGTGTCCCCGGGTAAACGCGACAAGTCGCTCATTTGTGCGGACAAGCGAACGAGCTGCCGAAATAGACCGGTAGTAAGTAGGGGACTTTTGTACTCGGTTCTCGCCTCTTAACAATTCGAGTCGCGGCTGGCCTTGACATTATCGGGTGACACCTTCCCCTCTCCTGCTTTACACACACTTGCTCGCTTCCTCTGAATTTAGGGGGGCTTCAAAATGAATGCGAGACTTTTAATTTAGAGCGGTAAATCCATAGTCGAGACCCTTGGGGAGTTGCCGACTCCTCCTCGTTTCTCTACTAAATGATACTCGTGGAAAATGACATTGTTCCCACGATTGACTAAGAAAATGCTCCATTTTGTAAAGGACGAACTTTAAAGCTTGTGAACAGTTACGATCGAATCTGAGGACGGAGTCACCTAGACAGGAATCGGGAGTAGTCCGAAAGGCAAGAGGAGCAGCGAGGGTCAGGATGGAAAGGGGGACCGGTCGAGTTTAGGATGAAGCGAGAGCTGGCTCGTGGACGTGACGGTGATGTAGAGATACAATATCGCGATCCTCGAGATCCCGCGGCGAGCGAGCCGTTCTCACCATAGGAGAAAAGTCCCGAGACGTGGAGAAAACGAGGTCGCGCCGTTAATCGCAAAAAATCCCAGCATATCTTTCAAGTAAAGCAGGCTAGGAGGAGGATTCCACGCGGGAAGAAGGTGGAGGCTATCGCTGAAATGTCCAGTTGACCTGGACTTTTTTTCAGGGATCCAAGGTTACCGAAATCGCTTGGGATCGTGGCTGGCAGGCAGAGGGACCGTGATCGGGGGGCGGGCATGACGGGAACAGGTCGCTCGAGACCTTCTCCTGGAAATAAGGCGTCTAGGATCAGACACGTACGCGAGCCGGCACTATGATCTTCTCGTAGATAGTGTCGGTGACGAAATCGAAGGTCTCACTGCCGGGAGGCTCTCAACCCACTTGCCCCCAGGCTACTCTCGTCCAACTAATTTGGTGCTCTAGCTTCCAAAGATCGCACGACCGATCGCGCGAATTCGATCTCTCTCACGAACCGTCTCGATTTTTTCGCCCGACCTTCCCGTCATCGAATGCTAATGAAGACGCGTGCACAGGCAATCGACTGTTCACGATGAGAGGACGTAGGATTAATTGAGCTGACATTCGTGTATGCGACAGAGTCAGAGTATATTGGGATCGGGAGGGAATTCACCAAGAGGGGAAGAGTAAAAATTCATGCGGGCTCGTAATCATCGACGGTACAAGTCGCCCTACAATCGCCCCGAACGCATCAATCTCCCGCGAGTTCCCCGGGGAATCTACGCATCGTAGAAATCCTGTCCAAAGCCAGCGCCAGTTCATTCGTCACGGGTCGAGCACGCTTCCTTCTGATTCCGCACATGCACACACACAGACAAGCATAGAGAAAGAAAGAGAGATGCCCGTTTTTGCCTGGCACTTCCTCGAGAAGAGTTCTCTCCCGTTGGATGTGTTCCGGGCGATTCGTTTCAATCCATTGCTCGGTCGGCCTGGTTTTCGTGGGTCCTGTCACTTGTCCAGGACGTGTCGAGGAAGCAGCAGTGGCTTGCCATTCGCAAACCAAGAACCCTGCCGGGCGGCCGACCCACCAATGCGCCGATGGCGATTCGCTCGATTAATTTACGGGGGATGAAGTGCTCCTTCGCCAGGGCAGATCGATCCCTGACTCGTCCTGCCGGAGGAGGAACAACACACACTCCTATTCTTTCTCCGCGACGATTTATCTAATGGAAAAAACCTTGTCTCTGGACAGCGAGCAGTTCCGCTTTTCCCCCGATGAATTCTCGACCGCAGGATGCTACACTACTCTCGCTGAATCGAGATATCCTGATACATACAAGAGGGAGGCAATCCTCCTCTCACTAAACATGGACGTGGTTGTGAGTTTGGTCCTGGCGAAGCATGGATGTACGGCTTTTACCCTAATCGATAGCTGGCGCAGAAAGAGGGTCTCGCCGAGGCTCAGGAGGGAAAAGCGCGCAAGCGTGCCCTCGTGTAATATAAGGCAACATCTGACAATGGCACGTAGCACGGCGAAAGCAATTACATTGGAGCTCGCGTCATGTCCTTATCCTTCTCGCAGTGCCACTCTTCGACGCTGCTCGTTTATTAGCGGTTTCCAGTGACGGGCTGACACTCTCGGCCCACGAATTCCCGATCCGGACTCTCTCGACACATTCGCCAGATTTCTTGCTGTCGCCCTCGGGCTAGTGGTAATAGATCGAGCGGTGATCGAGTCGATGAGTCTATCTGTCCGGGCTGTGGTGGGAGGCCGAGGGGGGTAGATGAGTCTCTCGTTGAGAAAAAGCGTCCATTAAAGCGGCACCGCGAGGTCTGCGCCCGCATGTTGCCACGGTGCTTTTTCACGCGGAGACGACCTCCTTTTTCTCGCTCCCTTGGGAGATAAGGCCGGCCGTTGTTGTCGCTCGCAAGGCACTAATGTCGCGAGTGCGCCGTCGATCTTCTTCTTCCCTCGCGCCAGCTGAAAATACACGTGGACGACTAACGCCAAGTGCTGCCTGCCACAGCGCACGACGCACAACATTACAAGTACTTATATACTGCCGTGTGTCTTCCACGCAGCACGAAATAATGTTGAATAACCGCGAGGATCTTGTTTTGAAAGAAGAATCTTCGAGGAGAGTAGAATTTTTGTCAGACAGTCTCGCTGTGGAAGAAGAGCGATCTTGGGAGGAGGAGAGCGAGTGGATATCATCGTTTTTTCTTCTGTCCAAACGCTTCTTCCTCCTGGCTCGTTCCTGCCTACCACGAAATCGGACGGAGCATTGAAACTCAAGACCCTCAAGATAGGCCATTCAAAGCAGTGTGCCGTGCGCGCCGTCGACGGAGCACGTCTTATGAAAAGGAGCGAGGACCGAAAGAAAGGGGGCCAGTCTTTCGGACGCAGGACGCCATTCAGGGCATTCATTCGAGTCTTTACCGCGAGGAAGAGCAGCCCCTACACACAGAGAGAGAACCGGAGTGCCAGGATTCAGAGAGAGGACTCCGGGGTGAGAGCGAGGAACACGGGATGCCACGGCACGGAAGGAACAGCACGAACGAACCGCAGAGAGCCATCGGCAAAGCCAGCGCGGATAAGCTCGATCCGATGAAGAGAGAAACTCTGAAAATCCGGTGGCCCTTCCACCAGGGTGCTCCTTCCAGAGGTGCACGCACCGCACTCTCATTGTCGGAGCCTCCGACCCCGGAAAAAGGAGATTCCACGAAGCGTCGCTCAAAGACGCGCTTCCACGCCGGATTTCTATCAGCTCGCTCGCTTGTCCGCTCGAAATCTCTACCTGCTGCTTTTATTCCTCGTGAGAAACGTCGAGTTCAATACTTATCGTTATTCGTCTCAGGGAAAAGCGGACCAGAGTGGATCCAGCCTGCCACGAAATTGCGATTACTTCGATACGATAGACCTCTCTTATCCTTCGAATCGGGTTTACACTCACGCTCATCGCTCTCAATAGAATAGGCGGCTCACGATCATAGGCGGCCGGGACCAGCCAACATGTAATACAAGATTCAGTAAAAAGGAAACAGACACACATTCACCATCCAAAGTAAATAATTTTAGAAAAACATTTGTCGTTTGCCGGGGATTCAGGCAAGAAAGGTACACAAAGTGGAAAGCGTCAGAAATATAGTTGTCTCCTTTTTAAATAGAGTAGCATCTCCTTTGTAGTGGAGCGGAGGCTCTCTCGGTTGACTGAATGGTGCTCGGTCGGGTCAACCTAATTCTCCTATTGCTATTGCAGCATACAATTCATTCGGGATTCGTCTAGAGAGGGTAACGCGGGCACCCGTGGAGTAAAGAGGATAAGGTCGCAGGGGTGGTCGGGGGCGCAGATAACACCGCTCTAGTCGAGGATGAGTCCGGGAGAGATCGGAACCGGCTCGAAATGGAATTGAAGCGCGGCGCAAAGGGGGAGGGGCTGCTGCCGCTCTCTAAATCTCGGGGGAGGTAGACGGCCGATTGTGCGGGCACAATACCATTTGCACTCGAAACGCACGTGAACCAGCTGCCCTCCGGGCTTCCAAGGACCAATGAAGTCCGGGATATTCGAGTCTAAGTGTCCTGTCTCGCTCGTTTCGCGCCTCTCTTCCTTTCCACTCTTGAAAGAGTATGTCGTGTATACGTTGCCGGTGAATAAAGTAGAAGTGGGGGACCAGCGAAGCAAGCCGATAAAGCGCGAACACTCTGCTCAGAAGGAATCAGTGATCAGGACACGTGGACGCTTAACGAGGTCTCGGAAAGGCGGTACACTGATTTTTATCTGGCCCTTCGCTCTTCGCGAGGCATCTCCACCCTCAGTCACTAGACTCTTCTCAATGCGCTCATTCGGACATTCGAGCAACCCTTCCCTAAATAGTAGAGCCTGTCCTGACGGCAGACGCGACTTGAATATTAATGGTACCAAGCTCCTCCAACATTCTCTGGAATGTTTCCATTCCATTCCGATCAGATAGGCTGTCCCCGCGCACGATTGGAAGAGCGCGCGCTCGAGTTTCGACCACCTAACTACATATCTCAGGCTTAATTATCGTAGCAGCACAGCGTAAGTGCGAGACACAGATGAGAAGCCGGCTTCTCAAGTTAACACACGTGAAAATCAGAGAGAGAAGTAGTTAACCACCGAGCCGAAAATAAGCCGGGTGATAAAGCGTACGGGCGCAACCACGTGTTTCACTCTGTCTCTGAACGTTTTTCATCCGAGCCACCATCGGGAGCAAGCCTTCCCCTCGGCTTTTTTTTCTCCGACACGCGGGAACGCATGAGAAAGAGAGATGAAGAATCGGTGGGCCAGGACGGCTATAATCCAAAGCGATGACCCGCGCGGGATTCCGGGTTACGAAAACACCGCAGCCGACGACGCGCCATGGGAAAATATCGCGCGGATCAGCCTGCGCCTAACGACTGGCGCCTCACGTGTACCCGTTCTCCCCTTTACATATATGACTAAAAGAAACACGTATCTTCCGCGTGAAATACACGTCTTCGCGCTTCAGGCTTCCGCTCTGAAAGTGTATACATTTTGAAGGGAAGGCTGCCATCGGCGGGTATGCCCTGTTAACGCCAGCGAAGCCCAACGTCGATTTCCTTTGATCGCGCGGGATCTTCGCGCGCGATATATCTTACAGCCGAGTTTAACCCCTGAGTTCTCGTTTTAAACTCGGAGTGCGAGAAACATCGATCATTCGGTGGCCGGTGGTCTTGTTAGAGGGATAGACTCTGCTGCCAGAGGAGCGGAGAAGCTGAGAAAGTAAGAGGGAGAGGAACGCGTACGCTTCTACTTCTGGCGGGACAAGTGTTCGTAATCGCCGGTGTTTCCCGCGGCCAGAAACTGCGCACTAACCCGGAGAAGGAGCACGGGCGCTATGCTCGTTTTGGCCGGAGCTTGGGTGCGATGACACACTGGGAAACTCCTTTTCCTCCTTGTGGTGGTGGTGGTGGTTCGCGTTCGCGCCTCCTTCTGCCAGCTCCTATCTCTCTATCTATACGCCCGGCGCAGAACGTACTTTCCATAGCCCCCTATTAGAATTAGGTAAATATAACTCCTGGCAATAGCAGTTGCCAAACGTCTCTCCCGCCAGGCATTCCACTTTCCCACGTGCAGCACGCCTACATACGTCTACATGCACATCCGCGTGGATACACATCCGTGCACATCCATCTATCGTACGCACCAAAGCCTCTGTTTTCGGATGGCGGATCCACCGATCCGCAGATGCGTCGTCGGTCAGATCGCGGAGAAAAATTATCCTACGGTTTATCTTGCGATCGATCATCCTGTTTGCCGTCCCCGCGCGCACCCTCCCTTCACTGCTTTTCCCTCAGCCTCACGCGCGAAAACACGCGTCATCGGACTTGCCCGCCTCTGTTCGAGAGGCAAGAGGGAAGTATGGTTCGTGCTCTCTTTGGTTCTTTCCCGTGACGTTTCTACTGTGAGCCTTCTTGTGCGCGTTGAGCTCGATACAGATGTTATTTTAGATTTAATCGGGGCCACAACACTCCGCCAACTCGGCACATTAGATACCGTACTATAGAGAATCCGTCCTACTTTAGTCTGGACGTAAACTATCGCTCGCGGCGAGAATGAGATCGAGCGCAAGAATATAGCTATCGAATTTATTACAATAATGGAGGAATCGTAGTCCGGGATTAGTTGGAATGGTGGTCGACAAGCGAGGAGAGTTAGAGATATCGGTCCAGGGCATATTCGACGATAGGAATCTCGATGAGTAGAACCCACCCCCCGGGAGAGTTATCTATGGCGTTGGGCTTCCGGTGGCAGTGTGTCCCCCATAACTCCGGAGCAGACCCTAGCAGCAGCCAGAGCCACAGCAGGAGCGGGACGCGCAGTGCTTTTCCACGCGTAATAACCGCTAATAATTTTCTCGAGGTAGGCTTGCACAGGCGGCAGGGAGGCGGGTGGTAGAGAAACACAGCAGCAAGCAGAGCCAAGCAGGCAAGCAAGCAATAGCAGGCTCAGCAGAGAGGGTGCGTGGATCGATACAGCAACGAAGGGGAGATAAATCCGGAGAGCAGCCTCCTACATATCTCCTCCCTTCGTTTGGTCTTCGTCTCTCCTGGCGATTCGAGCGGTGTCGAGCGCCGAGACTCCGCTCCGGACCCTTCGCCACCCTTGCTCCCGTAGAACGTAGAACCCTGCGCTCTTCCGATTAAGGTGTCTTCCTCGCCACGGCCACGGGGGTCGTGACAACGCTAAGAGCTTTAACGGGAAAAATCGAGCCTTCCTCCGCACATTGGACAGAAAAGTCCTTGCTGCCAGCAGGTAGCCTTCCCTTCCCTCGTAGGACACCCATCGTAGATCATCCATCCTCTTCCTGTTGCGTGGAACCGCGGAAACTGGCCTACCCAAACCTAGGATGACTCCCAGCTGGGCATTGGAATATGGGGCGAGGTGGTGAAGGGGGACGAAGCCCTATCGAAGAATTATCGGGAATAAGCTATCATCGGGCGGCCCAGCCAAGGCGATTAACTGTCGGAAAACGACAGGGCGCAGTTCTCTCTCGGAAATTGGTTCTGCTCGAACACACACGAACTTACGGGTACGCTGACTGGGTGTGTGAGTCCTCCCAGGGCTTGGGCGACCTACTTTTGAAAACACGTGGCATTTTACGATCGCCGTCGCCATCGGCTTGAAAAAACGCACGCGTCGAGCGGCGGGACGGCGCGAGATCGTTCTTAAAGAGCCCGGGACACGAACGGAACAGGGGTACCATTGTATCCGCACGACAGCTGCGTGCCTGACCATTTAAACCACGCTTTATTCAATGCGTTCCTGACACTACGTATACTCCCGCCCACCCCTTCCTCCCTCTCGGTACTCATATCGTAATCTTAAAAAGTAATTTTTTAGGCTCTCTAATTTTTTTTCAAGTCTTCCCGACATTCTCCGGGGCTGAAATTTGGTGGAGAATGTTTTTTTGCATCAAGGAAGAAGTGATATAAATTCCAGAGCCCTAGCTCAAAATTCATTTTTTCGCAAATTTTTTAAGGTGTACCCCTTCTAAAATTTTCGATTTTTCGAAGGTTCTCGGACTTTGACGAACGCTTGATAAATCGATTGTTTAAGTATCAAAACGGATAGAAAACATGAAACTAGTGGCCAAAGTGCCGGAATTGTACCGAAAACACTTGGAGGCAGCCTCCGGAATAATCGAGTTCTCCTCATTTGGGCGGTATTTCTTATGTTTTTTAATCTTCCCGACCATTTCTGGGGCTGAAATTTGGTGGAGAATGTTTTTTTGCATCAAGGAAGAAGTGATATAAATTCCAGAGCCCTAGCTCAAAATTCATTTTTTCGCAAATTTTTTAAGGTGTACCCCTTCTAAAATTTTCGATTTTTCGAAGGTTTTCGGACTTTGACGAACGCTTGATAAATCGATTGTTTAAGTATCAAAACGGATATAAAACATAAAACCAGTGGCCAAAGTGCCGGAATTGTACCCAAAACACATGGAAAACCGATCCCGAATAATTGAGTTCCGCGGTTTTTCCCATGTTTTCAAGTCTTCCCGACATTTTCCGGGGCTGTAATTTGGTGGAGAATGTTTTTTTGCATCAAGGAAGAAGTGATATAAATTCCAGAGCCCTAGCTCAAAATTCATTTTTTCGCAAATTTTTTAAGGTGTACCCCTTCTAAAATTTTCGATTTTTCGAAGGTTTTCGGACTTTGACGAACGCTTGATAAATCGATTGTTTAAGTATCAAAACGGATATAAAACATAAAACCAGTGGCCAAAGTGCCGGAATTGTACCCAAAACACATGGAAAACCGATCCCGAATAATTGAGTTCCGCGGTTTTTCCCATGTTTTCAAGTCTTCCCGACATTTTCCGGGGCTGTAATTTGGTGGAGAATGTTTTTTTGCATCAAGGAAGAAGTGATATAAATTCCAGAGCCCTAGCTCAAAATTCATTTTTTCGCAAATTTTTTAAGGTGTACCCCTTCTAAAATTTTCGATTTTTCGAAGGTTTTCGGACTTTGACGAACGCTTGATAAATCGATTGTTTAAGTATCAAAACGGATATAAAACATAAAACCAGTGGCCAAAGTGCCGGAATTGTACCCAAAACACATGGAAAACCAATCCTGAATAATGACTTTTATCTACTTCTGACGGTTTCTCCCATGTTTTCAAGACTTCCCGACATTTTCCGGGGCTGAAATTTGGTGGAGAATGTTTTTTTGCATCAAGGAAGAAGTGATATAAATTCCAGAGCCCTACCTCAAAATTCATTTTTTCGCAAATTTTTCCCTTCCGATTTTCTTATCTATATCTGGAGATGAAGATGTCGGGCAAAAGTCCCGTATGCAGAGGGGGTGGTAGGGCGAAAGTAAACACGAGATGAATGACTGACCTTGATAGTTATGTAGTAAGATGAGTGAGGGGGGGACGAGGTGACTACTTACTTTCGAACGTGTGCCCTCGACTGAATGTACGAAGGATGGAAGAAGAGCCGCTCGGGTTCACAGTTTCCTTCGTGACTCAGAGGGCGAGGAGGCCCCTCACCGACCCGTTCTACTACTCGTTTCCCGTCGAAGCACACTTTCCGCGCCGTAAAGTCGGAGGGATCGACTCAACGAACAGCCATGCGTGGCCATTAAAAATGTATGTAGCTTCTCGAGCATATAATCTTTCCGCGAAACGGAGGCCTCCCGCTGCTGGGCGCGCGTATGTGTGTGCCGAGCTGCCTGTCTGCTTCTCGGACGTGGATGCGATCGATAGAGAGCAGGAGCGAATGAGGGAAACATCGAAAAAGGCAAAGGAAGGAAAAAGAGAGCTGGGAAGCGAGGGAACCAGGAAGAATAGCCGGGCACACTCTCGCCAAAGCCCGAGAGGAGGATCCCGTTTATACTTGTGGTGCTCCTCGTAAACGAGGAGCTAGCAATGCTAGCCAGGGCCATCGTCGGCCACTCGCTCGACCTGACATTACCTTCCTTCGCTTAACAGTCCTCTTTACCAAGCAGGAGCGATTGAGCAGCAGGACTCGTCGTCTAACGCCGATTCAGCAGGACTCGCCTCTTCACTTAGCGTGTCAAGGAGTAAGAAGGTAGAAGATAGGAGCGATAGGACCTCCTTAGTATACACTCTCCAAGACACCAAGCAAGTGAACTGGCGTTCCAACCAAGTTGCCAGTACTAGCCCACAGCTTCCAAGGGATTTTTCAGCTGACGGTCAGGACTCGCGCCGTGCTTAACGAGCCGGTAGTGGAAACGTTCGAATAAGAGAAAGAACTCTGGGAACCGATTAAGCTCTCTGGCGAGATTGCTATGGCTGGTGTGCTGGTGGTGGTAGTGATGCTGCTGGCGCAACTGCGTTCCCGCTCGGGCGCGTTTAAAACGCAAAACGGCGAGGAACGGATTTATCGCCCGTGACGGCCGGCCAGGCCGTGACCGTGCCGGCCCAGCCCGGCCTGGCCTGCCCAGCCGATACGAGCCTGGCGACCTGGCTCTCTCGCGAAGGTTAAACGAGCGGTGTGCAGTCCTCGCGAGGAGAGATAGCCGGGAGATAGCGATTACGCGCCGAAGGACGCACACCGCGAAGTTGCCCGCGCTGCGGGAGCCTCAGCTGGCATTACTTGGCCTTCCTTCCCCGCCGGGGGAGCAAAATTCGCGTGAAACGCCACCAAATCGCTCGTTACTTCAACGATCGACTAAGGCAATAGCCCGTGAACTATCCAAGCTCGCCTGACCTTCCGCGGAACTGGCTTCGCTTTTCTCGTATTCAGACAAGGTACTCTCTCACATTCGAACTGAACTGTGGGGCTCCATACTGCGAAGGGCGACTCAGCTCCCTTGCCGGATCTCTCAGGGGCGAGCGCGTGATTCGAAGGACCTTCGCTTCTCGCTGTCACTCTCCGGGGGCTGAAAGCGCTCGTGCGCGAAGGTAAACCCAGCGGCTCTCCACCCTTGTACCGCGAGGGCTTCGAATATGGCCTTGCCTTGTACCTTCTACCTGCTATTCCCTTCGCGGGAATACATTATTAGCCCTTCAGGATTACGCGTTTCGGTCCAGCCTCTATGTATTAAATTCCCACATATAAGATTAAATTCCCCACATTAGTTATCCTGATAGTCCGTTAAAAATCTGCAGTGAATGATAGTCCTGTCATTGGTGATTACAAGGGAATTGTACAGAATTACGTTGGGAGTTGCACCTAAATCGAAAGACATGCAACAGATATCTGTTGCTGGATAGTAGCAGATGTTAGTGGCAATGGAGAGGAGACCGGCTCCGGGACGGGCATGCGAGGCAGTGGGATAAAGAGAGATAATAAGAGAGAGTCCTTGATTCTTCTGCGGAATCACCGCAACGCAACCGCGCTTCGTCGAGGAGCATGGAAGGTCGTACCAGTGCGCGCGAGTACTGTACAATGTAGAGACAGTACACTACTCTGGGTACTCCCGCGACAATAAATGTTCTCGAGCGATGCACGATGCATCGCACGTTTTGCACCTTCGATTTCCGCGTTGCTCTCCTCCGCTGTGCAGAGAAGAGACATAAGTATCGCGCAGGTGGCAACGTGCCAGTGCCGAGTATCCCAAGCGAAGTGTGCTAGCTTCTATCGGGAAAACCGTGTATCGCTGGCACCCAGTTTATTGGGAGCACGTGGCGCGTCCGTGTCGATTTATAGAGGGCCATCAATGCTTTCGGCTGACATCAAAGGAAGGTAGAGAACCGATGCGCGCGAGCATATGTGCGTAGTGAGAGGGCCGCAGGAAACTTTCGTGGCTCACCTTCGCCGGACGATTAATATGCCAGGCTAGATGGAGCCGTGCGCACCAGAGATAGAGGCGTGCCGGGCGTAGTAACGTGGAAAAGCGAGGACGTTGGATTCTTCGTCGCACTTCGATCCTACTGACTACCACTGATTTCAGCGATCGCCACTCGATTTCCGATCGAATCCTTCGTGAAATTAGGTGACGTGCGGGGAAGTTGGGATTAATCGTCGAGTTAATGAGAGAAGGTGAAGTTTCCGTGTAGGAGGTCGTACTCAAAGGAACCCAGTCCGATTAACTAGAGGGCTTTATCGTCCTTGAGCTGGCAAAGCTCCAATAATCACCTCGAAGCCCCGTCAGTTAATCCGAAACTAATTCTTAGTGTGACAGTCCCCGAGCTTGATCTCCTTACCCCCGGCTCGCCACTCGTCGAACATCGCCTTCTCTCCATTGGCACCCTCCTTCGCGTCTTTCTCTTTTGCGCCCTCGTTTCCCACTCTCCTTCAATGCCACTCGCAAGTAGTATCGCTCCCTACCAAAACCGATAAATTCTGCGACCCAACAATACCTTTCAAGGCCTTCTAAAATTGCTACTAGATATACGCAGCTAATGCCTGTCCCCGTAAGCGAACATATTTAATTCTTCGTGTGCTCGTTTGCATTTCATTTGAATCTTTCCGATGGCAACACGAGGTGTGTACTCTGTGTACGGTGATGGTGGGGCGACCCCCTAGGCTCGATTCGCGCGATCCGTTTCACTTGTCGCATTTGCGATGCAGATGCAGAGCCGAGCACTACCGGTAGTGTCTCCCCTGAAGAAGATCGCAGTTGCAGGCCTGTGCTGCATTTCCTCGAAGGGACGACCACTATTTCCACCGAGCATTCGCTGGCTACGAAATTAGAAAGCTGGGGATTATGATGTTTACGCGAAGTCGTGAGTTTCCTTTCGGCAAAGAAGGAAAATCACACGGAGGCGACTTAGTGGAAGTAGTGGGAGGTAACGGCAATTTTCCGCGAGGTATTTTCACCCCGGGCAGCCCGGAGAACGGATCAGGAAGATCGTGTGCTCGGGACACCTGGGTAGAAGGCGATCGTGAGGGGTCCGTTCTTTCGCCCTCACCGAACTCTATAATCGCCTTAGAGAAACTTCATTTTTTCTCCTTCTCCCGAAGAAATACCGTCAACTCATGCGTGAGCAAGCCCGTTTCAGCGACGAGAAGGGCAAGAAAGGCAAAAGCTGATGGCGTGTAGAAGGAGTCAGGGGAGAAGAGGAGCAAGATGATCCGGAAGGGGCGGAGTGGAAATCGCGAGGAGCGCGTCACTAGCAGATATACGGAAATTCTTTTGGCTCGGCCTCGCTCTGTCACTCCTCTGCCACCCTCGGGTAACTTCCTGCAGCGACGACGAAGACGCCGAAGACGCCGAAGACGTCGCGAAGACGACGAGGATGGAAGGGGGCAGCGATGCGATCGACAAAGGGGACAGCAAAGGAAGGGGGATACCGAGGAAGGAGGACCGGACCGAAGCGTAGCAGGAAGCGGGCGCCCGAGAGAGAGGAAGCAAGAAAAAAACTCGCGGAGCGAAGGGAGAAAAGCAGTTTGAGTTATGGTAGCGCGTTATGCTCGAAGGGGGCCGCGGAAAAATAACAATTACGCTCTGCGGGTGTCAGCCGCGCATGATTTAGGCATTCGTACGCTCGGAGTGCCGGAAATGGGAGCTGCGATATAGCGGGATACGCGCATCTCTTGTTGGAACGACGAGAGAGAGATTGTCTCTTACGCGCGGAAATCAATCGAGCCGCGCGATAACACAGAACGCTCGTTCCACATTTGGTCTATGGGTTCTCTTTGCCGATCGATTCTGCCGCTCCGCTTCGATAGGGCTGCCAGGCCCGACTTACAACCTCTCTTCCAAGTAATACGATCAGCTGGTTCTTTAGAGCTCTCTTTTGACGTGTATTTGGGCCACGCTTCCGGCGCATATGGCGCGTTCTAATGGGGCCCGTCTCGACAAATCGAATCCAGGGGCACCGAGGCACGAACGCGCACAGCGGCAACCAACCAGTCAGTTCTTTGGACCCCCTAGCTAACGGGTTGCGACATACTGCTCCCTTTTTTCCTATTTGCTCTTCCAATCTCGAGCCTTCCTCCTCGAGTGTATGCGGCCAACTGTCGTGTTCCGAAAACTCGGTGAAATATCCTATCGCCTTTGGTACACGCGTCCCGTCACCATACACGCCGAGTCCTAGGAGAACTCTTGCAAGACGTACACCGCTCTTGGGCATTTCGTAATGAAATGAGCAAGAGTCACCCTTCTTTTTCGGATGGCTGGCTAAGGGCCGAGGGGAGAGAGCGAGTAGTACTCGTGCAAAGTAACTAATCCTCGTGTCGCGGCGGGGCTTACAAAAGATCTTTCTCTCTGGGCGAAGGCAAGGAAAGTCTGATCTCGCTCTCGGTCTTATTCTACTCAGCGGCTCTGGTAGCGCGAGTGAGCAAGCGAATGCTCCGGGGGTTGGTCGAAACGGGCTGCGAAGCCAGAGGAATCTCTTCATAATGCATCGCCATCCCCGATCCCCGGGCTTTTCTTCCTCCCAAACCTCTCCACCCGCTCTCTCGCCCAGGCATCGCAGCCGCCGCGCCGACACAAACCCACCGAGAGCACAGCAGATTCAGATAGAGAGACAGAGTCGGGTGTGTGGATGAGTGCGAAGGGCGAGGAAATCAGCGACAGTGCGCCAGGAGACGGAGAGGGAAAGAATGAGAAAGAGAAAAGCAACGGGCGACGGGTTTGTACGCGGCCAGCGACGTCTTTTAATTCAAACCTCCAGCGGCGCTTTCATCCTCGCCCCCTGTCCAAAAGTCATCTCCGGAGCCATTGTTCCGCCAGGATCTCACTCACTCCATCTCCCTCTTTCTGCCAATGCGCGTCCCACGCGCACAACTCTCCCATCTCGCTTCTACCCTCACCCTTTTCACTCCTTGTTCCCCTCGCTCCCGAGGAAACATGACTGCTCGCGCGATATCGGCCCCCCAACAACTCATCTTCTGCCCTTGAGGACCACACCGAATCGTTCCTGGATTAGAATAATATCCTGCAGACTTGTAAACAGCTCTTGGCATGCGCACAGCTCGCAGCATCCCGTTGTCATCGGGCGCTGTATTTACGGCAGAGATCAGTCGATTTTTATGTTAGTCCCGAGTGAGCAGTCAAGAAAGCGTGGACTTCTGGGAAAGGCGAAGTCACACGTGTCAGTGTTCCGGGGATGCGGCAGGTTGAACGTACTCTCGTCAGGGAGTCCCGGGGTCGAGGAAGATCGTTTCTTTTGGGAGCATCTCAGAGAGACCCCCGCTCGCGAATATCCGTGCGAGTTAACCTGCGCGGAACCACACCACTCTCCTTCTCTCTCTCTTTCCCTCGCCTCTCTCCTCCTCTTGCTTTCTATTCACGGGGACTTGTCCGATTCTAGAAATAGCGCCTGTGTTTTCCCTGCTTCGCACGCGCGCGCTGAGGGGATCGAACTCGCGACCTTACGAGAGTTACGCTCCTTGGGAGTATATACGTATGTACCGGGCTTTATTTTTGGATGGCGAAGCGCGAAAGTCCTGAGTACGCGTGTGTACCATTCTCTCTTCTCTCTTCTCTTCCTCGCTGCAAGTGGCAGCTGACGGTTTCTCTCACTTACGACCTTTCGGAGTAGAAGTCTTTCTTCGAGCGAAAATGAATGGTACGCTAATTTCTTGGGACTTCGAAGGCAGCCCTCTTATCACTGCTTCTCTTGCACTCCCTGCGCCTCTGCTTAAACCTAAGCTCTCTCACTTCATGGACAGCGGGGCTCGCGAGAACGAGCTTTCTACCCCTTTCGGTCGCAGGAGAATCCGCGTCGTTCCTCACCCCGTTCCAATCTGCCGTGAATTTGCATCGAACCCTTGCTACTCTCCTCTCTGCTTGTTATCCTCGAGAACTACATGGGGCCGCGTGAACCAACCCGTCCTCCACTCGCCGTTTCCTCTTTTCGAGTGAATGCCGGATGAAATATTCATTTAATTATTACCGATTAAAATATAGATGAATGAGCAAGTTAACGATCGTCGAGCATTCGAGTGTGAGATCTCTTTGGTTGGAGGAGAGACTTACCAAGTAGTCAAGTGGAAATCATTCGATCCCGACAGCCGGTGATCCCGAAAGTCTGTTTTGACATGTGCAAGGCATTTACTCGGATTCATTGGGAGCACAGAATCATCATTCTTTCTCTGTTCCTCTTTCTCGCTTGCGAGAACTTGGAAAATCGTTTATATTCAAAGCGAACCATGCTACGCCCGCAAGCTGGTGCGCGCTAGCGGATGGGAAATAATCCTTTGACGTAACTGAGATAAATTAGCGTCGAAATTCCCCGGTGGCGCGATACCCCTTCGGAATAAATAGGCTCCCCTCGCCGTAAACTGCGACCCCGATTTTTCGGGGATCCTATATTTCAGGAGGGAGAGTGAGAGCTCTGCGAGCAATTCTTTATTAGGCAAACGAGGAAGACACCCGGAAGTTCTTCATATTCTCGCTCCATAGTGTCAAAATTTAATAAGGCTATTATGTCCGACACTTTTTCACAAGTAAAATATGGAGGAGATGTAAATATGCATGGAGCCACTCCCGGAACACGAGCAGTGGCCTTCGAGAAATGAATTGCCAGTTGACTGCCACACGCTCGGAGTACTTTAACCGGCGAGTAAAGTAACTGTGCCATTTCTTTCTTACGGCTGATCGGCAGAATACGCTGAGAAAATCTTTATTTAACCTCGGTCGCAAAGGAGGAAGAGCCAGGAATTCTCGGATGGAAATCGCGCGGAACTCGGGCGCATTCAATTCGACTTTGAGCCTATATTTAGGAGAGGAAAGCTGTGTTCGAGTGAGGAATGCCGACCGTATGCGTGCTGGAAAGATGCGATCGCTCGTCGCGGCCGAAATCCGTCCTGGTGAAAAGCCCCAAAAAGCAGCCGCTGTCGAGTTCGGTAATTTAGGCAATGAGAACTGCCGACAACGAATGGTCCATGACGAGAGAGACCTATTTAAAAGAGTCACTTGTCATTCGCGCTCCACTCAGCCCTAATAAAGCTCCCAAAGAGTCTGCGAGACTCGGAAGGGTGGTGCGATTAACAGTAAAAGGTATGAGAACGAGCGTGATGTCACAGGGACAGCATCCGAGTATAATATACCGTATTACTCATTTAGAATCTCCCAAAGGACAGGATCGAGCACGTTCGCTCCTAATCTACGGGTTATTCTCGCTCCTTTTCCACCCACCCCTTTCAACTCGCCATTACGATTACTAGCCGCCGTTTACCCGGTAATTTTCTAGAGGCAAAATGCAAATTAGAGCTTTCCGACTTAATTGTCGCCAGGACCGGGGAATGGCCGGCGCGCGTCGGTCCCGGTGAATCTGGTATTTATATTGCCGATAAACCCAGAATCCATATTAAAACATGCAAATGGGTTAGATAAAAATTCGCCAGGCACCCTTGCACGGCCTCTGGGAAGGTTTGGGTGTTGCCCGAGAGTAAAGATTCCAGAAGGGGGGTGGGCGAGCGCGGAGGGCTTCTATTTTGGAATTATCAGTTTTTATGGGAAAGGTGGGGTGCACATGGCGCTTACGTGCCAGGGATACATAAGCGATGACACAGCTCTATAAGTCCCAGTCAAAACAGTGATGGGCGTGCTTGCATCCCTTAACCGCCGAGTCATCCGATGTTACAACGTCTCTCGAATTAGCTGCAATTCATGGGGACGAATGGTCGTCGTGTTGACGAGCGATTCACCGTATCCCTTCTGAAAGATATGCCATGGCACGCTCTCTCTCACTCTTATTTGGCCTTGCGGCCCGCTACATATTGATGCCCACTCGCGGAATATTATCTCTCTGCGCCTTTTAATTATTCGGGCATCTGTTCCTTTTAAGATACCGTTAGGGTCTTTAAGCCTCACTGATTTTCATGCGCACATCTGCGGAGATGATTACTTTTCACTCGCCTTTTCGCCTTTGCTGACTTTCTCCGTTTTCATATTTTATTGCCCCCTAATTTAATTCCCTTGCCCATCTGGTCCGCAAATGCTTTTTTTCTTACCTGGATCCGACTACCCGGATTAAGCGTTCATTTCTCCGAATTTCGCCACATTTCCGGTCAGGTATCTTCAGGCGGCGAGCGTCCCACCGCTCCTCCCGGGGGCGGGAAAAACCCCCTACCAGCCCCTTTCATTCCTCGAGTATTCGTCGACAAATAAGTATACATTGCTTGCTTTCTCGGCAATCCTCTTTGCCACCTCCATAAAAAGTTAACCGCCTTATTACGCGATCTCGGCGAATCCGTCCTCGTAAAATTTCTTAACGCGAACACAATGGGCCTTTCGTAACCCGATCGATCGATCGGTCGCCTCCACCTTCGAACGATTCAACCCGCGCTCGATCACGTTTCCCTCTCCTCCTCCTACTCCTCCTCCGCACCACCCCCACCGGCCTCTCGCGCCGACACGCCGACCGATCCCGCTGATCTCATTTTCGCCATCGATCATCCGGGGCTCTGCATCCCGGTTAACCGCGACCTGCACGTGCACTCAGCCACCTGATGACTCAATATCTATACCTTGAAATGATTTTTTCCAATGGCAATACGCTATGCCTCCAGTCACAGAGAGCGACGGTAAGGGGAAAGGTGGCGGAGAGTCTAGCGAGGTCTCGTCCGTTTAAGGTCTAAGGTAGATTAGCGGAGGCTGAGAGCATAGGAGGCCAATCGCGAGCAGCTATATCCCGGTAATCGTGATGCATCTCGCGCGGCAGCATCGCTGCAGCATCGCGGCAGCACTGCGGCGTGAGAACTTAACGGTACCTCTTGGATCGGTAGCTCTAGCTCTCTTTCGCTCCCTCCTACATAATCCGTAGCTACGTGATCCCAGCGAGCAGGAGAGTGACGTCGCGGTGGAGGCTGTAACGTCGTCGTGTCCTATGTCCCATCGGATCTCTGGAGAGTGCGAGAGTCTCGAATTCGGCGAATCGTGCTCCCGTAAATCCCTGGCGGGATCGCTGTCAATGCTGGCGGAAATCGAGAAAGACGAACGGCTGACTCCACCGGCCTACACGGAATAGCATGCCTTTCGAAGGCGCACACGCAGTTGGCTAAGGCGAGACGGAGTGAGATAGAGGAACGGAGCGAGAGAACGGAGGAGGAGCGAGGGAAAAAAAGGCGCGTGCGGTTGCTGCGGTTTCTGCGTTCGCCCGGGAATTTTGCATTCGGAGAGTAGAGGCCAGGTATAACTCTTGGGAGCCGAGCCTATTTTGTATAACCAGTTCCGCCGGGGAGAGCCCTAGAGATTTACGATCGTTCCGAGGCCCTCTTTCGGTCCAGGACGATTCGCCGTTCGCGAGAGGGAACATACTCCACTCTCTCGTCGAGTCCCGCTCACCTTTCCTGCTCTCTGCCGCTTTAACGTCGCGCTCCTCCTTTCGAGCACACAGCAGCAACAGCAGTCGAACCAGCCGTCCTCCTCGTCTCCGCGTCTACTTCACTGCCACTCGCCCTTACCCACTTGCGCCTTGCGACTCCTCCATTCCCTCGCTCACTCACTCGTACGCGAAAAGGGTCGCGATCGCTGAGTTATGCCAGCTTCCCTCGTTTCGCGGAGCAGCGTGTAATCGATGCCCAGCAGTCGGGCGTTGGATGCAACTCCTCTTCCCTCGAGTGACCTCTCCAACAGCCTCAAAACACCGCCGCGGCTGAAATTGCGTTTCAAACAGCCAGCCAGCTAGCCTACCTCTGATTATAGGGAATATGTTCTCCAAGGGAGCGAAAGGGAAAGCAGTAACCCCTCTCTGCTGTTCTCTATTGATCGAGACTGTTAGAGGAGAGCTGGCTGGCGCCTGCTCTCGCACCGCTCTTGTTACTCCTGTCTCGAGAGTAAC
This sequence comes from Ectemnius cavifrons, assembly GCA_964023945.1. Taxonomy (NCBI): domain Eukaryota; kingdom Metazoa; phylum Arthropoda; class Insecta; order Hymenoptera; family Crabronidae; genus Ectemnius; species Ectemnius cavifrons. The sequence continues at coordinate 11,548,455 of OZ030386.1, forward strand.
AAGAGCGAGAGTAGGCGTTGCACTGAGAATTTGTCACAGTTACTACTCGGCTCGCTGTTCACAATAGTTCCCGACTGCTCGGCAACTCCTCCCTGTCAATCGTAGTTCTATCAGCGCAGCCAGAGATTAAAGCACTCGGCGCGAGGAGAGCGTGTGTGCTATTGTGCTTCGAGAGCAGAATGCCAAGAACCGTGGGAGCAAAGACTGTCGATGAATTATGCGCGTTTACATCGTTCCTCGTTGTGTGTTTCGGAACGATTTTGAAAACGGACCGCGTCAAGCGTAACAAACGAGATTCCTTCGAGCCTAACGGTGGTCCTTTCTGGTTCAGGTCTAGTTTAGATGCCGAGAAGCGGAGATTCGCTCGAGATCCTGGCTCGATCCTTCGATTCTGTATCCCCGAGGCTGGCTTCCTACTCGGATTACAAGGCTGAAACGAGCGCTGCTGCCACGGGTTCCTCTTTTCATAATTCCGTCCAATTGAACCCATAGCTCCTATCTCTGTCTCTTTTTATCGAGGTTGTGTGAGTAGATGCGGGGATATGTATGTGTGTTTCGCGTGGCCGAAGGTCGAGCGTGACGAGGGGTACCTTGACGTGCTCTACTCCCGTGTCTCCATATACCAGCAGCCCCGTTCCAAGTTCCAAGCATACGGGAGGGTGAGCCCCGCCGTAACGTAATATCTCTCCCCTTGGTCCATCACAGGGAGACCTCGATCACACACAGTGTCTGCCAAACTCACCTCGCCCAGCCAATCTTTCATCTTTAATAGCGCTCATGTAACATTTACCAGCTACCAAAGCCTGGGACGATCCTTCTCTGAAAATTACCAGTTCTAGACCGACACGTATGTCGCCACTCGACGCACGCTTTCTTGGAATCCACTAATTTACAGAGCCACCGATATCCTCTCTCGCGACTTCTTTCCATCTTTCGTGGAAGAGGATCGCGACCAGCCGTGGGAACTGGGCATTGGCCGGCAATCGGTAGATCGAATCAACCGGTTGGTCACTCCAACAAATTCGATGCTACCGCTTTGAGAACCACCGGTGGTTAGCGGCGCTCTCCCAGTAGCTGGTCACTAAAACCCAACTACTTACTAGGGGTGGTGAGGGTCCAGTAAACGCCAGTAAAACGATGAACCCCCGTCGCCACAGGAACCAGGCTCGCTCGCTCGCTGTTAGCTTCTAATTTCTGCCGACTGTAGATTTTAAATCGGAGACATAAAAAAAAGCCAGCTCATCAATGCATATCTCTCTCCTCGCCAGTCGGTTTATCAAGCAATTATCGTTGGTGACGAACACACCGATCGTGAGATGGCAACAAGCTGCTCGATGACTCGACGCAACTCCTTGAGCTCGTCGCGAACATCGGAATTATCGGCATCGATACGAGATCTACGAGTTTCCTGATGGTAGATAACACTCTCATCCCGCTCTCTCTTTCCCTCTCTTAGTATCTCCCTTTCTTTCTTTCTGCGGTGAGTCCGACACCTTTACCGGGGCAGATGAGTCTCGTACACCTTTCTCCCTGTTTCGCCAGACATAACTAGGTTTGCCGGGCAAATCGACCGGTTGCTCCGCTCGGGCCAACAGGTGAGACGACGGACCACAGCTCGAGGAGAGCACACCACTACTCATCGTGTTCGTTTTACTACCGGCAATTAAAGCGAGAGGCGGCGAACTTTGATGCTTCTCTCTTGTATGAGGAAATATCGATTGGAAATTGGAGGGACGGGTGTGCGCACCCGGTAAACATATATTTCGTGGATTCTCGGGTCTCGGGCTACTTGAGAATTAATAATATCTATCCGGCTATCTATCCGAATGTCTACCTACCTGCTCGTCGAACATGCTGCTTGCCCGACCACCCGTCCACCCGCAGTCTCTCTTTCTCGGTTGTCTTCTTGTCCGGCGGTTCCTTACCTGCTTTCTTGGTCTACCTACCTCAGACTACCTACCTACCTACCCATCTACCTACCTACCTACCTACCAACCTGCTTGCCTCAGCCTCTGCCTTTGCTTTCTCGCCAGACTCAGCCTCTGCCTTCCCTATTTTTCCACGTACACCTCCAAACACACCACCCCGCGCAACCGTACTCGGAATGAAACTTGGCGTACCTCCGATTGTAATTTAGATGCCACTGACCATCCCAACTGATATATACCTGGGAAAGATTACGTCATCATTCCTGAAAGCGGAAAAATTGCTGCAACTGGGACACGGAAACGCGTAATTTCGGGGCTAGGCAGGAGAAGAAGAGAGGACGAAACGCTGTCATAATTCTCTACGGCCACTCTTGTTCAACAGGGGCTAATAATCGGGATGGTTCTAGGTTGTTGTAGCACCAGATACACAGAGCTACACTCGACCGTCCAGGAAACGAGCGCCGCTACTCGTGTATTATTGTTAGCCGTCAGAAATAAAAGCTCCTTACGTCGACACGATAGCCAGACGTGAAAGTTACTTGCTCGCTCGGCTCTGCCTCCTGCTACTGCCGCGAGATCATGTTCGTGTTGGTCGTGTGGGATGCGTTCATATGTGAGGAGCGTGCAGAATGCCCGCGCAACTGCGACCCGGTCTGACCTCGCGACTAAGAAAGATCGAGAAAGGAGGAGGAGAGAGAAATAAATATATATTCACGAGTGGTGGGAAAGCGAGAAGGAATATTTTCAATATGCCGCTCAATTATTCGGAGCATTGCGGAGCTAGGCTCATTAGCGAGGGTCGCATACCATCCGCTAGATTCCCAGCGATTTTCGGCAAGGACAATTTATCGGTGGAAGAGGCCGGAAGATATACGAGCGGATAATTGATTAATTGCCCCTGGAAAATGACTTTATAGGGGGACAGAAAAATGCGAGGCTCGCTGAGGGACCGTAGTCATGCCCCGCTGGGTGAACCGACCGGATCCGACCGTCGAGCCACCTTAGTTCATCGGTAGCCCAAATACAAAGGGCTATATGTCATTAAGCAGACATCATAGATTCATTTCCTTTACGAATGTCGGTACCTCGGACTCCCCAGGCTTTCAGGCATGTGCATTCCTTGATGGGTGACCAGGGAGAATTGTCGTAATTGGATGGAATATCCAAGTCTTGTCTCTTCCGGGGAAAGATCCTCGGATGAGGTTGGCCACTGCCTCTACTTAAACTGATGGTCTTTGGCATGAAAAAGATGAGTGATCTGCGAAGCCTGGAGGTTGATGGTATCGGTGAGTCGCATCGTAGGGCGGTCGTTCGATGCGCCACCAAGGTACAGTACCGAGTCTTTCGCTTTCACCGAGGCCCCTTCGAAGCCGAGCTCCTTCGAGCCTCGCCCATCAAAGCTTGCGTAAGAAACCACGGCCTGGTTCCCATAACTGCTCCGGGTACGCGCTCAGAGTGGATCCAGGGAACGCCGCGGCTCAGGAGAGCTCTCTCGGAGATACGCAAGCCTCCCGTGAACCGCAATTCGGCGATCTCCGGCGGAAAACCGCAGATCGGATTATGTCCCGAGCCACAAATTGATCTAGACCACCTCGAGAGCAGCAGTGGCTTTACCACGAAAAAATCCCAGGGACATTCGTGCCATCCCAATTGACGAAAGGCGTAATCTACCGTGTAGATTACGTACCAAGCGAACATTTTAATCTGCATGCAGGTGGATAAGTGGAGGAGTAAACCGAGGAAGCCTGGAAACCCGGCTTACCCGAGATACGTGACTTCATTATATCTGTTAGTGCACTTTCTCCAATGCGAGAAGCCAGCGTCGCGCCATTTTGCTCGAGCCATTAAGAAGTAAGCAAGGTTTCTTTAAGAAAAACACTCAATAATGGAAATCGGACAGGAAAAATGGTAAATGGAAGGTTGCGTTAACGCAATATTCGGACATAACGGGTTGACGTTGCACCGAATAAGTAGTCAGCATTACGCATCAGATATCCATTTACTGCGTGGTGCGGCACAGAACCACGCAGCATCAATCAGTTACGAGTTCTCTTTGAATGACGTTAATCCTACCAAGCTGTGATTGCTCTTTCCTCCCATCTGAGTAAGCGCGTCGGTCAGTCTCGCAAGGACCAATATTTTTTCTTATCGCTCGCCCTTCGAAAGCCGGCTTGCACCGCTTATTAGGGCCCATTGTGATCGCTCGCGTCGAAAGGATGACTCGGTGAGAAATTGGATGGCGGGAGATGAGCGAGTCTACTGTGATCTGGGTTAGAGTATACTTCTCCTCCCATCCTCCTCCTTTTCTTATCCTTCGGGTTAAAGTCGTCGGCTTGTTCTCGCCTGGTTGGACCTTGCCGCGGTGGGCTTGACTATCGGTTTATAGCCGATAAATACAAGTTTACCTCGTTAATCACGGGGCCAGCCGTAAAAGTTTTAGTATGCCGAGAGGAGGAGGCACGCATTCCAGGCGCACGTGAAAACAAGACGACTTTTGACGGAGATGCTACCCTCTTACGCGCGCCGCCAACACCAGCCTCTCTTCCGCCCAACCGAGAGCGCATCTCCTGAGAGAGAAAGAGAGTGAGTGGAAATAAACTGGCGGAAAAAATAAACGATAGCATCCTTGTAGAGCGTGTAAATGTGTGTGCGTGTATGTGTATTTTCGCGAGGAAGGAACATCGCGGGGTCTTAGGTCACAGCTGCGCCGATTAGTCAAAACCGGCTGAAACCGGTTAACCCACGAAATTTGCCAGGAGTACGCACCGAAATGGCCCGAGCAAGCTTCCGAGGTCCCCCTTGACGTATATCTGTTTTCGGTGGAGACATCCATTTATTTTTCATGTCAGAACTATTGAGTACTCGACAACGCGTATGCTCTTATTGCTATGTTATGTGAAACAATTAGACTTCGACGAACTCTTGGAGCTCACCCATTCCGGGACAGTTGTGTGACGCTACCGCCGGATTGGGGATAAAGGAAACAATCTCTGAGATGTTTGTCATTGCTTACGCACTTAGCGCTCCTTTTTTAGGGCGGTGTTTAATCAGTGCCCCTTGACTCACCTAGTGTCTCTCTCCTCGTCCGGCAGGGTGCTTTGTTCTCAATTTGATCGATGCATTCCTACGGAACACGTAGGTCGAATTCGATTGCGGAAGAAAAATATTTTCCACTGGTTCAATTAACTGCTGAGTTAGTGGCTTCTTATTGGTTGGGTGAAGGGGACACGCTGGTGGGATTAAAGGCGCTAGGCCACGATAAAAGTTCAAAGGGAACCGGTCGCGAAACAGAGGCAGGCGGGGAAGAGAAAGAGGAAAAGGGAAGGATGCCGACCGTATGGCCGAACGACCAAACGCTCTTTTAAGCTCGTAAAAGCATGCTCCGAGGCGAGCGTCGACGACCTATCGATTTTAACACCCACCCAGATCAAAACCACTCCTTCGCCAGTATCGTCGGCTACACTCTGCCTGCTGGCTCGTAGAATCTGTATGTGTGCGTGTGTGTGTGTGGTGAGCGGGCGGGCTTGACCATAAAGTATCGGACATATCAATACGCGCGACACCGGACTGCCCGCGGGTAATTGGAGTGGACAATCACGGGATAATTGGAGGAAGCGTGTTCGCCGCTCTCTGTCGGCGAGTGCGTTTGTTTCTCGCGCTCTCTTGTTCGCTCTCTTACTGTGGGGTCGACGAGAATCGAATGGGACATGGTTCTCCGGTGCCCTTGATCGCTCTCTCGGTTCTTCAAAGGCGGCGAGATGAAAGAGAGAGAGAAGACCGAGCGGACAACAGACGAGACACTACCGACGAGGAGGAGAGTCCCGAAGCCTACGTGGAGCGCGAAGAGCGCGTAACCTCGCTTGTTCTCGTAACTCGTAACACGTTACGAATTAGCCCTGACTATCCTCTCCCTTTCTCTCTCGCACCTTCTCCCTGTTGTCGCTCGGACTTCCCTTGACAAACAAGAGCAGGTAGAATCCATGTTAATCAGCGGGGCGGAACTCATCTCTTTCCTTGGACTTCCTCGCACTGACTTCACCCGAGGGATGCAAACTCCTGAGAGTTCGATAGGAATACAACGAGTAGTCGGCAATGGCGACGATGGTTTTATGTTATACGCGCGAGTGAAATCGACTTATGCAGCGGTCGGAAATACTTATTCCTGATGCTTTTTTAAAATCCGCCCAGTCATCGCGATCGGAACCCATTGTTGCTGCTACCCCTCGCATTTCCTGAGAGTTACGGGCAAGTACTTACCACCATCCCGATAGCGGCCACCCTTCTTCACGCCCGCCAGGGGATGCTCTTGATCTGCATTTTATAGCCAAGGAAAAGACGGGAGCGACCCTGTACGGGTCACCATCCAGCATACATTTTTCTCGCCTTTCTTATTCTCCAGCATCCCCTAAGGTTCCTCCCGATAAGACACATCTCTTCGATGAAGATCCTGAATTCGCTTGAGTTTACCAATAATTCTTCGCGTATACTTTAATCGGTAAAATTGGTGGACATTTCGTGGGCGAATCAACATCGCTTTCTCTTGGTTACAATATCGGCCGTGGCCATTGGAGCGCAATTACCGTACAATAAAAGCTGCGAACGAGCAGTTGGCGATCGACCGATCGTTGCAGTCGACGTAAATAATATTTTTACGAGAGAACACGCGGCTACCCAGAGCGGCCGGAGCTTCCGCTGAGTTCTCGTGCGAGGGAGGAAGAGAGGGACGAGTGGAATGAGTTTTTTCGGTCGGTGACGCCTGTTTCTCCGTGTGTCTCGGGTGGCTCTCGAATAACGAACGAACGAACGAGCGAGTGAGTGAGCGAGCGAACGGCGGCTTCTTCGTCGTGCCGAATACCAGGAACTCTGTTCTGCGGTGGCCACGAAGACGTCGCCGACGTAGCCGCGCGACCACGACCAAACGACCACCTCCCCTCTCTCCTATTCCTCAAAGAGTGCAGACTGTACTCGCCAGTCAAGCACTCGCTGCACGCCCACCAGCCGTCCGCGAGGAACCGACCATCTTTCGCTTTATGGACCACTTCAATTGCCGTGGTTGCCGGGGATGCCGCTCCCTGGCGATTTACGAGCGACTCACTATGTCATATTCTCACGTTGAATCACAAGCCGCATGTGTATCATCCATGGATTAGCATTTTTTCCGCTAGACCGTAGAAATAAAAATAGGAATTCGACCTCCTCGAGGACACATGCCGACGTTCCCAGTCGACATAATTTCTCTTCCATTAAATTTTCATCTTTTTATGCCGAGTCAATTCCACCTAGGTGACAACCCTCTTTTGTGGGCCAGGTAGCTAGTTCATAGTATAATCTAAGGGATGAAACGTCAAGAGTGACTGGTGGGACACGGGGGTGTCATCGCGAAGACAGGCGCATCCCGCCGAGGCGAGAAAAAAGAAAGAGGAGAGGGTCGAGTTGCTTGAGAAACGAGTGAAAGAGACAAGGACAAGATCGTCGGTGTAGGCTGCAAGGTAGAAACACGTGGATGGCTCGGTTGAGGCTCCGGGGCACAAGGGGCCATCGAGGAACGAGCCCGCTCGCACCCGAGGGAGATTATGGTAATGCCGGCAGACGTTTCGGGGCCGTAAAAATAATACGATGGTGTCTCGCCACGGCTACCGGGTACTTTGGCCGCTCGCTTGCTTGCTCGCTCGCTCGCTTACGGTGATTCATCCTGCGTTCTCCACAATAAAAAGCGACGTGACTCAAACTGCTCGCCTCGACAGAGAGAGAGAGACTACTCGCCGATAGCCACTCGCCGATTATGACCTTTCCGATTTAAATCGACCAACTTCGTGTACACGCTTGTCACTTCAAAATCCATTAGGGATTTTTGCTACGAGTTGCTACATACGTCCGGATTCATAATCGTGGGAAACCGAGCGTGCTTTAATTACATATTAATTGGGAAAACACGAATAAGGTACGAAGCATAGTATTCACAGAGGTAGAGTATGATGGATCTATAGTAAAAAAAAATCGGACACCGGTTATTACGGTTAGTCGACAGTTTCCGGCAGATACTATACGTCAACGGGTAGTGGCTACTTGGGACCACGACCTGGGCCAATCGACGAAAGTGAACTGGCCAGTGCTGGACCTTCAAGTTTCTCCGGTGTGCTCGCGAATTCCCCACGGATCAATCCAGACCAGTACCAACAGCCAGAATCATTCGTCGACTTCTTCCCCCCTCTCCCTCTCTCTCGTTCCCTGACTTCTCAACGCAAAGCCTTGAAGTCGAAGCCCGTTACTCATCCTCGAGAATCAGCAGAAAGACGTCAGTAGACTACGTTCTCAATGTATGGGCAGGAGCGAGAGAAGAACCTCGAACACATTTTCTTCGCTCGTCCCGCCGTCCGCTCACTCTTCCTTTCAAGTGCAATTTCCGCGCAACTTTAAAAGGAGCGCCATCCTCGATACCTAATCGGCATTGTGGGCCCGTTGGCTTTTGTCATGCCTGGGACACCTGTAGCCTTGGACCGGAAGAGAACCACCTGTACCAGCCTGTAAATCACTCGAGCACCATTTCTGATTTACACTGTACTGGTTATTGAACCCTCATTTTTAAATGACAGCCACGTCGACACTTTAAGGACACTGGACGGACTGAGACAGTTTAGATGAAGTGGAGCTTTGCTGGTCGTAAAATCACTGCAGAATGTAAACCTTCGTTTTCGACTTTGAATCCTAGACTGGTGGGCTTTACGAGGCCTTGGTAACGAGAGCGGACGTATAGAGGCGGATTGATTGTCGGAGGTTTCGTGTGCGTGTGCTCGCGCGCCTATTAATAATCGGGCTCCAAGAAACCAGTGTAATGACGTCGCGTTGGACCTCGTTTATCCGCGAGGAAGGTTAACGAATGTCTTCGACGTGGCTAACATGCCGTTGGCGAGCTGCCACGTGGAATTTCAAGTACGAGCATCGGGGATCGTGCGATTTATTTCCCGTAGCTCGCAACCGTGCGCACACACATATACACATACACAGCATGCGTCTTCCTTTAGAGAGAGCCAAGTAACGTTCAACCGTCCGAAGAAGCAGAGGGCTTGTAAAGCGCAAGAGAGAAGCTGAGTGTTTTTCCGTGCACACTTGGCCGCTTTCGTTCTATCGCCCTTGAATCGCGCCTGCTCGCCCTTCACGCGATATACCCCCTCACCTACTTTCGCTTTCTCCTGCCTCGGGAATATCGGTGCCACCGTTCTCCACTACCAATGTCCGCTCTAGTCTCATAGAACGTTCTCCGCGCCTTTTTCACGCACCTCCACATTTTTCCAACCTGTTACTATACACTTTTCGGTAGTTGGCATAACTCTAGATGCGAAGGAAAAGTTTACTTCTTTGCCTGGTGAGAACAAGAGTTCTCTCTTTCTCTCTGTCGCCTCTCCTTTCAGCCCCCGCACAGCCTCGAGCGTAATTGCGGGTGCAATTTCTGCGAAATTAAAAGTAACGAGCACTCCCCCGTGCAGCGGCAATTAAATCCCTTGAAAAGGAGAGAGAGAGAGAGAAGGAGATAGCTGGCGCAACGAGATTTCGCGGTGGGTGCCGAGTGCCGTGTGCGCAGAGCGAGGGTCCCGCCTCTAAAAATACTTCCCCTATGAAGGGTGGCATTACTCTCTTCACTCCTTCCTCGTCCCTTCTGTACCCGAACCGACGAACCCAATGTTTCCTGAAAATCGGGACCAAAACATTCGTCACCCTAGCACACCCATTCGGCTCACGGAATTTCGTGTATTATTAATTAGCTGGGCCACATTTGCGGGCTGTGAAGTGCTCGAGTAGTGGAAGGGTTTGCGGCATCGATTGAAAAGAGCCGTGTCCTTTTGGTGTATATATAGTATGGTGTCCGGCTGTGTAACATTAGAAACTCCGGGCGAAGCCGCAGACACCGAGAGTACCGAGCGATCATCGAGGAGCGTTTGCGGTCTGGCGACCACCGACCACGAGTGTTACTCGCGGATGCGCACCACTTTCCTCCTTTCCTTCCTTGTCTCCGACATCCACCACACTCTCCACACTCTAGCAAACACTTCCACGCACTCTCACGCACTCTCTCTCTTGCCAGTTGTTGACACCCCCCTCGTGACACGGGCTCCTTTCGATTTGACGTCGTTACGTGACAAATCTCGCAATCTCCTTCCTCTTCGCTCTACGAGTAAGCACTCCGTCATCCGGCCCGACTACCATCGTCCCCCTTCGTCGAGCGTCAGCGAAATGGCACTGCAATCGATATAGAAATCAGGGTTACCCTAGTTATGCACGATTTATGCGACTTCAGATTATATTCCGGGAATTCTTTGTGTGATCTTTTCCAAGATATTGTTGCGTGTTATTGAAATAGCTGAAAGTTAAATTCCAAAGAGTGTTGAGCCCGATTGGAAGTAAAAATAAGAGTGGAAAGATTATCGAATGATTGGATAGTGGAGTAAGAGCAGGTGTGAGTGAGTGAAGAGGTGAGGCTAGAGTCAGTTGGCCGATTGAATGAGTTTCTCATTGTCAGGAAAGAAAAGCTGCGTACTGGCGCTATTTTTTCGGGCTTGGGGTGATCTTTGGAAATGCCTCCATCGTGATAGGTCGCTGGAGTGAGGCAGCAAAGCAAAGCCGGGCTTATGGGTGAGATAGCATCGGCAGCGGAACGTCCTGCGCCTCGACAATACCTGCCGACAGTGTGCGGACACGTGCATACATACGCTCGACACCTTCGCCGTTACGTAAATCAAATCCTGCGGATCGATAATCGCGCGTGTGGAGCCATTCATACGGTAGGTGCGCTCCCGGCTACTTAATCCGTACACTTACTCGGGATAAGAAGGCGAGTACACACGGCTTAGAGTATAGCGGCTGCTTACAAATTGGATCGGACGTGCGATTAGCCATCTCTTTTCCGTGGAGTCACCGTTTATCGGCGTGGAAATCTTTGGAAGAACGATCTTCCACTCAAGGCGAAGGAGAGAAGAGGTTAACAGGAGTTTAGTTTGCCAGTGGAAAATCTGGTGATGGCTGGGACGGCGGCCCTGCTCTAGCTCCAGGTAGTCGAGCTGAAAATCGGCCATGACGAGGTGGAGGAGGTGGTGGAGGAGGACGAGGGCGAGCGAGGGCGAGAGAGGGCGAGAGAGGGCGAGCGAGAGAGTGCGAGATGCGAGAAGAAGTGGCCGTAGTATCACGCTCAACGAAGCCTTTCGAGGACGCGAGGTGCAGCGTAAAGGCCTCCTCGCCGAAGAGATCGCAGCGTCGATTACACGCCTCGTAAGGTCAGAGACCCGCGATCTGGTTGGCAAACCATGCGTGCCGAGCACGCTCGCTCCTCTAAACACTGCCTCTCCTCACACCACACACCATCCTCTCCTCGTTCCGGCGAATCCTACTTGCGTGCCGTGCCCCCGCTTCTTCGTGCAATCCACCTCCAAATATCACCTTGACCCCACACCCCATTGCCGCACCAACACTCCCTCCTCGGTCTAGTGTCAAGAGAAAGCACGGATCCTTTGAGGATCCATTGGGGGATATATCCAAGACTGGATTAAAACGTATTTAGTCGGTGGTGGGTCTGTTGACGCGCTGGCTTCCCTCGTCTTCACGTATGATGTTAAATACTGGAGTTGACATCGTTTGACCCGTCTTCCCGTGGCTCTGCCGGCTCGCTCTTTCGCCAGTCGCAGACTCTGACTCACGTCAGGGCCGTGTCGGCAAAAGGTCAGCGTATGTCCTCACCAACCGACTGACTCCTGTCCTCCGGCTGACACCCGTTCTTCCCGTGAAACTGAGAGTGCGCGACCCTTTCTCTATCTCGGTCCTCGGTACACGTGTGCATTTGCTCGTGACAGGCGTAAGTGCAACGGGTGCATGGGTGCCCGAGAGTGTCATCGGTAGGTACGTCGACAGGTTCGAGCGAGGTACCGAGCGCGTTTCGTCGATGTATACACGGCTCCTACAAGCTACCCACTCTTGGGTATATCGCGACTCGCGATCGAGATTACAGCGGCCGATGTATCAGAAGCTTCAAAGGATCCGACGCGAGATTAGCCTGTCGTTTCTCTCCCGAGTCAGCCTCTATTTTTACCGGCAACCCTGTTCAATCCGGCCTCCTTTTCGCTCGGATCGAAGCGAGCGCGCTATTCTGCCTTAATTCATTAAGCTAAGAGGTGGCTACCAAGGGGAAACGAATCGAGCTCCTCGAGAACTGTAATCGGCATTTCGGCGCTGAATTATTTGCACCTTGGAAGATGCAAGATCGCTTGGTGGACGATGAGACCTTGGAAAGGGAATCGTGCGCACCTTGGCAGGCCTGCGGATGGGTCTGACAGGAGGCCCAACCTGCTCGCTTCAATCAAGCGAGCACACCTCGCCTTAATAACTCTCGCACCTCGGCCTCGACGAGCCGCGACCTGCCCCATCGATCAACCTGCTCACCGCCACCGAGGACCAAACTGCATGCGTGCACCACTTCCTCGGCTTCGAGCCATGTAATTTCCCTAATTTAATTTCAATTAAACTTCATCCGAGAGCGGCCTATTAACGAGCAGCCGGGCACAGGCGTTAATATACTTAAAGTATCTGGAATACTCGAGCAGTCAGAATGGGTTCATTAGGGTGAGTGGGTAGAGCGAGATAGTTTCGGTGAGAGTAAAGGGTTGTAGTTGGGCCAAGATGCCAAGGGATGCTGGGTGTCTAGTCGATTAGGAGGGCACGCGGCCAGCTAGTGGAGCAAGTAGAGAAGTAAGTTAAGAGCCAGAGAAGCGAGCGAGTTTGCGGGCAAGCAAGCAACCAAGCAGGCAAACAGGCAGGCAGCCAGTCCTTGTTTTGAGACTGGCAGACACGAGCGGCTGCCCCCTGAACCGGATCGCGGCATTAACCTCCACCAGCCAGTGTTGTATATCGCTTTGCGTCCCTCTGCCTCCCACTGCATCCAAGCCTCTCCTCTACCATTACCGCCACACCGCCGCCACCCTCCTCATCCGCCTCCTAACCCATCTTTCCTTCGCTTCTTCAGCCGCCTGCTCACTCTCTCTCCTCCTACACCGAACACACAGCATCCAAACTTCACTCTCCTCCGAGAGTTCCCACACACCTACAACACCCTCTCACTTCTGATAAGCTTTGATAAGCCCGGGATGTTAATAGGCCGAAGAGAAGGGTTGGACTTTAAAGTTTAGAGTCAGCCGAGTGAAAGTCGAGCTGTATATATCGTTGAAGTTGTAGAGAAGGGTTGCTCTATGGGAAATATGATCGAACCTCCTCGCCATCGAGGAGCACGAAGGATCGTGGACACGAGCGAGTATACACCCATCCGGTCAGGCCTCTCTTAATCGACCTCTCGCCCCAATGATTACCCCCATCGCACTCCCTCCTAATCAGTCCTCTTCCACGCTAAGCGAACACCGAGCACAACTTCGTCCACTGATCGCTCATTAGATCATCCGGTCATCACTTCCGCGAAACACCCGCACTCCAAAAGTCGCTCTCCTTCTTCTTCATTACCATTGGGATCGGCATCGTAAAGTCGTAGATATTCATCATCGCAGTCAGACTTACCGGATTCCGTCACTCCGTCGACCAACTCATGCGCTATTCCTGCCAATTACTTGGATCACTGAAAAAGGAGTGCTCGAATATCTTATTTCTCTGCACTCGGAAATCAAAGAGTTTTCGATCTGTAACCTATGTGTCTCGATTGAAATGTTCCCGTTCGGTTGCATCAAGTGGACCAATCCCACTCGTATCTTCTGGACAGAGTGAACCATGTGCGGTGGGACGTGCGGGGGGGAGCGAGCGCGAGTCTCGCCGGTTAAAAGTGTACGAGAATGTGTGGGAGGCAGAGGCAATCCTCTGGTCCGAGAGGAGCGGTTCCAAGTCTTCTCATCGGAGAAGGCAAAGGCCAGCTGAGGAGCGGAGCGAGAACGTGTGCATGCATCCCCGCGATTATTCTATCACGTGGCTGAGAGAAGGTGAGCGAGAGGGAGACAGAAAGAGAGAAAGAGAGAAAGAGAACGAAGGAGAGGGCTGTAAGTCCACGCAATCCTCGGTCCCCGAGTGTGTACATACTCCGAGTGGCATTCGAGTTCAAACGCTCGCCGAACGCTCGATCGAGCGCGCTCGCATTGATCGAGCATGTGCGTGGCGTTGCTGCTGGTGCTAGTGGACCAAGGTCAGCTCGCCACATGTCCGTGGAGTTGGTAATTGAGCAGCGGCCGGGCAAACCACAGGTTTCGCCCGCGCCTCTTTTCGCGGATGATTCGTATGGCGTGACGAATGGGGACTTCGCCGGAAAGCGAGCCACCCATCTAACACCAATCGCCCAGGCTTCTCTTCATTCCTACAGTTTTGACCTTCGAAACATTCCTCCCTCCGCCTCGCCACTCGGACCCAACCCTACCTTCTCTCATTTCTCACACACCACTCATCCTCCATTCAATGACAACTCTTCTAACCTGAGACCCACAGTACTGTTACTCCTCGTCGACAAGTACACCCAGCATTCAACCTCGCACCCCCTCGCTACAGGTGCTAGACAATTTGGAGCTAATATTTGGAGATGGATTAATATTTGGGGAACACAGTGACAACCATGTCATTCAGACAGGGTGTGCCGGAGTGGCGCAGCATAGGCAACAGAGAATCAATCTCTGTCAGACTGGTGATTTAAAATCCAATAGATTCGACTGGTCTCTCTATTCGAATGAATACGGGGGTGCCTCCCTTACCAGGCCGTTCGCCCTTTCAGCCGCTTTTTCTCGGTAGTCCTGGCTTCCCTTGGCTCTCTTCTCCCTCTGCGCTCCCCTCTTCTCGCTTGATCTGCGTATAAAAGCATGTAGGTAGTTAAGCTCCCGCGGGGGGATCGGGAGGGTGCGGGGGGGTTGGTTGGTTGGTTGGCACGTAAAGGCAGTAGGCAGGTAGCTCTCGAGACAAGCGGACAAGCGGACGGTAGAGAAGCACACAGAATAAGGGAAGGGAAAGGGAGGGGGTGGGTTGGAGAGAAAGAGCACACAGGGCTGTTTAAAGTTGCGCCTTGGCAGATCGAGCATTTACGTTTCAGGCCGTAAATGCACGGTCAATAGGCCCCCAGCTCCGCTCGCTCGCTCGCTCGCGTTCGCTGCCGCCGCCGCCGCCAAGCAGTTCCAAGGTGAGCGCAAGAATCGCGATCGGATCTCGGGTCTTTCGGTAAAAACACGGCTAGCCCCACTACACTCGAGCGGAACTCGCTCTATACATACATACAATACAGGCCGGCGAACGGCGGAACACTCGCCCGCGAAAAAGCAGAGCAAACAGAGTTCGCCAGTGGTCTGTAACACGGTAGCGGCAGCGTGGGACGAGCGGTTTAAATGGACTCGGAGTAACTGTCCGCGCCGAGGACTCACGTACCTATGTGTACACACTCATACATTGAACGTTGGGTATGCTCACTTTTATACACACGTGCGTGTACTGAGAGATGGGTAATAAGTGCATCGTTCGACACTGCGGGCTTTAAACGCGGATTTACTCTCGCCCTTCTCTCTCTCTCTCTTTCTTTCGGACTCTTGGAGATTCTCTCCTTCTTGTTCGAAACGCGAATTCGCGGGATTTCGAATGGAAAATGGGCGCGAGAGCACTCGTCCTCGACGGAGAGCAAGCCTCGTTGGTGACCTCGAGGCAAAAGACGAGCGCGCGGGCGCGCGCGGACGTTGGATTTCTCTCTTTCTCTCGTTGCTGGTGCACACTCGGGTCGGAGACACACCGATCGAATGTACACCAGGACACGCACCGAGGACATTTGCCCGCGGGAGACCAAGCTTGCCCGTCGATCTTCCTTGATATCACATCGATCCATGTCCAAGCGCATGAGAGTCCTGGACGATCTGCGTTGGCGATCGTGAGAACAAGTAGAAAATGGAGCAAGGATTTTTCTTAGCGAGACGAACTCTGGTTTTCGTCTGTGGCGGCGCAGGTAGTCGCCCGACGAATATTCATCGAATGATAATGGGCAGAGAGGAGGTGTTCGATACTTTTGCATTCGTTGCCGGTCGAATCCGGATGCGGCGTGTCTCGCTCCGAGAGCCAGGGACGCCTCGTAGTCCTTGAAAGGCCCAAATATCGCGAGTGCACGACTCTCTCGTCGCGCTCCAAAAATTGCCAGACGCTTTCATTAGGCTCGCCAACACCTTCGACAAGGGTTCTCTCTCTTTCTCTCTGCTGGGAAGTTCGCCAGTGCAGTTCGCTAGAGCGAATCAATCTTGGGGCTTCTTTACAGAGTTGCAAGATGAGTCCCAGTTAAAAGAGAAGTGAGAGCTTAGAGTCTACTGCTACCGACTACTGATAGATGCTATTAAACGAGCAATTGCACCTCTCACTCGACTGGCCTTCCAGGCAGATCGAGCGCCCAACCTCCGCTCGAACGTTCGACGCCTCATCTGAGAGAGTTACTAACACGCACTCGTAGTTGCCTCGGATAATTTCTAACACTTTGAAATCCTGAGACAACTCCACTCGTCACTTGCTGTCCCGCAAGTTATTGACGAGCTTCTCGAAGGATCGTTCACAAGATGATGCACTAGGATCGATCCTGCGAAAGTTAAAGAGAAGGGGAGCTCGGGGGCAGCGGACGTTCGGTCAGACTCGCGATGACCGTCTCTAAGCTGGCCGCGAAACGATCGAAACCGGTTTTCGGAGCACGAGCGAGCGAGTGAGCGAACAAGCGGGCGAGTAAAAGCGAATAGATCTGCGGCGTGATCCAGCGGAGCTATGGGGTTCTTTCCACGAAATTAAAATCGTATACACCGCAATGGAAGCCTTCGACGAGCTTGGTGCGCTTGGGTCGGGTTCGAGCGATCGATCACGTCGATGAAGTAAATATTGGGAAATTCGTTGCTGGCAGTGTCGAAGATAAAATGAGTATAGAAAGTAGAAGGGAGGCGAGAATGGTAGTTGGTAGGAGTAAGGTGCGTTGGACGATATATGTCGTCGAGAAGCAAGAGAGTTGGTGAACTTTGGCCTTGCGATCGCGGGGCAAGGCCACTCCCGGATTGCCGGGCAGTGTTGTTACCCGGCGGTAGAGCCTTGGTCGCCGCCGGATCCCGACCTATCGCAGTTACTTCGTTACCCGTCCAGAAAAACTTGCACCGACCACTTCTTGCCGATTTGCGGACGAACCTCGATCGCGCTAAGGTCGTGCGAACCTGCCCCTTCCGTTCTGTCGACGATTAGGCCACCTTTGAAAATCAACTTGCAGCCGGTCCTCCAACTATGCTTGCACTCGCACAAGAAATCATCTCTTCGGGTTAAAGGAGCCATTAGGAATTGGTAGTCTAGTTGGAGCGGGCCTCGGGGAATTCGGTCGAAGACCCGGCAGAGCCCGTTGTCCTTCCATTCTTCGGCGCTCTCTCGTAATTTCGCCGTTAAAAACCGGTAGGAGCACTTACCCCGGCGATTACTCGTGCCTCGGTGTACCGATAGTAACAAGGACCAAGAGACACCAAGAGAGCGCATTCCACCGAAGAGCACTATTTCGAATTAATGCTCCGAGTGCTCCAAGAGCCTGTAAACATCTTCACCATGCTCTCTCTTTCTCCTTCTCTTTCTTTCTTGGTGGGTCCATTGCACTCTTCAAAAGCAAGTCGCGCGAGAGTGGGGGAAAAGAGAAAGAGAGAAAAAGAAGGAGAACGGCCCAAGTTGATAAGCAGAGGACCACTTAAGAAGGCTAATGGGGCTTAAGTCATCCTCGGTATCACGCGTCCGAAAAAAGAGAGGATTCGCGGTGGCTGGTTTGAGGTCGACGGTCGACGATCGGTTGTACTCGATGATCGATCGACAAACAAGGGGAAGAAGAGTGGGCAGGCGAGAAGATCCAGTGGTGGTAGCAATGGAAGAATAAGACTAGCGATTTCAAGATCGCGATACGGAACACGAGCGGATCGTTGTCGCTCGCTTTTAGATCGCCACGGTTTTACGGTCAGGTTTTACGCGCCGGGAGTTTTTCCGGCGACCCCAGGTGTGTCTGGTCTGGCCCAGTGGAGCGTGTTCCCGCCCGCCATAGCCGGCCAGAGAAAAGGGGCCGTCGGGGAAATATTGTCCCTCGGCACTCGAACCAACCGCGAGGAGAGGGGAATGAGGCGGGTGTAGGTGGCACGGTCAGATCATTACTAAAGTTCAAGTCCGATCGTAGAACGCGCGCGCGTGGCTCTTAATCAGTGGGAAGTTGCGAGGCTTCCATTGCTGCTGACTTAGGGACACGGTAGCCGTCTGTTCTTCCTATCTTAAGATTAAGCCAGTAAGTCTTTGTAGGAGCTTGTCGGGGGTGGCTAAAAGCACAGAGCATGTAGAAGAAGGTAAGATGCAAGGGAACGGTAGAGATCGTTCCATCGTTCGAGCGGGGCGAAGGGAGAGAGGGATAGAGAGAGAGAGAGTGTGTTAAGCTCGACAACATTTTCCCGGGCTAGGCTCGACTCTGCGCGGAGCAATATCACGCTTCACGATCGGCTTGGCAATGCACGGTGCAAGGCATCGTGTGCCATCGAGCTCGTCGCCCCCGTGGATCCTCTGCCGTGACTGTTCCGCGGTCACGCGACAGCTCATTGACTACCGTACGAGCCGCGATGGCATGTTCACTCTCTCACTCGCCACCCCCTTTCCACCCCCTTTCCACCCCCTGCAACCTCCCTCAAAGTCAGCCACCCTCGTCCCTCATATCTCGCACCGTACACTTCTTGTTTGCCCTTTCACTCCCTCTCTCTCTGTAGTTCGCACCGATTGAAACGAGCCATCCACAGGGTGGTTAATGCCAAAGGTGGGAGGAGAGAGTGAGATGGACGAGGCGGTGATCTGCTTTGGCCCGTCGCGGTGGTGCGCTGTGCCGACTCGCATGCGGATTAAGCGGCAAAGGGGACAGGTCGGCAGGTACACGGGTGGGTGCGCTCGACCCGCGGTTAGTCAGGTTGCGCCGGAGATCCGCTCCGCTGAATTCGCTTCGCTCTCTCGCCAACCGCTCCTCTCTCTCTCTTTATCCTGATCCACTTCTCTCCTCTCCCTCTCCTCTTCCTGGTTATCCCTCCCTGATTCGCTCGCCTTTCTATGTCGTCTTGCTACTACTTTGGAGCAGTGACATCAAGGTAACTGGATAGATATTCCGGGGATCGTTGGTAGGGATAAGAAGAAGTAAGATTTATTGGTGCAGTGTGTTGTGTCCTAGGCGCCTTCATAAACAGTGTGTATTTTGTATCGCGAGGTTCTTATGCTCGGCGTCGGATGATCGAGCCGGAGCAGCTACTCTTCTTCTTGGTTCCCATCTTCGTCCTCTCTCAGCTGGTCTCCCCCATCTCCCGTTTCGAGGCTCGCTCTTTCCCAGCTGGTTCCTCCTCCGGTTCACCTTCTCGCAGCGCGCTCTCCCCGGGCTCGGCCACTACTCTCCGCTCTCTCGGTTCTTCTTGCTTCCTCCCGGGAATCTCGGAGATCCGATCTGTCTGGCGTGGCGAGCGGCGATCGTGATCGCCGGGCTTGTAATTACATCGTAATTTATGCGTGTTACGGTGTACGGTCAGTCCGGCCAGTGGGCCTCCAACGATCTCCCTCTTTTCCCTCCTTCTCTCACTCCTGTGCGCGCGCCCGCGCTCGAGCCCGAGCACTATCCGCTCGTGAGATGCTTCTCGCTTGCACACGTCGACGAGCCTTGACACTCGAGGACGGCTACTTCGCCCCGTTTCGAATCGGACGTTCGATACCTCGCTCGTTTCGAATGCTTCTCGCGTTTCGCTTCCTCCCGTCTCTCCTCGCCCCGCTCTGCCCGCTCTGCCCGCTCTCTTCTCTGTTTGGCGCGAGCGGGGTAGAGCGGTGAGAGGAACGACGACTCCTGGAACTCGGATTCACCGACGAGCTCGTATTCACGGGCGGCCGCCGGCAGATCGACTGCGATCGGCAAACAGGAAGAGAGCGAACGTGGGTTACTCGAAATGGCCGGATATGTAAAATCATTGTCGGGATTCCTCGAGCGTGACGAGACGCGTTTCGCCGTGACGGCCGTAAATCGGCCGCCTCGGAGAATCATCCCCCGATGTGTCATGTCCCCGGTGTTAATCACCAGCTGGAACGGCAACCTACCTTCAACCTCGCTCCACTCTGATAGCGTCGACAACCACCGCTGAGCTCCTCTCGATTTATTCTACTCGAGATAAGATTGATCGCCGATTCGATCATTTGCTACGATAGAGATCGCTCTTTCGAGATGAAGATTTGCCGCTATTACCGCCAGAGTGGATAATCTGCTCTATGATTTATGGATTTCGGAGACGATTCAGACACGAAACTCGACCAACTAAGATAAGTATATAGTAGAGTAGAGCGAGTATAAAAATGTGAAGGAAGAAACGTTTACATGTAGTTGTGGTCGAGCCGCGGGGCAAGACGGTTCAAGCCGCGTTTACGCGTTTACATAGCCAGCGGTGTTACGGCAGGTGAACGTCACAGCTGCTGGACAGCTGGACCGATATCCGTTTTCAGGTACATTCCGGTGGCCGAGCCAGTCGATGATAAGGCTGTGCCAGGTTCGCGTAGCAGCCGCCCGCCAAATTAGGCACGCGGCTACTTGAACTTTCCTTCGATCGGCTATCGATTCGGCAGGAAAGCGAAAGTCCTCACGAACTCCAAGAAAATCGGGACTTTTTCCCAGCGAGAGAAATCGAGGCGCGTATGTGGTGATGTCGATGTGCCTAGTGGCCCTGGACATTTCCTTCCGTTAGCCATTGGAAGGCAAGGTGGATGTGGATGTGGTGCGAGAGGCTGGCGCATGTTGTCAGCGCACGAAGGTGTTGCTGACGATGAGGACGAACGGTGACGGAACGCCACCTGCTCTCAGGGTCCCGTCTTCCCAACCACATCCTTCCTCCCGCTTGAGGGTTCGCCTCTGTGTTGTGTACACACTGGCGATACTCGAAGCTTGTAGTACCTAGGTGGTAACTTGTTCTCCGAGTAACCACCTCGCTGTACCTGTGTGTGCGCCAGAACCCACGATAAAGCCCTTCTTTCTTCTCGCCTCTCCCAACTTGTGCGAGGTAGACACAGAGTGGTCGGACCTCCGAAACCTTCGATATCGGATCACTTTTCCCGAGGTTCTCACGGGACACCGAAGCTCAAGTTTGACGACCTTCCAGGGCCTCCTCCACTCTGCAACTCAGACGGAAGCGCCGTTTCGGAGGTGATCTTGGCCACCCTTCTAGCTATTGGATACCTCTCCCTTTCGTACTCCCCCCCGGCTTCCGAATCTATGCGCATATCAACACCCATGTATTCTCAAACTGAATAGCACTACCAAAAAGCAGAGCCCTAACTTAAAATGCATTTTTTCGCAAATTTTTTAAGGTGTACCCCTTCTAAAATTTTCGATTTTTCGAAGGTTCTCGGACTTTGACGAATGCTTGATAAATCGATTGTTTGAGTATCAAAACGGATAGAAAACATGAAACCAGTGGCCAAAGTGCCGGAATTGTACCCAAAACACATGGAAAACCGATCCCGAATAATTGAGTTCCGCGGTTTTTCCCATGTTTTCAAGTCTTCCCGACATTTTCCGGGGCTGAAATTTGGTGGGGAATGTTTTTTTGTATCAAGGAAGAAGTGATATAAATTCCAGAGCCCTAGCTCAAAATTCATTTTTTCGCAAATTTTTTAAGGTGTACCCCTTCTAAAATTTTCGATTTTTCGAAGGTTCTCGGACTTTGACGAATGCTTGATAAATCGATTGTTTATGTATCAAAACGGATAGAAAACATGAAACCAGTGGCCAAAGTGCCGGAATTGTACCCAAAACACATGGAAAACGAATCCTGAATAATTGCTTTAATGTAATTCTGACGGTTTCTTCCATGTTTTCAAGTCTTCCCGACATTTTCCGGGGCTGTAATTTGGTGGAGAATGTTTTTTTGCATCAAGGAAGAAGTGATATAAATTTCAAAGCCCTAGCTCAAAATTCATTTTTTCGCAAATTTTTTAAGGTGTACCCCTTCTAAAATTTTCGATTTTTCGAAGGTTCTCGGACTTTAACGAACGCTTGATAAATCGATTGTTTTAGTATTAAAACGGATAAAAAACATGAAACCAGTGGCCAAAGTGCCGGAATTGTACCGAAAACACATGGAAAACCGATCCTGAATAATGACTTTTATCTACTTCTGACGGTTTCTCCCATGTTTTCAAGTCTTCCCGACCTTTTCCGGGGCTGTAATTTGGTGGAGAATGTTTTCTTACATCAAGGAAGAAGTGATATAAATTCTAGACTCCTTGTTCAAAATTAATTTTTTCTCACACCAACTAGTTCCGCATTACATAAGATATCCTGCGGCAACATTGGCACATGGTGCAACATCAATTGTAAGAGCAAGAGATCCCCATCGGTGCCCGTTTCTTTTTTGCTTGGCAGAAAAAGAAAGAGTATTTCCCTTATCGCAATATATATCGGGCGATCACGTGTTGCACATATACTATGTATAGGCGCAGACTAAACGAGTGATGATCGGCGGCAGTGGTAGCGATAGTCTGAGGAGACGTGTGCCGAGCAATTGGCAGACGTCCCGATCTTGACCTTACGTTTCGGCGGAAGCGTGGACCCGTTTCGTGGCATCGGCCTACGCAATGCTCCGCGTGAGATTCTCAGAATGGGACGAGTCGTGTGGAACGGTCACGGACGGGACGGCGGCATTGCGAAAGATGCCGTGCTTCGCTATGAGCGAGACAGATCGTCGCGTGTACGCCGCCCGTCAAGATATAATGCGCTGTCTCTCGCCTATCGACTTATCACTTTCGGCGATCGAGGAGAGATACACACGTCTTCATAAGCACGAGTGCGCGCGATCGTGGATGAAGCAGATGCGAAATAGAAGAGATGCGTCATGCGGAAGACAGTTAAGGTCGTCGATTATCGAAAGGCCGACGGGACGGCATATCGCAGCGACGAGCTCGCTCGCGCGCGCCCGCGCCGGGGACTTTTCCCATATCGGTCGCACGATGCGAGAGAAAAAGGAATCGTAGAAAAGTATCGATCGCCGGCACCGATAAGATAACGGCCGCCGGTGGTGTGTCGCAAGTGCGCGCCTTTCGAAAGCCGGTATAAACAAGATTTTCGAGGGGAGAAAGCGGATCGCGCGCCGATATTGCACCGCGGATTATCGAGATATGCATCTTTATCTTTCACCCGCTTGCCGAACCTTCGAGCGCGTCCTCGCTAAAGGGTTAACCTTTACGCTTCTCTTTCTACCCACCCTTTTTATCCATTTGACACATATCAATATTTTGCAATCAAAATCGTTGAGACTGCAATCGTTTAAAAAGCATGCATCTGCTGTTAGCTGTGCAAGTAGACCGATTGGAAACCCTCGCCCTACAGACACCCGGTAATCGCTAAGTCAGGCGATTCGTTCGTGGCTACTGAATACGCATCGCTCATGCTTTGACACTCGGTGCAAGATCGATCGAGTTATTTGTCGAGATATCCGGTGGCCGATAGGCCGGAGTGTCCATCGGCGTGCGAGTCGATGTCCACTGCACGGAAATGCACTCTTAAGAAGTGGCATTGGTAAACGGGCGTGTTTAGCCCGGGCGGTATCTCTGTCCGGATGTCAACGGACTCTCTCCGGCTTTTCCTTGGAAATGTTAATTTACGTCTGGCTGCGATAAAGATTAGCCGGCGTCTCCAAGAGCGTACACAAATTTCGGTTCTCGTGGAGTAAAGCTTGAATTGTTCTAAGGCGACAGTAGAAGTACTCGACGCATGCTTGTCTATTAGTCGAGCAAAGAGAACCGATAGTTCTTTAATTGGCACACGCCCGAGATACGCGAGAGTGCCTGACTAATCGCAGTGGACAGCTGGACCGAGAACCGTGGCTGCGGGCCGAAAGCGGCGCAATACATATCTGTACTCTAGTACAGAGGGAGAGTAATGCAGGCCATGACGAGGCACTCGGCGATCGGCGTCGACCAGTCTGCTCGAATCGCCAGCCAGCCAGCCAGTCAGCCAGCCAGTCAGCCAGCCGAGTCGCCGGGGCAGTGCGAAACGACTAGTGCTCTGCAAATAGTGCGGAGAGCGTTCTCTAGTCTCTCGCACGCTGACATCGCAACGGCAGCGCAATCCTCTGATAAGAGAATGCACGCTTACAGATACAGGCATGGACGAGGTCGCGGAAGAAAGATTGTCGAGGGGCAGCGTGGGGCGGCGTGGGGCGACCAAGCCGGAACGAGGAGCAGCGAGTCCGAGCGCGTTTCATGGTTCAAGGCGTGCGATCTCTCTGGTAGTGGCGGTGATAACGAGGAATCTAGAACTCGATGTATATTTTTGCCACTTGTTCTAATCATAGGGGAAGCATGGATCAGGTCGCCTGTTGATGGGAAGATGTCTTTGAAACTATGGAACATCGGTTTATGAGGAAACGGGAGAACTTTCGCTAGTCCCGATTGCTCGACGAGCTCTGAGCGTACTGTATTCTCCGTGTACTCTCCTAGATAGAGGTAGAGTGGTGCGCGGCTGCTATCTCCCACGGCTGCTAGACTCTAGTTCCGAGTGGAGCGTGCGCGCCCGCGTGTTGCGCAACGATTCGCGCGCCCGATACCCGCTGACTCAGGCGGGTGAAATGCGGTGCGGCGCGGGTGTTCTATGTTAGATAGTGCGCGCTGCTCTGTTGTATGTACCCCAGCGTAGATTGCCGTGTAGCCCGGGCGGTAGGCTCGCAGGATTTCGCAATTGGCCCGACTGGAGTCTGCCAAGTGGCCGCGCTCACAGTTTTGCCAGGCACAGCCTCCTGCATTTTCTCCGTTAATCTTCGTACTCAGAAGCTCTCATTATGTAAGGCGAACGGAAGCGCACTGTGCTATCGCTGCTCTGTACATGCTACTCTGTTCGATACCAAGAACGCGTGCGGTCAGGCAGCCTGCTGCCAGAAATCAGGAGATGTCAAACGCGTAGTGTTTGCGGTTTAGCCGATACGCGTGCAAATGTGTTTGCGTGTGTGCTTGTCGAGTGTGCGAAGATAAAGAGTAGCATCGAGCGCTGAGAGAGAGACGCGTTATCAGCGCGTGACTGCAACAGGCTGACCCCGGCCGAGGATCGAGCAACGAGGTTCTTCTCGTGTGCTCTCTTCTCTTGCTAGTTATGAGTTACATTAAGATGCACCCGCGACCGTCATCATTTTTCAAGCCTTTCAATTACGCGTTCCATGCGTTGATTGACAGGCGACCTGTGGCGAAAGAGGGTCGCGTAAAAATCCCTCGTGATAGATCTGGTGGGGTGATTATGGAAAAATGGTGATTGCGAGTTGTTGAGAGAGGGGGGGATACTGATCGACTGTTAAAGAGCGATAGAGATGCTCTTCCTCGTGGCTGCCACCGCCGCGCAACCGATGCGCTACGCTTCGAGAGAATATTCTCCGCGCGCGGGACCGCCGGCGCCGGGCGTTTAGTATTCCCGAGATGCAGTTAGCATCCGGTTAAACGGCGACAGCCGCTCCCATCGGGCGAACGATACTCGAGTACCTATGTGTGTATGCATATTCGAGTGGCTCTCGCCCCACTCGGCTTTACTCCCCTCGCGCGTCAGAGCTTGCTGCTCCAGGATACGCTCGAGATATCGAGCGTCCGCCCGAGTAAATCAAAAAATCCACCCAACCATTTTCAACTCTTCAGGACATCAACAAAATTCATTTCATTACTGCGTTAATCAAGTAGGAGGACAAGAGTGTCAAAGCAAACGAGAGATTGGCTCCTCGCAGCATTCCCGTGAAGGGTAAAGTGTATTTTTCCGGATCTCCGGTCGAGCCGAGACGAATCGACTCGGTCGATCCGAGACTCGTAATTGCGCGAACGACCTCGTCCCTCGTTAACCATCACGAGATCGGAGATCCGAGATCCGAGATGCGAACCAAGACTTTCTTGACTCGGCAGCAGCAGCTGAGAAGTCATGAGAGACGTGGGACTTCTCGAGAACTCCTCCAATGATCCAGTTCCATTGGAGAAGGAAGGTAGAACTGCTGGCGAACGATGACCAGCGATGTTTGCGGACTATTCTATATCTAACTGTAATTCGAAGGCGACCTGCGTTACTATTAACAGTAAGGGAAAGGAAGATGACAGGAAAAGCAAAGGGTTCAAGCGTGGGTCACTTATTTTTTTTATTATTATTTAAAACTTTGAGCCTTAACTAACTCATTCGGGTAAAAAAAATATACAACGTGTGCTTAATCAAAGGACAGATATTATGATAGAGGCGAAATTTAAAGATGCGTGGGTGAAGTAAAAGGGTTGTTGTAAGAGTGATGAGACTAGCGCGTATCTTGGGGGTGCGTGAGAAGGAATGAGTGTCTCTCTCTGAGTGTGTACGAGTGTATGTAGATTGCGATGCATACGTGTAGTGTGGTGGTGTGGAGGGAGCGAGAGCTGGTGGTGAGGGCAACGTACACAAGCTTTCAGGGTTGTAGGGGGACGAAAAGAGCGGTCGGGTCCGGATTGGCCGAGGCGTGCGGCATGTTTACTGGGGCCAGTGGGGATACGGTTCTCAGCTGAGCGTAGTAGTATAGAGGTAGAGGCTTGCCGCACGCTCGAGTCAGTAGCACACGAGCGCTCGTTGAGCGAGCATCGTTCCGTCGTCGCTTGAGTGGACGAGAATGTCACCTAGTGAGATCGGCGAGCGGCCCTGAGAGCATCTTATCTCGTACAAAACGCGTTAATCAGCCCCGAGAAGACTGGGGGACGGAAAGAGTAGTCCCCGATCGATCAGTAATCGCGCGTGGTCATTCAACCACCGTTTGGTTGATTAAACGTTTCGAAACCAGAGCGGACACCCGATCGTCTTTCAACGCCGTTTCCGCGAGAGGAGGATCTGAAAAATCCACCTAGTCGTCGGAGGGAAGACGAGCCGCAGTCGATCTCGTGCTTTCCCGTCCACTGATCGTCTTCGCTCTACACTGCCAACAGCCCAGCAAGAAGAAGCCCTCGTCGCGTAACAATCGAACCAGCCTTTTTCTTCCGAGGTGCGAGAATCGAGTCCGTCACAGCAGCCACTCGCTTTTGCGGAGCGATTACCTTCTCGTACACCGGGGAGAGGAAGAATTCCTGATCTGGGATAGCACAGACCTCCGGGATAAGAAGTAGTATCGTCGCTCGGCCGACATTAGTCGGCAGGGAGCAGCGGGATCGCGCGCGCGCCTCCCGTATAATTCTCTTTCGAGTGTGGTGCCAGATCCTAGGATCTTTAAAAGTGAGGTGACAAGGATTGCCCTGGTGGCCGGCCCGACAATGGTGCCACAACAGCAAGACAGCCCCTCCAGCTCGGGGATTCCTATGTTCGGATCATTGCTCGTGGATAAGAATTCAGCAACACCTTACTCCGATGCAACTCAGGTAATTTTCCCACATGCATCTCAGTGACACATACACTTCATCAATCTTGTGGAAATCCACGTGAAAAGCAAAGCAGCAGCAGCAATAATCTGCTTCACAGAGCAGCGAGATCGCGTAAGCCGACGGGATCGTACTCTTCCCGGTCATTGGCATCGAACGTTGTTTTTCTACCTAGATCGAAGATGCAACTTATCAGCCGCGCTCGCAATAATCCGTCAAGTTCGCGCAACACACACTCACTCTTCATCTTGAGTACTTGACTTGAAAAAGTTGAACAACTATTGCCTGTATTTTCACACCCTTGAGATTATTGAGATATCGAGCAACGATAGGACTTGGTCAAGGAATAAGTAATATAATTTTAGCCGATTATGCAGCATTCTGCAACGTGTCCCAGTGACAGAGCGTCATCATCGTGCGTGATTAATGCGACGCGGGCTAATCTACGCGAATTATCGGCGAAGAGTCAGAGCTGCCAAGATAGTTGCAATCGGGCAATGCTTCGGACGATCTCCCTCTTCCGAACGTCGTTTCGCCGAATAATCGGCATCGTATTCGCTGCTTCTCGAGGAAGTCAAACCGCCAAGAATAGCCACTCAATATCAATATCGTTGTCGGACTTTTTCTTCGCTCGCGGGCTTGTAAGCGAGAGTAAAGGCGGCTTAATGAAAGCAGGGAAGGACAGGGTTTTATATCCTGAGGGGCCAACACGAGTTGCACGAAGAGGGAGGAGAGAAAACGACAGAGCGCTGTTTTGCTTGGGTGGTTCGAAGGGATGGCAGACAGCGCTTGTCTCGCGACAAGTGTTCTCCAC
The DNA here is from genome assembly GCA_964023945.1 of Ectemnius cavifrons. NCBI lineage: Eukaryota > Metazoa > Arthropoda > Insecta > Hymenoptera > Crabronidae > Ectemnius > Ectemnius cavifrons. Next base: position 11,576,559 of record OZ030386.1, read on the forward strand.
GGGTCATGTTTATTTTCGTGAGGACGTCGTCGCGCTGATCGCAGGAAGTGATTATTTTTGCCATTCGCCCGTTATTCTCGGCCTCGTCTCTTCTCGTCTCTCGGCCTCGTCTCCTCCTCTCGCCCCCTCTCGTCACGCCTGCACTTCTCTATAACTCTATCTGTGTTTACGTTTGTTTCTCACGCTCGGCCGAGAGAATACCATGCGCGCCCAACAAGCCACGGCGCCGAGAAAATAGTCGTGATTCTGGCAATATCCTACCAGAATACGACTACCCACCCATCGCTATACACTAGAACTGTTTACAAACCGTTTTCGATATACCTCTGTACATACTTCTTTGCACGCGTGCCTTTCTCGTTTTCTCACGCGTCGCAAAAAGCACTCACTACCAAAGTAGATGACGAGCGCGCGCGCGAGCACTGTTAAGCGGCTTCACCTCAAAAGAAGAAGATCGAGACGTTTTTCTCGGAGCTTACCGGCAGGCCTCTGCCGCTCCTGGAACTCGAGTGCCATAAATTCGCAAATTTTTTTTCACCAGCTGCAGAGACGAGGGCTAGCACAGAGTATGTGTGGTATATATAATACCAAGAGAATTTCGAAAGAGGAAGATCCCAGATGAAGTATAGGATAGGGAGAGTCGTCGCTTGCAAATGCCGGGGAGTCGAAAACGCAGCTGGACACAGAGGAGGGCTGTGTGCCGTCCCTGTAATTATCGCGGATAGCGATGAGACGGTCGGAAAGAAAGAGAGAGAGAGTGGGAGTTTCGTTGGCGCAGCAAGCAGGAGATTTTTCCCGGTAAATTTCGGTCCCTCGATTATCCCTCTCGATTTTAATGGTTCCGCCTCTAATTCTAGAGGACCACGGGCAATCGGCAGGCAGAGCCAGGTAGTCGAAAGCAGAAGTTGGAGAGAGTGAGAACGAAGTATATCGTGGATTTCTTATCGCTCCAGGGAGAGAGAGACCTTAATGTCGATCCATGCGGCAGTCGACCGCGTTTCAACTTCAACCGATTCGAGTCGGTATTCTCGGTAGGATCGGGTCACTTCATAGGAGGGTACACACATATATATATATATATATTCATAATGACTATGAATATATATGCGTGCTCCGTCCCCCCTGCCAACTCTTTCCTCTTTCTCTCGATAGGCAGAACGGCAAGCGGCAGTACCGCTAGTTTCACCGCGCCGATTCCCATAACGAATCCTTTCCTCCAGCAAATCCTACTCGCAGGAAATTGAGAGCAGAGATTTACGCGAACCCAACATTCATATCCGTATTCTAACTATATCTATCTTAATCGATGTGTTTCAATGGAGATTTCGTATTGAGGTAAACAAGGGATGGGATGTATGATTGGCGAGTTTAAGGTCGGGCAAAGTATATCGGGAGATTGGCTTTTAGCAGGAAGGGCGAGACGGAGGGTGCGCGTGGTTGGTTAGTTGTTAGGGTATGGTTGGTGGAACGCGTTAACTTGGCTGTCGCGAAAGGCCAGGCCGACATTATCAATAGCCAGCCGTCAGAATCGAACGGAAGGAAGGGTGAGGGCCCATCCATCGCAGATAAAGTGCGTGCGAAAGCCGGCAGGAAAACTGTAATGACAAACGTCACGAAGTGTTGTGTCGACTCGGTTGGCTGGGTGGGCGTAGTTGGCCGAGGGTGTGCATGCTGTATTCAATAGCACCACTACCCACAAAGTGGTCCGAGTAAAAGTCTCGTACTCTAATACTCGAAGGGGTGGTCACCGGATACGAGTCCAGTCAGGGCCAGTGAAGGAGAGTCTTTGGCAGGCAAGCAGGAAAGGCAGCCAGGCCATCAAAGGGAGAGGAAGGGAGAGAAAGGGAGATCGCTCGAAGAAGAGAAGGTGGGATCAGTAATTTTCGTCTCGATTCCAATTTCGTTTTCTCGCGGGCTTAATCTTGCCCGGGTAAATTGGCGGTGGCCCTTCGAACTCCTCCTCGTGAGAGAGAATCAGTCGAGGTTGAATGCGTGTGCGTGAACGTGTGCGAGTGGTCCCTCTTCCCACTCTCTCTCCCTCTCTCTCTCTCGCTCTCTGGTTCACTCTCGGTGTGTTACCCCGATAGGTACAATCCCACCAAATTACCTCGATTACCTCCGTATCCTCGACGGCCGCTACGTGAGCCGCTAATAGAAAATGGACGGAAGCGTCGAGAGAGGCTCCCGATGCTCTCGAAATCGGTACCTGCCCTTTCGACCGCCGCTCTCCTCTCATTTCTCCTCGTAAATCAGAGCCCGACACATAGGATATTTTTCGATCCTATCCAATTGTGCCAGTGAACCAAGAATCTCTTTACCGAAGAACAGACTGTCTATCCCGTCGTTGACAAAGTTCTTGCCGTCTGTTTTTCTCATTGCCAGTCACGAGAAATACTCGAAAGAGGCACCCTTCGACTACCGCGCTTATTTATCTCCGGCGCTTTTTCCTCGCACGAGAACATATCATGAGGTTTTAAGGATTCTCTTCTGTCGACGGAATTAGCGAGTACTCGATGTGCTAAATCGCTCTCTCGCGTCGAGCGAAGGTCGAGCGCGAAAGAAACTCAGGGTTTTCGCAATGCCAGCCGCCCGACTTCAAGAGTTTCCCGAGAATTGCTTGGGCAGCCTTTACTTGCTTACTTTCTATTGGGTGCATCTGATTTCGCATTGAAGCGAGCTTCTTTCCTCAGAACGTATATGACCTCTCTCTTGGATTACTCTTCCTTCTGTTGCAATTCGCAAAATAGATCTCTCGCTCTCTCCCTCTTACTTTACACGAATACTCGCTCGCATACTTACACATGTATGTTGCTCTTTACGAGGAAGTCCATTGCGGAGCGTGCGGTGTTTACTCGGATGCGCTATTAGATCCACGGACGGCTTTAGCGCTATTTACTGGGCGGAGAACGGATAGAACAAAAATAGCGATGCAGCCTTCACTCGGCGTTTCCCTCTCGGTCGTCGTGGCGAGCACGTGCTACCATCTCGGCGACAGATTAATATCTGACTCCCGCATATAAAGAGACGCGCGCGTGTGGACCGTTCTGTGCAAACATACTTGCAATTGCAACATCCACCCGCTTACGCGCTATGACTTAATAGCGATCGATCACATTCCCAAGGAGACTCAGCCATAACTCTTGCTCTTCAATGTCAATAGACCAATGGATGATGATGGTGTTTGGTCAATTTCATACAAGTGTGTGTTGGGGAGGTACGACGGAGTAGGGAAATCAGTGCGATATCTCGCTGGCCTTATTCCAGGGAACGACGGGGGCCACGATATCGCAATATGTAACCGCTAGCAGGAATGAAGCAAGTAGTTTTTCGTCGGCCAGGAAGTTTTCGAGCGTAGAGAGGCGATGACAAGAGGAGAAAGAAAGAAAGAAAGGAGAAGAAGGAGTTTATCGTATGTCGCGCGCCCGCGCGCGCCCGCTATCGTTCTCGGTCAGGATGTCGGCCAGTTGCATGCTCCACTCGCCGCTCAGCTGATCCTGGCTCTGCAGCACTTACTCTACCAGTAACACAAGCCGGTGCACAAGCCTACCAGTGCGGCAACATGTGAGAGAGCCAACGACGCGTGTCGAGGATTACCGTTCCCCCTCTCTTCCTCTCTCGCTCTCTTTCTCTCTCTCTCTCTCGCGTACACATACTCTCCATCCTCTAGCTTCTATTACTCGGCTATTATAACGCGATTTCCACGTGCGAGCCCGACGAGAACGAGTCCCTGTTTCCTAAACACTACTCGCCACTGCTAACATATCACAGCACGGTATTAAAGCAGCTCTAATGCATTAATCCCAAGGGAGTAGAATTGAACGAAAGAGTAGACAGGCTAAATGGAAAAGTAACAGCTGATGGAAGTAATTAGTTTCACGGATTAGTGAGGGTTGTCGAAGGAAGAAAAAAAAGATGAGGATGGGGTGAAGGATAGAGCGACGCGAAAGGTAACGGGACAAAAGGGGAACTCGGGTGTAAAAGGGCGAGGGGAAGAATCGTACAGGTAGTCGTCAGGTAAAAGGCAGCCGGGCGAGAAGCGATGGTAAAGGCGGAAGAGGGTGGTTCCGAATGCCAGATGTTGCTCGGAGAAAGTGGGAACGGAAATGCAGGAGTTTGCCCCCTCTTTTTTTTTTCTTTAAAAGAGCGTGAATCGATTTGAGATTGGAGTGCGAGGATCGAGAAGAATTGAGTGACGGGATGAGTAGTGCGAGGGTGGTACAAGAGACATCAGGGAAAAAGAGAGAGAACGAACCGTTAGGTGGCCCGTTGCTTTGGTTTCGCGATTGAACTCTTGGAGGAAGAGAATCGTCGCCTCGGTGCTATCCTGGCGAGTACTGCGCCCAGATGCGCCCGTGTCTCTTCTTCTTCGTAACCTACATCCAGGCTTCCGATCTCCACGGGTGTGCATCGACCGTGCGGAGCCCTATCTGAAAGTAAAATACCGGAGCATAAGGCCCCTTTCTCTCTCTACCTCTCTACCTCTTGCACTCTCTGTTCTCTGTTATACCAGTCGGCATTAACATACACCGCTGTCTAATAAGCAACGCAAATCGAGAAGAGAGCAGAATATGCGTTACTCTTGCCTCTTGTCGTTCGAGTATCCCTGATTCTCGACCACCCTCTCGTCGATCGGGTTACACCTTGCACACTACGGAAGACAAGGGCGCTTGAGAGATTCAGTACTCGTTGAACTTGGATTAAATCGATTGGATGCGATACAGTGAGAGAATAGTTCACTGGTATCCAAAGTTGGCATTGTAGCATTGGAAGGCAAGAAAAAGTGGTGCCATTTAAAGGATAACAGGTGACAGGTTTAGGTGGAAAGAGGTGTCCGGGGTATTTGCCATGTGGAAAGCACGATATAGTCAGTGCGAGTAACGTCCTCGAGGTGGAGGTCAAGCACTGTCTCCCTCTCTGTCTGCCAGCACGTAGCTGCTGCGGAAATGCGGTTCAGCGAAGGTCGAGTTCGACTTTAGGTGCAAATCCGTCTTTCGTCGGTGACGCGCGCACGCGGTCTCGCATGCTTTTTCTTCCGCTTCCGCGTGTCGGTAGGATTAATCGGTCGATCGGCATCCCATCACCATTTCGACCTAGCTCTGCTGCTTTACTATTCCCATTGAATCAATTGCGCAAGGAAGTGTGTGTGTGTGTGTTTGTGTTGGGGGAGTCCTTGCCGGAAGAATCGATTGTGAATTCGTATGATTGCGTGAAATCATGTTGGCACGCGGCCTTTCTCTGTTACAGACCAAGAAGAACAATCCGAATCACATAAAGAGGCCGATGAACGCCTTCATGGTCTGGTCGCAAATCGAGCGGAGGAAGATATGCGAGGTGCAGCCTGACATGCACAACGCGGAGATCAGCAAAAGGCTCGGCAGACGATGGAAGACCCTGGACGAGGCGGAGAGGAGGCCATTTATCGAGGAGGCCGAGCGGCTAAGACAATTACACATGATGGAATACCCGGACTACAAGTACCGTCCGCGAAAAAAGACCTCGAAGCCCGCAGCAGCCACGAGCAGCAAGGCCGCCAAGGAGACGAAGAAGGGAAGGAAATCGTCCGGGACGATTTCACCAGGCAGTGCTGCAAGCGCCACGAAGATGCACTCGAGGAATGACACAAACAACAATAATAGTAGTCCAGCAAGTCCACTGAAAAGACTACAAGCACAGCCGAGTACGAAGCCCGTCTCCAGGCTGAAGGTGAGACTAGCTCTGGACAAGAGAGCAGCCGCCGCCGCCCAGATGGATTATACGCCGACGCCACCAATCGTCACTGCCAAGATACCGAGCAGTCCGTCATGCGGCACGCCCGATTCTCCGGAGTCCGCTAGTTTCTACGATGACAACTTCCTCGAGTGCGCGGCTTCCCACTCAAGCCGGGCGTCCGCCCTAATCGCCGCTGCTAAGATCAAGCAGGAGACCACTTTGGATTTGGAGTACGAAGCTAGCTTCGAACCAAAGGATCGTCTGCTCTCCTCGGTCGGTGGTAGAGCCTATTCATCCTCGGTCGATGACATGGGAGTCATAGGTGACAGAACATACGGCACGACGACGCCCTGTCAGCCGCGATTCATTATCAAGGAAGAGCCAGTCGATCCAGAAATGGAAGTCGAGTCGACGAGCACTGGTACCGCTGCCCTCGAGGCACAACTCTCCTCCAGCCTGGCCACTCCATCCACCACGGTATCCACAACCACCGGTATCCCTGGCACACAGATCAACAGCTGTACCGGCACGACGAATTCTGTCACGTCGAATTCCCTGAGCTCTGCCGCGGTCAACCCAATAGTCAATGACCCGACGAACAATCCAAGCCTGGCCGATCTCTACTCGCTCACGGACCTCCTACAGATTCAGCCGTGCGACTTCAAGCTGGACCTCGACATGGAGACCATCACCACCGACCTCGACAGCTTCGAAACCGCTAGCTCCAGCAGTGGATCGCACTTCGAGTTCTCCTGCACACCGGACGTCACGGACATGCTGTCCAACATCGGAGTGAACAACGAGTGGGTCAGCTTCTAAGCTTTCAAGGAAGAGGAGAAGAGTCACGAAGAGAAGGAGAGAGGGAGGGAGGGAGGGAGAGGGAGAGAGAGAGAGCTACCTCGGAGTGGGCAGTCAATGCGATCGCGTCTCCTCAGTAAACCATTGTCTTTCTAAGCAGGATCGGTGTTGCTTCGGGCTACACCGATCAAACCATATTTTCCAGTCCTTCCAGCTCGTTCACTTTGGCACCGTCTAACCGCTGCCAAAGCCGACCCGCTGACATCGAGGAATCACCGTCGATAAGGTACGCGAGTACTATTTGGTCCTTGGAGACTTTCTCGAAATAGAGAGAGGGAGAAAGAGAGAGAGCTTGGGCACCCATGCTCCCTCTACACATGTGTGTTAGTGTGGTATGTGCGAAGGGTTGTGGGTGTCCGATTGACAGCGCGCGCGCTACCACTGCCCACCCACAGGCTTCGTAGTCACCGCGTCGGTGCATCGTCTCTACCATTAACTGTTTTTTCTTTTCTTCCTGTTTTGTACATGTACTGTAGCATATTAGTCAGTAAGAAAAAGCGTTCACACGTTGAAAGAGGGAGGTAAAAAAGAGGAGGATGCGGTGGGTAAATACGTACTCGAGAAATACGTAAGCATTCACTCGCCAGGGGTTTTTCGCAACTGTGCTCGGACAGAGATTGAACGCGGCGAGGAGACACCGCGGGCCATTCAACTTTTAAAGAGAGAAAGACAGACAGAGAGAATACTAAAATAGATTTTTGTTTTGATAATTCGGTAGTAGTCAGTCGAATCTGCCGTTCGATAATCGAAGAGACATTGGTGAAGGGATTTTGTGTGGGTTCAGGGTGGTCGATGTTGGTAATGAGGGTTTAACGGTAAGGCGAGTCAGTTGGCTTGCGAAAAGGTCGCACTCGCTTCTCGTGTGTCCTGTGTGCCGACAGAGTGGGGGGGTTCTCTTGTAAACCGTGGGCAGTGCACGAGCGCGATATCGATCGTGTTATCGTAATGAGAGGATGAACGAGAATCTTTCTGTGTTACGTTTTCGGCCTGCAGTATCTCCTTCCGCCGGCGGAGAGCTTCGTTCTCCGGCGATATTCGGAGCGATTAAATTGCCCGAGAGGAAGAAAGAGAGAAGTAGAAAAGAAGAAGTTCAATCTCTGGCGGGTAAAAAGACAGGCGGGAATAAGAAGGAGAATACCGTGGAGAGAAAGAGCGCACTCGGTTTCAAGCCGTAAGCGCGAGTCGCGTTGATATATCAAATCTTTGATCTCATGCGCTCCTTTTACATTTAATTAAGGTGTACTACTCTTGTGTATTTCTTGCTCGCTGAGCAACGCATTATCGTGCGCGTGTGCGCCTCTGTCCAGGACAGCGGCGCGATTATTCGCTCGGGACTTTTTCTACCGGTTTTGCAAGATTTCTCTATTTTCGATAATGTTAATCAGCACTGGCGGCGGCGACTCGTGCGTCCAATGCCGCTGCCGAGAATTTCGTGCTATCTTAGAGACACTGCGCGTATAACTGCGTTGGCAATATCTTGGTGGAAGCACGGGAGAAGGACACACACACACGGCGTGAAAGAAGGGTTAACAGTTGGTAGTTGGCTGGGAAAGGTAGGGTAAGAGAAGATGAGTGAGCTAGAAGAAGGCGGCTCTGAGTGGTCACGTTGCTCAACGCGAAGACATCGGAGGTGAAGCTGCGTCGGCAAGCGGGGATGATGATGATACCGTCGATCGCGTCGTGTGTGTCTTCCGATTTCCGAAGGCCGATCGTATCGGCGTGGACTCACTCGTGCCACCACCGTCGCATTATCTTGAGGCTGAGGAGGTTGAGGAGAGGTTGGTCGGTGGCCTCGTCGGCGCATTACTCGCTACTCCTCATTAGAATGCGATATCACCGCGCGATCGACGGATCAGTTGGATTAGCGTAATCGTAATCGGCGTACGATTAGAGAGCCACCATACCTGGCAGTGATTTCATCGACACTCTGGTCGCAATCGTGAACATGCACACTCCGAGAAACGGAGACCGAGTGTCACAACAGCGAGCCCTTCATCGATTAAACTCGTACCGAAGTCCATCGAGCACCAATCACCTTTTTTGATATTGTATACTAACGATGGCGAGGACACACGAGTTGTATTCGCGTGTTCTAACTTAGACGCGACAACAATCAGGGATGAGGGAATCACTGTGCCAAGTTCAGCAGAATAATGTATACCGAGAGAACCAAAGTAGAATAGAGAGCAACCCCCTTACGACTAAATAGGCTGTGAGTTACTCGATCGAGACACATCCGGGGCGATCGATTCCGAGGGACACGCGTTGATCGAGGGTCAAAATAATATCAGACTTGTTCTTCATCAACGAGATGATTAGTAGATGTCTGAATGTACTACCAGCAGCGTGCGACGCATGTGTCGGCCCGTTCTCTCGTGCTGGACTTAACTTTTTATCCGAGGATCCAGGCGGATCCGGGTCAGTCGTACCCTCAACCTTTTTTCACTAAACCAGCATTTTATACGAACTTCCACTGGATCCTTCGGATATGAGAACGATAAAGACAGAGATCGAGATGGATGGAAAAAGAGTTCTTCAGCTGCCGCGGCTTGCCGTAACCCGCGTAAGGTGTTTTTCGTCTCAGTGCATCGATTCGCAAACGTGAGATATCCGTGCGCTCACCTTTTAGGTGTTCGCCTTGTATATATACGTATACATACGCATATACATAACACGTATAAATATATAAATATATATATATATACAAAAATATATATATGTATAACGAGAGGAAAGAAGCGCAGTAGTTTCTAATCATATTTTCTTAGTGTGTACATATGTCCAATTGCGCAGCGTTGATATCGGAGGGGTGAAAAAGAGAAAGAGAGAGACATACATATATCAGAGTAAAGTGGCATGGGCGTACAGTGCCAGTTGATGCAGAGAGAGCCCTCAAGAGATACTAATTCCAGTGAGCCGAAGGATGATCGATCGAGGTGTGGTACGTGGCGGACTTTAAAGAGACCTGACTGCCTGACCTGGAATCAGTAGTGCTGGCAATACTTTTGATAGTTTTGTACAATTCGATCACGCGCGCGTCTCGCTCGATCATCCAGCACTGGTTTCTTTAATCGAGAGACAGAATGGAAGCAGCGCCGTGGAGCTTTCACGCGGGGAAAGGGAGTGGAACGATTTCGTGCGGCATTGAAGGATTAGACGAATGATTTCGACGCAGTCATGTCTGAATGTGTGTAAGTTAGAGCTAAAGCTAAGAGGGGAGGAAATGACGCCAACACCAAAGTGCAATATTGTATTTCCGTGCGATACCGAGGGATACTGTCTGCCGCGAGCTGCGCATTGCGATTTGCGAAAGGTTTCAGGGAGTGGAACAGGGGAAAGAAATGAAAAAAGAGAGGGAGAAAAAAAAGCCGAGTTTAAGGCGTGATCTATTTTTTAAGATCGTGTAAGAGTCGAAACACAGTATTTTTTCACGAGTGAACATGCATAAAACACGAAGTCATTGTCCTTTATTTTCTGTTTTCTCAATTTTTCGGAGAGGGAAATGCTTCGCCAGTTCTACTGGTGTAATCATCTGGAAAGACGCGCAGATTTTCATAAACCGTCTGTTCCATTGGTAGGAGAGTTGCCACGCACCTCTCGGTACCATTTCCCGTCGAGTGTTTTGATTTATTCCTCTTCGGAGCATTTTGAAGAAATTTTGCGTTGTTGTTTGTTTTTGACCTGATTTCGGGAGTGGTTGCAAAAGACGACTCTTAAAGAGAGGAGGAGGGTGAGGGGTACGAAGTCGAGAGCACCTCCGACCATTGAAAACACACAGAAGCGAGCGCAGTGTCCATGCATCGTGGATACCCGGAACTATCTCCCCGTAGTTTTAAGTTTTTACTCTCCGCATAAAGGAATTAGTTGCTCTAACGACTAACCTTGGATAACTGTACATTTGTATTTAGTCTCTGTTTATAATACCTATTATTACCTTGTTATTAAGCACCCAATTTATATCATTTTTTATTGAAATTATTAAAAAACTATTTGAAAATAATGGGGCCTAGTTGTGTCAGTTTACCAGTGTCTCCTAATCCCGAATTTTCCTCATTCGCTGAATTTTGCAGTGCTGGGAAGTAGATAGAGGAAGGAGGCTGGCTGGCTGGCTGGCTGGCAAAGCAGGCAGGCAGGCAGGCAGGCAGGCAAACGGGCAAGATGGCAAGAGGAGTGGAGGGGAAAGGAGGAAGATACGATCTCAGCGAGATAATCCGGAGGACCACAAGCTGTGGTAAGTGGGATCTCTTACCCGGGCGAGAGAAGATAGCGAAGCTCTCTGTTGCTCTCGTAGGCAGAGCAGAAGCAGAGGAGGGTACATTGGCCCTCGGAGACGTGCTCAGCTGGTTGCCGAGCCTCGGAGAGCTAGTAGACTATGTCTCGGCTGGCTAGACGCACATCGAAGGATTGGCTGACTCGTACTACTCTCGCTACTACTACTACTGGCCTCTCACTGTCGGAGCCGACGGCCGGCCGATCTCGTGGTGAGAGCCGCGTAAACGATAATAACGCGCAGTAACTATTAATAACGCAGCTGGATCGCCGGATATGCTCGGATAGTCGAGCGCGTGTCGGCCGCTTGCACGCGCTCTTCGCTACTTGCACGCGCTTCTCTGCCCTCGCGGCAGGGAGCTACGGATGTAGATATGCAACCTCTACCAAGTACGAAGGAAGTCCCTTCGAGTTTACGAAGGCGGCCGAGGCCAAGACCCTCGCACTTGGCTAAGGTCGGCTGCCTTTGGTTACGCGCGATGTCACTCGCGTCGGACCGCTTCGACTTTCGCGCGCGCTTCTTTGCGCGAGAAAAAGGCGGCGCTCACCTCTTTGCGGAGAGGCTTAATCGACCGATGGCAAAAGCCTCGGAGAAAACCTCTTGTCGCTCGAGTCGGATAGATAGACATTAGTCGGCCGCTTCGTCGGTGACTCGCACTTGGCTCGCTTCTCTTCCACTGCGACGCAAGTGCCGAGCGATAAATATTTTCGGTAAGCGCGATTTCTTTCTTGACTCGCTCGCTCGCGACGATTGGAATAACAAGTTCGCGGCCGTGTTTGCGATCGCCCCAGCAATCCTCGCTCACCCGCTCGCTTGCTCTTTTCCCACCTCTCTCTCTCACTCCCGCACGCTCTTGAGCGCGCACACATGCCCGAGAGCGTAGTTCCGCGGCGTACGCGCGCGAGTGGGTATTTTTAGAGCGGCGAATGCAAGATCAAGAGTCGCCGGCCGCGAGCTCGCAATCCCTTCTACCGCTGACCGATCGAGAACTCATGCATTCCACCTACGAATTCACAAATAGCAAGTAAGATCGATCATCCTTCGACTCCTGTCCATCAAGACCCGATCGATCCAACGTGTCAAAGAACTTAAGTCCTTGGATGCTTCGGTCACGTCTACGCAATCTGCATATATGACGATCGAACCTCCAGAGACTTGGTTCGCCATCCATTGGAAGTTCTCGTCCTCGCAGACGGATAGAAATTTCGCCTTCATCGGTAGTCGCTTATTTTTATCGAGGCTGAGATTGCGAATCAACTATTTTGACTCGAGAGTGGTTGAGCTGGTTGGGTGGAGGACGCGTCTGACCAGTGCCGAGTCATACTACTGGGTCTCGGCGCGCCTTTGGGAATGCGATCCGATCACCGATCTAGCGGCCAAAAACTAGCAGTCCCAAAAGGAGCAAGAGCTCTCTCTCTCTCTCTCGTGCCTGGATCCGAGGTTCACTTGGCAGAATCGGACTTTTCCGCGGGACACTGCGTAAAAGCAGCTTGTTTACACGCTGTATTCTCCCGGCAGCGTGACTTCTTTCTCTCTTCCCTTTCCATGTGTCGTGGACTTGTTCGGTGCTTTGATCCATCCATCGGCCATCCACGCCGCAGCACTTCGCCGCGTTCTCCTCCACTCCGCTCCACTCCTCTCACCTCCGCTTCCTTGTCCGATAAGCGCGCACCGCCTGACCTGGCCGCCGCGTGCACCTACTCATTCTAAACAAACCCGTTGCTCCTTCCTGCGCACGAGGACCAACTCCTCTCCCCCGGAGCATCGGCCACTCGCGACAAACACCATTGGAAAACTTCTACCGTCGCCCGAGATAAAAAAAAGTCCCGCTTTTCAGCTCACCCCCGACCATACACTCTCTCCGGGGAGTACTTGAACGTGTGGCAACAACCAGAGAGGACATGAGGGAAATTTAGTCGAGACCCTCTGAATCATCCAGTTCCCACACAGTTTAGCACCGAACGACCATGAACCTTATCGCGACCGCGCTCAATCGAGCCAGTTATTTCTTGCAAATTATGATTTAATAAATCATAACGATAAAATAACACGCTTGGCTGTTCGTAAATAAAAGGAGAAGTTCAGTCTGCGAGTCTGTACTTCCATATTTAGCGAAGACGAATGTAAATATCGAGAGAGCAGTACCCTAGTGACAATGAGCGAAGGAGATGAGAACGGTAAGCATTGGTCCGCGTGTGGCGGTCGTGTCATTCGGTAAAGTAGGTGGTACTCGTGCCTCACGGACTTTCCTCCGACCTTACATTCCATCTCCGTCGTACTTACATTCTCTCATAACGACAGTAGTCTCCGAAGCGATCAGAAGCGTCTACGCGTCTAGTGTAACGACGTAAACGGCTTACGCGAGGAAGAGAGTAAAATTGGCAAGCAAGAGTAGAGGTAAGAAAAAGAGAGAGAGAGAGAGAAAGAGAGACAGGTATTCCGTGGGTAAAGGGTGGAGGCGGGTGCACTGGCTGCGGAGGTGGAAGCTACTCGTACATGCGATGCACGTAAAACGGAGCTGCCTCGGCCAACAGCGAGAGAAAGAGAAAGAGAGAGGGAGAGAGCGAGAAAGATTGCGAAAAAGAGAGGAGCAGAGCCGGGTTCGGAGTAAAATAATCGCTCAAGGTCCGCAGTGGCGTTGCACCCGACGTTGGCCAGGGCTGGCAACAACCGCACTGTTTACACCGCGTCCCGGCACCAATGCATCGGCGAGAAGAGCTGCTGCTCGACGGCCAGAACGACCGAGAGACAGAGAGAGGAAGACGTAGAGACCTGTGGTACTCTGGAGTGGGACGATGACGGGGCACGTATTTATTAAATCCTCGGAGAAAGACAATGTCCAGATAGTATTATTAGTGGTCACCCCCATTTTCCTCATTCTCGAGAATCCATAAAGTAGCCTTGTTGAGTGCTGGAGGAAGGGAAAGCCGCGGAAGAGTAACTCGTGCTTGCACCCGGCATATCCACGTCCATTCGGCTGAAGTACGAGCGGTCCTATCTGGGCCCGATCTTTCTCCCTTCCTCCCTCTTTCTCCCTCTTTCTCCCTCTTTCTCCTCCTGATTTGCCTGTGGGTTGTACTGCCGGTTTGCTCTCTTCGGCCAGCCGTTGCTTACTTATTACGAGGATGCGCGCGTATTTTTCCGCTTGGGCCTCTCTCGTACTCCCGCGGTTCCCCGCGGTTCGCCGCTCGCTCGCTCGCTCGCTCGCTCGCTGTTGGGACCGTGTCGGGTGTTGGCAGCGGGAAAAAAAGCTCAGAGGCTTTGCGCGCCGGCCTCGGGACTTGTGCGTGCGACGGGGCAGCCAGCCAGCCAAGGAAAGGGAGGCCTGCGAAATCGCGCATCGGAAAGAGTCGCATGTCCGGCCGCCATTAAGCCCGGTGTGCTCCGTGTCGAGGTGATTTTTCTCGCGGATATTTTTAGTGGCTCGTCCTTCGTCCCGCATCTCTCGGGAGGTTCAAGGCCCAAGTCGATTCCGAATTCCCTCTTCCTCCTGCTTCTGCCGCCGGCAAACGTGGGTAGCACCAGCACCGGGAATACTGCTCTGCAATGCCCGATGCACGAGACTTTCTTTGCATTCAATATCATCTCGATTGCTCGATCATTCTAACTCGTCTTTAGGATTTCAGTTGGCAAAGTAGGCTTTAGTTGGGAGAGCGAGGAAACGGAAGCTTGAAAGGAGGAGCGGCCGGCTGGCTGGTCGGGTCCCGACGATAAAAACTAATTGAACTTGACGAACAAGGTGAATTATGGCGTACGGGAGGCCATAAACGGCCGACTTTACGTATGGAGAGCTGGCTGTTTATTGCGCTACCAATTGAAAGATAATTAGAGCATTTTATTAAGCCGCCGCGCCGCTCTCCTCTCTGCTTGCTGGAGTGGTGGCGCGCGGTTAGTGAGCGCAGAGGCGCCCCGGACTATCGGTCTCTTTCGAAATGGTGCGCACTGGTGCGCACTAGCCGTGCCCATGCCCGTGCCGAGCGAGGAGCAACGAGCGAGTATAGTATCGGTGTTCCTTCGGTCTCGCACGTATTTCTCGCGACCGCTTTTCCGGACAAGGTTGATTGCACAAACCGGCTCCTGGCGCAATTCAAAATCATATTGATTATTAAGTATGGCACGCTGCAACCGGCCTGCCTGCCTGCCTGCCTGCCTGCCGCCCGGTGTGTGCGCGGTGTGTTAAGGCCTTGAATCCCGTCTCCCGGTGAATTCACTCGCGCTCTCTCTCGAGAGAGAGCGAGAAGTCTGCGGAGAGAGAGAGAAAGAGAGCCGAGGCGGACGGCTCTCGGTGGTGGCGCGAGCGAACGAACGATAAGATCGTTGGCTTGGCCGCGCTCGCTCGTCGCTACCGTGGCTTCTTTTCAGCAGAGCGCAGTTCGGCGCGACGTGGATTTTTAAGGAGCAGAACGAGAGAGAGAGAAGAGGTTGGAGGACGCGCGACTAACGAGGAGTACGGAAGGAGAAGAGGATCGGTCCCGGTGGGTCGCGTTCTCGGTCGACGGGTCGATCGCCCCAGTGTCAGTGCAGCGCGCCCGAGAGAGCTAAAGTTGGTGGTGTTCCAGCAGCCGCTGCTGCGGGATGCGGGAGAGATCGAGTCGAACTCGGACTCGCAGTCAGAGTCGTGGGGCTGCATGCCGCGAGGTAGATATGTAGCGATCGAGGTCAATGGTTAGTCCAAGGCCCCGGGTTCGAATCTTGGGTTCAACTCGCGGCGGCGGCCACCTCCTCCTCTCCGCTCCGCTTCGCTCCTCTCCCATCGTCGTGTGTTTCCTCCTCCGCCGCCGCCGCCGCCGCCGCAAACACAGGCGGCGGCGGTGGTTCCTAGAATACTCGAGAGCTCTCGCGGACGCGGGAAATGCGCTCTCCTCCTGTTAGTCAGAGTGGTGGAGGTCGTCGCGCCACCGCTTCACCGCGTGCGGCATGCTTCATCATCCGTCTTCCCCTTTTCGCCCACTAGCACGTCCCACTGACACTGTCCTCTGAAAACGGCCCCTTTCCAGGCGCACCTAGACACCCATCCGTCAGACCTCTGCTTAGAATAAGAAGCTACCTGTCGGCCAAGTATCTCTCTCTCTCTCTCTCTCTCTCGTTCTCGACTCGAGCGAAGACGAAGGCGAAAGTGGAAAGCCGTACGTGTATGTGGGATAGAGCCGGCTGACCAGTCATTAGGAGGTGGGTAAGGCGCGTAAGCGTACAAACCGGCCGGTGGATGGATCGCGCGCAAACATCATAATCCGGCCGATAAGACGCCGTCTGATTTATCCGGCGATAAAAGCTCATTGGAAACACGTGGATGGTGGCTGGAGAGCGGGGCGGCTGCTGCTGCTCCTGCCAAAACCGGTCGTCGCTCGGATCCCGTCCGAGAAAACAGGCCCGGGAGAACGCTATGAATCACGCGGACGGGTTAAGATCGGCCCGCACTGGAGACCCAAAGCATATCCTGTATACCTGGCCCCTTTTTTCGCCCTCTTCCTCGTTCACTCTTTCCCACCTCCTTCCCTCCACCCTCCTTTATTCTGCCAGTGCTTTGAATGCCTTTTATATCGCTGACACAGACTCGCCTTGATCACCGCCTATTTCCCAATAGACACGATTGTCCGCAAGCTCGGCGAGTGTCGCGAAAGCACACCGACTCTCGCAGGTAAGTGGCAGGTAAGTCAGACCTGCCGGAGAAAGGGGGATGGGATCGAGAATAGGAGAGAGGCGAACGAGAATGTGAACGAGAACGAGGTAGGCAGATCGGAGGAGAAGCAAAGTCCTCGCGGGGTTAGCAGGACCTCGCACGCGGCTGTCCTTGACGGGATCCAGCGATCTCTGGCTCCTCTGCTTTCCTCCGAGAGAGCTGCCGTCCGCCCACCAGGCGCGCTCTGCTCCCCGGGTACCGAGATATCCGGGCATCCAATGCGATCCACCTTCGCCTCGTCTCTGCCTTTCTCGAATTTCGCCTGGACCGCCTTGTCGCCCCGCCGCCATCTACTTGAGAAAGCTTTTCGAGATTCGAACGCACCTTCAAATATTACTTTGATTAACCGAACCAGCCGAGAATGAAAGACGTAGTTATGCAAATCGATTTCCATATCTAATGGCGCAAGAAAATGTGCGAGTAGAATGGACTGCTGGACCACTTGGCAAGGTACGAATCGCGACTCGTGGCAAGTACGGATTCTTGCTGGAGAATCTGGGCTCGCACGTGAACGAACACCGATCGAATTTCGGACGCCTCGCTCGCCTTGGTGGCGTAGGACCTGTCGTGATATCCTACGCCTCGTACTCATAACCGGACGTCTTCGCCCGGCTCCGGCTGCCGCGTCTCCGGTGACGTTCTTCGTCGTTTCAGGGCTTCGCCGCGAATATCCCGCGATTTTCATTCAATCTGCTCTTCTCTCTCTCTCTCGGTCGAGTTCGGCCAAAGACACTCTCTTCAAGAGCACAGTGCTCTCTCGCTGGGACCAAGTAGTCGCTCGTTCGCGTTGCTAAAAATCGAGAGTGATGCACCCCGAACTCCTCCAAAAATACATTAGTCGCGCGGCGGCGCCTCCTTTGCCGCAGCAGCCTCCTTTTTCCCGTTTTGCGCCAACGTTTATTATTTCCACGCAGCGCTCGGGCGCCCCTTGATATTTTCCAGCCGAGTGTGCCAGGCGGAGAGAGGGGCGAGAAGAGGGAGGTGTTGGAGCGGAGCCCAAGGTACCGTTCTCGAAAAGCTTGAGAAGCTGAGAGGCAGCGAAAGAAAAAAGGTCCCGGGTGAAAAAGTCCTTCGGACGAAGAGGACATAGTAGAGCGGCGATCTGGGAGATCTCAGACGCAGTTTTGCGCGCCCGGTATCTAATCGAAGCGTGGGTGTAGGATGTCGCAACGTGTATTGCCGCCAGAACGCAGGGTGTCTGCTTCTCTCTCTCTCTTTCTCTCTCGCTCGGTCTCTCGCATGCTCTTTCTCTCTGTCAGTGGAGCGACTAGTTTCGCAGGGAAAAATCACGTCCGTTAGTCACGGCTTGCGACATAGACAGCAACAGCAGCGGTAGTGGCAGCGGCTCGTGCTACGCGAGGCAAGCGAACAGCCGGGTCCGGGGCTTGCACGCGCGACCCACTTACTAAGGAGCGTTCCGCTCGAGTACGCGCCGACTTACGCGATTCGGCTGAGAACCGCCACGCTTCTTCCCTGGAGCATCCTCATCTCCACTACCCCATATTCCCTCGACCCCCTTTGGTCTTAATTCCAAGAGCAGTCAGCCTATGTAATTGACCGCGCGCGCTAATCGCCAAGGGGAATGAAGAAACGGACACTCGGCATTCGGTTCTTTCCGTGGTTCTTTCTGCGAAAATGCTTGGAACGAGCAACGACGGTCTGCGAGGAAGAGTGGAGGGACGAGTGGGCGAGTGCTCGGGCGAACAAGCAAGCGAGTAACCTCGGCGGGACTTTAGTTATAGGAGTATGTGTCCCGGCGAGAGGAGCTCGCGCCCATTCCAAGAAACGTTTTCCAGCCAGTCTACCAGACTCGCTTGTTGCCGCATAGAGTTGCACCACCGAGCGCCTACGATGATTCCCCCTATACTTTGGATTTCGATTCACTCGCAACACAGGCTATATCCATAATACTGCTTCTTTCTTTCTCCTGTTGGTGGTAATCGAGGACTGGCGTTGATTGCTTCGTTCGACCGTGCTCTAATCAGCGGAGGGTCCCGCGCTTGGAAAGTAGTTCAAATCTACTGGAACCGGGAGAGCAAGATAGGAGGGAAACATAGCCGATTGGTCGTGAATCGCGCGTACGCAATCCGGGATAATCATTGCTCTTTTTTGCCCCTATGTCTCTGCGCGGGTTCATTGTTCCATACAACGTCTTTTCCCCCTCGGTGCGATTCGAGATTCTATATCAGAGCCGCGCTCGATCGACCACTCGCTTCGCCACGCCGCGCCGCGCTGCACCGCCCAGCAAGTAGCCCCCTCGTTATGTCCACTATCGAACGCCCGCCAGGCCGTTTCGTCTCGTAGCCGATTTGTTCGTCGTGCTCTCATTGCGCGATTACTAATCGCGCAACAAGAAAGTAATGTAAACACGCGGATAGCGTTAATTTATAGCGACGTACCGCGGTCGCTACCGATCGAAATAATTTATGCGATTGCGTACGCGCTTGCCTCGTCCGAGCGAAGCCACACCAAAGGAATTGTTGCCTGCCCGATAATCTCATTAAACACCTATGGATAATAAGAAAAAATCACGAAAAAATTAAATTTGTACTAGAACTCTGGAATTTATGTCACTTCTTCCTTGATGCAAGAAAACATTCTCCACCAAATTACAGCCCCGAGAAAAGTCGGGAAGACTTGAAAACATGGGAAAAACCGTCAGAATGAGATGAAATCAATTATTCAGGATCGGTTTTCCATGTGTTTTCGGTACAATTCCGGCACTTTGGCCACTGGTTTCATGTTTTCTATCCGTTTTGATACATAAACAATCGATTTATCAAGCGTTCGTCAAAGTCTCAGAACCTTCAAAAAATCGAAAATTTTAGAAGGGGTACACCTTAAAAAATTTGCGAAAAAATGAATTTTGAGCTAGGGCTCTGGAATTTATATCACTTCTTCCTTGATGCAAGAAAACATTCTCCACCAAATTACAGCCCCGGGAAATGTCGGGAAGACTTGAAAACATGGGAGAAACCGTCAGAAGTAGATAAAAGTAATTATTCAGGATCGGTTTTCCATGTGTTTTGGGTACAATTCCGGCACTTTGACCACTGGTTTCATGTTTTCTATCCGTTTTGATACATAAACAATCGATTTATCAAGCGTTCGTCAAAGTCTCAGAACCTTCAAAAAATCGAAAATTTTAGAAGGGGTACACCTTAAAAAATTTGCGAAAAAATGAATTTTGAGCTAGGGCTCTGGAATTTATATCACTTCTTCCTTGATGCAAAAAAACATTCTCCACCAAATTTCAGCCCCGGAAAAAGTCGGGAAGGTTGAAAAAAATGAAAAGAAATCTTATAATAAGGTAAGATTGGATTAGGTCTGGGTTAGGTCTACTTGGAAAAGTCCGATGGCAAGTGGCCCGTGCCCCTATCGCACAACTGAGGACAGTTAACTTGTGGTTTGACTTAATAGCCTATCATTGCAGCACCCATTGTTCGCTCACTGCTCACGGGGACGTTCTCTGTCGGTTTTCGCAGTCTTTCCTGAAAAGCAGTGGTAAGCATGACTGTGTCGAGCGATCACCGAGCGGAAACGCACCGGTCTCCTCGGAGGGAAGTCGAGGCCATGCCACCCGGGAAGCCTCAAGGTTCCGTCCTCATCCTTCTCTCTCACTTGCCATGACAGCCTTCGAGCCTCCTCCCTCCGATGAGTCTCTCCCTCAGCATCCACCTTACTCTTTCTCTCTCCCTCGCCAGCTGATCGCCAAGTGCAAACTCTCGCGAGGCCGCATCCCCTTTGAATCCCTCTATCACTGGCTCTTTTTCTCCCAGACTTTCCTTCTGGCATCATCTACGATCCGGTATGGTGTTGTATCTCTCTGCGCATTCGAATAGTGCGAGGCCAACCAGAATAGAGAGAGGACGAAGGACGACAAACATAACGGCTCGTTCCTCGTTGGAGAGGTCGTTTCGGCCCTTGGCGAAGGGTGCGCCTGGCAGAGGGACTGGTAGTCCCTACCCTCGTTTCACGCTTCCCCATGATTACGCTGGCAATATCGTCCCGCTGTGCAAAACATCGTTTCACAGAAGATCATGAGGCAAATCCAGGATATTGTAGTGGCTCTAGGAAGAGATATAGATGAGCGACTTGGTTAATGCTTGACGTGGACTCGGACGTGTACTGGAGATATAGGCAGAGGTAGAGGCAGAGGCAGCGGGTGTCACCGGGTTCACTCGGGGTCTGGAGCCAGCGGAGGAGGACGTCACGAGGATGAGGCTGTTTAGCGACGACACGATAAATCAAAATAAACTCGACGTAGAGAGGGAAAACAGGTTGGCCGCTCTCCGCGGGAGACTACACACCGGTCGGTCTCGCCACGGCGCTGCACGGAGCATCCATGCGTGCGTATGCCTCGTAACGTGGGTATAAATTGGGCCGAGTGTGTGCGTCCAAGCGTACTCCGACCTTCCCGGCTGCTGCTGCTGCTGTAGCTCACGCTCTCGCACCCTGACGCATCCTGACGCGAATCCCCGACAAGGACTAAACTCTTCGCTCCTGCTTCCTGGCGAGCTGGAGCCTCCTTAAAAATGGGCCCTCCACTTCAAGCCCACTCTCAGCGTTCCCTCTTATCCCTCGAGTGCATCGGGCGATAAGTCAGTCGTTCCTGATACACTCAAATCCCATCCTCCACCGAATACATATCCAGAATTGTCCTCGAATAGTAAAGACACTTGTGAGACTTGAACGGTTGTTTTAATTTTCGTCGGATGGTTTGGCGCGGCTGTCACGCTTTTAAATGGCCTAAAATCTCTTCGGTGCTCCGGGGGTTGATCAAGTTTCTACTTGGGCATCCTACACCGATCTCAGTTACTCGGAGCGAGCCGTCTGCTTCGCCGCCGCCACTCTCTCCGCCGGCTGGTCCCGGTGTTTACGCGTAGAGCGGCGATTTGGGCGGTGAGGAATGGTAAGGAACTCTCGGTCCGGAGAAGGAAGGAGGATGGAAGGCAATGGAAGGATCTCCGGACTGAGAAGGACGTGATAGGGTAGGGTAGGGTAGGGTAGGGTAGGGTGGAGTAGGGTGGAGTAGGGCAGGGAAGGGAAGGCGGAGTAGGTCCCAGTGGCAGGAGCCAACAGGTACCAAGGAAAGGAGCAAGGAGCAAGGAGCAAGGAGGCTTTAGGGCAGAGGACAAGCGGCACACGGCATACGGCAGGCGGTGGGCAGCAGCCGGCATACGGCGAGAGAGCAGCATGCGGCTGCCGGCGCTTCTCCGACTCTCGACTCTTCCTCGGGTTCGCCGATCCGAGCGGTGAACTCGCCTGAACCGTACCCACCGCTCCGCCTGGAAAAAGGAGCCGTGGAAAAGGATTGCCTTAACTCTGCGGGACAGGCAAACCACCGGATCGGAGACCCAGAGCCCGAAGAGAAGGCAAACCAGCCAACACAGTCTCAGAATCGCCCTACGACTCGATCGTGAATCGAGAGAGTACTATTAATCGAGCATTGCCACCCCCGCAGCTTTCCCGAAACAGGTAATCCCGCGCGGCTGCGACTCGGAGGGACATTAAATCGACGAGGAGAAGATACGGTCTTCTACTTGGCGAAGGCGCGAGGGGGGCCAACGGAGACGCGGAGACAGGCACACAGACAGACACTCGAACACAGAGTGTATGTCTGACGATAAGGAGCAACAGGGTAGAGAGGCCGGGAGTGAGAGACACGGTGAGAGGAAGGTCGAGGATGAGAGAGGAGGAGAGAAAGCGAAAAGAGCGAAGGCAGAGCCAGAGAGCCTGGCAAGGCAGAGAGTAGCGTAGGCGGTTGGGTGAGTCCGAGTTCGTGTCGGAGTTGGAGTCGGGGTCGCAGTGCGGGTCGGAGTCGCAGAGGAGAGCGCGCTATAGGGAGAGTATGGTCGAGGCAGGCAGGCAGGCAGGCAGGCAGGCAGGCAGGCAGTAAGAGGAAGGCAGAGGGAAAAGCGAGGGATAGAGAGGAACGAGTTGAGCGAACGAACGAACGAACGGCTGTCGGGTCGCCGCCGGGTCAATGTCGCCGGAGTAATTACTCCTCTGCCTCCCTCTGCCTCCCACGGACCTCTCTCGGTCCACGGGCACTACCGCCTGGCTGGTTGCTTGCTTGCTTCCTTGCTTGCTTGCCAGGCTCTCTTCTCTCCCTACAGCTCGTTTTGCCAAGCGAAGCACTGCAGACTCCTGCCTTGGCGAGACCGTGATGTTTATCCTTCGCTTCCCTTCGCACTGGACTCTCACTGTGCCTGACCATTCGCCAACTGGAGAGAATCGCCGCTCATTTCCAACTGCTCCACTTCCCTTCCCCCGATTACCTCCATTCACCCTGTCTCTAGTTTACTTAGGTAGCATCTAAAGCATTTTGCCCGGTGACCTTGACTCCTGTGGGACGCGACGCGTCGCTCGATATCCCCCAGCCGGCCAGGGAATCGTCGACCTCGCTCTCGACCGCCCTCCACGTTTTTTGCTCAGTCGCCGTCGCCGCCGGTGCGACGAACCCGCCACCGACGCCGTCGCCGTCTCCGCCGCCGCCGCCGCCGGTGCGATCAGACGATTCCACCACCAACAAAATCCCGAATCCCGAAGTGGAGAAAATCGATCGACTTACCTCTCCTTTTAGACCCGAAAGCACACCGAGATTCCCTCGACTCTCTCACTTAAGTATGCGGCATCGTTTATTTAATGCGCACCTTCGCCGCTGTTTAATGACTCATTGCCGCGGTCAGAAGGAGAGAAAGTGAGGTTGAGATAGAGAGAGAGCGAGAGTAAGTGATTGACGATTCGTACCGGGACGAGAGGACAGCGAGAACTTTATGCGCGATAGACCGCGGCTCGAGAATTCTGATCGAGCTGCGACGACGCCTGATATTATTTCCGGCGCGGGACACGATGTGTATTCTTGTGCGGAGCCAGTGCAGAATGTCGCTGATCGCTTCTTCAACGAAAGCAGAATCGCTCCGTGAGATCTGCGAGCAGGCACTCTTCGAGGAACACGTGTTCGCTTGAAGACGCGCGGAAATCAGCTGCTTTCGCGAATCCAAAGACTTTGCGCGCCTGGTAGGCGGACTTTTTTGCGAATTTCTTGTCCAACTCATCACAGCTTGCTCGCACCACACGGTATTTGCGTATCGTTGGAACTGCTGGTAGAAAAGTTTGTAGTGTAGGAAGGATGCAGATAGGAATGAGTAAGGCGATAGAGCGTGTCGGTTTTGGTTCAGAGTCCAGGCCGAAGGAAGGCGGCAATTAGGATGACAGAAAGCAGCCCGATACTACCTGGTCTCGATCGAATTAAGACGTGCTAGCTAAAGAGTGGGAGGGAGCAAGGAAGAGTAAGAGAGGGGGAGAGAGAGAGGAATCATGGATGATTCACCGGACGATTAGCGAGTGACGGGCAAAGTCCCCCGACTTCGCGCGGTTCGTTTACCTGCGGCCTCGGCGAAGTCGACGTCGGCTCGCCAGAAATGAATCGGATGTTATTTACCGGAATCCCGGGACGCACGCGCGCGCGCGCGCGCTCCTTGGTGTGCAAAGCGCATCGGCTTGAGAACGCGCGGCCCACCGATAACCGGCTGCGACTCGTTTCTACCTCCTCTCACTCTACAATGTAGATATAGATCCTCATACTACCAAGAGCACTGTCCCACTCGAGGAAAGAGCGTTCGTGCGCGCCCTGCGATAAAGCTTCTGCTCCGTGGAACTCGGTAGCCCTCTCGTAAAAGTTCAACCTCTGAATCATACGAAAAGAGCAATTGCAAGAGCGCGAGTGAGCGCGTGTCCGAGAGAGGAGAGTCGATCTGGTTCGTTGTAACTCTGCAGAATTCCTGATGCGCAATCGAGGCCAATAGCGAGCGGGCGATCCGGGTGAATCGGGTGCTCCTTTATCTAAAATAGAGCAGGCTTATCTAGTCCCCTGTCAGCTGGAGATGAGCCAGCCGGACACGTGCCGAGATAACGACAGCGTGTACCTGAACTCTCTCTCTCTCTCCATCTCTCTCTTTCTATCTCTCTATCTCGACCTCGGCACTCTCCCGGTTTCCATCGAGTCTCGACACGAGACAGAAGCGAGCCACTCGACATTTCTGCGCTCATACGCAATTAGCAAAGCGCTACACAAGCCAATCGGAGAAATCATAGCGCATGGAAGGCGAGATCACTGGAAGAACTAGTTGGGCGAGCGGTGGAGAGAGAGGAGCGTAGAGTCGAGGGAAAGGATAAGAAGCTGCGAGAGATACAGAGACGAAGATGGGCACGCCGAGAGCAGCTGCGTGTCGGCGGCTCCCCCCTGCTTATCGATCGTTGCTGTTATTACGCAATCAGACACTCTGGGCCCCCGTTAGCATAAGAGCGCACGGGAAATCTATCTCCTTCGCATTTTTCTTCGAGTCCACTCCCCGCGGCCCAACCACCGCGCTCTCCACACACGCGTCCAGTTAGTTCGCCTTCCCAGCGAACAAAGAGAACCGCGCGCAAGAGATTATCCCGACTATGTAGCTTGCCACTGGAACCAGACCGATAATGCGATTATTATTGCCAATACCATTACCAACCTCTCCCTCCCACCCTTCTTCTCTCTCACTCTCTCTCTCTTTCTATCTCTCTGCTTCAATGCGATTATCAGAGCTCTTCTTCTATCAAAGAGGAAGGTGTTAGAAAAACTGACAGTGTATCGTCAGAATTGTTAAAACCAGAGGGTGACAGGGCACCGGTGGGGAAGTGGAGACCGATGACAAACGCGAGGACGAAGTCGCTGCGAAGTGTAGCGAATATAAACTATGTACGGTGAGAGAGGCGAGGGGGAGAGAGAGAGGGAGAGTGTACTTGGTGGCAGGGGCAAAGTGCGAGACGCAATTACGGTGTGCTTGCCTCTATCGCACCCTGTGAATCATTCCGATCGTTATTGTCTTCCTCGGACGTTGTACGCGCTATCTGGGTTTTTAGGTCTGACCGCCTTCGCCTCTGACGAAGTGCAGCCTACCCTCTTACTCTCCTTGAAGCTGCCACCGGTGTCGGTGCCGGTGCGAGCTGCCACAGCTTCTAGACACGATCGCCCTCGGTGAGCCTGGCATCCTCCACGGCCCGATAAGCACGCACGAGCTTGGAAATCGTCGGAGGAATTGATGCCCCGACACACTCCGCCGGGAAATAGCGCATGCTGCTGGGTGGCTGCCGCGTGCTCTACTCAGAATCGGACGTGCGACTGCTTGCGAGAGAGATGATCGGAACACGGTCGGGGAAATCGGGCGAGCTCCCTCGAAATTGACCTGGGATACCGAATATTTACGATCTCTCTCGTTATCGGGGAGAGTAGTAGCCGCGCCGGCAGCAGCAACCCGATGCGCCGGGAAGTTCCGAGAATATTCTATCGTACGATTTTTAGCATGGGATATCACTGCCTTCTCCCAGCAGCTCTTTCGCGGCACGACTTGCCGGCATCGACTTACCACGTGCCGCGCCCTCTCCTCACCCTCTTCACTCTGTCACTCTATCTCTCCTCTCTCTCTCTCTGCGCTCCCTTCGAATTTGCTTATTGCGCTTTTCCAAGAATAGCTTATGACTTATGCTGGTCGTGTCACAGACAGGTGGGGGAAAATCGGTTTTCGTTCGCTCGGCTAATGTCGCATCCCGGTGGTCCTCTTATCGGGGACACTGCCACTGATGACAGACATGCCGCCGACAGTGAAACGACTGCTCTTGCTTGGGGTACTCTCGATTATCACATCGCCGCAGTCGATGTGCCAAAGAGTGGCCGACGAGCTCTTAATCGTCACCTATTATTTCGTTATTTCGGACAAGCAGCCGTCTCTTCCTGTGCGCTGGAGTCTATCTCGAGCGCGGTCCGGCTATCAGCCGGCTCGATAATCTTCTCGGAAGGTCTTATCTGGTACTCGCGTGGATCGCATTACGAATGCAGCGCGGCTCTCTTCTCCCTCTCGTTCTCTCCAGTGGGCGCGCTCGCGCATGTAGCCTGGTGGTGTATAAACAACGGGGAACGATCGGACTGCGAAACCGGTCGAAAGATTTCTCGGCTATCGGCTATCCCACTGGCCATAATGCAGCGCAATTAAGT
This sequence comes from Ectemnius cavifrons, assembly GCA_964023945.1. Taxonomy (NCBI): domain Eukaryota; kingdom Metazoa; phylum Arthropoda; class Insecta; order Hymenoptera; family Crabronidae; genus Ectemnius; species Ectemnius cavifrons. The sequence continues at coordinate 11,603,109 of OZ030386.1, forward strand.
TTATCAATTAGCGCGACCGATTGCAAAAACTCGTGTCAGCAGCGCACGCTGTGTGCCCCGCGATGACGTCGTTTCTACATAGTACAGTTGGCTCATACTCGCGTGGCATCGCTCTCTCCATCATTAGCCGCCACCGTCGCCGTCGTCGCCGCCGCTGATCATTAAAACAATCTCAATAGAAGGAGAGCGGCTACCTTTCGAACTTGACAGAGAAAGAGAGAGGAGTTATGTATAGATAGAGTCGATCGGATAGTCGGTGAGCAAAGCCTTCTCGGTCGATCTGGCGAGGTTCGAGCGAGCCAACTGTCTTGAGATTGGCGGCGGCTTTGGTCTTTTTCACGGCTCGGCTTCCGGCTTTCCCATTTCGGGATCGCTGGCAGCAGCAGCAGACACGCACGTGCACCCTGTTGCCTCAAACCAACATCGTACAACGGAAAGTAAGTACGAGCGGCCGGCGATCTTCGAGTACGGTGCTACCAAGGCTGCAACCGTGGCACTCTGACTCAGCCAGGCCAGCTGTTTGTTATAAAGAAAAGAGCGCGAGAGTGCTATCAGAGAGGCGAGAAAAAGAGAGGGAGCGAAAGAGTGAGGGAACGTGTACTGTAGATAGTGGCTTCCTGGTGACCTCGCGCTCTCCTCTACTAGCGCTACTCGCAATTAGTACGTAGCGCGCGAGATAGTCTGCTAGAACGAGCAGTCCCTCTAATAGGCTCCTCACTCCTTCCCAAGAGGCTCCCTCCGAGGCTATAGCCGAGAGTCATAGGATCCTTATCCTCTTCATACGCACCCCTTTCCAATTCTGCGAGCTCGAGAGCATGTCCCTCATATATCTCATGTTGGGAGTCCTTTCCCTCTCTGAAACAAGACGAGCCGAGGCCTTGCACCAAGTCGCGCACGTGAGTGCTAAAGTGCCACACTTTTTCCAAGCTCCTCGTTCTTGGACGAGTCAGGCTGTCTCGTGGCAGTGGCAATGAGTGGAGAGATAGGCCGGGCAGACGTGGGAAGATAGTCTGATAGGCGCTATACAGTCTTTTAAAGTGGCTATCTACCGAGATTGAACTTCTATCGAATACCAGATTACTTGATTCCCTGCGTTTAGGCTCTTCGTTCTTTCGACTCGGGCTAATCTCTTTTTCTGTGTATGTCTGCCGGACCTGGTCCCTCTGGCTGGCGTCTCGCATATTTAGCATCGATTATGAGAGGACAATAGACCCACCGGATTGCATCCGGGCCCCCTTTGATCCAAGGATTCCAAGGTGGAGAGCGGGGCCGAGAGGGGAGCGGTGGGTCCACATCGACCGAGGATCAGGAAAGGAAAATAGAAGAATTCGCCGAGGGTTTCAAGTTACCCGCACGGTGGCCCGAACGGGCTGTGGTCCAGTCGAGACGCATCCAGCGGAGGACGGCGCTCGGCGAAGCTACCAAATGTTCCAAAACGGCTTGATCTTGAAGCCAGCTCGTCAAACCGTCTGATCGGAACCCCAAGGACGAGATGAACGCACGCTGAAACCACACTCGGCAGTGTATCACTGGGCGACAAAGTGTCTACATTGTCGTCTAATGCGGTGACGGCAGAGTTGCACCGATCTCCGTCTCTCCCGCGAGCCAGACACGAGCCTTTGCGGTCTAATGGTCAAACAACTTAGCGTGCGTTCTTACTTACTTACTTAGCACTAATCCCGCCGAAAGCCTGAGGACAGCTGGACTCTGAATGGGTCGAACGGGCTATCCATTCAAATTTCCAAAGATTTGCAAACGAGACACCTATCTCTTTGCTATTCTCAGTTGAATGTACAAGGAAGATGCTCCCGGGCGGAGAGTATGTACATAGATCTCCTCGGGGGCCAGCCAGGCCTGTCTGGTCGAAAAGTCGGTTATGCTTCTTGAGTGGCGGACAGGTGTAACCCGTTCGTACACCTGCGCTGGGATTATCGTGCATTGGTCTGCAGTGTAGCGGTCTGTCTGCTGCAGTGCAGCTGCACCTTCCACGAATTTCTGAGCGCCCTGGCATGGAGGATATCGGCGACTTCCGATTTACGAGGAAGGCCGACCGATATCTTAGCCGCTCGAGCTCTATCTCTCTGTCTCTCGCTGCCAGTGCATGCGCTACTCCGGCCTCTCCATTTTCCTCTCTTGGATCTCTATACTCTCTCTCTCTCTCTCTTTCTTTCTCTTTCTCTCAAGAGGTGGATGGTGTCTGTATGTGTTGATCTGTGCACATACTAGAGGTACCCGTATCACGGAGAGCGCGTTACGCCGCCGGCCGCGAAGGACTTCTCTCTAAACGATCGGGAGCCGATACCTCGCTGCGGGTACCCTGATCGAATCTATCCGGCTTATGCTCGTGCTTCGTTCTCTCGTCTGCCTCGCTGCGACTACATAAGTGGTTACCTGCGTGCACAAGGTTGCACTCGCGATTGCACCGCTTCTCATCTCGATTGCCACTTGTTCCAGAAGCCCCGAGCTCGCCAGCCTACGCTCCCGGGAACGGGAGGATAAGTACAGCCGGTGAGATTTACGATGCGACACTGCCGTGCTAGTCTGCCACTAGGCTGTCGAGTGGCCCTAAATATTGGAAGTCTGTATCACCACCTTCCTTTGCGTACATCTTCTCGGATTGAGAAAAATCCTGGCGGACCAGTATCGCTACATTTAATAATATGATAATACTAATTGTTTCAATGAAACAGTGCATCCAGGGTTACTAGGAAATTGACTGCCAGTCTAGCACGAAATTTCCCATCGTAAATCTCCTCGACTATAGAACAAGTTCGCAAAATTGGCGTATCCGAGTGCCACTTGAATTTTTAGTCCGTCGCAAAATTTGGATGATCGCGGTGGATCAAGGGCCTCCAATCAATTCCACCTTGAATTAATGAGCAGTCTCCCCCTTGGCGTGTCTATCCGACACGTGACTCACGTTGCTGAGTCAGTTCGGGCTAAAACCCCAAGACACTTGGATACCGCATACATACCTGTGGTCTCCTTCCAAGTCTTCGGACTCTTTTCTCATGCTCACGCAATAGTCTGCCTCCCTTGCAAGCCGCTACGCTTTCGTCCGTCCATGTGACCGATTTAGCTGTAGATCCCTTTATCATTAGCCGTGCTTATCAGTAAATTGCACTCATCCTATATCTAGGAGTGAATCATGTTGCCGCAGATTAATTACTGCAACAAATGAGCTCACTGAAAAAATGCGTGACGTCCTTCGACTCGAGGTTTAACTGATTAGTTTTTCTTTCGTCACTTTATTTCGCATTATTCCTCTAACAATAAATCGTTCCATCGTCCTTATAACGAATGAATAGTTTACAAGCTTGTGGAGATTGCCAGCGAAAACTTTTGGCATAATACAAGATGTAAAATAAATATAAAAGCATTCGTTTGCTAGAGGAACAATGTGCAGGAGTTGTGTCACTACGAATTGAACTAGAAATTCGTATATATACACACCTGAGGTAAATCTACGATGCACTAAACAATACTTGGTGCGTCATCTATTAACTAACTGAAGATAGAGGTTACAAGTGTCAAGTCCTCCGGATAAACTACTACGTGAAAGTTGGATAGGTTGGTCGCCAGGGAGCGCTAAAGATCAATTCTAAGTTTATCTTCTACGAGGCAGAGCTGTGCTCTTCCACCTCGTTCGCCCTCGAGGTTGTGCTCGGGGTTATACGGGTTATATTTACTGATATGAGAAGGGAGAAAACAGAGTGAAACAAAAAAGCGGTAATGTTGCATGTGAAGCAGGAGTTTTCCTGTCCTACACGGTTAGAATTGGAGAAAGGAGTGGCTGATTTCTGAAAAGGGTGCGTACTCGACACGGTGAGAGTTTCATACAAAACACGTTTTCAAACTGTATTTCTACAGAGAAACGCAACTGATTGAAGGTTATACGACCAGAATCTTTGATACATATCTACTATATTTTTAATTAAGGTATACCAATATCCTGAATTTCTTTATTCAAAATCGTCATTATTCGTTTTATTATTTGTCAATTGTTCCACCAAAGGACAAGTAGTAAATAATGCTCTTTATCTTATTAGAAAAATGCCCGACATCAAAGTTACACCCCTTGGGGCTGGCCAGGATGTAGGCAGGAGCTGCATCCTGGTATCGATGGGTGGAAAGAACATCATGTTGGACTGTGGTATGCACATGGGGTTTAATGACGAAAGAAGGTTCCCTGACTTTTCTTATATAGTGCCAGAGGGCCCAGCAACCAATTATATTGATTGTGTCATCATTTCCCACTTTCATCTAGATCATTGCGGTGCTCTACCTTATTTCACTGAAATGGTAATTAACTTTCACAACTAATGTCTCCGATTTCTAGATATACTTTCAAATATTCATAATAACTTTTTGAATTATATTTATCAGGTGGGATATACAGGTCCTATTTATATGACACATCCAACAAAAGCTATTGCTCCAATATTATTGGAGGATATGAGAAAGGTTGCTGTTGAAAGGAAGGGCGAAAGTAACTTCTTCACTTCACAGATGATAAAAGATTGTATGAAAAAAGTTGTAGCTGTTACATTGCATCAGTCAGTAATGGTTGATTCGGAGCTTGAAATCAAAGCATATTATGCTGGTCATGTACTTGGAGCAGCAATGTTCTGGGTCCGTGTTGGTTCACAATCTATAGTCTACACCGGAGATTACAATATGACTCCAGACAGGCATCTGGGTGCTGCATGGATTGATAAATGTCGACCAGATCTATTAATATCGGAATCTACGTATGCAACAACGATTCGAGACTCAAAAAGATGCAGAGAAAGGGATTTCCTAAAGAAAGTTCACGAATGCATCGATCGCGGTGGAAAAGTACTGATACCGGTGTTTGCACTCGGTCGAGCACAAGAACTCTGTATATTACTGGAGACATACTGGGAGCGAATGAACTTGAAAGTTCCCGTGCACTTCGCGCTTGGTTTGACCGAGAAAGCCAACAATTACTACAAAATGTTTATTACGTGGACAAATCAGAAGATCAAAAAGACGTTCGTACAGCGAAATATGTTTGAGTTCAAACATATCAAGCCCTTTGACAAAGGGTGCATCGACAATCCAGGGGCTGTGGTTGTGTTCGCCACCCCCGGAATGTTACACGCTGGATTGTCTTTACAAATTTTCAAGAAATGGGCGCCGAATGAGGCGAATATGGTCATAATGCCTGGATTCTGTGTCCAGGGGACTGTGGGCCATAAAGTGCTGAACGGTACGCGAAGGATAGAATTCGAAAATCGACAAATTGTTGAAGTGAAAATGGCTGTGGAATACATGTCATTTTCTGCGCATGCTGATGCCAAAGGCATTATGCAATTAATACAGTATTGCGAACCAAAGAATGTAATGCTCGTACACGGGGAATTCGCCAAAATGGAATTTTTAAAGGAAAAGATCAAGCAGGAGTTTGGAACTAACTGCTATAATCCCGCCAATGGAGAAACGTGCGTAATTACGACTACTTCGAAAGTACCAGTGGATGCATCACTCGCTTTATTAAAAGCAGAAGCCAAGAGATATTCCGCATTGCCACCAGATCCAAAAAGGCGAAGACTGCTTCATAGCATTCTCATGTTGAGAGAGGATGGTGTTTGTCTAGTAGACGCTGATGAGGTACAGCATTTTTCTTCACTTTAATTACAAATTTCTGAGTTGTTTTACTAATTACGTGTGACGTTCTTAGGTAGCAAAAGCAGCCGGGATTACGAAACATGTGGTACGGTTTACCTCTACTGTGCAAGTGAGAGATCCTGGCCCAGCTCAGTCCACAACTATAAAATTGTTGCAACCGCTCAAAGAACGATTGTCAGGTTGGACAGTTCAATTAACAGATGGCTCAATATCGGTGGAATCAGTGTTAGTTAAAGTGGAAGGTGACGAAGACGAACAAAAGAGTGTCTATGTTTCATGGACTAATCAAGATGAGGATTTGGGTAGCTACATACTTGGCTTTCTACAGACAATGCTAAACTAAAGAATAATGAAATACTAGACACTCTCCGAGTATAATCTACTGTAAACAATAGACTGTAAGTGAATCTTATGCGACCTGTGATAGTACTGCAGTTGAATTCTAATATTTGTCCTTTTTTTAATAATCAAATAAAACTTTGTACTGTTTATGTTAATAATAGTTGTACAGTAAGTGTAGCGAAAAGTCGTATGATCCAAAATGGTAATTTTAGGAACTTTGTACAGTTCATACGTTTGTAAAGGTATGAAATAAAATATTTTTGATACAATACTATTCATATGTGGTATCAATATGAAAACTAAATCTGTAATGATTGAATAATTCTTAGATATACCAGGTTTTATTCTTCTTGGGGCATCTGCGTCAGGTAAAACAGTAAATCTTTATTGATTATTCCTACAATTGTCGGTATTAAAACGTAACTAAGTACCATGTATACTGAGTATACGCATATTCCTCTGTATTGCAATTTACAAACAAAACGTTTAATCTGTAATAGATAGGATAATTCGTGATGGATTGATCTGTGTTTCCCGATGTGCAAAGGTAAAAAATTACATTCTATATTTCCTAATTCATTAGATTGAAAGTAATATTGAATTGTGTCATGTAAAAATGGTATATTAACCGAAAAGTCCCAAAATCATATAAAGCAAATAACATCTTTCATTCTAGGAAGATATTTGAACACGGAATTGTCACATGTCTGCATTATAATACAAATTCGTCTGGCAATTTTTTTTTTAAACAACCCACAGTTAAATTTGAGACAATCTTTGAAGAGTCCCTCCAGTGAGCGCATAGACATGTCTTTATACACACAATTATATGATCTTGCTCATTTATTGCACATTAATTTATCAACGATTTCAGCTTTGTATACAAATGCTTTAACAATATGAAAACCATCTAAAAATCTGGTGTTATCGTGACTGCTACTCAGTTTATGAAATTAGATGTCAGTACATAATCGTATTTATATTACCGTAATGAGTATCGTGTCTTTTCTGTGTGTGTCGTACGTGTGTCTGAATGCAAGGAACATCTAATACATAACAGATTACCAGCTTAAAACGATGCAGTCACAAGGCCGTAAGAACTTCATAAGTCCGAACGTACCCCACATAACAGAAATAAAATTTCAATCGTAAACATTGTACGTTCGGAATTCACAATGCACGATCGGAACACGGCTCTAAAATTATGCTTAATTATACACCTATGAATTACGTAACCGTCACACACACCAGTTTCAATATACCTTGCGTACTAGCTACAAGGCTTGATTATTTATATTTTCTCCACATAATAAAATATGATATTTTTTCATAATAAACGTTATCCATAATATTTTCTCATTATTATATTAGTCTTCTCAGTAGCAAAATTTACCGTATATGTTTTACAGCGTTGCTGCGATACGCATTTTCACTTGCATTCCCACTTTTCAATTGTCTGCTTTCGCGCTCTGCACTAGCGCAACTTGTTCTTCGAAGTTATTTTTTTCCTGAACCACCCTGAAAACGTATCAATGCAAATTTATTCTCTCTATTCCTCGTCCTTGGGCTTTAGGAATACACATATCGAAGAACAGGTATCTTCCCTCCTTATGCCTCCAGCAGATACAGTATATAGGATACCTTTACAATCGATTAGTATATAAGAATAATACTCTAACGGTCAGTAGCAGAATCGGAATTTTGCGGAAGTGTAAAATTATCGGCGAAATGAACTAAAGAGTCTACTTTCGAGGAGGGTGAGAGTATCTGTTGGAGAAGGTAGAGGTATGCGCGAAGAAATACGCTTAATTCTAATAAACGCGCAACGGCACTAAACAAACGTGGAGACAAAACTATCTACTTCAGGACGTCCATCACCATACGCTAAAAAGCAGTAAAAGAATCATTATTTGTTAGATAATGAACAATGGGAACAATAGGTGTACAACATCAGGGTCACATAAATGCAAATTACGACACTGCAAGCATGAAGCACTCGGTTGGTAATAAATATACTTTTTGAAGACTGTCGCGCTCTTCTGACAGCGAAGAACATGCATTTGCCTATTGCCTTCGGCAGATATCACGGCAGGACTAAGTCTTCAAACAGTATAAAAGAAATAATAGAACAGAACATCACTAAGTCGGAGGTGTCACAAGCAACATATACATTGCATACCAAACTCAGATTACCACGGTTAATCATACTATGTTATAGATCTTACAATGTGTTCACTGTCTGAAAGAAACATTAATTAAATTATATGAAAGCAATGCGACAATGTGCAAAATAATGTTAAAGAAAGAATGATAAATAAAAGGTTGCGTAGTCAATATATCTGAGCAAACATAGAGTTTGTTCATAGTGTGCCCTTTACCCCAGTGTTTGTGTTTATAAAAATTGATCCGCATGTAGCTATGTATGTTCTTTGATACCCATCATCTCCGCATCGCTCCTCTCCGTACAGCGGCAATGCTTTATGCGCTTTGTCGGTCTTTATACAAATGTGATGTTTCTAGATCTATACAAGGACAGAATACAGCGCTTTCTATAAGTTGATAACTTCTGGATTAGGCGAATTAAACTTCTCCTTTCACTATCGCATTTTAAAGAAATCCACCCTAAATATATCTATACACTGGAAATCTTAGTGAATCTTCCACTGATGCACACAATATTTCGCAGCGTAAGTAATATTGGAACTTGGAACTAAATGAATTTAATGGAATGTGAGTCGATGCAGCTCGAGCTCGAATTAAGCCTTTCTTTTCGACATATGTGCTGAGATGGTCAAGATGCAAGACATTCAATATGCGCTATGATGATCAAATCATATATATAAAGCTAATAAGATCTAAACACTGTGCAACATATCTCGGGAACACACACATTATCGTAATAGCTTACGAACAACTAACGATCCATAATGTTGAATTCGTCTCTAACATCCGTACTGCGAGGCAGGAAACTAATGAAGACAAGTGCGACAATCCTTGTATGTACAAATTAATACTCGAATACCAAACTAAACTCTCGGACAACTATTACTTGATGGAAAATGAGAAAATAATTCTTATAGTTGACATAGCTCAATCACGAGAATCGATCAGTGTAACATGCGCTATGAAATTTTCATCAACACAAGTATTTCGTTGTGGGGAAGATATATTGCACTTGGTCAGGGTCTATTTGAACCCAAATCTTTATGACGAGCTCGATAGCGGTGGTGTATGTTATTCCGATCGAAATTAATGAAACTAAGCGAATATAAAAATTGTGCACATATAAAAAAAGTATGACGATTGGATACTACGCAGAATAATGTGTGCAACGTAAAGGATACTCGAAAATAAATTATAATAAAACCTGACATAAACTGCTAGCAGCAGTCTACCATCAACCCTTTCAAAAAGGCTAGAAGGTATAATTCCAGAATCTCATTTTTTGATTTGCATACCTGCGATTCTGCGCCGTTTTGCCATGGGTTTCTTAGTGGACTGTCGGAACAATCAAAATAACATAATCGTTATTCATCATAGCATGAGATTTTGTTCGGCAAAGCTAGTCTTTCCCTATTAATTGCAGTATCATGATGCGCTGCTGCAGTACGCTATCCGTGGAGTTCGTGTACTAAGAGAGAATTTAATATTCGTCACCGAACAAACACTGGGACAAAGGGATAAATAGTTTAACAAACATATATTTTGTCGCATGGTTAAGAGACGCGATACCAATTATCACACTGGTAACTATCAACTTCACTTATTGTAAGTACACATTGAATGCTGCGAGCAATATACACAGTATTCGAAAGCCACCCCCATAAAAAGATTTGCAATTTGCCGTGTACGGAATTGCCTACGCATTCGTATAAAGAGTGTTTTCCTTAAGTCTCAACCGCTTGATGGGACAGCATCATCAACCACCTATTAATTACAACTGCGGGAGGTAAAGGGAGTGTTTCAGATTGTTTTGTTGAAATTGTACCCCATTTCAAACAAAATATCTCTACCTATGATTCCTCACTATGTCGAGAGATTACATGCTAGATATATCGAGATATAACTTTGATGTCTCCGTGGACAGCCAGAATAAATAACGTAACAATCAAATCCATACACCGAAAGGTGATCTACCATAAAATACTTTCCCAAAATATCTACCAAATGATGTTATATAATAACATAGCAAATAAACCATAAACCTTGGGCGTCAGATTTATCACAATGAATTGTTATTCGTCCACCTTGTCATATTACATACATCGTAGCAAAACAGGATTGCTAAGAGTCGACCTTCAAAACTATGCATTAAAAATTCACTACTCCTCTCGAAGTTTTCTAACATTCGTTGTAATACTGAGCCCAGAACAGAAACGTGTTTCACATTTTGATAGCTAACTGAAGTGCACCTATACAGTGATCGGGCCAGAAGATAACTTCGCGACCCACAAACTTATCGGTTTACCTTCCTCTTTTTCTTGTGCTTTTTATGCTGCTGGCCATTCAACGGATTCCAGCTAGCCTGTGTGTTGTGGTCTGTCATATGACATGATTTCGAGGAGTATTTTGTAGCAATGGGGCTGTGGTCAATTTCTTGTTCACTCTGAACCAAATTCATGGGCTTGGCTATCGAGCAATTTGCAAACTCTGTATTCTTGAGGAGAGTACTTTCTAATGCAGCTATCAGTGTCTGTGCTGCTAGTGGGGGCTGTATTTCAGATATATCATTATTTAGCTATTCAAGGTTCCGTGAAACGACAATTCGCAAAATTTTAAGAAATTAAGTGACTAGACAAATTTGCAAAATTGCCGTTCCGCAAAGTAACTACGAAGCAATTGATACACAATAATCAAATTGCTGATACTTTCAAGCATCGTATATTCTTTCTCTGAAAAGCTAATGATTCTTTCTATCGCTGCAATATATCAACAGCTGACAAAACAGAAGCAACATTTACATATATCAGCGGACTATTCACTGAATTACTAATGAAAACGTACATAGTACTCAGCCAACTTTTCTTTGAATATTGTTGAAAATCAAAGTATTCGTACATACAAAGAGCACACGTGGTATGACGATAAACAAATAGAAGGATTGATAGAGCTAAATTGCTTTCGTACAAACGCCCGTATCAAATAGTGCGGACCTACGTGCGTATGCAGATATAATTCGCGCACATAATAACGAAGATGATAAAATCAAACATTATTTTAAATGTCCCGCATTATACCATTCACGAACCAGATCTAGTGATTGTTGTGATGGGGCAAAATTTATTGCACAATAGTTATTAAGGAATTTATGGAGTCTCCTATATTATGATGTGTTAAACCATAGTCATAACTTGCATCGTAACTAGCATAAATGTCACAATAGAAAAAACAAATAACGCAAATCGTAAAAAGCATTATTTCGCGGTATCATCTTTATATTAATTTATCTCTGTTCGTTCGCATCCTGATTGATCCTCGTAGAAAACATTCAGTGACATAGAGTATACATTTTACTGACCTCGGATATAGGAGACTCCGACGCCGGTGGACCATTCAGCATTGACTGCTCCGAACTGCTGCAACCTCCGCAAATTTCATTCTGAAATTGACATAAGAAATCTTCAACTCGTAATACAGTTATAATGTTTGCGATTTTCCAGCAGTGCTGTAAAATGGTATATATGAAGTACAGTGCAGTAAAAAAAATTGTGGATAAAGTAATACCTTGAGCTGCGACACCTCTTGCTGGAGTTGTGAAACCAGACCCTTTTCTTGTGCTAAACTGGATTCACTTGTTTCTACAAGAGAACGTAATTTGAGTACTTCAGCATCTAATGTCGCTCTCTTACTACACTCTGTTTCCAGTTCCTCTGATAATCGCGCTTTCTCCTGTGAACGTCAACAATAACATTAAGTGTTGCTAGTTGTTGCCACCCAACAACACTAAGGTAATTCCACATCGTGTTGATTAATCAAACTAAACTGTAATCTTAGCAATGTATTCAAACCTCTTGAAGCTTTTCCAGCGCTGCTAAATCAGTACCATGGACTTCGCTAATGGGTGCTTTAGTAGCACTAGATTTGAATTCCAGTAGCTCACCATTAACTTGTTTAGATAATGTTTCAGCTTCCGCCAGTCTCGTTTCAAGGTCGTGGACTTTCTGTGATAGCTATACAAAGTCTTAATTAATGAGCACCTCAATGTGCCATAGCATAATTTGTAAGAACTAAGTAGTACACATACCTGTAACTTATCCATCTCCTCTAATTTCTTTTTAAGGTCGCTAATTTCAATCCTGAGGCTTACTATTTCGCTTTCCTTTTGCTGAAGTAAAGTCACCCATCTTGTTTCTTCTGATTCTACTCGATTTTGAAGTCTATTAAGTATGCTCTCCTGTAATACTATGAGAATTAGTATAGTGCCTCACACACATAAATACTCAAGGGGTTTAGGAAACGTACCGTATCTTTGATAATTTGTTCATAATGCAAGACCTTGCCTTGTAAGCTTTTGATCTGTTTTACCAAATCCGACTGCGAGTTAACTATGTCCGTACTCTTCAGTTCTGCCAAAGTTGCTCGTATTTTTTCTTCAAACGCTCTAAGCCATTGTTCGTGTGATTTTTCTGCTACCTTAATTTCTGGGAATATCCTTTGTAATAAAGTCTTCGTTAACTCTTCTTGTTCTTCTTTTACTTTTTGTGTAGTTTCCTGAAGACATATAAGCATATGCGATTAACCAACACAATATCAAAATTTCGTTAAAATATATTATAAACAAAGTACAGAAATTCCTACTATCTACATTGAGCCATACATAAATTCAAAACTTACATGCACGTTATTCCCAGTATTAGATTTAACGCGCGACTCAGCAGCCGAAAGAGCTTCCATCACTTTCCAGTTTTTAACGCGCAAATCCTACACCAACCATAGAAGAGAATAGTCAATTCGTATTATCATGATTTTATTAATTAGCATGATTAAATCAAGTACGTTTAAGAATTGTTTCAGAAAAATATTTATGAGAAACCAGAAGTTGGCAAAGTGATGGAAGCAAAAAAATAACAAAAAATGTAAAGATTAGAAAATGATAAGACAGCAAAATGAACCCTTCAGAAATTTGCGAGAAAATGACCTTTTAAGCTTAAGGGGTATAAACTAATTAATGAAAGCGAAAGGCAGGGAACTCACATTATTTTTTGTCTTCTGTGTCTCCAGATCTTCTTCCAATCGTTTGGCCAGATTCTGTTGGTTACTTACATCCCTACGTAATGTAACAACCTGGGCAGTTACTTCATTTAATTGTGCCTCTTTATTAATTAAATCATTTTTCAATGCGGTGACTTGCTCGGCCAATCTTGAATAAAATTTGTTTTTTAAAATATCTTATATTTGAAGCATAATTGTCCCTGTTCAAATGTTATAAATACATACGAATTAGCATGTTCCTCAAGCTTGGAATTCTCCTTTTGTGTCTTTTCATCAATACCGTTCTCTCTTCCTTCAACTGCTGGTCGCTCAGTGGTTGCTGCTAATTGTGAAGCTAATAATTCGTTATCTTCCTGTAACCGCTTAATTTCTTTCTCAAGCTCATGAACAACCTGTAAGAAATAAGAATAGCGTTACATTATGACATTACGAATCCAAGATCAAATTTTCGCAGTAATATACCTGAGTTCGAAGTCTATCATTCTCTTCTTCTAGTCGCGTAAGTTGCAGTTGTACATCTCCAGATTTCCTTTCACTATTCTCCAATCTGTCTAATTGTACCTTCATCAGTTTCATTTCCTGAACTTGTTCATTTGCTGTGACTAGTTGAGTTTGTCCATTTTCCAACTCCGTTTGCAGGCGGTTGACCTCATCTCTTAATTTTTTAACATCATTCTCATGGGCATTAAATTGATTTTGGGCTTCTGTTAAATTAGCTGTTGCTTTTTCAAAATCAGCCCTTGTTGTATTAAGATCAGCTTCTGCTGCATTCAATTTCGTTTCCAGTTGCGTAACGTTGGTGACCGATTGGTTCAGGTCTCCACGTACCATATTAAGTTCATGGAATATCTTGTTGTAGTCTTCTTCTTTTGCAGCCAAGCTTGATTTAAGGGAGCTAATCTCAACAGCTTCAGACTTTGCTTCACTCATTGATGCTGATAGCTCGGACTTTAGTTTCATTAATTCAGCCTGTGTACCATTGAGTTCCGCTTTCAAGGCTGGAACGAGACTGGCTTCGGTTTTAGCAATATTTAATTCATTCAATGAGGCAGACAACTCGGATTTCAATTTTACCAATTCATTCTGCGCCATGTTTATTTCGGCTTTTAGAACAGATGCTTCGTTGGCGTCCGTCTTTGCAACATTCAATTCACTCTGAATTATGCTAACTTGCTTCTGGAGTTCCTGCTCGTGATGGTGCACAGTCATAAGTCTGTGTTCCAGTTCGGCATTGGTACAATGTGACTCATCTAATTGTCGTACAGCTTCTTGCAAACGCTCTTCAACTTCCTTGAACTGTCCGTTGGAGTGCATCAACTCTTCTTCCATGATGACAATTTGTTGTCGCAATAGCTCTATTTCTGAAGTAGTGGTGTCGCAAGTCACTTGCAATTGGTTCTGAAGCTCCTGAGATTCAACATGTTTTTGGGCCAGCTGGGTTTTTAGGGCATTTTCATTTTCACGCATTTGTGCAAACTGCACTTCCATTTGCTTGCGCTGAGCCGTCAGCTCCTGCTGCAAATGGCCTTGAGTTTGTCCTTGATCTTCTTGCATTTTGTGAATAATAGCCGCGTCTTCATTAACTTTGTTCTGCAATTGCTCAATCTGCCGGGCGAATCCTTGTTTCTCTGCCGCATGACTTTCCAGAATGTGCTGCATCCGGGTATGCAATGTTTGAGCCTCGGTAGCCTTGGCATTCAATGCCTCTTCTAGTTGTCTCGCGTTGGTGGTCAATCTCGATCTCTCTGAATTTAGCTCAGCCCGTAATTCCTTTAATTTATTCTGGAAAGCAACACTTGCTTCGTGCTCATCGGCCAAAGCCTTCTCCTTTTCAGCTAATTGTTTCTTCAATTTTATGACTGGATCGGCACGACCTTCTGTCCATTCCGAATGTTCCGAGGGATTGTCTAGCTGTTTGTTTAATAATTGGTCGATAAGGATTTGTATTTCAGAGCGGCTCAACTCGGCCTTTTCAATGAAGAGCATTAGAAGTGACATATTAACAGCATCTTTTTCTCCACCTTAAAAAAGAAATTGATAAACTCGTATGTAAAGCGGATTTAAATATTTAAAGCATTAATTCGAAGTGAAGTAATTAAACGCAATAATTAATTTGTTAAATATATAGCAACTCTATAGAGCGCCACCACATATGGCACACAACCTTGATAGTATCTGTTCGGGCAACGACCTACGGGCGGGAGGGAAGGGACCCGCCTCAGCCGCATTCCGCAGCACTTTAGAGGAATCTGCTTTGCTGTGCGCATTACGTGAAAGCTTTTATTTAACCGGTTTACCCATCTTATACGAAAACTTTACGGTCATAATGGTATTAAAGTATTTATATACACATATAAACATATATAATATGTTTTCGGAAAATGTTTGTTTTAGCATATATATACATACCAATCTGAGCAAAAATGTCATTCTTCTTTTTGGCTTTCTTTGATTCCTTGTTGGACATTTGTGTAGAGGGTACATTTTCCTTTGTTATCTCCTTCGACTCCTTCACAGGTGTTTCTTTTTGTTGATCTTTAACATCTTTATGATCCCTTTCTACTTTTCCGTCTTTGCTTTCCTTCACCTCTTTAGCGTCTGCGGTATCTTTACCCTCTTTGAGTTCCTTGATTTCTTTCGCGTGTTTACTGGGTTCTCTTATGGAAGGTGCTGAAGCGTTCACGTCAATATCTTTTCTCTCCTCTTTCTTCTCATCTTTCGTACCCTCGTCTTTCTTTTTTACTGTCTCCTTTGCATTCTTCTTTGATTTAGTGGGTGTATCCTTGGGCGATTTATTCGCCACTGGTTCAGACTGATTAAGCTGATGGAGATTTTCCTTCTGTTTCACGAAAGAAAATGTAGATGACATGTATTAATTACTGTACAATAGCACCGAGAAAGAAATACAACTCTTTACAATACAATAACTGGATTCAGTTGATTTCCAAATTTGATTAGTTTGCCTCTAATATAATACACACGATTATGAAAACCAAATGCACACTGTGGGATATATGTGTAGTGTGTGACTGCCCATTTTTAAAATAGCATGAAATGATTCTGACTATTCGCTTTATCATAAAAATAACGCTTGAATCTCCTTCAAAGACATAATTGTTCGTATTAAGATATAGCTTATGTGAAATTGGTAATAATTAATAAGCAGTGACACTAGCCAAAGAGAAAGCCTTTGCGTTATGAGTTTGCAAGCGTCCGATTATGCAAAACATAAAGAGTGAATGAAATGCATGTAAGGTAAATAAGTCTACCAAAAGCAATTCACTCACACTATGACTCCGTATGAGTTCGAGGTCGTCCTTTGGTTGAATGAGGTCAAAATGATTAGCCTCTGCCGAGGGAGGTTGTGAAGGACTTAATTCAGTCACAATTACCAATGGCTCATCTTTATTTACAAGAATTGGCTTTACCTTTTCAAGCTTGCCTTTCTTCTTATTGCCTTTGCTACTCTCCTATGAGTTTAATGTATATATAATATGTTTCCAGTATGCCTAACACGCGATGGGTAAAAATACAAATCGGTTTCAAGCCTACATCTAATGCGAAACATTATATTGAAACGGGCATAGGTATTTGAAGTATTGAAAATAAAAAGTGTCTGGAAATATTATAACTCTCTCAAAAATTTGACATTACTAATCCAAACGTCCGCGAGATATGATATAATACAATCAACTTAATTTTCACCTTAGAACTGTCTTTATACTGACTTCGGGACGAGCAAATATACCTGAAATGTACAAATCCGTCGTATAAGTACTGATATTATTATTAATCTGTGGAGCCTTATTGTCCTCGGAATATAAAGGAACATAAATCCGAGATTCAAAAGCTTATTTAAGTTTCTCTTTCTCTGAAAATTCTATTTAAAGAATCTACAATTGTATTCACAAGTGAGACAACATGTGTTAATCACATAACATTAATCAGGATATTCGTAATAACTTCAGTGACACGGTTTGAAGTTTTGAAGATGAGATCAATTTTTTTTTCACATTTAACTGGGTTCTAATCTAAATGATAAAGCAAGAAAGTGGTAATACAAGATCAGTTATGTCCACGAGAGATATTTATAGACATTAATCTTGAACTTTAATAGCAGTTTATCAATCTTTCGTACGTAAATAACCATCTTAACAGAAGAAATTAGGTCTCTAGTAAAGGACACTTACCAAGGCATAATTTAATATATGATACTAAATTCTTTCATATTATGAAAACTGTGTATATGCAGTTTGTATAAAAAATATTCTAGTCAAATAAAAGTCATGTGCATAATAGTGTACCGAAATTTATGCAACATGACAGAAGAAATAGTACATTATGACTGGTATATTATGGTTACAAGTGAATATCATTAGCACACTACTTCATACCGCATGAAAATATGATGCCCATTCCTATATAATGCGCATGAAGTTGTTAATACGATCTATACTATAGTAGACCTCTGTATGAAACATCTTATATACACAAATTATAAAAACAATGAATATGTATTTGATATGCCACCCTCTTAATCTGGGAAGATCTAATATGCTCTCTCGACTGATACTCGTTTAATATCTACTTTGTGAGTCTCTATAAAAATTCCTTAATATACTGTGTGTAAAGTGTTTTATGTGAGACAGTAGATAGAAATGTAATGCTTTGTGAACATAGCTCTTTAAATGACATAAAGGTATGACATATGATATGTGAACTAGCTTCTTATATTTCATGCATGAAATATGTGATAATATAATAGTAAGAAGCGTGTGTATCTCCATATACTGGAATGCTACAGTAACTCTTGCCAAATAGGTAATTAACATGCAATTAAACATAAGTAAGATATATGCCAGAACTAGGTAAAATATAATACATTAAAAAAAAGTCTCCTTGAATGAAGAAATGAAAACAGGCCACGTGACAATCACAAGAGTGTTCAATTTGTTATTGTTGGGCTACAGACATCTACTCAAGAGTTGGATCATCCATGAAGGAGAATTGAAACTGGCTGCTAATCCTTTCCCAGTTTTAACTTTTGGTCCATACTTTTATTCAGCTCTGTTTATTCTATATATGACTCTTTGATAGATTGTATTAAGCGATAAAGGACTATTATATTGCTTTGATTACATGTTGGTAATCTATACACCGTATAAGAATGGAAAGATTGGTTTTCTTACCCGCAACAATGGTTCTACTGGCAAAATTTGAGGATTTTCCTCAAATTGGACATGTTCAGGTTTATCTTCCTTATCATCTTTCTCATCCTTTTCTTCTTTCTTTTCCTTCACCTTTTTCCCTGCTTTATTTTTGTGTTTTTTCTCTTTGCCCTTATCTTTTTTACCTATACATCCCAATGAATACATATAAATTTTGTCTTTATAGTTATACAAGTAACAAGAATGCATTAATCAAACGTGCATATGAAAATTATAGAATAATGTGTATGTGCAGACTGTGACTTACTCATTAGTAGATCATGGGGAAGTTTTCTCTGTTCAGCTATTGCCTCCTCATAAGACTTCTCCTTAATACCGAACATGGATACTAAAAGGATAACTGCTGCTGAGATAACCACCACCCCTACATAGACCAATCCTGTCTGGACATCCATCTTTCCAATCGTTTCTATAGAATTGAAATATCATAATGATAGCCTGTTAGTTCTTACATTATTAATATCTTCTTAAGAATAATTTTGTAGTAAAGCATTAATATTATAGTTAGAAGTTATAATGCATTACAAAAACTTCAAAATATTCGAAGTTAAGCTTGCGTAAAGTTACAAATATTTATCTAGAAGATATTACACAATTTCGAAGAACAAGTGTTACTCCCACAACTGTGTTAACTACCCTATCATTCAATACACGGCGCATTCTGCTGCAATAACACTCAAGCCGGAACAAACGAAGTAACAATTTGATTAATAGAGACTCGTAATTGAAATGATTCTTACAATTATTAGCTAAACTTTACGTTGTGTGAAACGCAAACACCATTTAGAGTAGCGCAGAGGAAAAATCGAGCGCACTACGAGGATCTAGATCTAGCTTAGAGTACGCAGACCGCAATAATGAGAAAGAGTGGGTGAAAGCTTCGAGAAAAAGTAGAGTGAATATGACATATGGGTGACAGCCAGGTCATCGACACAATCGGCGAAGATGAGCACGTATTGCCCGCACAGTAAATCTCGTGTGCAGAACCGGCAAAATAATCCATGCACCGAAGAAGGAGTATTTAACGGAGTAAGAGTAACGCGTGCCGCAAGACTTACGCCGCTCGCCTAGTATACGCTTGGTGGATCGCTTCCACTGAGGAATGTGAGATGAAGAGCGTACTATGTCCGTCTACAGAGGAGAGCACGGCAAGGATTCACACGCGACGATTTCTTCTCGAGAATTATGGCGGCCGGACGTAGATGCAAGTGTGCGGGTTTCAAAGCCACGCCTATCGGAACCGGCGTTTCCTGATTGGTGGCGGATTCCTGCCACGTATGCAAAAGCCCCGCGCGAATTGAAGCGAAATTCATCCGTGGCTCTTTTTTAATTGCCGACGTCAGTTGATCGCCGTAAGTAAATGGTAATCCAATTTAATTCGCGAGCACCGACATGATGTGCAATGCACACCGAAGGGTCAATACGCGAATACAACACCTAATTTAATCCCCCACGTACCAAAGCACGCTGACCAACTTGATCAGGGGCAGAGTGCTGCCGCAAATGCCGACGTTGATCGTCGACTGCATCCGTTCACCACGTAGGCTCTGCGCCGATAATCACTGATAAATGAGATATATAAAACTACGGGTCAACCGATGACTCGACTTTGAAATCGTACACAGTCAATGGCTCGTTTAAACTAAATTCTTCAAGCAAGAGAATTCGGTTAATGCTTAACCGCTAAAAAAAAATATGATTCTACATCACACAGTACCTATTCGTATAGACTTAAATAATTGAGTAGGGTTTGGCAAGTATTCATTATAAGATTTAAAAATATGTAGAATACAGTTTTATTTTCTTAATTGTAGTTGTAAGAAGGATATTACTTTCCTGCATCCTTTGATACATGCACCTAATATTCATAGTATTTATTAATAGGAATATTACCCAGAATCATTGCACAAAAGTTAATATTCTTCGCAGCTCATTCTTATTTATATACGAAAACCAAGAGCTCGTAATTATTTGAGGAATGTTCAAGCGACAGCTCGAGCTTCGGGCAGAAAGCTTTCCCAATATTTAATTAGTTGATTTTGGTGTAGCAACATAGCTTCCAAGTACTCTGTCAATTGCTTTTTAAAGTCCTCCACCCGCACTTGTTCAAACCGTTCAACCTCTTTCTTAATCATCTTCGAAATATTATCGAACTCTTCCTGTCCCCTATCTACTTTTGCTTCCCATTCTATTACTTCCGTCGCTGCTTGACTGGTTTTATCAGTTCTTCCGGATTGTTCGAGGCGCGCTTTCTGTTCTCGCTTCTTATTTAACATCATCTGAGCATGTTGCCAGTTTTGAAACACCTTTACACGTTCATGAAACACGTCCTGTAACAAACCTCAGCGTTATCTGTATCGATCACTATTAAAAACGTTGACTAATACAATTGATTGAAAAACTATGTGAACCTTTATTGCTCCTATTAATGCCACATAATCTCGAAGCATTTCTCCAAAGTGATAAAGGTCGCTAACGCTCTGGGCTCTCCGAACCACCTCCACCTTTTCTAATGTCTCAGCCAACTGGGCTAATGCTCTTCCAAGGGAAGCTCCTGATTCCCCGTGGCCAAGAACTGCGACTGATCTAGCTGTAGCACCCGTACAACTGGCCAATTCTCTTCTCTGATTAGTTAGAGTATCAACAGCCGAGTGCAATGCCCGCAACTGAATATCCAAGGAATCTATTTGCGATATTTTCTCCTCAAACCACTGGAAAATAATAGAACCATAGAATTTCACCAATGTTGCGTTACATAGCATGTTACTTGTGTAAGTGACTTTAGGTGAATGCTGTGTATCAGATTCATGAAGTATAAATTTGTATTGAGCCTAGAACATCAAAGCAACATACCTTACCTTCCTAAGGTGAGCAATAAAAAATATGTAATTGTAAATACATGCGAATGAGGTATTGCCGGGGTCGAATGATTCTTACCGTATCGTTCTCATCCATTTTGTATGTGATTTTATTGACTGTTTCCCCAACTTTATTAAACAACCTTAAGACTCCTTTACCACTAAGAGCAGATGTATTGGTAGCTTTAGGTAACTCTGTGTCTAAAACATTATTATAGTATATGAAAGTGGTTCCTCACATATCTGGTCACCCAATGTATTAAAAGAATAAAAGTTACCAGCTTCCAAAAATTCTCTGAAATCAGGATCAGTGCTAAGCACTGGGTGAGCTGCAGTTCTGTTCAAGTATCTTTCTAAAGCTGCTCTGCGTCTTTCAATAAATTCGGTTGAACTAGAATTTTGTTCTTGATTCTTATCTCCTGACATTTTAATTTTTGTTGTTCCTATAATGGAATAATAATTGCTTGCATAAAATAATTTGTGCATGTGGTAATTATACTGACATAGGATTTGATCATTACCAATAACACTTTTCTCAGGTGCTGGTGGTATAATTCTGCCATTCCTCAGATATTTTTCAGTTAATTTGTCATGTAGACCAAGGAAATCACTGAACCTTCTAATTACACAAAAACTCCGTTTTCCAAATATCGGCATATTAGTTTTTGTCTCGACTTTGTAAGCCACATAGGCACTCATACCATCTCCAATCTTTTGTGGTGATGTTACGGTGATCTTAATGAAAACATCTGACGATTCAGTCGGCACCTGAAGACACGCATTGTGATAAAATGCTATACTCTTTCTTCCATATATGTATAATATTTTGTGCCACACTAACTGGTTCCAACAAATTTGAGTGCATAATATTCGACGGTAACACATCAGCATGGTCATTTATGGGTACATCGTGCAGATCACCGATATCGCTCCCCATTGGCCCTAAAGGTGGGCTTAATGGACCTGGGACGGGGCTGGACACAGAAGAAAATGAATTGTCTTCCGTGGTATCCCTCAGCGTTAACTTTGGTAATTCAGCCTGGACACTTGATACCCCATTATAGGGCGACGAATCTTCCAGCTGATTCTGATCCTAAGAGTAAAATCAAATATTACGGTATTTCGAAATTTCGATAAGTTGAACAAGAGAAACAGGCTCATTCAGTTGTCACAACAATGTGAAAGCAATTACGTGCGAAGCCGAAACAATATCGAAAACAAGCGATTGTCCGCACTCGATATCTGTTGACGTTGCAGTGCAATTGACGCATTGAATAAGGCCAGTGGATTCACCTGTACAGCGGATGCAAAGATCTCCTCGTCATCATCTTCCAAGTCGTCGATCTTTCCTTCACTATCGTCAAAAAGTGGCGGAGAATCTTTTATATCAGCCATCTTAGCGGTTCTGTCAATCCACCGCGAAATGCACTGGGATCGGCCCCCAAATCCGAATGATGAATGCCAACTGATGACAACGTCAATCGCTATCTACCAGTATCAAGTTCCCCTTCACTGACTCTACGCTGAAAGCGTATAGCATTTCAAATTAAACTACTTGTTTTTCGCCCGGAAATTAAATGTACACATTTAAAGCGTAATTCTCATTAGTAATAAATACCTACGCGCGTAAATTGACATACGCTAGATCGCTGCGGCGTTACATATACTCTGGATTAGTGTGTATTGGTGTGTATGCTGGTGCATGCTGATCTATGATGGCCTATGTCAGTTTATGCTGGCCTATTGACAACACGTTCTTACTCTTTTCTGCTTATTGACAAGACAACAAATAGACAATTAGATGCTAGAGCAATTATTTAATTATGCAATACTGCATCGCAATATTAACAGTTGGTCCTGCATTTGAATATGTTTCAAACTGACGAGTTTTATATATTTATTCTGAAAGGACTCGACTCATACATAGATGGTAGCAAAAGTGCTTGACGTGGAAGGTTCATAATTGAACTATTGACAAATCCTCGGAGAATTGCAATTACATATGGTTACACATAATTGGGAGAAGATGCATCATATGTCGCGAACAGAGACTAACGTGAAACGACTTCTAGGAAGATGTGAATTAATGGCGAAGGACGATCCCCACAGGGATTGGAAATTGGAAAAGGTTTCAAAACAATGAATCTAACAAATTTTTCCAGACATAGCATGCCGCAGCTTCGTAATTTTCAGAGATAAATGCGGTTATGGTTTCATTTAAAAAATATTTCTTTTATTTTAGTATATTCTTGCTCTGGATGAAATGATGAAGCAGCTTGAAACATTAGCAAAGTAATTATTCCATTTTAATCACCTCAAGGAATACTCTGATTGAATTCGATATATTATAAAGAATATAATTTTTAGTAAACCTTCCAAGGATACTATAATGAACTATACAAAGAGGATAGAATTCCTCAAAGGACTTGTCAATACAACAAAATTGACCAATCCTGTAGACAAAGTTGTGGCTGTACAAATGTTACCTAAAAGTTCATCCACCTATAATGATTCAATAGGCTCCAGTATAACAGCTCAGATACAGCAAAAGACTTCTGCCAAGTATAATAAAGAATTGAGAGCAGAACTTTTTCATGGTAGTAAAGGTAATTCATATAAATATAATTATATAGGATATATCCAGTTAAAATTGATATATTCTTAATTCTTGACGTTACAGAGGATGGTCTGAGACACAGGCCTTCCACAGGCAGTATGCAGGATGAGGATCTGGATGCTCTTTTAAAGTACAATAGAAATATCCAAGAAAAAATTGCTGAGAATATGCTTTCTATGACCAGCAGTATGAAAGAACATGCATTGGCTGCTAGTGCCATCATAAAAAAAGACATTGGATTGATTGAAAAATCAGATAAGCTGACAGATGTGAATGCAGTGAAATTGAAATCAGAATCGTTGAAATTAGCAGAGCATACTAATTCAAACTGGAGATGTTGGATGTGGGTGATGATAGCTTTTGTTATGATTGTATTCTTCAGTAAGTATAAGAGAATCATGGAGTATTTTATAAGGATATCATACACATGGCTTGATATGACCTTATTATCCACTTTTTAGATATGGTGTTATTTATGAAAGCAGCAAAGAAGAGGGTGTAAAATACCCATAGTCAATAAGTTGCGATCAGTATGTTAACAGTGTGTGTGGGAGTGCGTGTATGTGTAATAGTGACTGTGCATTACTGTGAACGTGCCTGCATGTGTCATTCACATGAAGCTATGTGATGACAGAAGTGCCTTCCATCATGAGTAATCTAACAAAATCACCTGCACCACCAAAAACTACTTGGAAACCTGGTAAAGGATTGAATTTGTAAAAAATGTACAATGATTAGCTTGATCTAGACTTATCATTCCTTTGTTCCATGTATTATAATTCAATTAAACACCAATGAATGCGAGTGCTTGCTTGATATTTGTTTACAATGGATCTGTATATACCTATACTTGTAAAAAAATCATATTAAACAAAGTTTGTCAAATGATACACATAAATGCGTGTGATTTTTATTTTTTAAGGCAAAGTGAAAGTCGTTCGCGCGTTATACAAATATACAGCTCAAAGAGTGAGTACATTTTTCAATGGTTATATGAAAACTTTATGTCAAATATAACTTACAAAATATCGGCAAATACAGGTAGATGAATTATCTTTCGAAGAAGGGGCGCTCCTCTATGTATACGATAAGGATGCAGAACCGAGTTGGTGGCGGGCGAAATGCGGGAACCAGGAGGGTCTTATACCAGCAAATTATGGTAGGAATCAGAACTCACCGTAATACATATAATGCAATAAAAACTCGTGCCGAATTGAATTGTTCATAGTTGAAGAACAAACCGAGGAAATCGAGTTGCCGCTACACGATGCCTCTCGGCGTGGCAATCTCTCGTTTCTAAAAGAATATTTGAAGCAAGGAGTATCAGGAACTGGATTGGATGCAGCAGGAAATACTCCTTTATACTGGGCTGCTCGTGCTGGTCATGTAGATTGTGTCAAGGAATTACTAAATTTACCGAATCCGACAGTAAATGCACAAGTATGTAAATTCTGTCAACTTTATTCAACAAATATGATGCTAATACTGATAAATTTTATGCAGAACAAAATGGGAGATACGCCGCTGCATGCTGCAGCGAGTCGCGGTCACATTGATATAATAACTTTATTGTTGGAAGCCGGTGCGAACCCGGAATTAAAAAACAGCGATGGTTACAGTGCTGAAGATATTGCCACGGAAACGTCAGTTAAGAATATAATACAGTTAAGTCAGCGTCATTATAATGGAAGTTCAGGATACGTAGATGACGACTACAAAGACGAGAGTGACTAAGTAGAAAATCATTTATAATAATTTATTCGTGATTAAAATTGGGCGGGACATGTTATACTTTTGTACAAAATGATGATGAATAAAAAATTGCAAAATAGTTTGGTTTCTAACAAGGCTGAATTGTTTATGTCTTTTTTTTACTAAACCACCTGTTGAAATCAAGCCGCAGTAGCAACTGAGCTAAATGTTCGCCACTCGGCTGAGCGCGAACTCTGTTTAATGTTTTAGTCAGCCAATCCATTAAACTATCAAGGGTATCAGAAAGTGTCTTTAACTCTTCCTTCTCTGTGAGTAACAAATTACCTACTTCCCACATAGACGCTTGTAAGATGAAATCGTCGCAAAGACGCAACAGCAATTGTATTAATTTGTTCACCTATGAAATATAAGTTTAAGTATTGTCGAACTATATTTGTGTTTCGTTTCATAGAAACCTACCGGATTTTTTCGTTCAGTAGAATTTCCAAGCAAGAAAGTTTGGGACAAGACATTAGCTAGAAAGATCGAGTGAGCTTTCTGCACGTCTTCAAAGTTTCGGGTACTTTTCATATTAGCTTCCATTATTGCGTACTGACTTTCTAATACATCAACTTGTAAATAATACTGTAAGTTATCCACAATAAATATCAAGTTGTTCCTTAGTTGTATTACACCCATGTCACTAGAAAGTGAAATATGTCAAAATCACATATTCTATCAATCACCTTAATTCAGTACAAGGCGAAATTGACGAACATATTCTTGTGATGCATATGCTCGCTCCAGAGGTTCCATAAATCGATTTGTATTTTCTTAACTCTCAGAAGAAATCTAAATAGAATATTGTAATCATTCAAAGCGGACGGGCTAAATAATAAATGGAGTGGCCACACGACTTTATATTTTAAAATAATCATGCCCCATCCACGTTTCTCTGAAATACAGCAAATGGCAAATGAATTGGTTGCAAATAACGCGTTCGGGATTATTGCAATAACTATTAGATCTATTTGAGCTTTACCAATGGGGTCCTCCTTATCGGGGAATTCAGGCATTTCCCCTTCCGAATTTATATTGTTTTCGGTAGGCACGGGAACAACAAAATTAAAGCTATCCATGGCACTTTCATCACTTAGGTAAACTTTTCTTAATGCTATTTGGAATGCCAAATTAATGTCTCGAGATGTATGGTTTCTCGGAGTTTTATTCAATATATGAGCTGTTTGTCTAATGAATTCGAGGAACAGATCTCCACGTCCCATGAGGAAGAAATCTTTAACTAATTTGAGCTGCTGAGAAAGTTGTGCCTCTTCAACAGCAACCCGCCATAGTAATTCTGTTACACATTGTTTCAATTCATCAATTGTGCGCTCAAATTCGACAATATCAA
The DNA here is from genome assembly GCA_964023945.1 of Ectemnius cavifrons. Lineage (NCBI taxonomy): Eukaryota > Metazoa > Arthropoda > Insecta > Hymenoptera > Crabronidae > Ectemnius > Ectemnius cavifrons. Next base: position 11,630,121 of record OZ030386.1, read on the forward strand.
ATATAGGTTTCCTTTGGAGAAGTTGTAGCTTTACAAAATATTCCATTTCCTTTTCTCCCCATATTAAATTTTCTGTATAATCGACAACTCCAAAATCTGTTGAAGAAAAGATCTGCCATTATCACTTTTATATTCTTGAACATGGTTTTATAGACGAATACCTTTTTTCTGTCTTGGATCATTGCCAAACATAATAATTGTTTGCCCAATTGTTAAAATCTTTGTTGCTAACGATGGTCTAATATAAGATGGCAACATGTTCACTTGAACATCATAGGCCCACATATCTGCATTAGTTTTAGAAGCCCCCTTCTCAGGAGTATTACTTTTAGTTTCTACTAGTGCCAAACTATTCTCAGAGTTACAGACTTTTTGAATGAAAAACTCATTATACATATCCTCAAGATGTCCATACAGAAGCCAACTTGTTAAATGCTTATAAAATACTATATGGACTGAATATGCCACCCTAGAAAGAAATTGGTGAAGATGAATGGACCTTTACTGATTATCAACCATATACATATATGGTACGTACTTCTCTAAAGCTGTTTTTACTTCAGGAATACCAGTATGCATGTGTTCATGCAAACATTGTAAAATTTTACAACCCTGGATTTTCTGTGTCTGTATCTGATGATATAAAAAATATATATTAACCACCTGCGAAGGGGCAGCATTTCATACTATTTTGGAAAACTGTACCTCTCGTATAATGGAATTTAATACAGCAAATAAGCATATATACTTTTGGATACAGCATAAAATTAAGGACAATGGTGTATGACTATCATTAAGAACGATAGTTTCCAACTCTGTAATCTCTGTGTGAAATGGCTCTAGTGCTGTATCTATGCCCTCACACAATGCCTTTAAGTAAAGTCCATCCGACAAGCATTGTAATTCTAATATAGAGAAATAAAACATATGTAGAACTATTTGTATCAGTTTTAAAAGGATTCTCAGCATTATCGGTATACCATTATCAGATCTCGATGTGCTTGGTTTTACGCACTGTTTTATAAAATGTCTAACAGTATTACATTCCTGTGTTATCTCCAAAATTCTTTTTATCAATGCCTTCTCTCCTGGGTGCAGATACTTATCAAGATCAATCCCCTAAAACCATACATTAATTATCCTACTGAAATGTAATTATAATAACAGAGGATATACGAAGAATGATTATACATCTGTCTCTAAAATTTCGGAGATATCGGTGGAACATCCCCATAGTGACAATAGGATCTCGTGTAACATTTTGTAACCTGATTAGGCAGATCTGCCTCACGCTATTTAATAGAAACAAATAACATTTTACATTGTGAGAACATAATTGCAAACGCTAGAAAGAAAGTACTTATATATATAAATGTACTCGCTGACAGCAATGTGAAGATAGTTTGTTTCATTCGATTCAATTCGATCACGCCATATTCACATAAGATCACTGAATTGCCGGAGAACTAACCGTATACATTTGACGGGTATCAATAATGAATCACCTGGAGTAACCTACTCCATCCAGGGTGCAGAGGGTAATTGAATAAAATTCATTAGAATTTAAGGATCCAATAGTATGGAGTCCGAAAACTCCAAAAACTACGAAGACGCCTTAAAAGGTGACAGCTTAAATGGTACAAATTCCGTTAAAACAATAAGTGATATGACTCTCGAGGAGCACAAGTACTTTATGGCTGTAGATCTTCAAGAAGGAATGGATAAAAAAGAGTTACGGATTGAAAATACAAGTTCGTTCGATGAAACAACATCGTGGAATGAACTCTGTAGGATATGTGCTAGTGGCAATGATTATTTAATACCAATATTTGAAGGAGAAGGCTTACAGAATCAATTCTGTAATAAGATAAACAAGTATTTACCTATACAAGTATATATTGCTTTATGCTACACTGTACTAGTTGCGTTTGGAATAAACTTATATCACTTTATTCCACTTCTTACTGTAGGTAGCTGAAACTGATAATCTTCCACTGCAATTGTGTTATCAATGTGCTGCAACTCTATTAGCATGGCATAAATTGGCAGATGAATGTATAGCTGCTGAACATAGGTTACAAGAACTCCAAAATACTTTACACATAAAAGAACAGGTAAGCGAATATTAGTAATTCCATCATTTTTATATATATTTGAAACCAATAATTGTTCATTCCATAGGACATCAGAAATCAATCCCCCAGTGATTCAAGAACTATTGTAAATGATTCAATTAATTCTACCCCTATAGACCAGGAAAGATTAGATGACATAAGATGCAATCAAACAACAACTATTGCTGATCCTAACAGGTAATTAGTTTTCCTCATCCAGAGTAATGCATCCTTATATTCTATTGTTAAAGTTATTTCCGAAATGTATGAGGTTGATTGTATTAATAACTGCAAGGCAACAGGAGCTTGACTTTAGAAATGTAAATATTTTATTCAGTGAATGCAAAAATAATTAAAATGAGCCACTTCAATTTACCATGCCGTTACAGTGCGGCTGCCAATCTGGAGTCAAGCTTTGATTGTTTTGCAGGTCCGGATATACGCGTACATCATTTAAACTACTCCTAGACACCCTGAATTCATTTTGGAGACCATACAAAAAGAAACATATAGAATGCAAAAGTAAACCCAATGTCAACTGTGATGAGAACAACCCCATTTGGATCACAGTCACAAATTCTACTTTACATGAGTCAGATGGAAGTGAGTGTGAGAGCGACACTAGTAGGCAAGATGAGAGTGAGGAAAAAACAAAAGTGGAGAATGAAACAGACAATACAGTTGGCGGTGTACAATCAAAAAATAAGAGAATTAAATCATGTCCAATTTGTAAAGATCAAAAGGCTTCTGAAGATTTGTGCGAGCACATGAAAATGATAGCCAAGGAATCATATCAGTGTGCTGAATGCCGAAAATGTTTTAAACTTAAAGACTCTTACATCAGACATATGAGAATACATACGGATGAAAGGCCATTCACCTGCCATATTTGTGGAAAACAATTTCGGGTTTCAGGTGGATTATCAAGACACTTGAAGGACGTACATGCAAAATTGAAAAAATTCATGTGCGATATTTGTGGTAGATGCTTTGCATCAAAAGCTACCAAAGAAGATCATCGGAGAACGCATACAGGGGAGAGGCCATATATATGTGATTCATGTGGAAAATCGTTTAAATCGAAAGCTTGCCTCTATACTCACTGTAAATTACATACAGATGAATATCCCCATCCATGCACTCAGTGTAATAAAAAATTTCGTCGAAGGCAAGAGATGCTGGCTCATTTAACTACTCACACCGGGGAAAAGAATTATGGTTGCGATGTGTGCTCGAAAAGATTTCGTGTGAAATCGGAGTTAGTTAGGCATAAACTCGTACATTCCGAGAGTAAACCTTTCATTTGCATAAAGTGTGGACTTGCCTTTCGACAGAAACGCTATTTAAATAATCATATTAAAAGTAGGCACATTGAAAACTCACGAAAATGCTAATCACTTGTAATGTGATCTTCATCCAACAATGTCAAGATTGCTACTTGAAGAAGGACTGAGGGAATTTACGCAAATTCACGAATTCGGTAGCATGATACCAGAACATTTATTTTGCAGGTGGCAGCCTGAATACAATGGCATTTTAGAGGTACCAGTGACCGAGAGTGAAATTTCGAATGAAGGAGATATTCACTATATCGAATGTACACAATGCAATATTATTTTTATCAGTACGGGATCTCTTATAAGTCATATGACTTCGGTGCATGAAATTGAAGTGCATTACTGCCCATTCTGTAAAATTGTTTACCGCGGAGAGATCAGAGAATTTGAAGAACACCTATTAGCTCACAGTGAAAAGCCTAATAGAAAGCTGAACACTGATTCAGAAGAGAAAATCTTGAAAAGGGAAAATGAATGCCATAAAGAGGCTAAAAGAGAGGAATCTATCACAAACAAACTTATTCAAAGAGACCCAGATGCCTATACATGTCATACATGTAACAGATCTTTCGCTAAAAAGGCAGACTTGAAAAAGCATATAAGTTCACACTCAGAGACGAAGCGGATACAAAACCCAGAAGAAATCCAATGGGTGGTGAACGCACGACAGGTAATCGACGACCGCATCTCGTATAAATGCGATGTGTGTACTAAACTTATGTTCACGAAGCGAGGATTTTTGCGCCACATGCGTGTTCATTCTGATCAGAGACCATGCAAATGCGATCTATGCGGTAAGAGTTATCGTATTGAGCAGGACCTAGCAAGGCACATCAGAGATGTTCACGAAGGCTTGAAGAAATATCAGTGTGATATCTGTAGTAGGCCATTTGCGAATAAGGGCGCAAGGGATGATCATCGACGGATTCACACGGGAGAACGACCATATGCATGCGAGCATTGTCCCAAAACATTTCGTACCCTTAACTCAATTTATATCCATAACCGCGTCCATACGAACTATAAGCCCCATAAGTGCTTGCAGTGTGGCAAGTTCTTTGGAAGCAAACAACGACTCACAAATCACATGGCTACCCATACAGGTCTTAAGCCCTTTTCTTGTGAAATATGTGGCAAATCATTTTCTGTAAAAGGAGAAGTATTACGACATCGTGCCGTACACAGTCATGAGAAACCTTTCGATTGCCAAAGTTGCAGAATGAAGTTTGGTCAAAAGCGGTACCTCAAGCATCACATAAAGCAACATCATAAAGAAGACGCATCATTATTACTAGCAGGGTTAATTAAAAGTGAATGAATATGGATGCTTTCTATGGACTGAATTTAGCAAGTAATTATAGGTGGACTACTTATTATAAGAATTTTATATTGTACAAAGGAGCGTAGCAAATAAAATCACAGTGGTAAAGCTAATAAACTATGTTTCTTTGTGCCTTTTAAGTATGTATGATTACAAGAAGTATAACTTCAATAAAAAGGGAGAATTAGAGACTGAAACAAGAAAAATTTAACTCAGTGCGTTTCCCAGAAAAGCACTATATTTTTATTACTTCAATTAATTATACGAAAATAGTACAAAAATAGTATAAAAATAATCACAACCACGCTTTATGTTATGCTTTGCAAAACTTGATGCCCTTTTCTATTGTCTTTGGAATGGTTATATCTATAGCTTGCGATATGCAAGAATGTATAAATGTAAAACAATCTATGAATGTATTTTCATTAAAGTCTTACCTATAACTCACACGCAAGGCTATTAATATTTATTACTTTGGTGTATATTTTACTCTTGGGGTACATTTAACAGTAGACCCCCAAATTGGGTAGTTATCTGAAACGAAAATTGGAAATCCTGTAGTAAATGCTTCCCATCAAGTGCGTTCTCACACAAGCAAACTTGAAAATTTCTTACACAGTCAGAGATGCTTTCTCTTCGATCTCTTGTTGCATTAGGAACACTGTTAAATAACTTCTCGACTTCAATATTCAATACCTTATCTGCACCTTCATTTTCCTCTGCCTTTACTGATGTTGTGGAAGGCTCACTTATAGTCAGTTTTTCAAAATCAAAATTCTCTATAATTGTTTCACAGCATTCAATATCTAATCTTTTCATATACACCAAAAGGATTTCCCATAGTGAATCTTTCCCTAAGTTTTTGATCATGTCACAGATTTCCTATAATCATATAATATATCTCTATAACATACAATGCTAAGTAAGTTCACAGGTGTAAAAATTTAAAATCAAAAGGCATGCCTTATGGGGACCTTCGCGATCAGCTTTTTCAAGCAATTGAATTCTCAAACGTTCAGACTGCCTAAAATGTTTCTTTTGTGATTTTGGTACCAGTACCAAATATCTTATTATTCGTCTACCTTGAGTGTTAATGTAAGGATCATATGTTGACACTTCTTCCTACAGAATAGAAAAGATCAGTTGATGGATTTTATCACAAGTTAAAACGAGAAAATAATAACAAAAAAGGGTAGACCTCCTCCCAATCTTTCATAACAGGTACAGTTAAATCTCTGTACGACTCCAGAGGTACAACACCAGCTGGTTTTACATCAGAGCGAATGTTTACTTGATTGCAGCTGCTCGCGCAATTTGTAATGTGTCTCTGCAAGATTGCATACATGTTATTACTTCGCATCGCGACATAGAATTTGTGAAATACATAGTGCGTAGTACATACATCCAAATAATTCTTATCTATGATGTGATACGGGTCAAACGGACAAACCACTGTTTCTTTGGAAGGACGAATAATCTTGACTGGACGCGGGTTACGTTCCAATTTTGGATCCTTCCGAACATGATGCAATTTGTTGTCGCGCATTTCTTCACGTATACTTGAAGTCGTCCTCATGATCACACTTTTATTGCCCTCGAAAATGATTTAGTCACCATCAGTCACCATAAGAAAAAGATGCTGCGTGGTGTTCGCGCCTTTCAAACGCTTGTTTGCTAAAGAGAGCATGTGCTCTCGCTTCGTTTCCCTACTGATCCATGCGATCCATACCACGTGACAAAAGAAGGGAACCGAAGGGAGAATTTTTGCTGACCGATGGCTTTTTAATGCATGATGTTTTGCAGTTGCATGTGGTTTTCCTATCGCCATTTAACCTGAGAATAAATAACACTCGCATGAGCAATGTAAATAGTAAGAATTGTCGGGATTCCGGGTCAAGGAACTGCATCCCGGCTACACGATACAGGTATCTTTTGTTTGAATTGCCAGTGTGTGTGTATTGCATCTGTCACACTATACATGCCGGCCAATGCCGGTAAGAAGCATTTCTTGCACGGTTTTTTCGCGTAACTTCGGGTTATTTTTGTTTCCCTGTTGCAAATATAGGAGCACCGCGTTGACTTACGAAGACTGTTGTATTAAACCGATTGATTTCACAACTATAACTTAATTTTTATTTATTTGTTGGAATATATAGGTTTTAACTGCCCTTTAACAGCAAAAGTGTCCAAATACCATATAGGATTTATCTTCGATAATCCTATTTGCTGTAATGAAAGGTTTGATTTAACTTCTTTAAAGAAATATTCTTCGAATCTTTTGCGAGTGGCTTTTTTTGATTCGCTATAGGGAACGCGCGGCAATATATGCAATAGATATATCTATTGTTCAGGACGAAAGACATTGTGTATTTTCAGTTGGAACGAGCCTGTCTATAGTTAAAACAACCTTGCACGTGCACGTAATACATCGAAAACTATTTATAAGTGAAACACCGTCACCGTATTATTGCCCGAAATAAGTTGCTTGGCGGAAAGACGGCGACGTCGCTGTTATGCTTATAAATATCATTTATACGGTTCATCTCACTTTCTATAGGGCTGTCGAAGAATATGACGGTGAAATACGATCGCATATGCCATCAAGAAAGCAGGTCAATTTACCGCCAATGAAACCAATTCTTTGATGTTTCATTAAACCTAAGATTCGTCAGCCATAAACATTCCATACCATCCAGACTTCAGCCAGTAGGTGTAGTATTCTTAGTAGATATTCTTTAGAAAATCAAAAGATATCTGGTGGATCTCCGAGCGAGTTCCATTCGCACATGTTCGACGACGAACATATAATAAGCACACCGGTGGAGGGTGGTGGAAAGCAAGTCGCGACGGTCTGACAAATATATCAGACTTGTCCCACGCAGTTTTAGAGTACGGTACCAAGCAGAGACAACGGAAGCACAGTCTACGTGCAAAAGTCGTCTCTTTCAATTGCAAGCCAAGTGTTTCTTTCTCGTGTGGTTATTGAAAAAGCATCCCACGTGCGTTTGCGACCTTCTGCGACTCTCCACCCTCCCGCTGCTTGTCGCATTATAAGGAGTCAACGATCCCTACTTACATTTATTCTACGCCTCACTAAATTCTTTGGCGAATGATGATTAAAATTACATCACTTGTTTTATGCAATATGAATCTGGGAAATTATTGAAAGGGACTCTGGATATCGAACGACAGAATAATTCAGGATGCAGCGTGTTCTGAGCTTTCAAATGGCTCGGGGCTTCGGCGAGTCTAGCGAGTTCGTAACAAAACGAATGTGCTTCTCTTTCCTGTTCTCCGTGGGATTTATATCTCTTCTCTGTGGATTTTTACTCGGTCGTTTTGCGGCTGAAAGGACAATTGCTTTTCGCGCCGAGAAAAGGCAGTTAGAGCTAGCGGGAAATGGGCTTGACAGCACGGAGTACCTTCAACACTTACTACTACGGGAATTGGAGGGAGTATCTCTTGACTCCGATAATTTTACTACGTACGTCACTATTGTATAATGGTATAATTAATGTAGCTAAAAGATTTTTCGGACAATAAATTATTTAATAGGAAACACGACATTATTGGATTTCGGAACGAAGATAAACGGCGCATTAACGAGGTGATGTCTAACTTGTCCTTCATCCCCCGTGTCACCGAAAATGTATCTTCTATTACAGCAACCATAAGGGGCTGCAGGGAGTCTGGTGAATACTTAATTTTTTTTAATACTATTTTGTTAACCCACTTCTTATTTTAAAAAACCGTATTGTGTATAGACAGGTATGTAGTAATATCTGCGAGTCACAAGGGAATCACAATCGCATTGGAGATCTTAAAGGCTTTGAGTACAATTCACCGCGATTACGAGTGGAAACCACGAAGGACCCTGGTCTTCTGTCTGTTCTCCGGAAATGAGGACCCTTGTATAACTTTATTCGCCCACTTGACCCACCGTAAAATTGTTGGGTACATTGCTCTACACGGACACCTTTGGTCAGGTAAATTTTATTTACGAACTGACATGAATATAAGAATGAAGTACTTACATTGATTTTAGGACGTGGAGAAATTAAAGTGACCGCTACTGAAATTACTTTATCTATAATATCGAAAGCGATCAAAAGTATGTCGCACTCATTCACTGATCGAATTGCGCTACTCTTGTCCAGAAGTTCGGATATTACCATAGACGTACCCCACGTGGCATTTTCACTCGCGGTAAGTGATGGTAAGCAGAAGAACATTCACAGAAATAATACGTATCTCTTGCGAAGTTTTGACTGTGATTACATTGCTCAGGGTGAAAATCGTACATATGAAGCAAATGATGGACCGAAAGATACCACTCTAACAATCTTTGCTCAGATAGTTATTGATACTATTTGGAAATTGTCCGAGAGCCTCATAGTCAAATGGGATCCAACTGACTTTAATCGAACGGGACTCAAAGTCCTAGGATTGTTCAATAATACACAATTGCCTGACGTTAAAGGTATGCAATTCCACTTAATTCTCCATATACATCGGTTAAGTATATCGACATTGCAGACAAAGTGCGCGACACCATGGAACGACTAGTGACGAACGTGGAGATCCTGAATAAAAGGGTCGATGCAATTGATCCCAATATGTGAATATCGCCAGTACTAAAATGGAACATTGATTATCACGAAAAACTAATGGTGTGAATCATGTGTTTACAGGATCATGGATCTGAGGATATTTGGTGACATATTTATGGATTTGGCTCGAGCACTCATGTGTCCCAACAGAACATCACAAGACAGATTACACTGGGAGAGTCTACAGAAACTGCACCAGGAATTGCCTACCCAAATCTCCTTGTATTTCAATGAAATGATCATGTGTTATGAATCAGCTATACGTGTTTTGTATGATTGGTGATGTGAAAGAAAAATACAGTGCCTACTTCCAAATGACTGTGATAACAAAAGGAAGTTTCCACTGCGATCTGGTAAAAAAAATATATTTTTTAAACATTCCTGTCAGCGACATAATTTAATCTTACACCTGGAATTTCCTATCCACTTATAATTTGTATATCAACAAGGACTACTCACGAATGGATATAAAGTAAAAAATACTTATAGTCATAAAAATAATAATAATATTAAGTGTCAATGAAGCGCCCCATATCTTATTTCTCTTTCAAATTGAGAGGCATCGAGAGTACCCTCTATTGCCTCGCAATTTGGATTGAACACCGAGTAAGCACTGGGCTCACCCTTTTTCTTACGCCTCGAGCTAGTGTTCAAGCAGATAAACAATAACATTGAGAGTATAAGATACACAGTTCCAAATCCGTATTCTATAGCTATAATATAAACTGTAACCCACAGGAGAAAGTAGAGTGTATATGTTACTTTAGTTAAAATACTGCTGCCTGGTTCCTCTATGCTATCTTCTGAACAGGTGCTCTCCTCATCATTCTTGGCATCCTGTAACCTTCAAATACTCAATCTCATTGCCACCTCATATAGAATATTAACAACTGTTTTTCAAAACAATATCTCAGTGGCAATTGGTACCATATTTCAAAGACTTGAAAAAGCAGCATTATAACCTCACCTCGTGGTCATCCGATGTCACTTCATTCAAGGGTTCCTCTTCGGCCCTGCTACTATTCCACGAGAGTAAATTCTTTAAGCTGTTCTTTAAGGATTCCTTCATTTCTTCATTTCGTTTTTGACGCCTGTATGCCTCGAGTCTTCCTCTAATCATGTCAGCTTATCCGAGCGTACTGCAACCTGTTGTATTCTGTATTCTGTATAAAACTGTTAAGCCTATTGTCAATCGGCTCCATCACAACTTACCTCTGAAGGCCGCGCGATTAGTCAAAACACAAATTGAAATCGATTAATTAGTGACTGGATTATATGATTAATTGAGCACTAAAATTCGCTGTAAATGATAATAAGAAAAACAAAGTAGTGTAGAAAGCAACTCAAAAATATATTGACCGATTGAACTTTTTAGTCTTTTGATTGAATAGAAGTGCGTGTCTGTTGCCGGTGATGTTTCGAATGCATATCTTGCATCAGAGATAAGATATGATGTAATGTGGCTGTGGTGGCGAGAAATACGAAAGAAGGGCAATACTAGGCCGTCTTTGATAGTGATAATTAGGTGGCCCTGACATTTGAGCTTTCCGATAATTCGGCGCCGAATGAGAGGTGCATATTAAATTGGACTGGCATAGGCACATATGTTTTCCTATTCGGAACTCTGTATCTGCAAGACTGCCGTGAGTCACGAATCCCTTAGACTCTACGCCTTTGACTAGAAAATCTCTATCTTGAAATAGCTAGTCGAGTCAAGTGGAGCCCGTCTCCGCAGTTTCTATTCGGTAGTCTCCTCTTCAGTTCAACGAGTTTGAAATTCAGACATAGTGTATTCGGTGCTTTAGGAAGCACGTGTTGGAAGTGGACATATCAAAACCGGTTGATCAAACTTATATAAGGACAGATCGGTTTCCACAGAGTATTCAGTTCGATTACAGTCAGTAGTGAACCGGTTGAGCGCAAACATGTTGCAGGCCAGCGTTAATGAGCAGAACAGCCAATCACAACATGCAAGTACAAATGGAAAAGTGTTGCAAGAGCGCAATCATATTTCCGGGAGGCCAGCAACCCATGATGTTCAGGAAGGACGCGTCTTGGTATTGTATACTGGAGGTACTATAGGAATGGTGAAGAATGATAAAGGAGGTAACTATTTTTTATTGCAACATCCACTTGTTAATAACATCATGATTGCTCTTCAATTACCCGAAAACCTGTTTTTCAACGTATCTTGTGCACTCGACTGTCAAAATGTTATGGAGTGCACTTAGCCGACTAACGCGTACATTGAATTTTAGCCCTCGTACCGATTGCAAATGCCTTTGTCAAGAATTTGCGGAAGTATCCGCATCTGTACGACCGGGAATACGCCGAGGAAAGATTCGGATCGATGGGACCGTTGGTACTTCCGTAAGTGTACGAGTTGACGTTAATCCTATGAGTCAGAAGAAAACACGAGCGATTAGATAAAGTATTTCTCTTGTCAATTGCACAATTGCTTGTTATTTACATAGAGCAATTTCTCTTGAATTTTCCTTAGGATAACAGCGACTGATAGTCGACGCGTTATATATAGTGTGTTAGAGTATTCACCACTCGTGGACTCCTCGGATATGACTATGGATGGCTGGATTAGGATTGCCAATGATATCAAGGTCGGCATTAACAACTAATTGTTACACTTGTGAAGTTTCAACCGTGATCGTCACTATTATCACCGTAGGAATCGTACGAACATTTCGATGGATTCGTGATTTTACATGGAACGGATACTTTGAGCTACACAGCTTCTGCATTATCCTTTATGTTAGAGGCTCTCGGAAAGACCATTATCCTCACCGGCTCTCAAGTCCCAATTTTTGAATCGCGAAGTGATGGATTAGACAATTTCCTCGCTTCCCTCATAATAGCCGCGAATTACAATATACCGGAGGTCTGTATCTTCTTCGGGACGAGTCTTATGAGGGGCAATCGTACCTGCAAAGTATCGGCGACTGCGTTCGACGCCTTTGACTCGCCAAACTTTCCACCGATCGCCAGTGCACAAATTAAGATTGAAGGTTTGCCAGTAGTCTTTGTACGTGACAATTCTCCACTGCTTCTACTCTTCAATGTTCTACTTTGCTATCGTAATTGTTCTAACTCATACATCTATTTAACGCCCAGCCTGGTTCTCCTTCCAATTGCTTGCCTTTATTTGTTGACAAGAGAGCCAGCTGCAGCCAGCTGCAATGCGAGACTATTGACAAGTGCACTGTTTACATTTCACAGTGGATTACCAGGTGATCTTTCGCCCTTGCACCCTGGAGAAGTTCCACGTGCATACCAGCTTAAACAGGAATGTTGGATTACTTCGACTATTCCCAAGTATCACCTCTGAATTGGTTAAAGCATTCTTACAACCCCCAATTGAGGGTGTTGTTCTGCAGACGTACGGTTCCGGAAATGTACCTACGAATCGCAGTGATATGTTCACGGTCCTGAGTGAAGCTACTAAGCGGGGAGTAATAATTGTTAATATTACACAATGTGTAAAAGGCACGGTGTCCGATTTATACGAAGCTGGCCAGCTATTGGTGGAAGCAGGTACATAGAAGGATAATTCAATAAAGCTATAGAACATTTAGCACTAATAATATTAATTTTATAATTCTCTAGGAGTAATCGCGGGTTTCGATATGACACCCGAGGCAGCCCTAACGAAATTAGCCTTCGTCCTGTCGAAGAAAGAATGGGATACCGAAACCAAACGCCAAATGATGCAAACGAACTTGAGAGGTGAATTGTCATCAGGTAGGCCACCAACCCTTCAAGATTGGGATCTCGTAGAGGCAGTCGCCAGATCTTTAAGAATATCTTCGGCTACTGAACTCCAGGATCTAGGTGCTGTTCTATTTCCGGCCATGTTGAATGCTGCAGTGATTAGACGCGATATCGTAAAACTAGAATCTTTAAAAGGATACGTAAGTAAAAGTCGTCGTAAAGTGTCCGACAAAGATTTATGAAATGACATATGAAAATCGCGGTATTTTCAGGGTGCGGACATTTCTCTAACGAATGCTGATCATCGTACTGCGTTGCATATTGCTTGCTGCATGGGTGATGTAAATATTGTTCGTCGTCTTTTAAAAATGGGAGCGAATGTTCATATCAAAGATCGATTTGATCGGACACCTCTGACGGATGCTATTGAATACGACCACCATGAGGTAAAATATATCTTCTACTACTTGAGACTCTTATTCTAATTTCATGCTAATCACTTTTGGAACTTCTATGTGACAGACAATTAAGATACTGCTACAGTGCGGTGCGCATTTGCACGGGAGCGCCGTTTTAATTGGGGAGAGAATGTGCGCGGCAGCGGCAGCTGGAAATGTAAAACGTCTCCATTCCTTTTCGATCGCAGGTGCCGATCTCTCGCAGAAAGATATTTCTGGCAGGACACCACTGCATATGGCAGCACTTCACAATCGTGTGAATGTTTTAAAGTTCCTCCTGGATCATGGGGTGGATGCCCATTCTCTGGATATGACGGGCAAGTCTGCGTTGGACCTGGCTCGGAAGGCGAATGCCAAGGAGACGTCAAATTTATTGTCAAAAGCTATGAGAAACGCCGAATCGCCACTAGCAGAAAAAATGTATGCTTAGATTATAACACAATGCTTCATGATTCCATGGATATAAACACTGTGAGAGATGAGTCGTTAAAGTGAAAATTTAATTAATATTACTGCGAGTGTGCAGTAGTAGGAAATTCGAAATGGATTTGAGTTAACGAAATGAAGCTTTGACGAGGTGAACGTAATGGTAACTGAAGTAGGGATAACGAGATTCGTTAGTCGTGACAACGATGCGTTGAAAGTGAAAGTTTTGGGGTGACGATGATTAAGTTTAAGACAGGCGGTGCCTCTTCACACCCTGTGTCCTGGAATAATAAAGGCTATTATCCAGCGACACGACAGGAAGCCTCGAAAATTTTCTCGAAAACTGTAGCAAAACAGTGAGTTGCTTCGCCGAATAAAAACAATGGATGTCTGTGGAAAGCTTTACACGTGAGTGAACGCAAAGGCATGGACAAAAATAATCTTCGTTTTATTTTCGAGGTCTAACTTAAAATATATAGAAAGAAAATTCGATTTGTTTATTTATATTAGACCAAGTTGAGCCATGATGTTGTTAAGGAGTCTCGGCGTTGCTTGGCAGTCTTTAAATGTTTGGGCACAGTCAAGACTCGCATCGTGGCCTATCTTCACAGCCTCCTCGATTATAGTGCCGTTCGTAACGTTTTTGAACCACTTGTGGCTATATATTTTTAATAAACATCAATCAATAATATCAATTAAAGTATTCAATCCCCTCATTTCTCCCTACCTGGACAATCCGTCGATGATTTTCTCGGTGCTAGTTGGATTCTCGGCCCGACTTGACACTTTAATCGCCGAACAAACTATGCGTTGTAAACAAGGAGCGATATAATTATTTCCAAAGATCACTTCATTTATCACACTTCCCATTTCGAACCATCCATCATCAATCGATCCTACAAAGTACTATAAGTATAACAGCCACGATGAAAACCGATTATGTTAATTGAAGAATGTAATATACGCACGATATGCTGGATGCTCCAAATGAGGTTTAGAAAAGAGAGGAACAATTAAAGTGAGAATAGTAGTCACTAGACCAGCGATACCTAAAGCTTTTGTATTGACATTAAGGAGAGGTGAAGGTTCGCCGTTCTCTCCATGCTTTTGGAGGGGAATAGAGATAAATGGAATGGTCACATCCCAGTCAATCTGGAAAAGTAGTTCGAATGAACTTCTGACTTCACTTCAACAGGTAAACTCGACTGGCTTACATCGATCTGACCATCCTCGGAATTAAATGAAATGAATTTAGGCTTCACGTGGCCGGATGTGTGAGTGTAGGCCTTGGAGGATTTCGACTTCACCCGCTCTTCGGCTCGGGAAAATGGAATCCCGAGAAATAGGAAACAGATTGATGCTACGAACCTCATAATATTAATTGTTTTCACGTCACTGACACTATGAAAGAGCGAACCAGAGTGGTCGAAGAACAACTGGACGATGAGTAGCTGAGTGCATCAAACTGATCACCAATCCTCTCCACTGCCTATGTATATTGACAAGCCCACCACCGAGCAGGAATAGGAACAGTACTTGTTTGCAACCAGTGAAATTAACGAAGCGATCCTTAAGCCAAATTACACCGCAAATTAACATCGGCTCTCGTTATCCTGGACAGCACTGACTCCTTGCAAATTACAGTGTGCAGTGCGCTTGCCCGATTCCATTGGTTTCGTAATTGCATTTTCACATACTGCCACAGTACACATATTTAAACATTCTAAGGTACACCTTGTTTCACTTTTCCTGTTTATATAAACAATTTAGATCGTAGGTGAGATGGATGTGAGTTTAGGTTTGTCGGTAGAAATATTCTCGGTTCGGCTTTCATGAATTTTCCAGGGCAACGTCTAGAACGAACTTGTTCAGGTGCAGTGACAGTGGCAAAGCTCTGGAACGCGTTTCACACGCGATTTTCATGAAATTTCTATTACAAATTGTCCCAGTATTAATCAGTATATGTAAGAATAAAAAAATTCTTTTAGGGTGATTAAAGTCAAGGTGTTAGGATTTGTTGTGGCCCAACAGGAAGTTGTAGCTTTGTGCACTATTCAACGGATCGTTACCTTTGGATTTCGGGTGCCAAGAGTGAACACTTTAACAGTTCTTAATGATCGTTGCGACAGAGGAATTATTTCAACCACCGGTGACAATGTTCTCCTCGAGGAATCACGCACCGTGATAAAGTCCCATGGAAATCTAACAATGAAAGCGAAACCGAGAGGCAATTATGCCGACGGTTTGTCATGCCAAGACGAGTGGAGTAAGTGCGCGCCTATAAATGCCAGAAACACGGACGTTCCTGCTCAGTTTCTTGGAGAACGGACCATCGAAGTCAAAGACGAAATACGAATTGATTGCTCGGAATTGCGAAGGTATGATTTTTCTCTCCTTCAATGCCGTACTTATGAATTTCAAGGACAATAAAATTCATCTCACTCACCGAATCATTCGCAGATGATACGAAACTTGAAATTCTCTGCTGTGGCTGCGCTTCTTCTTGCAATAGCAGTGAAAGGCAATCCTAAATACGATGACGGAGGGTAAGTCATCCCTGCGACATAAAATAAGACGTGCAAATTTATGGAATGCATGAAAAATGCATAGAATGCAATTCTATTCTAGATTCATACCAAGCTCGATGGTGTACATGGAAAAAACTGGCAAGTCCCAGGACCAAATAGCTATGGCGTCCCAGACTGAATCCCGAAGTGAAGCACCTTCAAAACGAGATGGTGGCTCGGACGCGAATAACATCGAAGATCGTAATCAAGAAGCACGGTTTGGCTTCACGAACATCGGCAGTACGGGAAGTGTGAGTACATTAGATAATTTTTATATTAAATGAGATAGTAAATTACTATTTATTATAGGGGTACGGTGTTTCTACTTATGCGCCAGCAAAGATAGACTTGGGAGGACTGTTGCTCGGTGCTATCATAGGAGTTGGCTCTATTCTCATTATTCCAAAAGTGCTCTACGTCCTATCAGGCTCATATGGTGCATACGCCAGGAGTAAGTAATAAATTATTGCCTTCTTCAATCATTGAGAAAATCGGATCTTATTTTTGGAGATTTTATAGGTGACGAGAGTGGTTTCGCGCAAACCATGACGAAATTGGACGACGTCCTGGCACGCCACGGAGTCGACACAACGTCCTGCATGCAACGAGCAGTTTGCACTTACTCGCAGCAGGCAGCGATAGCCGCAAGGGACGGCAGTGAGATCGACGATGACGAGAAATTGTCGTCCCTCGATAAAATGATCAATACCATCACGACTAATCAAGTGTTCCGCACCGCAATGGAAGGAACAGCGATTCAGGAAGCCGTGGATGCCGGCAGGGGTGGTAGAAGCTGTTCACGAATCTACCCCCATTGTGGTTTCTCTATGGAGACCATGCTTTCGCTCTTGTCGAACGTTATTGCCAGTGCTACTACGAGCAACACACAGACTGCCTCATCCACGGGATCATCCTCTCAGTAATCCCTGACTTTAACAGAGATTTAATACGAACAATGATCTCCGTAGATAATTGCTATGAATTTGAATGGTGGCTGAGTGATAGATCATAATTATTACTGTTTAAGAGTAGAGTATGTTGATCGCAGGAATGCAGGATGGGTGTTCTTGTTACAGGGTGACCGTTGACCAGCTCCGCATGGAGCAGTGCCTTGATATATGTAATGTGTTTCCTCTAGAATAAATGACTATTTAAGAAGGCCAAATTCGTCCATTTATTTCTATCACAATGCAATATGCAACTGCACCGAAGAGTGAGAGTGTACTTTATCTCGCTTAAAATTTCGAACGCCATATTATCAGGCGCACTGTTATGCATCGTGGCACGATGATTCTCGTCGCTCGAAAGTTTTCTAGAAACTAGAGTTCTGTTGTAATTGCGTTACAGCATAGGGTTTGTTTCCTCTCTCGACTATCACACTTGAGTCTTCAGCAATCATCGTAGGTACTGACTGTGTCTGTATGAACTTTAATTTTCCATACTTTCTCTTTCATAAAAAATAGACTCCGCGTTCGGAATTTCCAAGTTAAGGTAGTTGTATCAAGCACTGACAAAAATTTAGGCCATCGCCAGAATGCAAAACGAAGTTAATAATTCCTTCGGCCATCGATTGACTTTTGGATAATACACTACTGATACAACTACCTTAATAACTGAATCTGATACGAGCAACGTAGTTCCGCTTATCTGTTTCGAACTTGAACCTCAACAGAGATAACCCGTTAATGTATACATCCTTATTTTACTGTCGAAAGGTCACCGGTATGTTTACGTTGTCGTTTATTCACACGAATGCTAGTAAAATATGTTGGTCCGTATGAAATACTCGGAAACTGGTCGGTGCCATTAAATAGCTAAGAGTAACCCATACAACTAAAGATATCGGACTATATATTTTTCATCTTGGAGAAGTAATGAACTAAAATGTTAATATTCCTTCCTATCGCTAAGAATAATCACTTTTTGTTAATAGAAGAATAAGATCTGTCATTTTCTCACGTAACTGTACATACAAGCACCATCGAAACATCTGGTACCCTTCAACGCGCTACTTTCGAGCGAGGTCGATCCACTCTAGATAGTAACTTGAAGGTTGTCAATTAAGCTAACATATCTATCTAAACCAGTCGTGGACTGGAGTCATCCCATAGTCATTTCATGTATTGTCGTTTAGGTAAGAGAAGTATAGCACCTATGGCGACGCAAATATGCCAGAAACTGTGAACAATGTAGTAATTGCTTCTCGTTTGCAAAAACGCGTAGCAAATCAGACCGAGGGCGACCAGGAGAAGTCCGGCTGGTAAATATATGGTTCTGCAAGCACAAATTGCTTTCATCTTCACGAGTACATATATAAGTGTATAGTAGAAATATAGTATACCTACCTATAAGGCCGAGATGGATAAAGCAGCGACCTTCTGCTCCTACATCTCATACCCCAGGATACTCCGATTAAAGCTGACCCGGTAATGGCAGGTAGTAGGAACACCCAGAGCGCAGTGCGGTCCATTTCAGAGCTCATCGCTAGAATGATTGCTCCAGCGATTTGGCAGAAGGCTGTGAGTTTGGGACCAAAGGATGCCATCGCTACCAAAGTCACCCATATCGAGAGAAGTGCATTGTAAAAATCGCAGAACTGCAACACGCTTAGTCGCATGATACAGATGCTGTGCACGTCTTCTCCGGCTTCACACGCGTGATAGAATGTCGAGAAAAACATTACGGCTGCATAAACAATCGCCTCCGTAAAGTATTCTCTGCGAACGGCAACATATACCGAGCCAATGAAGGCCAAGTTGCTGAGAGTGAGAAAGATGACTCTAATTAGGATGCCACTGTTGTTAAGGACATAAGTGTCATCAGCGCAATCGAATCCACGATAGCCACCGTAGCAGTAGCAAGCTGCGAATACGAAACCACCGCTCATATAGTGCATACACTTCCCTTGTGAATTGCAACGACCCTCTATGCAAGGCGAGGAGGCGATGCTGCTCTCCACTCGAGTTGAACATTGGCTCATACAGTCGCAGGTCTCGCAGGATCCGTTGTTTTGGCAGGCTTTTATACACTGGCAATCCTTCTCAAGACAGAAAGCTCTTAAACTAACGTGCCAAACACCAGGCTCTGGGAATGGAATGTGTATGCTGGATGGTCCAGTGGAATTTATGTAGATGTCCGCTCGACTGGCATTGCCATCGCGTATGCAACCACCACCGGGACTAATATCGATGTAACGGCCTGCAAAAAAATAATAGAATTTTTGTTAAACATCAATAAACTTCTGACAAGCGTTAAAGAATTCTGGGTCATCGTATACTGACCTGAAGAAATGCACGCTGCTAGGAAAATATTATTTTTGTCTTTGCCATCGACATCCGCCAGTTTAAAACCGACTGTCAGAGTACCCCCTACATCGTAAACCCTACCAATTTCGGAGCTAAGCACCGAGAGAGTATCTGCTGTGAGATTAAATGCGGACGGTTTTGTATCACTGCCGGTTACGTGCTCGTAATCGAACAAAAAGAATTCTGGCAGTGACTTCCTCCGTAGCTCGATACTTTGTACTTGATCCACATTCTCTGGTGTATTGTCCACTAGCTGTAAGGACAAATTCGAGTGTGCCCCTGAGAGAAGGCGCAGAGTGATATAATGAAAAGTGTTGGAATGCGGCTTAAATGGTATGGCACTATCGCTGGAGTTGACGATACGCGATGCCAAGTGCTCTTCCGCAGTAACGTGAACTGCAATCTTGCAGTCTTCGGCACAGGATGACTTTACAATCAAGTTCGAATCGATCACACCTTCCGGAATGATCATCTGTAGTATCACAGAGTCCAAACTTTCGTTTATATATATCTCGGACTTCAACTTCGGATCGAAGAAGGTAACAATAGGCGCCGATTCTACCGAGAGTTTCGCATCAAGCACTGTATCACAGGATGGGCCAAGTCCTGCAAACGAATCAATACTATTTAGGGAAAAAATCGACTTTTTTATGTTGGCCGACGTATGAAATATGATGGATCTACCTTGCTGGGTAATCTTGCCATTGTCGGGATCAGTCCACGATCGAAAAGCAATGGCATACCAATCACCCGGTGCTGGAGCATCGATTCGAATCGAAGCTTCATCACCATTACTCTCTAATTTAAGAGAATATGACCGTAGCCTTTCCTTCATAAGCTCGGCGGCTATTTTAGCACCGTCCGGACGTACGAACGGTAGACTACCGGATTTCAAATGCACCGAAACATTTCTGGGTGAGCATCTACCTATCCCGCCAGTTTTCTCTTCTTTTACTGTGAAGCTGCAATTGTCGTATCGTCACTAAAGCGAAGATTAACACGGAAAGTGGAGGTAATTGATATTTGAAAGATTTATACTTGAAGACAGCTGTCACTGTGTATTCCGGGACATTGAAGTGGATAACGGAAATGTGACGATAAGCGTAAAAATCGGTGAGGACATTGTGCGGGCGTAGGGCAAGTTTTTCGAGCTTGCCGGTAAAGCCCTCTTGTATTAGGAATGTCCATCCCAGTAAAGTGATTATTATACTGCCTCGCATATTATAAACACCAGAGTCGCCTGCATAACACGATAGCCACGAAATAACTTTGTAGTGGTACCAGTTTGTACTCTCAGAGAACTATCTTTCCTGTTGCGGATCCCTCTGCGAATAACATTCATTGTCTCTTTATCGTATGAATGCCGCTCCAATTATACAGCCAAGTAATATCATGTGCAGTTGAGATATGTACTAACTTGAATGAGCCTACTTCATTATTATGGAAATGTGCAAGCTGCCGGCAGCAGTGAATGAAAAAAGAATTTACATTCATGAAGTGGAAGTTAACGCAAACGTTCTAAGAGATTTACACCGCGTGGATGTTGAAGTAGGTCAAATTGCTGTAGCAATTCGTATTTCCTGCGCTTCATGAGTGATGATACCATGATAAATGTGTTAGCGGGAAAAGTGGAGCGTTGTCCAATGTTGCGATAAGAGTTCCTAATGTGAACGAATGGCAAACAAATACCTCGGCCGTCTACGTTTAATAAAGAGCCGGGGGGTCCCGCTAATAGATGTCTATTGTAAAAAGGGTGAGTAGAAATCCGTGTCGGCCGACATTAACGTCGCGCATAGGACCAATTACGCTTGATTTACACATGCTTTGATGGTAATTGTACTCGCTAAACAAGGTAGATGAACTGCTAGGGGGGGTCACTGAGGGCAACGTTTTAAAGTCAAGCTTACTCAGTCTAGTCCCCTTTAATCAAGTACAGAATGGCGAAAAGTGGCTATTGGTGGATTCCACATAGCTGACAAGCATTTCAACATATGAGGGGTTGAATTTTCCCGGGGACGAATAGGGTGTCGGGTCATGACGGACCAGGCAAGGGTAGCGCGCGCATTTCACGGGGGCTGCAGAGCTTTTCGAAAGTGCGTAAGTATTACATGTTTTCGGAAAGGCTAGTCTTCATTCGCGCAGTCGTTTGGGATATATTTGCCACTCGCGATTCTGTAAACACTGAACTAGCCGATAAACTGGTTGGCACAATAGTAGACTCACATTCCACTCCATTCTAGTCGTCGTTCCCGCTCGGTCGTCGATGCTTGTCTGAATAATTGTCTTTCTCAAATCGTCACTTGTCGGTAGAGTGTGGTGGATACGTTTCGCGCATAGATATTAGATGAAGTCTCGTAAGCGTCAGGGAATAGAAAATGCTGAGGAATCAATCGTGACTACCTCGATGTATCGTTCTCGTTTATCTGTATGCCCCGGGATCGTTGATAAGATTAGTGTTAGCGGAATTTATCGTGGGCCTCCGAACGTCCAATTCCGTGTATGAAAGCTTTGCACACGTGGTTCGTGCTATGTCAGTCGCTGCGCTTTTCACGTGGGCAGACTGTTATGCTAGGCTGTCCCGCACTCAAATCTTGGATTCCCGTTCTATTGATCGACCGCGCTAAAGTGACACGCGCCGCGACCATTCATCGGATATAGCAGGGCCGTGTTGTTAGCCGATGCGATGTATGCTGCGAGCACCGAATGCTGCGGTATCAACGAGTGAGTGCCAGGTTCCTCGAAATTGCTCGAGATTCACACCGCAGATTACTCGACCGAGAGAGGGACGGGACTGCCCACGCAATCACTCAAGACTCATCCCGAGATGTACGCGCTAACGCCTAATGGGGAGACCAGTTACGAGACCGGAACTTTTAATAACGCCTCAGATGCGCCCGCTCCTAAATGACTTTCCTTCTTCCTTAATCCACTCAGAGACATCTGAGTTACACCAAAGATAACAAACGTTGTACGAAATGCGGGATTTTTGTAATTTATAAAAGTATACAAAATATTACTATGTACAATGTCTAAGGTATGAGTATTTTATATAGAAATCCTCGAAACTATGTCGCTTGGTGAAATACTTAGAATTCCCAAGTGTCCATCCACCTCAGAGAGTGCATGGGACTTTCGGGATCCAGCGCTGATGGGCCTTCCATTCCATACGCCAGTGGAGAGAATAGATAGAAACTGAAACCAAAAGTAACAACTGTCTTCTAACGCGGTTCAGCTAATCCTGAGCTCTCTGCTCCTATATACCGACCTGTATACTGTGCTAGAGATTACGGTTCCCATGATTACGTGGTACGACACGTATCCCATTCTCTTTGGAAGAATCAATAGTAGGCTTTCAATAATGTAATTCAAAGTGATTCCCGTCAACATAGAGCTATAGAGCAATGCCGGAAAATAATGATGGTAGTAGAGCACACGACTCATTCCCCAAAATGGTGCGTAATGCAATATCCACCCAATAAAGAGCCATTTGCCAGCATCCACTATTTTATTCCTTTGTTCCACTATTGCGGGGTCGTCGATACAACCACGCTGTTGCCTCACGCAGGCATGCACATAGAATACGATGAATAATATGAGAAATGCAATATTACTCCACCATATAACAGGATTTCCTAGCAGGTAAATCCTCTGATTGTTTCCCGAAAAAAATTGACCCTATAAAAGGAAGAGACTATCACATCTGCTCGCTATGACAACTAGAAGTTAAATGACTTACTCTATAATTTATGGGCCACTGCCATGGTCGACTTGAGACTTCCCCCTCTTTAACTTTCAAATCCGAATTCCCCTGTAGCATCACGGCATGGGATTCGAGGAATCTATCGAGGAAACTTGGTGCATACACTTGAAAACTGACGTTAGGCACTGGAAAATAATTTATATTATTTCACTGCTCATAAGAATAAATGAGCTGCTAATAATCTTAAAGCACTAACATTTTGCATAGTGATTGTCCTCAATATTCCACAGGGCATTTTTATCCCTCATGTTCGGATTGCAGGAAACCTCCTGCTGGCTGTACCCCCTATGAATTATATTGTATTAATGGAGACAAAGTCCCATAAATCATAAATACGTCGTTCCCCAAAATATTTATTTACATACCACTTCGGTAATGTCTTTCCACTGCATGTTAATACACAATGATGAAGATAATGAACAAATTTTAATTTACTAGTCACTGTTTCAACGATATCACCGTCCCTTCCACTTGCAATCAGCACTTTCCATACATCATTTGCATCGCCGGTACCATTCTATTATAGATCAGTTATTGAAGACAGGAAATAATAAGAAATATACAGATTAAAATGGTTTTCACTTACTTCCCCATACCCTGTGACTTGATAATGTTTTTTCGAGATCGGAGCAATCTCTTTATGGGAATGCAAATTGCGTCGCGTGATAGTGTGCTCCAATCGAATTAGATCACCGTGTCTTACTAAGACCGGTTCTGTTGGTATCTCCTCAGTATCATATTTTTTTACTAGCCATAAATTATTATCATCTTTATGCGAATAAGTTGTTATCTATGAAAAACATGAATTAATAGATCGATCCCTAACTAGTCCAACTGAATGAAATTTAATCAATACCTGTTGTTGCCTGGCACCAACACCATCAGGATAAAGGTGCCAATGAGAGTGTAAATACCCTCCGCCTGTACGATGATTTTTCAAGGTGATAGATGCACCATATGCTAATTGACGTGGCATAGTGGCATTGTACAATGAGTTTCCTTCTAGTAATGATTGAAACTCAGAACTATAGAAGCCATCCCCACTTCCACTACAGCATAAATCTACGATGTTTACATGTTCATATAAACCATACAATCTTATGCCAAAATTGTTACCTTTTATTTAAAACCGTCAGATGAATATAAAAGAATAGCATGTATAGCAATAGGGGTAAAAATATAAGACAAATGCACCTGGCCAAGAAGTGTTTGCCCACATATGACTGAAAGTAAAAATTGACTCAGGTATTGCTCACTTAAAGAAGACAAGTGTTTTACTTCATATAGACTTACAATAGGTTTTGTTAAGTCTCCTAACTCTCTCCACAATTCAAATGCAGTATATAGCCCAACAAGAAGTACAACAAACAGGCCTACAAATTTGACACTGATGGTACAGGCCAAAGATGCACCTGTGAATGCCAACCATGCCCACCATGATTTAGTGAAGGGCTTATCATGAAGAGCACTCACCCTAGCCATCCCCCAAGTTGCACACATCATAAAACACAATAATATAGGATCCAAGAGAATGTATTGAATGAGTGTTAACAAGCCGACATCTATAAAAGAAATGGGTGCGTAAAAATATATTAAAAGATTGTTCGTGCACAATAATCTAAGATCATATTATTACCAAATAATATTAATATGGCAGCTAAAGCAGCAGCCCTTATTGACTTTGTCAGATCCCACACAATCAAGTATGATAGAGGAACTATTGTTGCTCCCAAAAATGTACAAAACTGAAATATGGTGTTTATGCTTGAAATATTAAATGTCTTATAGTACTAGGTAATAAATATTTGCCAACTAAACTCACAACTCTCATCCCAACATATTTGACATTCCCAAATTTGTCACCAGGCTTTTCAAATGGGAATGTGCCATTATACCCAGTAGCATATCCAGATAAAGCTATTAACATCTGCCGATATACAAATATAAATAATTATATAAAGTTATGAATGATACAAATGACACTAAGAATGTAAATACAAGTATCATTTACCTTGCCGAGAGGAGGGTGTACATCAAAGAAGAATGTTCTATTAATGTACCAACTGCCCATCTTTCCAAAGTGTGTTTCATCCCAGCTAAAATATGAGAATATGACAGAAAGTCATGGAAATTGATACATTGCTTCCCTAATTACTAAGTTTTGTATTACCAAACATGTTGGGGCTCTGTAACTTTGTAAAATCTGGTCCCTGTTGTTAGAATCACAATAGCTCCAAATAGGAACCACCAGTTTCTGTATACAATACAAAAAAATAATACGATCTTGAGTATGTCGCTATAAAATTATACTATGTAGAATTAGAATAAACATACAAGTCTCTGTTCTCCCCTTTCTCCACAATCTTCTGGTTTCTCAATTTAGTGGTAGACCCTTGGTCACTTACGGAAGATGAGCTATTTTCTTTCATCGCAACTTAATTGATAACTTTACGATGAAACGGTGGAGGCTATACTAAATCCTCGAAGTTCAAGCCATACGAAGATGCGAACGTGGAAGACAAAAACAGTTATTCGAATGTAGTAGGATCAGTCAGGTAACAAGGTAGGGCAGTCCCGCAAGGTAGTGGAAGGACATTCTCCAGTCGCCTACGAAACACCTGTAGAGGAGGACGAACTACCAATGGAAGCGGTGCATCTCCCTACCCTAACCATACCGACCCTTGCCGACCGAGCAGTCACGCCAGTGCACACGGTGCATACTATCTGTCGAATGCACTTGTAGTAAAGTTGAATTAAGTTATGCAGACGACCGAAGAAGCTTAAAATTTCCCAAAACTTCATATTTTAGCAATAAACACACACGGAAAAATGGCTAAAGCAACAACAGGAATCAGGTAATATTGAATAGCTCAAATATTCTGACTGTCATTGATAATAGATTCGTTAATCGAGTATAGAGTATGCTCTTCAAAGGTTAGCAATAATATTGTGGGTCATGTACACATATAATTCCCTATGAAATAGAATGAAATATAAATGTCTTGCGGTGATAATAGAATCCAATAATCTTTAGGTTCCTAAAATCCATTATGTCCACCAATATTGGCTATAGCACATGGCAAAACAAGTTTTTCCAGTTGCCAAAAACAATGAGTGTATGCGGTCAATGGTACAATTACAGAATTCCTTCAGAGCAATCAGACGAGAAAAAAAATAAGGTAAAACATGAAGTCTGGCACTTTCAATCTGTTTAAAGCATTGACTCAAAATCACCCACAGGTGAACACTAAGAAATATAAGAAACAAACGACTGTAATAATAGAAGACGGTACGAAACTTATTGACATAATTAATGAGTGTCAGTTAAATGAAAAACTTGTAGCACATGGTTTAACTATTACAAACTGGAACATCAATCCTTATACGTATGTTGTGGATAGAGACGTAACGAAGCTGTGTCGGTTTCTTAAAGAATTGAACATACCATTTAGCCTTCCTTCCTTGAAAAAGAAAAGGAAGGAGAAACAAGTAAAATATGTAAGGTAATTCTCAAAGAAATGATATTAGAATAAATATCTTCTTGTACTCGCAATACCATATTTTTCAGGCCACCACCACACGAATCTGCTTTGGTACACAGACCACCCATCATAGCTGTTATGGGACATGTTGATCATGGTAAAACTACTCTGCTAGATTCTTTACGTAAGACATCGGTGGCTCAATCTGAAGAAGGCGGTATTACTCAACGTATTGGTGTCTTTAAGGGTATAAATTGTTTGCATGAAATATTCTGTAATATACTTGAGGCATTTTATAATTATTTCTGACTTTTGACAGTAAAACTGGGAAACAATATCGATGCAACAGTTTTGGACACGCCAGGGCATGTTGCCTTTAATACAATGCGTGAGAGGGGTGCCGTTATAACAGATATGATTATAATGGTAGTGGCAGCAGATGATGGTGTTATGGAG
Organism: Ectemnius cavifrons; assembly: GCA_964023945.1. NCBI lineage: Eukaryota > Metazoa > Arthropoda > Insecta > Hymenoptera > Crabronidae > Ectemnius > Ectemnius cavifrons. The sequence continues at coordinate 11,657,680 of OZ030386.1, forward strand.
CAAACTGTAGATACAATAAGATTGGCAAAAGAGACAAATACGCCTATTATTGTTGCTGTGAATAAGATTGATAAGCCTAATGCTGATATTGTGAGGATTTTCATCTCGTAAGTTCTTGAAACTGTAGTGTTTCTACAACATCTAATGTTAATCATTGTGTATTGTAGCAAATGACACATCACACACTTGCAGAAAATGGAGTTCAAGTAGAGCAATTGAATGGTGATGTCCAGTGCATTCCCATATCGGCTTTGAAGGGAACTAATTTGGATAAATTGATAGAGGCTATTGAGTTAGAAACAGGCCTGCTAGAACCCAAAGGCGATCCAACAGGACTGGTGGAGGGTTTCATAATTGAATCATCTTTAGATCCTAAATTGGGAAAAGTAGCTACTATTCTAGTTCAAAGAGGAACGTTAAAGAATGGTGCAATTTTAAGTAAGATTATGTATAAATATAAATGAGGTAGTTGAGTATATTGAATGAACATGAAATTTTCAAAAAATGCCTTTTTGTAGTAACTCGTGAAACAATGACCAAAGTAAAGTTCATGCAAGATTATCTGGGAAAAACTGTTACTACAGCTGGACTTTCTGAAGCAGTTCAGATAAGTGGCTGGAAAGAATTACCAAAAGCTGGTGAGACAGTATTGGAAGTAAAAAATTTTAGAATTGCAAAAGAGTCGTTGAAACAGCAAAAGCAACAAAACGAATCCCTAGCCGAAGTAGCAAAAGATGAACCAGAGGTCGATGAAGAGGTACATATATTGTAGTACAAAGTCCAAAATGAATGTAATGCTTGAATGACTAATAAGTATTTCCCACAGATTCAACAGGAAGTAATTGAAGATAATAAGGTTCTAGAATATGGTATCATTTTAAAAACAGATTCTGTAGGTTCCATGGAAGCTGTCATGCAACTTTTAAACACGTATAACGAACATGAGAAATGTAAACTTACCGTTGTTCATGCTGCCGCTGGAGATGTAATTCCTAACGATATAAGTTTAGCCAAAACTTTTAATGGTACTTCAGAGAAATTGTTTTTTTCCCCGTCAATTCCATAAATTTGGATTTCTGTGGTAAGAGTATGTAATATACGTTTAATTTTTAGCGACTATTTACTGCTTCAACACAAGAATACCAGATAACTTAAAGCAAGTGGCCGAGCAGGACAACATACAGTTGTACAGTTCCAATGTAATATACACTCTTATTAATAACATTAAGAATGAAATTGCGAAGAAGTATCCAATTGTAGATGCGGAAGAAATCATAGGTAGAGTTCAACCGTTCTTACGTTCTGGCAAAATTGTGCAATAGCAGTTTTACATTTTGGTTGTATTTCAGGTCAAGCTAATGTATCGCAATTATTCAAATTCCACGACAAAAAGTTAGAAGTCACGATTGCGGGTTGCTTATGTACTAAAGGCACAATTTATCAAAAAGGGTTGTACCATATACAGAGAAATGGTGAAATTATAGACACTGGTAAGTAATAACTATTAAATATCAACATGATTTTCATACACTACAAGGTACATAGTCACGTAATGTTACTCATTTTTTTTTAGGAGAAATAGTATCGTTAAAGTATTTGAAAGATGACGTATCAGAAGTGAAAAAAGGTTTTGAATGCGGTATAAAACTTAGTAATAATGATTTAAAATTAGAAATAGGAGATACTGTTGTTTGTTTCAAGAAGTATAAAAAAGTATTAGAATGCTTTTGGAATCCTGGAGGTCAGACTAATTGAAAATCACTGTATAGAAAATTCTGATTTACGAAATATAAGTACAAATTCTTTTATTATCGTTGCGGTAATTACAGTATTGCTCTGTTCGCTATAGTCAGTTGTTAACGCACTTCCCTATCAGATCGTTTCCCAAATGAACTGTGATATCTGACGGCGGCACTTTCCTGCTGCTCGATACTCGCATTGTTTTTATTTTGGTACATTAGCGTGATCATAATTCTCGAAGTTACTAATGTACCCTTGATTTGCATTGGTATGGTTGTCAACAAGTGTGGTGAATGAACTTATAGGATAAATTAATGTCAGATTGCAGTTCGTAAACATTTATGATACTGTTAGGAAGCATACGTTTCTCGTAGACGCCGTTGGAGGTGTTGATACGCAGTCAGAACTCCACGTTTCTTCTTTTGTAATCGACATGGTGCAGGTTCTTCATTGGATATCACAATCTTTGAATCTAATGGTTCGAGAAGGGTATCGTGGTCTGGATGTACGAAAAAAGCAATGGAATGACGACCACGACCATAATGCTCTGGAACGACCACACGGTGTTTCAGAGCTGGTAGTTGATTGTTGGTCCAACTTGCTATTATGTCACCACCATTTACTAAAATAGCACCTGGAAGGTGTCCGACTCGTCCCCATCGCTCTCCATGAGGTGTCTGTATCTCCAAACCACCCTCGCAATCCTGTCAATATATCTCTTGTAGTTTCCAATGAATTTTATACAATACATTTTGTGCAGACGACGTTTAATTGAATGACACGCATACCTGTGCTAATAAAGTTAGAGTGCCATAGTCACAATGTGCACCACAACGAGTCAGTCCTGGCACTTTTGCACCGAGAGGTGGATAATACAATAATCGGATGGTAGATGCATTACCGGGTCCCAGCATTTGCGAGTGCTTCGAGAGTAGGAATTCGGGAGGTTGCTCTAGGCCGACGGCCAGAGCCTATAAGGGCATAGATCACATACATTGGCCCCTGTTCAAAGTTTATAGTACTGACGGCTGTAAAGCAACCGAAGAAACCAACTGTGTTAGTCGTGAGCACGTAAGACAGATTGGTTTGCAAGGTTACTTACAGTTAAAAATTCTCCTCCGAGATACAATTTCGAAATCTTTATATTCGTAGTACGGCACAATAGAAAATCTTGGAAATAAATCAAGAAATGCTTCTCTTTTAACGTGACACGTGAAAATATGTGAACAGAAGGACTCCATCTATCGTTGCTCCACTGGCAACCAAATATATAAAATCAAAATATAATTACCGTCAACAGCATAATGGATAACTGTTTCATATCTCGGGCTAATTCATCAACAGCGGTTCTGAAACTGGGTACTTCTTCGTCCGGAAGAATCCCCCCACATCCGCTCACGTTGAAAGCATGACGAGCCTCTTTTTCCTCTAAAGATCTGTCCATACTGTTAACAGCACAGTAAGTAATAAATATTATCAGACAATTTAGATTTGAATTAACATCTATGGTATCGCCCAGACTCACCGTTCTAACCCGGGGTTGATGTAGCCGTGATTGGTCTCCGGATTTCGTTCATACTTGCCACGTACGTCTTCAGGTAGCTCGCAAAATTCATCGAACGCTCTGTAAGCTGCTTTCAACTGCAATGAGAATAATATCAATAAACTGTAAGTACTTCCAATAACAATGTTTCTGTATTAGGATATTAATGCATTCGCTTAAATTCTGTGCCGGATGTACCTAACGTAACTATCTCTCTATCATCAATCAAATGCTAAACTGTTTTCCAAGTATTGTCTATTGAGTTATTCCATGTAACTACCGCAGTAATGCGGCGTAAAGCAGTAGTAAAGTTCACCCTGCACCTACTGACGACTTTATTACGCAATGTTAGATAAAGCATTACACGAGTACAAACAATGAGCCACGGTGTGCACAAAATCATATTGCGTGACGCTGGCTTGTTGTTTGCTTCAAATACACGATGCGAATTGGTAGACGTAATGTTAAAAGTCCCCGTATGACTTTAATCTGCCGGTGTTACATAATAATAGTAATAGTTTTTGATAGGTAGAGTGTGGTCAGTCAAGGCGTATGACAATAAACCACCTTGCACTGAATAGCAAATTTTGTGTCTTACTGCCAATGCCTTGCCGTGGCACAGCATCGGTAACTTAAGATCATGAAGGATACTGTCACCGCAACTCTTCTACGTGAACATTCATGCAAAAGTCTGTAGAATTATTACGCCTGTGTGCGTAAGGTCGGCTTTTTCTATGAATCCTTGAAAGCTTGTCTAACGGGTGATTGACACTTTTAAAGAATCGACTAATAATGCTTTCTTGTGTTTGCCATCAGCTCACAATGTGCGCGGCGTTTACTCTTGCGGAATACTTTAGCCGTAATTAATTTCTCCACCTTGACCCCCTTAGCACACGCGTCCCCAAAACATTACGAACCAGTGTCTTTGTATTTTCCTTGTGGAGCTGGATAAATGTACAGTGTACCGTCTCGTAACATGCGTGAAGCGTAATCGGCCAGGATCACCTTCAAAATAATCCTACGTTGAAGCCAATTAAGCAAAGCAAACTGCCTATGCGATTGGCTCGTATTACTGTGGTACACGGTCAAGCTTTTGTTTTACTCGTACTCGAGGTCGCATTTCAAGTACAACTTTAGGACAGTGCTTTAAAAAGAAACGGTTATCACACGACTATATAATTTATGGTAGGAAAGTGTTATAAATCTATTCGCGGTTATCGAGGCGGTACATCGAGTGGTTTAATCGTCAGAGGTAATGTCTACCTTGCATTCCGGAATGCCGTGGTTGACGAGCAAGGCCAATCCTTTCTCGGACAGCGCCCTTAGCAGCTTCGAGGCCACCTGCTTCACGACTCCCTTCTGAGGGCACCTCTCTGTACCTGAAAGCATTAAGCCAAACCAAGCATGGTTACGCACATTGCAGACGCAGCAAACTCCACATTCTTCAAGAAGACAATTCCTTTAACTATTGTTACCTTTTAATCATTCTCGCGCGTCTCGCATCCGTCGTAAAATACGTACTTGTACTATTTACTCTAACCATTTCTTTTTTTCATTGAGCAATCATTGATATTAATTATGCATGTAATTATGACCACTTTATTGTAGTGGCGATTAATTATGTTGCTATTTTACCTGTCTGTGAGATACTCGACTGTCAAACTGCATGTACGGAGAGTATACACATTGAAACAGTGGCTGTCTCGCCTATTCCCAGAGGCGTTTCACAAAAGGAAGAAGGAAACCGAGGGGTCTTCTCGTTTACACGTTTCCTCGGCACCCTGGGCATCTAGCCAAAGCCGCCTATGCGAGCACTCAACACTAAGAGTCAGTCTGATTCGGCGCAGTCGTATTAATATCGCGAGACTATAAGAGAGACACCGGCCTTTAATAATAGACCCGGTATGCCGGCTCCTCGATGGATTCAATTCACTCGACATTTCTGTGATTGACCCTCAATCGTCGGGAAAGGCGCCCAATGATTTTATCTCAGTAAATTGAGACAGTAGCCAAAAAGTGACACTGTTGGCCTTAATGTCATAGGACGAGCGCTTAGATAAAGTTTGATGTATCGAGCGCTTATATAAAGTTTGATAATCAAAGGGGTACACCTTAAAAAATTTGCGAAAAAATGAATTTTGAGCTAGGGTTCTGGAATTTATATCACGTCTTCCTTGATGCAAGAAAACATTCTCCACCAAATTTCAGCCCCAAAGAATGTCGGGAAGACTTGAAAACATGGGAAAAACCACGGAACGCAATTATTCGGGATCGGTTTTCCATGTGTTTTGGGTACAATTCCGGCACTTTGGCCACTGGTTTCATGTTTTCTATCCGTTTTGATACATAAACAATCGATTTATCAAGCATTCGTCAAAGTCCGAGAACCTTCGAAAAATCGAAAATTTTAGAAGGGGTACACCTTAAAAAATTTGCGAAAAAATGAATTTTGAGCTAGGGCTCTGGAATTTATATCACTTCTTCCTTGATGCAAAAAAACATTCCCCACCAAATTTTAGCCCCGGAGAATGTTGGGAAGACTTGAAAACATGGGAAAAACCACCGAACGTAATTATTTGGGATCGGTTTTCCATGTGTTTTGGGTACAATTCCGGCACTTTGGCCACTGGTTTCATGTTTTCTATCCGTTTTTATACTAAAACAATCGATTTATCAAGCGTTCGTCAAAGTCCGAGAACCTTCGAAAAATCGAAAATTTTAGAAGGGGTACACCTTAAAAAATTTGCGAAAAAATGAATTTTGAGCTAGGGCTCTGGAATTTATATCACTTCTTCCTTGATGCAAAAAAACATTCTCCACCAAATTTCAGCCCCGGAAATGGTCGGGAAGATTAAAAAACATGGGAAATACTGCCCAAATCAGGAGAACTCGATTATTCCGGAGGCTGCCTCCAAGTGTTTTCGGTACAATTCCGGCACTTTGGCCGCTAGTTTCATGTTTTCTATCCGTTTTGATACTCAAACAATCGATTTATCAAGTGTTCGTCAAAGTCCGAGAACCTTCGAAAAATCGAAAATTTTAGAAGGGGTACACCTTAAAAAATTTGCGAAAAAATGAATTTTGAGCTAGGGCTCTGGAATTTATATCACTTCTTCCTTGATGCAAAAAAACATTCTCCACCAAATTTCAGCCCCGGAGAATGTCGGGAAGACTTGAAAACATGGGAAAAACCGTCAGAAGTAGATAAAAGTAATTATTCAGGATTGGTTTTCCAAGTGTTTTCGGTACAATTCCGGCATTTTGGCTACTGGTTTTCCATTTTTTATCCGTTTCGATACTAAAACAATGGATTTATGAACCATCTGGGACAGTTCGAAAATTTTTAGAAATTCACGAAAATCTGACCTTTATAATATACTTCAGAGTACTTTAGAAAGTGAAGAGCATCGTAAGCTAACTGATGAGTGGATTACCGTTGATGGTGTAAGCACTCCAATCTGTTATTTCCTGAACCTCTCGATGAAGCATCAAAAACGTGTCGCTAGATAAAGCCCGAAGTTATTGAGCCCAGTCGGGCGAATTAAAGCAGGGTAAGTACTCATAAGAGTATTAAGTCGTTAAGTGCTCATTGTTGTGAAAGAGATGATTGAGTGACGAGTGCAGCATCGATCGGTGTGCACAGTACGCTGGGCGAAAGTCTCAGAGGGAGAGAGAGTGTCTCGAGAAAGTAAGTTTTTCGAAAACTCGAGTTCTACATCAGACGGTCTGCCCGATTTACCCGGTACATCTCGCAAAACAGTTGGAAAAATTGAATAAGTTTCGCTGGCATGTGTAATTTCTCCAGCACAGTAACAACACGGTGATAGCTGGATTGTATGTCGATGCATATGATGTCTGCGCGTTCAAGTTTCATAATTTAATTGTCGCGATTTTATCTACCAGTCGGTGAGAATCTCTTGATTTATAGGCTGACAAAGAGTACGGCATGTCACCGCGGTACCTTGTGTACTCGAGGCGTACTTTCTCAGCTCCGCGAGAGTCTGCTGCAAAGAGTGTGCGCGTATTTCTCAAAAGAGTCGTTTCCTTCTGATGTATCGAGGTCGACCTCCTTCTCGGTTTCCAAGCGGACAGTCGCGCCGCACTCTCTGTACTCCAGGCACGACCACCACCAGCTTGCCTTTGCCTGCCTGCTTGCTTGGTTGCTTGCCTTTCGCAATGAAACGCCTCTGCAACCGCCTCGGTAAATCGGTCGCAATCAATAAAGATTTCGACGCGGCAATATCATCTTCATTCCGCTGCGGAAATTCATTTTCCAAAAGGCGTCGTATTAATTTAATCGCTCTTTACTCTCGACGGAGGATTTTATGATTCCAGGCGGAAAAGAAATCTGGGGAAGGGAACGACGCTCGACTCAAGTTTCGAGAATCATCCAACGAAATAATTACACGGAAGGCTAAACATAGAGCGAGGATAAATGCTGTGCGCGTTTATAAAGCGGGGAAGGTTCTTGGACATTGGTGACGTCAGTACATTTTGCGCTGACTTCTGCGAATTCAGTAAGTCCTTAATGCGAAGTATAAATGGATACGACGTTCGACTGTGATGGATTTCATTTGGGAAATGATGTCTACTGTCAAGTAATCTCTGTTTATACCTAATATATGTTGACATGCGAAGCCGCGATATCCGCTTTCGATAGTGGTATAGGGAGTTTTAGTAGTGTAAGTCCTCAAGGATTTGCTATCCGCCCGATTATTGGTACGCGTTCCCGACATTTGCGAGAAAGTCCGTGTGCCCGACGCATTGTGACACGTGGAAATCCAGGCTTTTCGAAAGTACCTCTTACGAGAGAGACTGGATGATGGCAAGCGAGACACTCACTGCGAGGACAAACCCGGCAAACAGGCTCCCCGAGCGTTCGTCAAAATATTTTTCGTCGCACTGTTATCTTGCCGACCGTAAGAAAATCGAGCTAATTGAAAATAACGGAGAAAAAAGACGACCCTCGTTTATACAGTAAGTGTAGGGTGAGGCGCGAGAATCCGTGAAGATCGTACGAAAAGATTTCAATCTTATTACCGGCTCGAACTTTCAGACTAATTGCGCGCAATTATGTTTTATTGGAGCACGTGAAGGCAGAGCGTGGCTTACGTGCCGGTGACAAGCGGTGTCTGCAGGTGCACTTGGAATATCATAAGCGCATGTACATACAAAAGTATCTGCGTCAGAGATTGCGACGTACCACAACGTAGAAAGAGGGCTCAATCTGATCATTCGCCTTTATTCTTCAATGCGGCAATTTATCGTGAATAATCCTCCTCTGACGCGAGAGTGAGTTTAATGTGAAAACCGGCTGGTATCAGCCAACGATGTACCTCATCGATGGATTACGCGGCAGACCGGCTCTCTTCGGAGAAAAGGCAAAGCACTGTTTATCGATGGTGTATTCGTCAACAGGAAAATCGTTACTGATGAATTGGACGTCAGGAAAAGGACGTTACGTCTTGGGGAATTCTTTGAAGATTATCTGACTGAATTTCCATTGGAGGCTGTCGAAAGAGTTGCAATTCTTGACACCGAGTTATGCATTGCACTATCCCGGTTATGCTAAGTTGCAAAGTTGGTCTCCTCGTAAGAGAACTACTATCTAGCAGTAGCTAATACGCGCCTTGCAAATCTCCACAGTTATCGTATTCAATAACGAAAACACATCGTATTTAGTAACGTGCTTTAGAAGGCAGAATTGTTTTGATAGTTGAAGCGCATTCAAGCACGTAATTCCAGAAGGCGAAATAATGCCAGGCGACGTTAGCGTTATCTCGAAGCTTCACAGCAGACTTTCAGCAGGAGCGAGCGAGCAAGCGAGCGAGCCGGTGGTTTCGCAAACACGATTTCGATGGAATGTCAAAGGCAGTGGTGAGCGTGTTATTAAAACGTCGTCGCCGGTACGTTGCTGGAATCGAAAACACTACTGGTCCGTTTTCCTGTCAATGTTGAAAAGTATCGAGTAGAAATTCCTTCCTAATGAGTAATTGTTCGACAATTAGCCAGCGTGTGTCGATGCTAGTTGGAACAAATGGTGTAGCCCTTTTCCTAGGGTGGATTGAGTAGGGGGGACAAGTTCTCAAGGATGTAAACGACAGGAAACGACTCCAGTTACGATAAGACGAAACACGAAAGGTTGCTTTCGTCGGTGTATTATGAAACTGGTAACACCAGCCACACGAAGCAAGTCTATGTGTGTCGGGTGCTACTTGAGCAAAGATCAATTGCAACGGGAGAGGCAGAGCTCGCTGGAAGGTAGCCGGAATGAAAAATTCAAATCACTGGAAGGCGCGTCTATTCTCGGGGACACTCGGTGAGCTACAAGTGTTCGTTTTATTCAGTCCCGCAGGCGGCCACGTGCAAACTAACACACAAGCAAATGTTTCTGCACACTCTTCATTAGCTTCGGGCACGAGGCGCCCATGTGTGCAACGCGGAACCGACGCGCCGTGGCAGCGGATAAAATTGCGAAAAGTGAGCGGAGACGTCCGAGACTTTTTGCGAGAAGCGCACCTTTGTCATACCGTAATAAATCCCCTCAAGATAGAAGATAGAATGGAGCGAAGCGTGCAACGATGATACTCGAACGGCGCGCTTCGTAGTTTCTATGTTACATAGTTATGTACATTGATCGGCCGATAGAAATCAGCCAATCGGCTGTTCTCGAAATCCCCAATTGCATAAGCATCGCAGGGGAGTTGGAATAGTCGAGGTAAGGACATCGCGAGCATTCATCAGGAAAGGGAAGTCACGTTTCGAAGAAGGTCGGAAGTCGAACGCGATAAGAAGCACAGTGCGTGCGTGTTGCATGTCTACGTTTACAGTACAGTCTACTTGAGGATTTTAAAGCATGGCAAAGCGAGACAGTTGGCTGTGGCCGCTCCCTTTGCGACTGAAAAAGGCCTCAAGGCAGATCGGGGCTCGATCTAGAGCTCGGAGGGGCATAGCGAAGGAAATGTAAAAGAACACGAGCCGAGCAGCTGATCGAGCACTCAACGCTCGCGCTTCTACCTCTCTATCAGATATAGGCGGAGTTCGTTCCCACTCGCAATCATCCTTTAACGAATATCAAAACACTAATACCGTAAAATTGAAGTGCATCATCGACCCGACGAAGAGCGGAAAATTATAGCGTCGGCAAAGGAAAAAGCACGGATGGAATTTGGATCCCTGCATCTGTTTGAGTGAGCAACAGGTGGTGAGCATGTCTCATGCGTTGTCAGGCGTGCGCGCACGGGAAGCAGGACCGAAAGTGTATCGAGAATAGTACAAGTCGCCACACTTCATCGAACTGCGACGGGCAATCGTTGAATTTTGCATGACCGATGAGTAATTACGTGACGCATTGTCGCGAGTGACTAGTGTGGACAGGAGGAGAGCTCGTTCTAACTCTTTCGGGCATGAAAGAACGGTTTCTTTCACTCTGGCTGGGCATTGTGAGTGGCCCGTATGGTCGATGGCCTGTTGCCCGGTCGCCCGTAGTCCGAGCGAGAGCAAAACACTTGCTGAAAGACGAGTACTGAATCGAGACGAACGACCAGAGAGGTGGTACCAAAAAATCACAAGCACGCAACGAGCCGTGGAGTGAAAACGCGTCGCTTTTCGCTTATGTCGCTCGCACGCCGAGTCATTATTTGTGGCGTGCCGGGCTAGCACTTAACTCCTTGTCCACTAACTCGCGCCACAAAGGCACGCGGACTGCTTTATTCGAATGGCACAATGATCCAGCGTGATAAGATCTGGAAAGCTTAATGAAAGAAATATTTAAACCTACTGCTCGGCCTTTCAAAACTCCACGTCCAACCGTGAACCCTCACAACGTGCGTGTCTCAAGTCTTGAACCACGTACTCAACGTGACAATATATTTCCACGAACCACCAGTACCCTTTGGCCGAGGAAACTTGTATGAATAGGTATCCCACTGCTCAAACAAGCTCCCAAGTGTTGTCGGCCAGTGCCAGCTATCTGATTCTAGGAATAAAGGTCTTCGGAGGGATAGGAGGCCAGTATCGTATCACAGCGAGCAATCCTAAGTGATATTCCTCGTGGAGCGTATGCTCGTACAAAACCTTCAGTGGTGGCATCGAAGCTAATGTTATTCCGCCGTGTGCCAACTGCGAAATGAAATGTTGGACGCTTTGTAACCTCGAGAGCGAGGAGGAATCAGCTGAATATCTAGTGTAGGAGACATAGGAGATAGGTTGTCGTAGCGTAGGAGAGTGCGTACATCGTGAGACCCTGTGTATAAAGTATAAGTGGAGAAGAGAAGGGCGCCAAGGGAGGGGCCCTTCTTTGTGCGAGGGGCTCTGACCTCAACTGAAGGGGCCCGTGGCCCGAGGTAGGCGCCTCCGAGATCGCATTGCTGCTGGCTCTGCGGCTGACCGGCTGCTGCTGCTGCTCGTATCGTCTGGCCAGTTGCCTGGCCTCGTTGCCAAGCAACCGTAAAAGCGTCGTCTCCCTCGAATCCTCTCAATTCCTTATAATACCAATTGTATCTGTCGCTTGTCGAGAACCCTAGACCAGTCTATCTCGCGTTCTCCGATCGTGGGAAAGTTGTCTCATTGCGAGAGCCATCTAATTCGCTAACGAGAGCGCGGTCTTTGATCCTACGCTATTTTCGGAACCGCTCGCTAATAATGCCAATGTGACGCCGAGCGAGGAGTTGGCAGCGACCGCCACTGCCACCGACGCGCGTTCCCTCACTCGAGAAAGCTAAAGTTCATCGGTGAATTTCTACGACGCCAATATCTGGAAGTGGTTTGTTCGTGAGCTCGCCGGTAGCTAACTAGTCGAGGTCTATTAATCAGTGATCGAGCATGATGCGTGCAGCATCATGCGCGTATATGTCTAAAGATTGTCGTCATTGGCAACTCGACTGGCTCGCGACGTGCACTATGCACTGCTAGGCGTCTTTGGTGGCACGTGCGGCCTGCTCTCCCGGCGCTCAATTTTGTAGTACGTCAGTCTCGACGAGCAGCCAATTTCGTCAGTGGGCCGACCTATGACCGAGTTACGAGAGCAGGGCGATTCGCGTGCGGCCAGCCGATTGCTGGGATGACTAAGTATGTGTGAAGCGCGCGTACACAATATCTAGATCGATCTTCGATCGAGCGAGATATGAATGACAAAAGTGTTGAGTGTAGTGTTTCCGCGCGACTCACCCATGTGAGCGAGGTCGATGATCGGTACCTCGCACTTGCTCAGCAGGGTCTCGCAGGTCTGGGTCACGATCGGGGCACTCGTGCAATAGCTCATGTTGCTGTCGGATTTATCCTGGAAACGTTCGATGATTCTCCTGTCCCTGGCCTCCACCAGCTTCCTGTCGCAGCGTTCACGTCGCCTGCTCTCGCAATTCCCTATCTCGTTCTCCGGATCTCCGCTGGTCGCTCCTGCGACCACCACCTTCTCCTTCCCTCCTTGTTCGCCTGTGGTGTCGAGGAGGTTTGCACCGCTCACCGTGCGCCGGTGTCTTTCGTTCTGCCGAGGCTTTCCGTCTTTGTCTGACTCTGGCTGGAGGGGAGCGAGAGTCGGATCTGGTCGGGTCGCTGGGTGGTGAATGCGGTGAATCCTGAGTGCTGAAGGCCGGCAAATGCACACCGGGGATGGTTTCCTAGATAGGAAAATGCGTGGACCAACTTCACTTCACTGACACGACACGTGCGACAGCCCGGGCAGCCGGCGTAGACGATCTGAGCGGCTCGGCACTAGAATATCCAAAAGATCATGCTACCACTGTACACGATCGCGGCTTCCGATGTTCTGGCGCAGCCTCCGCTGGGCAGATGGACACACGGCAGAAAGATCACGCTACTCTTCTCACTCGGGGGTGGTGAACCGAAGGGGGACGCGCCGCCACTGCCACCGGTTTTCCTCTCACGCTTCTCGCACTGGCGACGCACCAAAAGGGCACGTTACGAGCACGTTGAACGGCGACCCTAACGGTAGCCGTACGAGACGAGTTTATTGTGAGGCTGGTGGTGCGGCAGGTAAACGTATACGTGGCTGTGAACTGGTGGGCACATGCTACGATATCGACGGAGTGGCGGACAAGATCGAGCACCGAAACGAAAATTAGCAGGCTGCGAAACGATCCGTACTCGAACACGGTTCCACGCGGACTAACGCGCGCCCCCTGGATCCCCTCTACGCCATACGCTCCCCGACTGGCCCGCCATCTATTCTTAACGAATACGCCCGAACTAAAGTGCGTGCTCCTTCTGCGCAGTCGCCGGCGCGCTTTACGCGCGAGTCAATTTATCTCTTCTTTGTTCGAATTTATATCTAGTGTTCGTTACAAATTCAGACGAATTGGACCCGGTATTTATATTTCAACTAGCAGCAGTGTTTATTTTTCTCCCGGCTCTTTTACCGCAGTGCCACAGAATGCTAATTTCGTATGGTGGAATGAGTTTCGAATTGCCTGGGCCCGAGTGATATTTCTAGCCTGCAATACTGCCGCGGCGACCTGCTTGAGAAATGCAAATGAGAAAAGGTAAACCTCGTGGAGACGAGGGCATTTTTGTTCACTCGGAATTCGAAGCGAGTACAAGAAAAGTCTTGAACATCTCACCACTTACATCCACAAATACTTCAGCACGCTAATACTAGCGGGATCTTGTCACACATGAAGAATGCAACACTCTCACAGAACGAACAATGTGTTTCGAGCGGTGCTTTAACATGTACTGCGGTGCCGCGTACGATCTTGAATTTCAAACGAAGACTTCCCCACTACCGCTCCTGCTCAGTTAATATTGCAACTTACCTCTAATCGCAGCAATTAGTGTTTTGTCATTGTCGTCGTCGTCAGTGCGCACTTCGGAGCACAGTAGCTTTTGTTCCGATCCAGTTCAGATAAGGACTAATGCCCAAAGCGCTTTCGCAACATCCACGAACTCCGTAAACTCTCGTAACTCTCGTTTTCACGAATTTTCCTTGCGCTATCGCGTCACAGATTTTATCAGTGTCTGACGGTCCGCAATTTCCAGAAATATTCCATTGATCTTTCACCGAGATAGTGAACACATCCGTTTGAGCCGGCGTTGCAAGTTTCAAAAGAAGTCAAAGGCTTTCTTGCCTGGATTTCCCCCCAAAATAATCCACCCCAGTTTCGGGAAGGATTTCACCAGGTCGTATCTTATTTCTGGGGATCTGGCCAGTTTATAAATGCCACGGTATCTGTTAGGAAATGAGTTCCAGAGTCGTAATGTTTTTTCGATCGCCCTTTTAGTGCACTGCCGCCTTAGCTAACAGACTCTTCTTCGACACTGTGTGTTGCTCGTGCACACTGGGATCAATCCTCGCCGCTTGGTGCCTGGTTACCGAGCGACAAGGATACCGCACACAGGGAACATCGGAATCCGAGGATGAGAGAGGAAATTCGTGGACTGGACCACTCGCATTTCGGGCACGCATGCATTTCGTGCTCGAAGCACGTTTTATCTTTTTCGCAAAGCCTCTTCTCGCTCTTCTCACTCGATCTCGACTGGTCGACTCGTAGCCCGATAGTGACGTGCTACTTCCGTGGTTTTCCGCTGTCGAACTATATAAATTAAACGATAACTCGATTTACTCACTCTCCACGCAAACTAGAGCAGGTGTATGTGCGTGTCTTTATCGTCACTCGAAATCCCGAGCAGTATGGAACGGTTATCTTATCCGCGTCAATCGAAACATTAAGCGAGACTCTCTTCAACCTTCGAGAGCTCCTATTTTAATCCTTTCACGCTTAAAATAGGAGCTTTTTCATTATCTTTACATTTAAGAGTTTTCCTTTGTGTCACTCTGATATTTTACCTGGTCGAATTGAACGGTACCATGCAGGGAACATTATCCGTTGCAGCGTGTCTGTAATTATACTGTCTTGCCTCGGGTAAGAGTAGTTTGCGGGTGATCTGGGAAGAGAGAGGCGAGCAGGATATCAATTTACATTAAATTATAACGTTACTTTTCTCGCGTACACCATTCTTCAACTTGCCTTTGTGACCAAAAACGTTAGGATAATCTGTGTGACCAGAAGAGTGCTGGTTACAAGATAGGCAACTATCACGATTCTTAGTAGAACAGGAATCAACATTGCTACGCAGCCATTTATGTTTATGGTGGGAATATCTGTACTGGAGAGTTCCGTATGAACACATGGAGCCATTGCTTCGATATTGCAACAACTGAATGGAACACTTTGATCCCTTATCTCCTCGTCCGAAAGCAAATCCTTCTCAGCCATCTCTTCTCGTGAAGTGTAGTCTATTCTCTAATGATTCGGAGCCGTAAAAATGTTGGGGAAGGTTAAATTACCTAGGATTTAAATCATAATGAAGCGTTACCCTTTCGGAATCACCTGCCAGTCGAAGAGGAACCAATCCTCGTAGGAAGAGTAACCACAGCACTGAAAGTCGAATTGTATCTCGTCGACAGCGTACTTGTATGGTGCAGTACTCGTGTACAAACGCATGGAGCTATTAAAGATTTCTATTAAACTGGACTCCCTAATCTTAATATGATATCCTATGGAAATCAGTGTAGCTACATTCATCAGGGCGCATAATGCTATGACTAATCTCAACCACGATAGAGTTCGCTTTTTCCCAACATAGCAATCTCGGTGCTTCCGTCTATATTGTAAAAAGTGGAATTTCTAGTTAGATGAGAAGATAATTTTGAAAAAAGAATAGGATTGTCATGGCTTACGGGCGAATAGCTCGGATAGTAGTAAGAGCGGTCGGAAGACCGATACCAATGTCAGCTAAACTCAATAATAGGGGAATCAAGCCGCCGGCAAATCGAATTACTTGCCAGTCGGCGAGGACCTCCAGGATCAGCATGAGAAACCTTTTCGCCTCGAAGACGGCGAGGGTTACCGCAACACCATATCCAAATTTCGCTTCCCATCCGCAGTAGCATGTGGATCCGTGCTTTCTATCGTGTACCGTAGTGCTTCTCGAACAGCTTTCGTCACTCGACATTCAATGATATTTAAACTGATCTTCCAATACCACCGGGCATCTTCTCATCGTCATAGAGTGACCGCCTGGGAAGGTAGTATCGTTCCAGAAAGAAACTTTCCACTCCAAAACATTTATCATTTTGTTGCGCGCTGCAAATGAATTCGCGCTATCGTTTGACGTTGGTGATGAATTGATACAAATTGCTCGGTGGTCCGTTGCCGGGCATTATTAGGCGAAATTTTGTTTTCTCCCTCTGATGAGGCACAAGGCCGTCGAGAGTCACTGTGATATACGTGCTAGCTTTACGCAACACGCATATACGCGCTCATTGCCATTGGCAGTAATATCAACCGGAAAAAATACTGTCTGTCGGTGCTGGGGGCAATTAGTCGATTTCTGACAGTAATTGAAACAGAGAGAGACAGGCTCATCTTTCTACGCATTACGCGGAGAGACATACGACGCAGTACCACTTTTACGGATTCGGAAGCCAAGTGCTCGCAGTGCGTAGCTCCAAATCAATGTGGAAATGAAAGTGTTTATTTATTTACGAAAGTGTTTATATAGTTTACTATGCTTACCATCATCTAACAACGTTACTGTAAACTGTGCACAAGGTTAATCAGATTCCAGATGAAACAATAAAAAAAACTGTGAGCAGAGTTAAAAGTTTTTGGAAATCATACCTGGGAAACATTTACCAGACACTAGAGTAGAACGAAGAATGGTACTTTCTCGCATGAAATTATATTAATTTATAAAGTTCGCAACGATGCTAGAATTTTGCACCTCAAATCTGATTTCCTGTTGATATGCTGTTGTTTTGCATTTGATACGCGCATAACTCATGCGCACCAATAAGACGCAGGTAGTAAGTGGTGGGTCGGCACTGGAGCCGGCGTTGTTCGCTCGTACCTCGCACCTCGGACTTTCTCAGTAGCCGCGCGCACCCCACTCCGAGCACGTCTCTATCGCTTTTGCTCTCGGAATTCTTGGACGGCGCTTCAATATCGCCCCCTCCGCATAAGCCTTCCTTAATTATCGAGTAATTAACACTTTTATTCACCACTCTCTCATATATGCATACTTCTAGACAGATAACAATTTATTTCAAGCAACAGTCCCATCAGTTTTGGGCAACAATACAAACCGCTCTCGATTAATGTAATGACATAGATCGAGAACAAAAAGAAACAAACCTTATATTCTAAATTGTTCCCAGATACTTGAGCACTCGCTTTACCCTATTGACTTCCCTTATACACTACATTGAGCTTCGTCCTTAATTAACATTACTTTGATTATAAAATTACGAATAAAAATTGATTCGCGGCGTGCGACTTACCAAACGATTTAACATAAACCGGCTTTTATCCTGTTATTGTTACTCTATAACAAATGTACCAATGTAACCATGTTCGCACTTCCCCGAAACAGACTGGCATTTTACTGTCTAATACTTTGAGATCCAAGCGGATGGATTTGCATTTAATTAATGCGTTGCGCGAATATATTAACGTGCGACTTTTTCCTACCAAACATGTAGTAAGCGAGGAATGGAAAATGTTCCGTGAGAAATAATGCCAGTCGCATCTGTGCGTTGAAATAGACCCGGAAGATGTTGGACCACCAGTTATGTGGTCGCAGTAGATACTTGTGTACGAATATTTCGAAATCGAACACGAATCTACTGTATGGAGACATCTTGGCGGTGTCTGTAACGTGAATGCAATCAGTACATTTCCTTATTAATAAGTCAATTGTACACTCACCTATATTTATTGAATGATTATTATTTGGGGCAGCCTGCGATGCCAAATGAAGAGTGAACCCAATAAAGGCGTCTGGGTCCAACTGTGGACTTACTGGCCATAAACCTTCGATCAGGTGGCGACTCATTCTATCAAAATCTTTGCTTTTGTTGGCCAGCAATGGCAGAATAACTTCTTCGAGAAGTCGCCCACAAAACGCTCTGGTTTCTTCGAGCGTTCCATTGCAGATATTGTATCTGAAATACCGAATCGTATAAATTTTCCGTCTCCCTTCTTCTATTTGTTACTCGAGTTTTCCATTGTACGAACTTTTCCTCCATTCCGAGCATATTTCCAACAACATGCCAGAGATGGACCAGTGCATCGAGCTCCTCGTAGGTGGCATTTACACCAAGGTAATCGCCACTGAGGAGCGTGAATCCGATGAATCCGAATTGTGCTACTGCCATGTCCAATTGTGAGACCCTTCGACAGCCACCCTGCGCACTTCGCCGAAATGCAGTGCAATGCTTCTTTCGCACGATCTTCAACGAATCGAGGAACCTGTGAACACGATGTCCCGCACGTCTCAACATGTTTATATTGCATGGGAACCCAAGAACGCAAGTCATCGAAAGACGTGCTTGGAATCGACAGTGAGATGGGTCGCCAGACAGTATTTAAAGGACCACATAATTTAGAGTGTTATTCACAACAGCCTGGATTTTCCCAATAATTCCTGGATGCGATCACGCCTGCTCGCCATGATATATTTAGCGGAATGAATTCATTAAAATACCGGATCCGGCGGTTCCTTGAATGCTAATGAATTAAGAATACACGTACGGGCATTCGAGTATTCGAACACATCTATAGATGGCATCTAGGTTGTTGGAAAGTCCAAGCACTCTAAATGATCCAAAAATACTATGGGTGCTACTATCGGCTTATTACGCGATTCGTTGTACGTTCGATGAATTTTATGAAGGTAATTACTCCCGATACGTTCGAGTGTTATGTCAGAACAGGGCGGTAAATTGGTTTCAATTGACTCACTCATACTCGATGCCGGGCTTCCTCTTGTACCAGATCCACGTGTGCAAGACCGTCGAGACATATCTGCGAAAAGCAGAACAAACCGTGCTGCTCTGCTGGGTGAATATTAAGACGTCAAGTATTGTTGGTACTGCCAGTACCGTCACCAAACCACAGAGCTTGGCGACCATCATGGTGAACAGATTATTATGATAGGTGCGTTGACCTAGTTCGAATTTCTTCTGGTCGAAGAACTCTGGAAATTCCGGTTGTATCCATTTGAAATCCATTGGAGTATTGGCACCCTCTTTAAGGAGCACCTGCACTCTTTCCTCGACAATATCTGAAATGCATTTGGACGAAAAAATCTAGTGCTTAATTGGCAGGGAAAGACATTATGAGATATTGGAGCGTGCCGGAGCACTCGTGTTCGAAATTGGTAATTGGTAATGCTGCGATTCCACGAGCGACAAATACACAGGGCTGCTTAGTATGCTGGCCTATCGAAAGTGGATACATCTGTGCGGCGAACGTGACCGGCATTGGAAAAACTCAACTAATCGACCCTGCTGATCGGGACACGATTGAACATGTTGTATCCAGCGGGGAAGGGGGAGGGGTTGCAATGAGATGATCATTTAAAATTGTACTAGGGTTTCATTCGAACATCAGACAAAGAATTCTTCTCTGGCAATGAACACTTCGGCCACAGACGTCGTTCCTATTTTGCAAAGCATCATTGACAGCTATCTCTGCTCTAAGCACGTACGATCGAAAGTGACTGGTGATTATGTCATCGGTATCCTTGCGAAAATCGCGACTTTCGCCCGATCACATTCCTTATAGGTACAGAATGCTCCTCCAAGCTCCAGAAAATTTTCACATTTTTCCATCAGCTTCGAATGGGAAATCTTTCCGATTTGAATGAAGTCGCGAAAAATAATTAGCACGCATAAAAAAACTGCTTCGATTGGCTAGTCCTAAGTGAGCTAAATGCCAATGAATGTAAGCCAAGGCTGGGAGTTTCTATTCGCACTTTTCCACCGTGCGAAGCATAAGCATTTTGCCGGAGTATAGAGGTTATCGCTAGTCATGCAGAATATATATCTTATTAGAAACACTCCATTAGAGGAAAAACAAAGTGTGTGACCCGTGAAGTATATGCAATTATCGTGTAATTATATGTTCATACGCTCTAGTATTATCGTTTCGAGTCATCAGGATCCTTCTTTTATTATAGTATTACCAATCAAACAATCATGAGAGTCTTAATATAATGTAAGAACAAGGAAACTAATATAAATAAGAATCGCTAGTTTAAATAAAAAGTATAGACTTTAATGGAAACTAATCGAAACCAAGTATTTAAACAAATGTGCGTCATGCACGAGGTGATCAGTATATACTTATACCTTCATGGTATTACGAAAGTCTCGACGGAATGCGTTGTTCAACCTTGAAAGAATCAGGGATGCTTAACGGTCCATAGCAATCTCTAACTAGTTTCCAAAACGACCATCGCGTCATCCTGAATTACAAATTTATCCTATTGCTTATCGAATAAGCATTCCTCTCAATCAAATATCACCAGTTAAACAGGTCTAAAAATTTGTAACTAAAATGGTCGAATGCCTGACGAGTTATAGAAGACGTGCGGGCAAGCAGGTAGAACGTTCGCAAGGTGAGAACAGGTGATTAAGTAAGCCTCGCTAAAATCTGGAGAGGAATACCAGAAATGTGTGGGGATTCACTGAATGCCGAGACTATGATACTGCGTGGTGAATTTCAATTCGTCTTGAACAATGGTCTGCTTATGCATAACGAGAGTAAAGTCGACGAACTCAGCGAAAAAATAGCTATCCAACCGGATACTTTCAAGATGAACGACTTCGCCGAGCGAAGATTGCACTCCCGAGACGCACATAACGGAAGAATGATGAAAGTGTACACTGACCTGTGAAATCTTGGTGATCCGAGGACGTCTGGGCCCCTTCGTCCTTCATTTCCTTCATCGTTTGTCGATGAGAGAATCAGGTTGATGGGAGTCGATATGATGGCGGATAGGCCTAGCACTCAATGCACCGCTCTCTCTGAACTCTCGACGATTTTCTATGAGAGCCTGTCTATAAAAGACATCGACACCAATCACGCGAACAGCCTATGCACGCGATTCTTTCGATTTCCAATTTACCGATTGGCGAGGAATAACAAAGTGTCGAGCATGCCGATCTCGTATGTTGATTACTAGCGATCCTCTTTGTTCACGCAGGAGTGTTGATGCCGAGGGACGCCAGTACTACTGGAGCGGCTGTACGCTAGGAACAAGTTTCCTCCGCACATTTCTTGAGAGAAAGGTCGACGCTACGCTCTCCTACTTTTCGTGTGCTCCTTCTTTGCCTCTCCCTTCCGCCGATATAGTGGCAGTCCACTACTGCGACCACCACATTGATAATAATTGAAAGTGCAATTAAGTGTTTCGCCATGTATGTACGCAAGATATCGTGCAGTGCCCTTGTCAGCCATGATAGCAGTGTTATTCTCTTTCCTCGGGACCCCGATGACTTTTCGGCCACTGACTACTCCCCTATTTACCAATTGAACTTTTTCGTAAACACATGTCTCATACTTCCAGGCTTCATAGAAAATCTGAGAAGACTCTAATTTATTGCAATCAAGTAAAATGACTCACTTTGCAATTATTCCATGTCCCACAAATTAAGCACTAATGGTCTCCTGATGTACCCCAAGGTCCTGGGAAACGCAATGTCACCACATGTATTTTCTAAGCGAAAGTCGCCGGCGTATTAGTATTTCCAGGTGCAGATGCCGGCGGCGGTGCATCGAAATCCTTCGTGTCATCGGTGAAAATCGAATTTGACGAAGCGTTCACTCGGTTAATGCGTCAGGAGTACTGAGTGATCAAGCGGGACCTCGAGTTTCCGGTACTACCGAGGATGTCCGAGTTCGAGAGAGGCTTCCGTCCTCCACGGCGAAAGCGGGCACGACGTCTGCATGCATCTACGTGTGTGTTTAGAGCCTGTACCCGTCAGGCACGAATGGAAAGGGAAAGTTTCGTTCTCGAGTTCATTCTTCCTTTCCGCTCTAACGCCACACCGAACTGTTATCGTCTCTCTCGAGGTCTGGACGCACCAGTGAAAGTAACAGCTTGCCGACATCGTCGTCTGGCTTGTTACACTTGCTACAAGTTAATTGAATAGACAAATATTGCAGTTGTCAACGAGTATAGTGGCGCAGGATAAAAGGGGACATTAACAAGCCGTATGAGTTTTTGGAAAAACCATGTATTGTAGAATAATAATAGATTACAATGTTCGTGGCTGGTAATAATGATATAATAAACCATAATATACCTGACAATAATAATAATAATCTAAAATAACACGAATACTGAATACATATTATTGACAATAAATTGAGAGGGACATTTCGGGGGAGGGATGGGGGGAGGGGCGGGTGGGACGCTGGCATCGGAAGGGGCCAAGCCGCTCAAAACTTTGTACGAATTAAAAAGGAACAAAAGAGGCGAAAGAAAAAGAAATTAGATATAACTAGTTAAAATTAGGAGTGGGGTGGGGGTCTAATGATCGACATCCTAACATCACCGATATGCAGCGACATCAAAAATAATGGGTTAAAAATTGGCGGCGCCATAATGATTCACATCGATGACATGTGTGTGTATGTACGCACGACATCCGCTCCTTCTGAGAAAAAATGCTGCGGAGAACTAAAGGATTGCACTAATCGAAAACGAAAACAAAGTAAATGGTGTGGCGGGGGTGTGGGCGAAAACCAATGAAAAACGAAACGAGTGTATGTGCTCTATCGAGGAATGATATTGGTTCCTCGCTTCTTATAAGACTTACTGCTACGTCGGATTACGATAAGTTGCTGACGGGCAACTTACTATGATCGCTTTTAAAAAAGGAACGCATCCAAAGCGCGCTATATAATACTCAATCGCTTACCGGAAAACTGATAAAATAGAGAATTTTGCACGGTTTTCTTTCCTCTTACTCTTTCACCACTCGTCTACAACCCTTTCTTACTCTCTCCCGAATTATATTGGCGCGGCGTTCCCTTCGACAATGTATAGACTATCACGTATTATGTAAAATAAAGGAAAGCTAGAAGACGTTCGTGGCGACTATGACACACGAACACGCGAGACACAAACCTTATTATTTCGTTTCGAGCGTCGAGCAATGCGAACGCATGCCAATTTCTTTTTTGCAGAAGAAGACACGCATATGCATGTGCATCGCGTGTTTACGTGCATGTGGTATTTTCACGTACACGCGCGCTGTGTTTCGCTTACGCAGTACGTAAAAGCGCGGCGAATAAGGAAACAAAAGCCGAACGTTCTTTTGACTTCTTTTTCTATTATTCGAGAGCCAGCTCGTTTTCGGAGTAGTCCGCGTGCTCGGTTCGTCGGCGATGTCGCAACAATAATTGCACCCTGCTCTTGCGGATTGGTCCTTTCCACCCTTGTAGCTTTGTATACGTTTACAAACTAACTATTCACGAGCTGAGATCTTATCGTTACTTAACGAAGCACCTCAAAATACACTGAACGCATCGTGACAGAGACGGTCTCGAAATAAAATGGAGAAGATCGGAAGGGCGAGTCGATTAACTTGGACAATGACAATCGGCTCAATTTTATGTGGACAGATCATGCTGGCCGTGCTCTTGCTTTATCATTCCATCGACTTTCTAACACTCACCGGCAGAGTCTCATCAAGCGATCCTTGGGGACAAGGATTTCTGGGGATTGTGTACTTTAAAACATCAAAGCATGCAATCTGCGTTGCAAAAACGCACGGCACGACACTGGTCTAATAACATGTATGGCATATATGATAGGGGGTGTATAGAACAGTTCTCTTTCACCTCGGAATGTTAGATTGCACTTTGACTTGCTTCTGAAAATCGCGTGAATTGCGGTAAATCAGCGCTATTTCGAACAGTCGCGCTTTTTGTCCGTCGGCTTGCCTAGAGTAATTGACCGCTTTATTCTCTATTAGACCAATGATGAACAGATGGAGAATCTCCTTAATCGTCGAATAGTGACGTTTAATCGCATACGATACTGTTACTTTCGCTCGACGGTACATGATGAGGTTTTGACAGCCCTGTAGTTTTGCAGCTAAGAAACTATGGTAAATATGCGATAATAGAATTGGTTTCCTTCGGATGGGCAAGTGCTGGCAGTGTTGATAAAATTCCAAAAGCACACATGGGTCGTTATCGTGCGCGTCCGATATCATTAGGGTATGAAAAATAATATGCGAGAACGAACTCGTACGGAAGCATTAACGTGCCGATAATTCCCGATATGACCTTCGAAAAGAGGTTCCGCCAAAAGAATGTAGTTAGTACGGAAAGCTTAACAACACTTGCCGATCATCCGACGAATTCCAAGAGATATTTCACCTAATTATCCCACAGGAGGATAAGTACGCAATGACGAGCCGTTATACCAGCGTAAAACTGTTGTGACTTTTTTGCTTTGGCTATCCTACGGGAACGACTCGATAGGTCAGATTAATTCCCCACGTGAATTGTAGCCTAGGACTACTAGCGATAGTAGGCCCTAAATGATGTTTCTTCTGGAAATGTATCTAAGTCAAATCCAAGGTTGCATTTTGCTATTCGTCCTCATGCGCCTGGAGTAGGAACAAAAATGGTGTTCCGGTTCCAAAGTTTCACTTGCAATAGCGCGAATTATAATGAGTGTAGGTTTGGATCGAATTCTCGTCAGCTAAGCACTATAGGCGTGCATTACTGGAAGGAGACATGTATCACGGATCCAAGCAGAATTATAAGAACGTTCTTACATAATTTTCTTTGTCACAGAAGCTCGTTGCTACGTCCGCAGTCGCGTCTTACTATCTGCCTACAAGTTACGCGAGAGCACGATCGGATCCATTAAATTGTGCAGTTATTTTCGCTCGATGTGCCTCTGGATAAATAGAGAATAACGTAGAGAAAATTCTTCTCTTACTTAATTACTCGGTTGTCTCATCCATCTTATCAACTGCATTTCGAAGAAGACAAGACCACATGCTGTTATTCTGGCATATCTTCGAGTGTATTCTGATTTTGAGTCCCCCTCTTGGTATCTGCTTCATTCTGACTTTCGCTTTATTGAGTAATGTTCTATCTATTTACACTGTATTCACTGCATCTTAGCTGTGAGCTAGCACTTGGTACCAGCAATAAACTAGGCTATCACGAAAGCGCAGAACTGACCTCGGTCGCATCCTTGCAGTCTTGAATTGATATCTGAGCTATTTCGTTTACTACCTCTTCCTGAGTAGTTGACTCTGACTTCTTTAATATCGTATACCCCTGGTGAGCATCTTCGTTCTCACTACTGTTTTTTCCATTGCCTTTAGCTTGGCCATTAGTCTTGCGTTTGCCAGTCGTCTCTTCGCTGGACATGCCCGGATGCATTTTAAACACGTTCCTAAGCATATTCACTGTCGTCTGAGAAAATTTCTGGTTGTCTGTCTTCTGGTCAACAATACGTGTTGGAACTGTCTTATTGCTCTCAGTGTTCTCCTTAAGCTTATGCACTTTTATCACAAAAACTTTTGACTTGGAATTCTTTTGATCGGATGAATTTTGTCCGTTTAGAATGTCCACGTCCTTCGACTCCTGTTGCCGCTCCTCGGGCTGAGGCGTTTCTTCACTACAATTAGTATTTTGTCCACTAGAAGATATTACAGTATCAGCTGGATGAACGTCATTAGGTTGCTTAGGCAATTCTGCAGAATCTGACTTGGTCGAACTTCTAGTGTCCTCGTCTAAGTCCGTCACCTGAAGGTTCTGCAGCTCCTCTATGTTGACATTGTCTGTAGTTGCTTTATTGTTCTCCACAGATGAAACGTTGTTGACGTCTTGTCGCTCGGGTTGTGGAAGTTTGCGCTGCAGAACCTTCACTGGACTTGTCATCAAGTCAGTAGGCTCTTTAGTCTGACAATTCGTACAGGAAGGTGATTTTGAACGGGTCGGTGAATTTATTTGTCTTTTACTAGCATTATTCTTTTGAGCAACTCCCATGTGCGGCCGATTTAATCTAGTATTCATTGCAATTGCGATACGTGTTGATTCGTATTGCGGTACTGGTTGTACATGATTTAAATGTATCTGTGGCTGCTGCTGCGGTTGTGGTGGTGGCATTCCACGTATTTCTCCGTGCATCGAATTATCCATTCGGGGTTGGTACGTTATGTATGGCTGGAAGTTGGCAGCTAAATTCGTATTCATTGTTGGATTCATGTTGGTATTTACAGGCTGTTCATAACTAAGATTCTGGTTTTGATGCATGTTCGAATTCACATACTGAGGCGCCATTTGTCTATGTAACTGTTGGAATTGATAGGGGGCAGGATATGCAGGGCAGTTTTGTTGTGGAATATTCTGTACTAAATTCTCTCTACCACGTTCTTGATAATTATATCGATCTTGTGCGATTTGAGGAACATTCCCATGATATTGTTGCGATACTATCTGTCCCGGTTGGTACATTAGATCATTCTGAGGGATAACTGAATTTGGAGGCTGATGTCCATAGCCACCATCAAAATGCTTATCTTCATGACTAATTCCTCTTTTCTGCGCAGCACTTGTATCATATTGTGGTGGCCGTGAATGGATCTTTATTTGTTGTGGGTGGCCATCGATCCAAATTTCCCGCTGAGGTATTGACACTTGCTCCCGATCTCGTTTAGCCAATACTTCATTCCAAATTTCTTTCAGCTCACCAGTGATATCACGATCCTTTAATATTGTATATTGTCGTGTGAACACAATGCCGGTATTCATTGCTTCCACAAAGTCAAATAGGACTTCTATAAATGTTGAACGCTTCTGTAGAATGAAATTAAAGGTGTTACATTTTCAAAACTATGTTTTATTAATGCTTTTAATGTCAATCCTGTTTACCTTTGGATCTTCGGCATTCTTTCCACTAGTTCGAAGCACTTCTGGATTTGCCATAACTGCAAACACTACTGCTTCCTCTTTCGTTCGTGGTGGTCGTAATCTCATACCTCCATAGAGTGGTACTGGCTGAGAAGATCTGCATGGCACATCAATTCTGCCCCAGGAGAGTACATTCACGTAACACGGAGCGGCCATTCCCTGTAATTACACCACATCTACTTTCCTAATATTTTATCCTTTTACAAGAAAAAATTTGAGTCCATCTTTCTCATATTCCACGCAACTTGGCTAGCTAAACAATGCAGGCTTTTTCTACCTGTATAAAGTCTTGAATGCACATATGTGGTTGAGGGGGGTCCCTGAACAAGCGTGTTCCATTGCGCTTCATCCTGGTTGCACTGCCTTCAGTTAACTTCTCAGCTGTGGAGCACACAACAACGAATCCCGAGGTTAAATCGGCACTTTTCTTACTAGAAACGGAGTCCTATAATGAATAGTCTGCTCTGAAAAGAGTAAGCGTCTGTGCAAGATGCCGAGGCTCCAAACTTGCTAAACATAGAAAGGCACTCACTCAAGTGTAATCGCAACATTAACGACAAAGTCAATCAGAAATTCTTCGAGAGAACTCTGATGAAGAAGCTGCGCTGTATAGCTGACACCATTTATATGGGATGGTGTCGAGCGAGCTGATAAGAGAGAGATGTGAGAAGGGTCAGGGTCAAAGAGGACTTAGACGCAACAGACAGGCGCGAGAGTAGAGCGCTTTTCCCATTCGCTCAGGGTTGCCGGAATAGAGTTGTCTACCCCCTCACTGTATACTGTCAACATAACCTCAGGTTTTTTTTCGATTTCATAAGAGAATAGCTCTGATATACGCGGTTCAACATAATGCCCGAACAGTGCGATACCCTAGCGTGAGTCCCTTTAACAAAATCACTGGCCACACTCACCCGGTAATGGTAGTTCACACAGTAAAAAGACTCAAACAATTACTGGGCCGACATTACACATTATCGGGTAACTTCGGTGGAAAAGATCCATCGCTCCTTTTGTTTATTATTTTTCCGGAGACTGCGCGATCCTGCCGACAATACACGCCATGATCTTCATGGTGGCGAGGTCTTGAAGTAAGCCGGAAGTCACGCTTGATGCATGGATGTGAAGCGTCCACAATAATTCCCTAGACCCGCATATGTTTCGCTGTCAGGTTGTTTTAATCTACATTCTTCTATTCCTTTTTGTTAAAAATATATCACAGGCTTCAATCATTAATATTTAATCATCTATTATTCAAGTGCAACAATGATTAGATTATTTTCAATGTGGTACATGGTATTTGTAATGCGCGCCATTGCAGTACCGTTCATGCCGCCAAATAATGTCAGCGCATGCGCCATCTTGTTTTAACGTGTTGTTGGGGGTGGACCGCGTCACTTGTTCGTCCTCGAATTTTCCCAGTAAAATAAGGAGAAAGTGCCGGGAACGTGCAGGAAACATTGATAGAAAGTAAGTTTCACGTAACAGTTTTGAAATAGTGTTCAAAACTTGTCCAGTCTCTGTTTGGTGGCCGCGCAATTTATCGCGTTTCCCAGCTCGATATATTAATAACATGTTATTATTTGTACGTGGCTCGAAGCCGACCTACGCTCACACCAGCATTCTAGCCAATACAGGATATAGTATAGCAGGTGTCAATAACTCCACCAACCAATATTTCATATATCGTATCTCGTGAAAGGAAATATTGCCGGATTTATTAGTCTGCCACAGCAAGTCAAACTTTGTTTGTTAATATACACAAGGACAAATTGTCAATTCTATTTCTAAATACTGACACCAATGCTTTTCAAGCCGAGCACAAACAGCTGGGCAACAACAATCGCATTGTACACTATTGTTTATCGTTTCTTTTATTACTTCAGCGTTAACGATTTAATTTTGAATTGTGTGGAGGTTAAATCGTGGCCGGAAACGGTAGTCAGCCGATTACTGATAGGTTCCTGGCTATACCGATCGGAGTAGTCGCGCCTCGGTGGTTAGGGTAATTGGGAGCAGGCCGATTAGTGGCGGAGCAATTAGGAGGAGCTTTGGCATAAGTCATCGGGAGTCGATTCACCTTGTGCAGTAAGTGCGAGCGAGGATATTCATCGATCGTTATTGGCGCCACTTGTACTTGGTACGACGAGCAGCGAGCGAACGTGTGCTCTATGTAGTGTGTTACACGTATACACGCGGGCATAGGTATCGGAAGAGAATCGAAAGGGGCCCTTCCACCTGAACCACCGTATCATTATGACGCCTCGCAGGCAAGCATCGATCCCGATCGATGATATTAATAGTCGCTAACTACAGTCTTCCACGCCGCACTGTACTCTCATCCCTCGCTCCCCAGTCGCGCCGGTTCCAACAAGTTTCACTGTCCAACCAAACTGTACCTATGTTTTTTCATCACTCATTCTATTCACGAGATTGTCGAGATGGCAGGCTTCCTAAATAAATTAGACATTAATAGAGGGAGTCCAAGTGCTGTCCTAGTGTTGATAATCGACAGGTTGAATTAGCAACGCGTTCGCATATAACTATATGTAGTTGGGAAATATGGGAATCATGGATAGGTTTCGTTACTTGCAGTTCCATCGGCGTAACCTGCAATGAGGAGTGAAATCTCGGGGAAGGATCGTTTTTATTAGGCAAT
This sequence comes from Ectemnius cavifrons, assembly GCA_964023945.1. Classification (NCBI taxonomy): domain Eukaryota; kingdom Metazoa; phylum Arthropoda; class Insecta; order Hymenoptera; family Crabronidae; genus Ectemnius; species Ectemnius cavifrons. Next base: position 11,687,372 of record OZ030386.1, read on the forward strand.
TTAGAGAGATTGAAATCATAAATCGTCGGCTTGTTAGTGGGAAAGATGGGCGTACGTAAGTCGAAGTCACGATAGTCTTGATCGGGCGCCGACCGCTAGGATCCCCGGGGCCCGTAAGGAGCTCGTAATGCGAAATAATGCGCATCCGCCCACACCATGAAAATTACACGAGACGTGCCCCGCGATTTCCGTTCTTTCTCTCGGCCCCATTGGCACTCTTCTCTCTTTACCGGCACCTGAGGCCTGCCAGTCGAAATAAAAGGCTTTCATAGTGCGTGGCCAGCAGGAGATCTGTCAGGATAATTGTTTAGTAGGCGCAAACACAGCAATTAAAATTTAAGAGGGTGCATGCCGCCGGTTGCGGCTCCTTTATCATGTAGCCCTTTACTCATTGCAGGTGTTACATACACCAGATTTTAATCCACATATTTTTACAGGATACAGTGTATGTGGGTGGAAAATACTAGCCGAGGGAGCAGACGGCCCAGAGAAACCCCAAAGTCGCCAGGTGCACGGAACATGGTAAGTGTTGTACCCTCTTTGCCTAGCAGACCATCTAAATTAGTTCGAGGTAGCCTCGACTTGCCAATTATTTGAAATATCGATCGGCGTCTATACACTCATATTCAAGCTGAACTCTTGATTCACCCGTAAACACTTCTTTCTCGGGATAATCGTACATTTGAGAAAACCAGCGTTCCTCTTTATTACATTAGTAAAGAAGGAGTAAAGTGAGTGGTATTTGCGAGTAACTCTAAGCGGCGGTCCAATGAAATAAATCGACGTCCGATTACGACTAATAAAAGTCTGGGGAAGTTCAATCGCGCTTCCATTGCTCATGGGAGAATGCTGGGTATGCGATTAGGAACGGACGCCGCGGATACGATAATAACGAAAAAAAGAGCCGGTAGAAAGAGCGGTCGTATAAAAATAAATGGTCGTGGCGTGGAGAACCCGATGCGCCACACGCAGAGACCACGCGAGACGTGTTTATAGTAATGAGCCTTGTCGTTATTTGTCCAGCGAAAGGGATTTATCGAGATACCTCGTGAGATCTTGTTGCTCGATCCTCTTCTTCTTCTTACCTCTACTCCTGCGCCTCCCACTTGCCCGGCCGCTCGCCACTTCTTCCTTTGCCTCGTTGCGTCTCCTTACTTTCCTCTTGGAGGCTGCACTCTCCTTCCCTCTTTCACGCCTCTGTCCTCGCTAGAATTAGTCTCGGACTAAAATTAGCCCTTGATTTATAACTATATTTCCAAAAAATTATTGAAACTTCAACTCTTTAAGTAATTGAAGAGAAAGAGAATTTCTGCCGCTCAATTTTGAGGAGGCATGCCAGAATGTACTAGTTACCCTTTCTCCTCATCGTCTGGAAACACAAATCATCGGAGTCATCGCGCATTAAGAGCGTATTACAGTGATTGGCGAGTGATAACCGTAATAAGCGCGCGTCAGAAATACCAGTGTACGCCGCTCGAAGGAGGAGGCGTCGACCGATCATGGAATCAGCTCCAAATCGTCGATAATTTTCTCCCTTCCTCCAACTATCCAACTATGCACCAGTTGAAAAAGTAGCTCCAATCTATTAGTAAATCCAATCTATTCGCTAACTTCTCCAGACCTCTCCCAATAACTCTTTATTGCTCGTTACATGCTCGATACTAAATTGAAAAAATGGGACTTGTCTGAGAAGTGGTGATTCAGGTAGAATACTATTAGCTCGAGCGGGGTCAAAGGTCCCGTGGTTATTGTGATCGGAAAGGGTCACTCCAGGACTTCCGCGTGTAGCGAAACAAATCAGCGAGATTGTCACACATTACGGGGCGTATTACGGTGATTCGGGCGTGTGCGCTCGCGCGTCAACGAGATCGCCTTAATAACGCGGCAACAAAGTATAGGTGCCGTGCGCGCACGGCCCCGTACACGCCGATGGGAGGTGTCGGCCTGGCAGAAAATCATCTTTAAACCGCCGATAATTTCTCGACTCGCTCTTCTCGTTTTTGCTCTCGCTCGTCTCCTCTCTCGTGGCGAGTGTGTGAGGCACGCCGTGAAAGAAAGGTTGCTGGGATGCTGCCCGGCGTAAGTATATCGGAGAAGGCACGAGGGTCACGAGCGGCTCGTTCGAGCCTCGGCCACGGTGTGATCTTATTATACCGCGAGCCGATGATGACCGTGTTTAGGTGTTGGCTTGCCAGATTTAAGAATACCGGCGTATTCAGAGGAGAGTGCATTCTCCTTCCTCTCGTTCCCGTCCTCCACCTCCTTCTGCCGGCTGCATCGACGATTATGGTAACGAGGCCTCTTTAGTCACGTTGACGTACACCTTATTCGCGCACTCGCACTCGATCGCACTCTCCTCCTTCCTATCTTATGCGCTTTACATACCGGTTGTTCGAGTGGTTTATCGGTGCCTCCTCATAGAAACGCTGTGGTCACCGCGATGGCGGCCCTGCCTTGCTCCTCGGTATCTGTCAAAAAGCGTTAGTTCTCTCCCAGTTATCCATTTGATTCGAAGAATACAATTTCAATTAAAGGATCACGTCCGGTTCTTGCTCAGCCTTTTCCTATATCAAACCAAGCACTCTTCCATCGCTAAAGTTGAGTGGCTACTGATTAGGAAGACGACTATACGTGCGCGCATTGCTCATTCGATTTTATTGATTCCCGTCTTTTGCCGGCGCTCGCATTATTCAGCGTAGAGCGCCCGTTGCTCACGTAGGGACGAGCATACGTGTTTGCATACGCGGAATGAAGGTGAGGCGAAGAACCGAGAGAGAGAAAGAATGGAGGAACACGGTCGATTTGTGGAGGGCGAGCGGGCTCTCTCTCGCAGGAAGACGCTCTCGGGAACAAAAGGGGCACACTGTTGGCTTCACGAAAATGGGGGAGCTTCCGCAATTACCGATGCAAGACACACCGCTGAGAGAAAGAGAGTTAGGACAAGGGCAAATATTTATAATTAAATTACCGCTCTCTTTCTCACTATCCTACCATCGACTACTAACTTGGTATGATGTGTCAAAACATCCTACTCCACTTCCTCCCTATACCACTGCGAACTCTCATACAAACACCATAGATCTATAATCGGAATCCGTGCGATAAACTTCACACGAGTTTCGCAAGTAAAAATGTTTTCTCTTGTGGAGAAGAGGGGCGTGATAGGAAGCGTGTTGAGGAAGGTATCGTGAGATTTCTCACGCATTTATTGGGGTTGCCTGGCCGGGAGAAGTTGGCGGGAGAGCAAGGGTAGAGAAGGCGTATTGTCGGTCTACGTCGGAGGTGCAGGTACGCGCAGACGCGCTAATGGCCGCGAGAAAGAAGACAAGGCCTCGATGTCATTTCTTGTTTGCGATCCAGCGTATCTCCGGCGCGAGATATATCGAGCCTAATGACAGGCCACGTCGAGCCGACCGGCGCGTACAATCTTCATGATATCCATCCGCCAGTGTACCCCTTTCCTCTTGGAATCGTCGTGCCACACACTGCTTCCGCTTCTTCGGATGTCTGCCATTGCACTTGGCAACATATTTCCGAAACAATCATCCAATTTGGAGTCTCTATTTCCACGAGAACCTGTCGCACATTAATTTCAAGCAGTCTGGTATCGATGGACAGGGAATCCTAAGCGCGAGCAGATTCAGACAGCCGCGGTCAGACAGTGGACCAAGTTAGAGTAGTGCGCTGGCTAAATCGTGTCTTTTTAAGGCAAGCACCGGAGAGATCGTATATCGGCTTGGCAAGGCGAAGGTGGTGGGTTTCCTCTTGGTGAGTGCGAACTGCGAGCGACGAGGTGGACGACGAGGACGAGGGCCAAGAGGAGGATGGTCGGGAGTAGTCTTGCCATTTTCCAAGGTGGCTGCTTTATGTATTGGCAGGGAGCGTTAAATCTCGGAGGGCGCGCGCGCGTTCTTCGTAGGCCGCTCGCGTTGCTGTTCGCTCGCTCGTCGAAGCCTCTCCTGGTTCGTGGCAGCAGTGCGAGAGTTGTTGCTGGCTATAATACATTATGCCTACCTAAGGCTGTTAGTGACCACCTCGTGCTGGCGCGTTAAGTTATTAGAGAATCAATTACTCCGCTATTGTTTATGACGGCCCAAGGGTCTGACGTGCTTCACAGTCCTCTTTCTCTCTCACAGTCTTTCACTTTCTGTCTCGCTTTGCTCTTCCAGCATCTCTCGGGGCCCAGCGAAGTCCACCTCTCTTTCACCTCTCCGTTGCTCTCCTCCTTCGCTTCCTTCCAGACTTTTTTCCTTGCCTTGCTCTGGCATCATCTTCCCTCCCGTTTGCGTCGCATCCTCACCTTCCTTTCTCCACGGGCGTCCATCCCACTGTCGGCGCTATTGGGCCCCGGTTCGCTAAACAGGCCTCGTTTGTGCTGTCCGTGAGTCCGAGTTTAAAAGAGTTACCAGGCCACGAGCGATACAGCAAGGGCTCGTGTCATGCCTGATATTAATTGGTCCCGCGCAACCGTCCCGCGCTTCACCAAACTTATCATTCTTCCTGCAATTCGACCAGATTTCCTCCAACAATTGTCCCTTCAATTTCTTATTTACGATTCTGAGCGGTGATGTGTAAAAAGTGCGAGTAATAAACGATAATCGGCAAAGTGTTTCGACACTCAAGTAAGTGAAGGAGTAGGTGCGTTTGGAACGGCGGCACGTCCGGCTGGTTGGACGATAGGACGAAGGCTGCGATGGGTGGTCGATCGTGCATGAATGTTTCATGCCTCCTAACTATCCACGAAACATGATCGATGGCTGGTTAGCACTCCACTCGGCGGCCCTTGGCTGGGCCCAGTGCGCCTGTGCGTGTGATTACACAGGCATATAGCTTGCTCTCGCTCCCTCCGACTTCCTCTTGGTATAACAGGCTCGCGTGTGTGCATGTGGTTGCGCGCGAGAGGAGTAGTTCATAAATACGCCGGCATTTGGCAGTAAATCTTAGTAGCCACCGAGCGAGCGGGCCCGAAGGTGGTCTCGCTCGGTCCTCCTTCCTTCCACGGCGGCGTTCTTCGTTGTTAATTACGGTGTTTTAACACCTAGCCCCCATACCACTCGCGCCCGTCAGTTCTGCCCCTCCGTCTAGCCTGCCTCTTCTCTTTCTCTTTCTCTTTCCTCCTTTCTCTCTCTCTCATTCCCACCAAGAAATCACTGGTTCTTAACCACCGGCAAGCCACGAGCGTCGTCTATCACCACTGCCAGTTCCACCTCATTTTTACGCTCTCCCGATGACATTTCGATTGACTGGCTTTTCCCTTCGCCCTCGCACCCCACGTCTGATAATACATACGAGGTTCCCTGAAATACTAGTCGCTTGCCACACGCCCCGCTTCGAGATAATTAAATCGCTCTCCAATGCCACTGTTAACTGGATCAATCTACCTGTGGTGCCAGAGCTCATGAATTTGGTTATGCTGATAAGATTTCTGATAACCCACTGACTCGAGGGGAATCGGAAGGAAGGTTTGGTGTCCTGATCGAAGGATCCGACGTAGATACCTGGAACCTCCAGGCGAGCGACTGGATCGTTCTCGTGCGAGGCCGCGCCCAATGCGAGCTCGGATTTCAAGATTTTTCGGAGTAGCCGCTGCCGGCTCGTCGTTAATTATACATTTGGCAGATATTACTGCTACCACTAGCTCGTAAATCGCCCTTGGATCAGAATGTACTGTATCCTGACTTTCGACTAGAATCCCCTCACTTTCACACCCGTTGTTAGACTTAGAATAATGCATTGCGCCTAAGAAATAATAACTGGGGTGGAAATGCAAAAGACGACCATTCTTCTGAACTTCCTTCTCAGATAGACGACTAAGAATCGACCAAAATCACGCAGTCTATGCTAGAACTGAGAGTGGTTCGCCACCTTGGAACCTCTTGCATTACTTACGACTGGGTGGTGTTTTCAACCAGGCATTCGCGCGAACCTAGCGAAGGATCCTGCGCGTATGCCAGGATTAATGCGCCCCCGTGAAATATGAACGGTGTTATGTAATTGCCAGTTCACCCACAAATTGAAAAGAGCGTTGGCGAGATCTTGGTGTGCGTAAGTGCTAGTCTAATTTATTGGATAGGCGTGATGTACTACGTTCCCGGGCGGTTCGAGGCTTGGAGATTGGCGTGATTGGGTGGAAGTACCGGGAAGGAAGTCTGCCTCGTAAAGGACGAGTTTGTGGGTGGACTGGAGAACTGATTGAAGGCACTGTTTTATGGACAGATCGATATTACCACTTGTACGAGTGTTTTCAACTCCGTAATTGCTCGAGTAATTCATCTGACAGGGATTATGCGTCCTAGTCAGACACGTTTCAATGTATCAATTACCATTCAATTAAATATCAAATCGAAGACAAGGGATGAATAACCAGCGTGAAAACATTGTCGAGTGTGAGAGAGATTTTGCAAAAAGAGGGAAGTCCTTCTTCTATATAGCCAAGGGGGGGTAATGTGGGGGGAGATGGTGGCAATCTGAGGTGGTACATAGTTAGTATCGTCTGGTTCTGGTTGTCGCTTCTTGCCAGCGAAAAAAGGGCGTGACGTACGGTGTACCCCGGGGTCCTGCGATCCTTGGACGAAAGCAGCGGGCTCTCCTTGCCGAACGGGGTAGAGTGGTGTGCCAGCTACGGCACACCACCAGACTCTGCTTATATTATTACCGGCATACATATTTATGCGTGGAAGACGCGAGACTCAAGCTTGAGAAGCACTCTCTCTCTCTATCTTACTCCCTCTACCGGTGAGAGAGTAGGTGAGAGAGAAAGTCTTCGCGCCAGTTCGGAGCGAGCTCGAGAAGAAGAGTCTCGCGGGCCCGAAAGGAGAGGAAACGGGCCGCGTTAAGCTCCCTTGAGTTAGTTATTACTGAATCAATTACCCGCTCGTATTTATAGAGTGTAGCGTGTTTCTTTCCCCCGGCACTCTCGCTCGCACTCCTCTCTTTCGCACGAGGATATAACGCCCGACTCTCCTTCTCGGTACTTTGTGCAACTCCCTCGCACACCCAAGAAACAGAGAGAAAGAGAGAGCAATCGTTCTCTCCCATTCCTCTCTCCCTCTCTCTTACCTCTTGAAGATTGCATCGAGATAGCGGCGGAAATTCACGGCGTACCTTGGAATATACGGTTCTCCGTGGAAGTTTCGTCTCGAGAATTCTCCCACTTGCCACCCCCTGACTTTTCTTCGATCCTCTGTCGAGACTATACTTTGTTTCATTTGGAAAGAAAATCTTTTGCATCCCTAGTTAAAACTTTTGTTTTATAAAAGAAGAGAGTTGTGTGCGAGAGTAAGAAGGAAAGGGTTGGCAAGATAATTAAGGGGGTAGTGATCTTTCTGGGAAGATCGGTGCTCGGGAGTAAGTAGGTAGCAAGCTATTTAGGAGTATTGCCTCTTACCGGGCTCATTTCATTAGCGATGCATTGCCGGATGCCGACGGCGCACCAGTCCCCAAAGTCACGCGACCATAATGCTCCCCGGCGCTCGTAAAGGTCCAGGGAGGAAACGAGCCGCGGGAGGCCATTGTGATCCTCGGCACTGCTCGACTGCCGTGAACGTGAACGGTGCAAGTCGGCTCCTGTGCTACCGCGAGGAAATTGGATTTCGGATTAGTTGCCACATAAAAATCTGCCTTCGTTACGCTTGAATATCCAATCGTATGCAGATCGAAGTTGCCCTTGTCGGCTGAGTAGTTGGAATTGTTAGAACTTTGCCTTCATCACGCGGTCTTGACGAATAATAGTTGGAGATCAAATAAGAGGACATTTGTTCTAGTCAAGTCGACTTCCTCCATAAACAATCATATGAAGATTGTGAACCTGAACTAATTCTTTCAGGAACAGTTAAAAACTTTGCCAAATTCTCTCAAGTCCTTGTCGTAGCGAATTTGGAATTATTCACTGCTTCTTTGTCAAGATCAGTACTTACAATGTGCGAGTGAGGGAAGGCAATTGTAGTGCAGTGCGGTTGCTCGCGCAAGTAACGAGACTAATTTGTTTAGACAGGATAATGAGGTAGTCATTAAGAAGAGTAAGGGTAATATCGCGCGCGTGTCCATTCTTTGGACCACGTGACTGCATCCACACGCTGGTCACCCTTTATCCCATAATCTGGGCGAAAGAGCGTGCTGAGAGTTTGTAGGGCCAAATCACCGGTAATGCGGTACCGGCACGTGCCGTTAATGTTCAGGCCGCATTTCGTCCACGTGTACTACATCTGTTTCAACACTCCACTGCTCTCCAGCTTGAGAAGAAATCTTCGAGATTTGGTCCGTTCATATTCATCCGTGTCTTGAATATGTCCGATCGGTGGAACATTAATGTCAGAGCCAATGAAATAAGGTGTTTGGAGGTTCGAGTGTAAGCTCGGACTGCACGACAGTGGTGTTAATTAATAGTCAGGGAATCGAATGGAAGTGGCGGAGGGTGTTACGTCTGGGCGGCTCTCGGCGACCCAGATCTTCCGTTTCGAACCTGCTGTGTACCTGTTCGCACCGCGAACGCCACGTCGTACGTCGTAGGTGAGGACGTACGGCGTCGTTAATGCGTGCACGGAAGTTTTCCTCGTAACTGATACTTGTCTCTGTGTTCTCCAGTTACCGCGGAGGAATGGTACCGCGCCAGGGTACCATGACCAGCTCTCTCAGTCGTCTTACCCGTTCCTCCTCCTCTTAGTACGTCGCCGCCGCCGCCGTCGCCGCCGTCGCCGTCGCATTCGTTGCGCTCGAACATACAATTTCGCGACGCCGCGCCGCGTTGGCCAGATCTCTTGGTCCATGTCGCAGAGTAGCGTTGAGGAAGAAATGAGGAAAAAGTGGTATTTTTCCAATAGAAACTTAAGGGAGGAAAGCTTGGGAGAGATGAAAGCGGCTCTTGAGAGCAAGTGAGAGTAAGGAGAGAAAGTTTCTGGGTGCATGTATCAGTTAGTATGCATTAGAGGGAATCAAGGGCGGGATGGGTAAAGGTTGGCTCGCATGACCTACCCCTCTTGGTGCTATGATCTCGTTACGCGACACCCTCGCCCCTGTGTTTCTCCGTTGCCAGGAACCCCCGGAACTCTGTTTGCGCTCATCCCTTCGTCACTCTCCCGCCACCGCCTCTATCGCGTATAGAAACAGCTCGCTCCCTCTCCCAGCAAGGGCACCCGCGATTCTCCTCGAGGTGCACGTGAATCAACACGTGGCCCGAGGAGATGGGCTTCGATAATAGCTTTCTAGAAAGCTCCTCGCTGATTACGATCGCCGCCCGTTTCCCGGCTACGCTCCTACCCGTGACAAATAATACTAGACAGCTAATTATGCGTAATGTATACCTCCTTCCAGCTGATCACAGCCGCCACTAGTAACAGGTAGTCACTGAAATGAATTACAGCCAATTCGAACCATACATTTCCGCAATAGCCTATGATTTTCTAGCCTTCATGCCGACAAGTTTTCAGCACTAGTTTGATACTAGTTTTCAGTTGAGTTATTAGACGGCACTACTGTCGAAATCATCGTTATCGGTATTACAGGATGCAGCCCGTTTGTTTATCGGAGGGTGCGCGGTGTTTAGGGGACGTCGGGCAGGCTGGGAAAGGGGAGTGTGGGAGGCAACAAAGGGGTTGGGTCCGATCGGGATCGTTGCTGTTTCTCGCAGCCGACACCCCTCGACTATACTCGCTATCGATTATACACCCTCCGCGAGCGAGACGCGCCCGTACAAAACGCGCGCGTTCTCCTCGGGGTGCGCCGAGGGATCATTTTAATTATCCATTGAAGTAATTATAAAAGGGATGGGCGCTCGATCGATAAGTTAAGGAGTATGATTTCCCAAAGTATACGCGAACATACCAACTTCGTCGTTGCATTTCGATTCGGTCCTCTTTATAACTGCACCCGTAATAATGCGTTTCTATAAATTAGTTACTCTTCCGGGATCTGTTACCGAGGTTTCTTCAAGCTTTTGATTGGTTTCGCAGGAATTGGCAAGTTTTAATTATACTTTGGCGAGAAACAAAATATTCCATTTCTAGACTTGATCTCTGGAATATTGTTAGGGAACGTAGAACAGAATTCCTGGGCGAATCTCTCCTGCCTCTTAATTAGTGGACGCGAGCGACGATGGTGAGATGGAGAACGAGAGGGAGGAGGAGGACGAGTCTCCTATCAATGTTCAGGGCACGGGACATAATTGAGTTCTCCGGTACCTCGGGTTCCCCGGTGGCGGTGCTCGAGCGGAAGACACTCGGGCACAAGTCGGTGGTGGGCCTCTGCGGGAGGAGAGAAGGCGCGCGCGCGCGCGCACACATACACACACTGAGAGGGAGACAGGTACACGGACGAAGCGAAGTAGGAAGGAAGGGCAGATAGGAAAGAAGGAACGAAGACAGAGGGAGTGCAAGGTGGAAGGTACGCGAGAAAGAAAGGGGGAAGAGTATGAGTAGCCGCGTCTTCTGGTGGCTCGAGTGGATTCACGGTTCGCGGATGAGTCCATGGGAGGATGGGTCTCGTCCATGAGCTAAACAGAGAGAAAGAGAGAGGGAGAAGGAGTCGAGAGAGGATGCTGCTGCTTCTGCTGGCTGGAAGAGGTGGTGGTAGGAAAAGGAACGGAGGCGGGTAAAGGGGCTCTCACGTTACCTTCGGTGCGGCCAGGTGTCGGGTTACCTCCGACCTCATCTTCCTCCGTGCCTCCGCGGGTTTGCCACCATCGACATCGTCCGTCCATCCGTCCGTTTGTCCGTCCGTCCGTCCGTCCGTCCGTTCGTCCATAGTCCGTACCTCTACGTCTGTCCTTACTCGCGCCTGCCACCCGTTCTCTCGTCTCAGCTTCCCCAGCATCCCGGCGACTTGTCCACCTTATTCCTCCCCCCACGTTTTAAAAAGCTACCGCGAGCGGGACGCGTCGCACAGCGCTGAAAGCACTCCGTTGCCCGGACGGAGAAAACCTCGATGATGATTTTATCGCCCGACACGAACTCCCTGCCGGGCTCGACGCGATAACTCACTGTTCTCTCTCTCTCGCTCTCTCTGAGCGACAGGTACAACGCAAGCACTCGCTTCCGCACTTTCGAGAGGCGCTTTCGTACACGTGTTCATTTGCTCGACAGCGAAGCTCGCCTTTCCAGAGAGTGTATACTCGGATTGGGAAGGCTGCTGCTTGGTTCTCTAGTAGCTCGGGTTGCGAGGACCTTCTCGACAGGCTGATTATAAGTAGCGGCAAAGGTGAGATATTAATGGGTTCGTCAGGTGGCTGTCGTGAGAGACAGATACACGGTACGCCGCGTCGTTGGTAGTGTCGGATGATTCTCAATGCAAAGCTGCCATATCGTTCGGATAAGAGCGATGGATCATGAGGGCACGTTGATCCTTGTAACAGTTAGAACTCGGAGGAAAGAAATGAGTGAGAGGAGGGTGCGCTCGTTAAAATTGATCGGCGAAGGTCCAGACGTATAGTGTCGGAATCGTTCGACTTGGGCATAGTCGGGCGAGGAGCGGCAAGGAGGAGGCTGTGTGCTGGCCCGCTTGCGGGATAGAGCGTCGGAGAAAAATGTGTCGATACAGTTCCCGAGACGGTAGGTTAAGTAAGAGAGTTGCCACATAGGGGCTCGCGGTGGTAATTCAATCCCCCCTGGGCGTAGGTAGGTACGTACTTACATCCAGCTCTCCGCGTACACGCTCCGCAGTACGTAAGATCGGCCACACACCGACACGCCCGCAGCAGCACCAGCACCAGCAGCACCAGCAGCAGCAAGCAAACGTTCATTCTCTTACTCGCTCGCACTGCCGCATCGAGTTCAGTACCAGAGAGGAACCGACGAGCGACCAGAGAACGAGGAGAGATCGGGAGGAGGAGGAAACCGTGGGAGAAAGAGAGCGAATCTCCGAGACACAGCGTGGTAAAGAGAGACGGCTGGAAGAGTGCCACAAAGGAAGCTCACCTCGACACGTAGCCACAGAGGCAGGAAGTTGGGAAAAAATCGTACGAGAAGTTGGCTATATCGATACTGCCGAATCCATCGGCAAAGCGGTGGCTCAAGCGCCCAAGTAGTACAGGCCAATGCTTGGTCAGCCGCTCCACCGAGCTCGCATATTCTCCGTCAGAGAAGAAAGCTTCTTTCCAAATGGAAGATGTATTACCCGCGTAGGATGAATCCTGAGAGAATGAAAGGAGTGCAGTTGCATTCGTGCTCAGAGCTGGAATCCCTAATTGTAAGACGAGCTCTGGCCAGCAGCCAGCAGAGCCGGAGACAGAGCCAGAGCCAGAGTCAGAGAACCAGAGAGACAGGAGAGCGAGGGTTTTTACGGCTCTCTAATTGTATCAAAAGGAGGAAGAACGTCAGAGAGCTCGCAAGCTGAGGAGGAGGACGTAAGCCCGGTGCAGGGAAGACAACGGGGGAGGAAGGAGAGTGGGAGCTTTAGGTAGCGGAGATAAGAGAAGACAGAAGAGAGAACAGAGAAGAGAGAAGTGCGATGCAAGGCGGTGGCGGAGGCGGAGGCGGGGTGCGGGAAAGGAGATGGTGGCAGAGTGGAGAGGCCGTGCACGTAGAGGAAGCTCGCGTTGCATGGCGGCCTCGAGAGAGTACCCAGGGACTCCCACCGACTTGTATGTAGCTGCACCATCGCCATCGCCTCCACCTTGGTCGCCCCACCTCCTTGCCTACCTATCCTCGTCGCGTATCCTGCACCTTCAGGGTGGCGTCACGCTCAAGACGCTTCCGGTGTTAAATTACTCGCTGCCTCTCTCGTTTTCGCTCTCCTACTACGATGACTACTACTACTACCAAGACAACGACGACGGCGACAACGACGAGGACGAGAACGACGACGACGGCGACTTGTTATACTTCTAGCCGTACTTCTCTCATCCTCTTTCGTCGGCGCACCTTGCTATATACTTCGTCTTGTCCTACACTCGCCACCTTTCTCGCCCTCGTCGAGCCAAAGTTCACTGCACTCTTTGCTCCAGTATACCACGCCTGCCAAACTCTATTCCTTACTCGAGGCATTACACTTCGTCCGGGGAATTCGATAATGCGTAGAGCTAGTATTGTTAGGTGTTAAATTGGGGGGATGTATGTATGGAAGTCTCGAGGGTCTTTAGTCATGATGAGTGCTTTCGATAACAGTTGACAATGGGTGATCTATATCGATTTTTTTTCTGTGGTTGAGAAGGGAGTGAACGATCTCTGGTGATAAGGATCGGCTAAGGCATGAAGAGTTCTAGCCTCTGAGTTGGCTTAACGAGCCGGATCTCACGACGTAAATTACAAATAATAAATATCCGGCCGGTGGGTTTATCGTGGCCGAAAGATCGGGATTTCGGGATCGGATGGGGCGCCGGTCTTTCACTGCGATGTGGGCGGGCATCAGGGTCCCTCTTCGGGGCCCCCCACCGACAGGACATCGCGTGGTGCCCCGTTGTTTTACCTGACCCTTTCCCAGCATCCCCCGACACCGCGCACGTCACCTCGAAAAAACAATGCTGCCAGAGGCGCACACCTGACTCGCCAGAAACGACACCTCCAATCTCGTCACTCCTGTCGCCGATTTCTCAAGCCGGCACCAGCCTTTCGCATGGAAATCCCGGTTACCTGCTTCTCGAGGCCGATAAGCAGATAAGCCCGTCGAGCTCACTCCGGATGCGGCCCCCGTAAAAAATTATACACTCAGTCCCCTTGAGACAATGACGTAGGAGAGGCGTGTGCTAGCCTAGGTGTGATTTCTGCAGCCCTCCTCCTCAGGCACACGTCTCCCAAGTGTTATTTCAAGACGAAGGTGGACTCGAATTTAAAAGGCAAACGCGCCACGACCGGAAAAACCTTTCGAGTCATCTGTGGCTCGGTCTCCCGAAAGAGAGAGGCCCACGCGAGTAGCACGCGCGGTAGTTTCGGTCATCGACAGAACGATACACCGGGAGGACAAATTGGCTTATCGATCTCCGCGCCAGGCGACCGGTTCTCCGAGGTACCTCTCGAAATTAATGGACCCGGCCACCATTCGCACCGGCTCCTGCATACTTCATCCTCTATCTCAAGAAGATCCCAACTTTTGGACCTTCGATTTCTGTCCCGAAACCATTGGTATCCATAGCTATAACATTGGTCCCAATCCCGAGATTCTGAATATTATTATATGTATGCTTTTATATTATCTCGTATGATTTATAAATTGATTCTTTGAGTATCAAAACGAATAGAAAACATAAAACTAGTGGCCAAAGTCCGGAATTGTACCGAAAACATTTGGAAACAGCCTCCTGATTAATTGATTTGATCTAATTTCGGTGGTATTTCCCATGTTTTCAAGTCTTCCCGACCTTTTCCGGGGCTGAAATTTGGTGGGGAATGTTTTTTTGTATCAAGGAAGAAGTGATATAAATTCCAGAGCCCTAGCTCAAAATTCATTTTTTTGCAAATTTTTTAAGGTGTACCCCTTCTAAAATTTTCGATTTTTCGAAGGTTCTCGGACTTTAACGAACGCTTGATAAATCGATTGTTTGAGTATCAAAACGGATAGAAAACATGAAACCAGTGGCCAAAGTGCCGGAATTGTACCGAAAACACTTGGAGAACCAATCCTGAATAATCACTTTTATCTACTTCTGACGGTTTCTCCCATGTTTTCAAGTCTTCCCGACCTTTTACGGGGCTGAAATTTGGTGGGGAATGTTTTTTTGTATCAAGGAAGAAGTGATATAAATTCCAGAGCCCTAGCTCAAAATTCATTTTTTCGCAAATTTTTTAAGGTGTACCCCTTCTAAAATTTTCGATTTTTCGAAGGTTCTCGGACTTTAACGAACGCTTGATAAATCGATTGTTTAAGTATCAAAACGGATAGAAAACATGAAACCAGTGGCCAAAGTGCCGGGATTGTACTCAAAACACTTGGAAAACGAATCCTGAATAATTGCTTTTACCTACTTCTGACGGTTTCTTCCATGTTTTCAAGTCTTCCCGACATTTTCCGGGGCTGTAATTTGGTGGAGAATGTTTTTTTGCATCAAGGAAGAAGTGATATAAATTACAGAACCCTAGCTCAAAATTCATTTTTTCGCAAATTTTTTAAGGTGTACCCCTTCTAAAATTTTCGATTTTTCGAAGGTTCTCGGACTTTGACGAACGCTTGATAAATCGATTGTTTGAGTATCAAAACGGATAGAAAACATGAAACCAGTGGCCAAAGTGCCGGAATTGTACCCAAAACACTTGGAAACAGCCTCCTGATTAATTGATTTCATCTGATTTAGGCGGTATTTTCCATTTTTCCCGACCTTCCCGACTTTTTCAAGGGCTGAAAATTGATACACAATGTCAGTATTAGTTAACGATTAAATTATAAAAGAACCAAAGCTCGAGCTCAAAATTTTTGTTGTTCAGAAAAATATGAATGGCCTATTCTTATTCATTCATTCTGTCCACCATTTTTGGTATCACTGAAACAAGTATACATGCGAGTACAGTGATAAGTATTGGAAATGGTGGTCTCCAATATGTGGAGGTACACCCGGTTAGACAAGCAGGCAAGCAGGCAAGCAGGCAGGCAGGCAGGCTGGAAAGGAGGCAGGGAAGCAGAGGGAGGCGGGCAGGCAGGCGGGCAGGCTGGCAAGCACGTCAGGTAGACCAGGTACGCACGCGACGCGGCACGATTCACGAGCGAGGAGACGGCGTGGTGCGTGTGCCTGGTGTTGCGTGCATGCGTGTGTGGATATCGGGTGTGTGGGTGTCGCGGGGTGGCCACCTGTCTAGCGAGGTATGCGCCGATAGCATCACCACCGAGAGAGCCAAACGGAACGAACGCCCAGCGCTAAGCAAAGACAAGGGCGGTAACTCACCCCGACAAATTATAGAGTGGCCAGACACACCACCACCGCGCCGCGTTCCCTCTCTCCGTTTCTTCCTTTCTCCTCCTCCTCCTCCTCCACCTTCTTCTTTGGCTGCTTCTTCTTCTTCTCCTTTACTTCTTCCCTTAACTCTTCCGATCTCGGTGAGATCTTACCCTGTACTTCGAGATTTTCCCACATTTCGTCCGCTCGCACTTGGAGCGTGTATCGGCGCATCTACTATGTCGCTGAGCGGACTTTGAATGAAATGTTGCATGGGGAGATGCAGTATTGCAGGAGTGACACGATGACAGTGGGATACTATGGATTTTCTGGCATAGTGAAAGAGGGTAGAGGGTAGAGGGTAGAGGGCAGAGAGAAGGGCGAGAGGGAGGCGGAATAGAGGAAGAGAGCGTGTAAGGTCAGAGTGAACTTGGAGCGAGCCAGTGAGGCACCTTCCTCGGAGAGTAGGAGGCTCGTAGCATGATCGAGTGTAGTTAGTTCGGGACCTCGGCAGCACGCATCCCA
Source organism: Ectemnius cavifrons (assembly GCA_964023945.1). Classification (NCBI taxonomy): domain Eukaryota; kingdom Metazoa; phylum Arthropoda; class Insecta; order Hymenoptera; family Crabronidae; genus Ectemnius; species Ectemnius cavifrons. The sequence goes on from OZ030386.1 coordinate 11,703,687, forward strand.
AACTTTGATTAAACGAGTCGCAGGGACCCGCGGCCCCACTCATTTGTCTGCCGTCTGACTTTTCCCTTCAGCTTCTACTTCGCTCTCTCCACCTCCTCCGGCTTCTTTCGCTTCGAAAGCAGGTTCACCTCCTGGTGCTGGTAGATCCAGTGCTACCAAGAATCGCGTTGATTCCTTGAAATCAGGGCGCAGGGGTGGCCAAAACTTTCGGCTCATTGACCTTTCCACTTGGTACTGGCGATACTAATCTCGACTGCTCTTGTATCGATTACTCAGCGAGTCAGGTTTCCGGGGGATTCGTCTCCATTGACTGCGAATTCTCTCTTCCTAACCATAACGAGCCACTTCTAATAGAATAGTGCAATAACAGGAGTTAATGGCGTCTCTCCTTCTTCCGACAGTAGTCACTCATTTTGAATGGCAGTCGCGTGGATCGAAACTGGTAGCTCGTCGATGAATACATTTGTAAATCGGACTGAGTGATCAGCGATCGGGTGCTCCGCTCACAAAAGTGATTGCCGTTATCGATGGGCCGGCGATGGGTGTCGGACGGGCGTGGAGGATGCGAAACGCCGCTCCATAAACGGATAATGGTACGCCACCTCCGTAGGGCCCTATTCCCTTTGGAACATCTGTATGGAAGCCGTCTGCGGGCCGTGGATGGCGGTGATATCGGGTTACTAACGTCATCGTTGGCGAAGCGCCCCGAAGAGAGGGACTCGAGCGACGAAACAGAAGGACGGGGACAACCAGGACCACACACGGACCATTTCCACCGGTGCAAACCACCATCGTCCCATCGTCCTCCGCCGGATGTTACCACCACCGACGCTGCTACCAATCGATCCATTTCTCCATCAAATCCATAAAAAATCATCCACCTTCGATTGGTCATAGATAGTTTACGGGCATCACTGATAGCGCGTATATTGGAAGGCGCCACCGGAACTAAATTGAGGAAGAGTGGTTACGAGAAACACTTGGTCTCTCCCACTCTCGGAAAATGGAGTTCGTCCTGATGTATGTGTGTGTGTGTCTGTATACGATTCCTCAGGGGCAATAAGCGTCGCGATGCCAACGGAGGTTTAGTGTGACGGAAGGACGTGTGTACATGCGCATGCACACCAAGTATAAGTAGAGGGAGAGTCCGAAGGAGTGAGTGGAAGGGATCGCATAAAGTAGGTGGACACGGCTGTCCCGGCGAGCGAGCAAGCACCTCGTAGATAAACAATTACGATGGAATCCGCAGATAAAAGGGACAAATTCGAATTCCGAGATTCGGGGCTTCGATAGGATCGACACGAGGCCATCTTCCCTCTCCCTTTGCCAGGACCTTTCCGCATCGTATGCTCGAGCAGGCCTTCTCTCTTCTTTCTTCTCTCTTCCTCTCTCAAGCGTCTCTCCCCGAGGATTCTCACCTCCGGTGCTGAATCCCCCGAGAATCCCGGCCGCCGATTCCATATCGGGATTAATGAGCGGCGTCCCCGAGACTTTTACATCAGCTTTACACGGCCGTATCAAGTGCTATCAAGATGTACGCATACCCCAGACACACGCCCGGCCAACATTACCTTCTCTAGCTGGCGCGTGGAATGCCTCGGATACGTATTATTATTGCGCTCGAAAGTCCGCCGCCGCCACCACCACCACCACCGCCGCCATCGCCGCCGCGCCGCCACTCTGCTGCGCCTGTGTGGGTCATACTCTGTTTACTGTTATTATTAGACCGAGAACTGGGACTGGCCTCAGCCTCCCCCGTCCTTTTCCACGCTGTCCGGCCGCGGTGAGCTCGTGGAAACGAAAAAAATCCTATGGTCACTTTTATATCGAGCACTGCGGTAAACAGAATCGCCTGACGCGCCTGTCTCTCCGCTCCGCTTGCTAGTCAGATTGCAATTCGCACAGTAGAAAATATTCCATAAGAAAAATTCCCAAAGAAATTCTCCTCTTCTCGTGTGAAAATATTATAATCCGTGGTATATTCTTCAAGAATTCTTGCTCGTAGAGAACTTGCTGTCACTTGACTGGAATGCAAGTGTACTTAAGCCGGAGATGCACTCACTTCTCGTATAGGTATACTCCGGCAGCGTAGGCTCGCTCTTATCACGGCACGCAGGCGAATCCCACATGAGGATAACGTCGGTCTCTGTCTGTCTTTGTGTAAGTGGACGTGCACATGCACGTAGACCGGAGTACAAAGGTATCGCATTACTGCGGAGCGACGCCCATCGGTTTCAGATAGCAGAGAACGCACGAAATCGCCTAGCAAGCGCGCACTACGCAAAATTCACGCGTCCCGCCGAATCATTCGGATTCTGACATCATCCTACTCTTATTGGACAATCCTTGCGATCTTTGCCATGAGGGACAATTAGGATTAGTCTCTTTATTTTATAATTCCTTAAAAATAATGGTCGATGTGACGTAAGTTGGTGTAATTCTTATGTTGCATGAAATACTTTTAAGTTGTTCGTTGGTCGGGGCATCATAAGATCAGCCTGGAAAGGCTTAAGGCACGAAAATCGCCGATTTCCTAAAGACAAAGCCGGAAGTTGAAGACGCGCCAGGAGATTTATACTCTTCTGAGTGTCTCTCTCTCTCTCTCTCTCTCCCTCTCTCCCGTTACAGCCCTCGCCCACAGTAGATTATACTCTTTTTGCATCGGCGGCAGCATCCTGTGTACACTTGGATTTATTGGTTATTCGAACAATAAGGAAGTCCTGCTTGACTTCGACCGAGATGTCGAAGGGCACGCTGCACTCGAGCCTCTTGCTTTTTCTTCTGACCCTGCTTTGCAAACGGCATCCTAGTCGAGTCAGCTCATTTGCATACTGACTTTACTGTCTACCGATTTCCACTGGTAAACTAATAGAATTCTACCCTCGGTTAAATCAGCCTTTACTCGAACCTTTGCCATCCTCATCAATTGCCATTGCGGATATTTACACTAATCAAGGCAAACGGCCGCGTGATAGGATGTTGCAAAAAAGGTGCTCGATGTTTATAAACGCAAGAGTTCCAGGCGAACGGATGCGCGCTGGCCGATCGATTTTGTTTCGAGCTTACTGTCAGATCGGTCAGGTAGTCCGACTCCGTATTACGTTACCGAAGGTACGCAGAGAGAAAGAGAGCGGTCGAGCGAGAGAGAGAGAGAAAGAGAGTGCTCGAGAGTAGAGCTCGACGAGTCCGCTCGAGTGCATTCTCCCGCTTTGCCCGGCCGGCATGTCAGCTGACTTTAACTTTGTTTTAAATTAATTAAGCCTGAGGTGTCGAGAGAACCAGGATCATCGCGAAGTGGTGTTCTCCCTCGAAGGACCAGTTGTATGATTTAGATCGAACTAACCATTCGAAATTTATTGTTCGACTCTGTCCGATTACGAGAATCTGCGATTTCTTGATGAAAAAAGGAGGGATGTTACGTATCGGTTGGATTTCGCTGGAATTCTTGGAGTTCGCCTCTTGCCGCGAGGAAAAGGCAGGTGCGCCTGTCCGAAAAGGAAAGCGGCCTCCTCGCATTGGTCCATCCACGGTTTCCATGGACGCCAGTCATCGATCTGCTCTGTTCGCTGTGCTACCTAGACCTTTCTGTTTCCGGCACACACCGAGCATCCTCCAATCCAATGTACACGCACACAGAAATACAAGTCCGGCTTCTCATGCTCATTAAGAGAGTCCTCTCGATGGAGTTTCTAATGGAAGGCGTCCTCAATCGCCAACTAACCTTGTGCAGAGACAAGTACACGTGTGATTTATTCACTCGTGTGCAAGCTTCAAAGTCCCTCGCGTAAAGAGTTGGGATTCCTGAAAGGAAGAGGACACGCGCGTGCGCTCGCGTGTAATTAAGAGCAGGTAGATAGAAATCAGGCCGCCTTTCTTCGAAAGGGTAGTTCCACCACTCGGTATTAAGTACACCGATTCCGCCTTCGGCTTCTACTCATTAAGACATTATCCCTCACAGTACACATACACACGCCGGCCTACTATGCAATCATGTGCGCAGACGAAGGCTTAAATTACTTCTTCTCAGAGGAACCGAGAGAAAGACTTGCCGTCGTAAAATCCGAGGAAGCTCCTGAAACTTGACAGATGCAAATAGGTCGACAGTCTTTTATCTAGTCTTCTATCTGTCTAAATGAGAGTGACAGAAAATGCTCTCATTGGTTATGAATGCCTGAAACGGCTGAGAGAGAGAAGCAAATCCTGGGGTGGAGAGTTTCATTGAGGAACTCGTTTAGGAGGCTTCGATGAGAGAAAGGCGGTGGCGGCGGCGGCGGCAGCGACGGCTAAGAGAGAGATTGTCATGAACGCGATCAGGATTCGCGCCTCGGCGGCGCAGCTGCGATCGAGTTTCAAGAATTCTTCTCTGGTATTACGATATCTTAATGATCGGCCGGAATCCGCGGACTTTCTCGTTTACCGTCTGTCTCGATTACCCCGTCTGGAAGCGAGTCGATCGGTTTGCTTTGACGTCCAAGGCGTACAACACCGGACCGCCCAAACCATTCAACACGGAACGACGCCAGGACACTGCTAACCAAGAGGAGAATTACGTCGAAGTTGTTATGCCCATGGAATATCGCACCAGACCCAAACGTCCTCCGCCTACTAGCAATCGAATCGTCTTCGGAGTCCTTTGCGAAAGACCGCCTCTCAAAGTCACCCGCGAAATGTACGAAGATTACATTCGACGAACTATTGATACGAAAAAAAATCAATATTAAACCTTCCGATTAATAATAATAATTTTTTCTTCGAAATAATAGTGTCATTTGACTTATTTTTGGGGGGATTCCCTGAGATTTTACATAAAGTATTTCGAATGAAGTTAATTGGCAAATATGTTGGCGATTCGTACTTGTTTGTCCGATTGGTAATTGAAGTTGGGAAAGGACGTGCATCTTTTATTCAGTTTGCGCATTCCGTCATCATGAAACATTACTGATCAACTGGTTTCCGACAAAATTCCAAGTTTCCCATCAAACCTTTTCTCGTTTAACCCATGTAACTTTTTTGGCGACGAACCAACCCTTCCTAATTTCTCGCACATTTATTTGAAATCGCTGAATATGTTTCTGTGAGGTGCGGGTGAGGAATTTGTAGGGAAAATGAGTGGTATCACAAGCCGGGTCCTGCAGGACATCTCGCTTAGCCTGCCACAAAAGGGCATTCAGGTATTTAAAAGCTTAATTAATTAGACTAATTAAAAACCCGAATCAAAGAATGGATAAATTGATGAAATTTATTCATTATAGCTATCTTCGTCGCGATTGCATTCGACACCGTCCAGTCGTCGATTCTGGAGTTTCTTTGAGTTCTCGCGAAAGGAAAACGTGCCTTCTGACTTAGAAAAGGTACCTCTCTCTACGAATTCCGCTTCACCCTCGTTACTTGCACCGAGAAAAGCGAGAAATGCTTCGGACCCTGCAGTTTCAACACTTTCGATGCCATCGGCAGTAAGCCTGAATGCAAAACGACCATGCTTCAGTTTCACAACCAAAATACCACAAAAATCTGCCTCAAAATTATCGAAATCTTGCTTGAAACCTGACACTCTGATGTCCCTCTTGGACGACTGTGTTATGCCAAGGAACATGAATTGGAAATTAAAGGGTTACAATACACTTTGTCATGAGAATGCCGGAGACTTCGCATTTATACCGAGTGCATTGAATTCCCAAAAATTGGACATTCTCTCGGAATTAAAGTATCAATCAAAATTGGCTTCCGAAGAACGACAGTCTCTTAGAACAAAGAGTGTCAATCGAACGAAGCAAGAAATGTCACTGTTCGGATCCTGGGCTTTGCCAAGATCACAAAAGGTGTTAGTACGATCGGAAACTGTGACGAAGTTTGATGTTAATAAAGAAAGCGACAAGAGAAGCATTATTTCGGTTCAAGAATCTCAACCTACAATAAAGAACGAGAATCAACAATTGTCTGCGGTAAAATCGACACCTAATGATTTAGTGCACGTTCAATCGCAACGTCCATCCCGTTTGCCCGTTCGAATTCGAAAAGGGTCAGCAAATTTGTCGAAAAACACAGTTGGCAATGCGGGTAAAATTGGAGAGGAACTATTGGCAGAACTAGTGAAAATAAATAGAAGAGTGCCGGTCTGTTATCAGTGTAATAAGAAAGCCAGCGTAGTGTCGGAGGTTCCCACGACAATGAGGCTGCAACCTCATCCTCGAGGAAGTGCGGCGTCCCGAAGTGGAACTGTCGGCTTTGGTCAGCCGCTCTCGGGCAACTCTGGTGACGGCGGATCAAGAAAACCACCGGCGTTTCCTCGCCTACCGATCACTTCCTCCGAGAGCTTCAGTGTCATGAAAGGAAACGGTCAATCAGGACGCAAGAAGTTGGCCACGATTTCGATTAGCAACAAGGCGAACTACTCGACGAAGAAATCCTCCTGCGGCAATAATAACAAGGAAGATGCACCTGCGAGAAAGTCGAAGACCAAGGAAGAATGCAAGCGTTATTGTTGTCCAGGACAGGACGAATATGATTGCAATTTTCCTGATTGTTCGAAAGACAGATCGGCAAACGATTGCAAAAGGCCTCCTATTAAACGACCCAGTTGTCCAAAATCTGAGAATCAGAAGTATGATTCGAATAGCAAGAGATCGAACCATTGTCAAACTCCGAGTCAAAGTCCGGGCGATTGTAACACTCAAACCAGTTATACCGCCGACTACAAGTACGCTCGCCAATCCTCGAAGCGAAACATATTTCGTTAAATGTTCCTGACTGATAAGTATCAGACTAATATTTATAAAGATCACAAATTATATTACATTATTTAATATAGGTACAAAGTTTGCTGCCAAGACGATTGTAGGGACAGAGTTAGGTAGGCTATTCTTCCATAAGGTCACATTAGTATAACGATGTCTAAATTATCCAAAGTATTTATTTCAACAAACATAAAATTCCTATAGAAATTATCAAGTGTGTTGTCCCGACGAAAGATCTGTTAAAACGAAGAATAAAAAGAGCGATCCAAAGTGTCCGCCGCAACCATCGCAGCCCAGGGAAATCTGTACAAAGCCGCCTCCAAACGACGATTGCCGACCAACGAAGTGTCCCGAACCAAGCAATTCCTGTGGAAATAATAATAATCGGCACTATTCCCAATTGGCGAGCGTCCAGAGTAGCTCGAGTTCCAGAAGAGGTACGCGACACTTTTCTACTATCTCGAGTGTCCACTCTACATCGCCGGCTCGCAGCAGACTAGCGGAGGAGCGCATTGTCCTGCGGATGTACGCATCGGATCCATGTAACCCGCCGCCACCGAAGAAAACGGACCCCTGCAAACCTGTCGCCAAGGAGAAGGAAAGGGACCCTTGCAAACCCGCTGCCAAGCCGAAGGAAGTGGATCCTTGTAAACCAACAGCTAAGGTGAAACAATCGATACCTTGCAAGCCGGTCAACTGTGACACGAAGAAGACAAAACCTCCTGCCAAGTGTTTGCCAATTGATCAAGTCAGTGTTCTAAAAAAACAACCATCGAGCTCCTGTTCGACTAGCGAGAAAAGTCCACCGAAGAAAAGCAAGTCTGACGAATACTGCGAAACAAAGAGGCCAGACCCATGTAAAAAATAGTTGTCGAATTATGTCGGAATGAGGGGCATTTCGACGTATTTGTAAGATATTCCTACTTGTTGATCTATCATAGGTAAGGATGCGAAAGTCGGGGAAATTACGAGTGCAAGGGTGGCAAGGGAGAAAGAGGAGACAGATGCCTGCAAATCAAAGGTCAAGACCGAGTCGAAGAAAGATAAAGATCCTTGCAAGCCTTTCTCCTCCTTGGAATCAAAAAAGCGTGGCACTGGTCTAGAACGTGTTATCAGCCCTTGCAAATTGCAACAACTGAAGAAGAAAGCCGCGAAAAATGGTGGTTCGGCTTGTTCGAAGTTCGCCAAGGCATCAGGCATATTTTCCCTGCCTTTCCATTATTTTAATCCGTTGAAATTCTCGAGTGACAAGTCGAAGGACGCGGACAGGCTTCCTCCATTCATCGAAGGTTTATTCGGTGAGGAGGAAGTACAAGAAGCACCGCTGCCTATTCCAATAGAATCCGAGGAGGAAGAGGAATAATATTTACAATAAGAAATAACTACCAAGACAGAATAGCACTATTACTACACTAATGTCCACTAATCCCCGGAAGGCCATCCTGAATAAAAGCATAACGGTGTTCGTCTTAATAAAATAACTAATAAAAAGTTTCGCGAGAGAAAAGAGTGAGCGAGAAAGGGCGAAGGGGGTGAAAGAGAAAAATGCTTAATTCCGCGTGCTGAAAACTGAGTACTTGTAATCCGCTTTCACGCAGGAGCTTTACTCCTTACGATTCCGCTCGATTCCCGACTAGAGTTTCCCGTGGCTGGTGCTGCTGGTGCTCCTGCTGCTGCTGCTGCTGCTGCCTTTCACGAGTTCGCAAACTCCACGGAGACCCGGCTCTCTTATCCCCCGGTACTTAGAAAGCCTAGTATGTACATACATGTTTCTGTAGTGGCAGTGAGTGGTGTGGGGAGAGAGGAGAGAAGGAGAGAAGGAGAGAGCGCAGTGTTAGCGAGTAAAATTCACGTGTCAGTCTGGCAAGCAGTAATGCGATGTCTTTGTATGCCGAGCGAGCAGAGGTGGAAGGCGTGCACGTGAATCAAGGGGTAGCTGGAGGCCCAATTATGGTTTTATTCAGAGCTCGCGACGGGGTGTAAGCCGGGGTGCCGTCGTCGCCATGGAATTTCTGGTGGCTTGCTATGTGCGTAGAGAGAACGTTCTACCTGGCGCCTATCCGCAGCCTTTTTATCGCTGCAAAGGCTAAATGGCCGGTACGAAACGAGAGGGAAAGAGGGAGAGCAGCCTGCATTCGACGAGGAAGGAAATACACACATATGTGGAGAAGAGAATATAAGGGAGAGAGAGAGAGAGAGAGAGAGAGAGAGAGAGAGAGAGAGAGAGAGAGAGAGAGAGAGAGAGAGAGAGAGAGAGAAAGGCGAGGACGTCTCTTGCGGGGATCCCTACATTCTCTTTCCTTCGCCCATAGTTCTTCTCTGTGTACGCCACTTATGGGAACGTGATACCGAGCTTTTCGTTGGATGCTCTCTTGCGTTTTCGCATTGTTGCGCAACCACGTCGTCCTTTCCCTTGTACCTCCCCCCTTTACTGCCGCCGTCGCCGACCCCCCCGCTCTCTGCTTTCCATCTCCTCTCTTTCTGCCACCCTTGGACCTTTTTCCGTCGGACATCCTACAAAGAATCGATGTCAACCCTGATGCTTTGTACCCCCGTTCCTTGCATTCCAGATCGATTCCATAGCTTTTCCTCTTTGGCCTGCTTCTTTCGTATAATTCTCAACTTCCTCTCTACTTTTATTACCTGCTGTTTCGTTGATTGGATATCTGGATTCTTATCCTATATCCGATGCAAATCGAGCCATAGATCATCCACTGTCAAAACATTCGGGCACAGTAGCCGAGCGGCGATTCGTCAAAATTTTTTAACGACTCCTGTCATCGAAGAGATCGAACGCCTCGATTTTACTGAGCACCAAAGAAGCCGAGAAAGGATCGTGCGCATCCCCACGTCATATTACGATGTCAGCGGCTTCATCCTGGACCACAAACCCTCCTGGCCGAGTGTCCAGGATGAATAGTGACTCGACGGGTGGTAGGTGACTACTGTGGGACGTACACAATCCATGAAAATGTCTTGCCCATTGAATCATCGAAGCTGACCTCTTATTTCTTGTCAGGGTGAGAACTGCTATGTCTATGTTGATGTTTGCTGTCACCTGCAAGTAGTCGTGGTTGCCCACAAATATTAGAATACGAAGAGATAAATGTTGTATTCTTCATTTATATTTTCATAGCACACAGAATATATTAATTAATCTTACTCTACGTGCAAATGCTGACCGACTGTACCTAAATATATTTCTATAATATCTTTGAGTTGGAAAAAGTCTCGGATGTTTTTCTTGGGAATCGCGGAAGTTGTGCTTGTGGGAACTTGACGGAAGTTTGATGCTGTGAAGAAGATGACTTTTCGACGCGGATCACACACGTGTTCGCAGGGCAACATGCGAGGGAAAGTTGTCAGTCGGTGGATGGTAGAGCGACGGGATGATGAGACTCGCCGCGCCGAGCATAGAGACCGAAAGGGCTTTCCTTCTTTGGAATTGACGTGCGAGTGGCCGGGAGCTTTGTACACCAGGAAATCTGGTGGACACTCGCATTATTTTAGGAGCGGACGGTTGCCTTGTTTTCCCAGGGACTTTCGCGGTCTAGGAAAACAAGGCGCTTCTTCTTTGCTCCGTTCCGCTTAGCCACACCATTCTTTCCTACTTAAGAACGTTAGAAAAAATAGCTTTGACCGAAGACAAGCATGCCATGCAAATTGCTTAGGACGACAACTGTTTCATTTTTACAATATGTTTGATGGGAAAGTTGGATGGACATCTTTATTATTACAAACGCAGAGAACGGAAGGAAGATTGTAGGGCGGCATTCGAAACAGAAGTTGGATTAAATTTCATGGGAATAATACTTTTGCCATACTTACATACTCACGTCCTACAGGTAGTGCGCAAGTAGCCCGGCAGATAGAATGACGCGCTCTTTCATTCAGCTGCGCAGAGAAATCGTCGTGTCTATCCGATTTAAAATGGAAAGCAGCCCTCGATCGAAAGGAGGACGCATGATTAATTTCCATATGATACAAGTGTTACAATGTACTAAATAGGATAACTCTGCTTGTTGTTTCAGATCCCAAAAACGGTGTCCGTTCCCTGCAACCCTGCTGCTAACGATAAGTCCATCTTAATCCTATTTCCACCAACTTTCAACTACACTGCTCCACCACGAACTTTATTACTCCCACGGGATGGAATCGACCTTTACGGGAATCTCCCTGAAAAATATCCGTATTATCCGGGGATGATTGATCGGACGACTAAATTCGTAAGTGCGTCTTTCAATCGGTCACGATCCCCAAAAATGACACACCCAACTTCCTGCACCCCCAATCGGCTGTGGGAATGGGTTCAAGGACGTTTGGTTATCAAAGGAGGCCGAATGATAAGAGTGTCCGCGAGTGATAGGGTGTTTTCGGGAGAACTCGTTCGGGACGTTCGAGAGATCTCGCGGATCGGCATGCCGCTGGCAGTAAAGAAGGAAGCTGGTACATGTCGGGGGTGTAATGAGGCTTATTTATCGGGCTGGCGGTGGAGAGCCAATGGGAGGGCGATATGGTGGTCGCGGCCATGCCCAGCGACCAATAGAAAGTGGCGCCGGCTGATTTTAAAAGGGGCCCCGCCCCGTCCAATCGTTGCCGGGGAACGCGCATGACTGGGGCCTCGGAGGACGAGCGAGAGTGTGCGCGCGCGCGCGAGCGCGAGAGAGAGCAAGAGAGAGAGAAGGAGAGTGCGGGTTTTGTGCGGGTGCACGCGACCAACGGCAGTACCGTCTGGTGCGCGTCCACGAGAACTCAGCCGGTTTCCTTCCCTTCCTCGTAGCGCGCTGCTATGAGAGCGAGAGGGAATCAACGCACAGCGTACGACCGTGACAATTAAGCCCCGTGCATCGTCCACCCTGGCTCGTCGAACGTGATTATTCAAGAGTCGACCAAGAGTTGCCCGAGTTATGCGGTGGATTGCAACCGGCTGCAATCGACTGCGTACGGACATTACCACGGCTACGGAACAAGCGGGCACCCTGGGGTTCTGGTGAATAGCCCTGCCGAAAGCAGTGGCCCAGTGATTTGGCCGCACTCTTTCGGATAAGATCCGAGAGAAGAGAGAGAAGGGAGAGAGAGGGAGAGATAGCGTGCGCGCGTTCCACGGCAGCGGTGGAGCAGAGGAGAAGAAGAAGAAGAAGAGGACGGAGACGAGGAGCGGACTTTAACGCGCGCGCCCCGTGTGTCCTAATAATAGACGGTGCGCGCGATCTCTCGAGTGTATAGCAGCCGCCGCCTATAAATATACCCTCTATCCGCGGCGGCCCCGTGGAAACACGAGCCCCGAGGATTTCACGGTGTGCAACCTGTACCCGCCGATCGACCGACTCCTTCGCGTACGTGAGAGAGGACGGAGAAAGAACGGCCGTCGAGAGAAAAAGTTTCTAATAATCCCCGAGGGCGAGCGCGCGGCCGGCCTCGGAGGGACAGAGAGAGAGAGAGAGAGTGAGCGAGCGAGAGGGCGGATAGTCAGGGAGACAGAAGCGCGTCCGCGAGGGAACACCTTTCCAAGAGGCTGGCCAGTAATCGGGTCCAGAGTGTACGTCCGGAGTCTGTAATGCGAGACAATCCTGAAAGATAGAGAGCCTATTACCAAGGATTCCTCGATGCTCCCACGCCACTGCTCTCACGGAATCTAGGAGCACCGAGAGCAGAGAGATCAGCATCTCGACGAGCTAGGAAGAGCAGCACGCGTCTTAAGATCGACGGCGAACCGCCGCACTGCAGACACGCACACTCTCCTCTCTCGCACGTACTTCTCTCTCGCCTCGAGAGTACTAAAAATACACCACCTTCCTGCATATTCGACTGCGTTCGCAGGCACGCTAGTGCCAGCGAGTCGCCGGTGTCCGCTGCTGCTGCCGCGATCACCTTCCCCGACCAGCTGACAGCATCCGCAACTTCTACTAGAGGATCCATCGAGTGACAGGGTTGCAACTTCCATCGGCGCATACAGCTTTCGCTCGCATTAGAAGGGAAAAAAGAAAGAGGGGAAAGAGAATTTACCCCGAGATTTGGCTAGCGAAGAAGAGGAGTTACGTTGCTGAAGATTTGATAGAAGGGAAGAGTGTCGAAGATGGCCGGGTGGAAGTCCCGCAGGGATGAATTAGTGGAGGGATCGCGATGATCGGGAGTAATGAGGGAGAGACGCGCGCGAGTCGCCGGGTGGTACTCCTCGGTCAGCTGAAGATCCGCCGTCGGAGCGAGTGAGAAATCAGTGTGTCGTCATCGTGATCCAGTAAAGGCAAGCTCGGCATCCGAGTATACTGCTAGGAATCATCATCGGCGAGTCAGAGTAGAGCGGAGCGTCGGGCGGAGTGTGCTGCGGCGGCCCGTTTTCCGTGTGAATCCGGCGGGGCGGGAGTATCGGCGAAAGTGAGTGAGAAAGAGAAGAGTGCCGGTAAAGCGAAGTGGTTCACTGTGGAGGGTGGCGGTAGCGGTGTGCAAGGGGTCGCGGTGTGCGCCGGGGATGATGCGATGATGGCCTACGGAGGAGCCACCGGAAACGGAGGTGCGATGGGACCTTCTTCTGGTGGTGCGGACGTCCTCGGTTCCAGCGGCGATTACAGTCCACAAGGCACGCCAACTTCTCTCACCGGACACTCCGCTGGACCGGTCGAACCAGGATCTTACGCACCTGGCAGCGCTGCTATCAGCTACAGCCCTCAGGGCACACCAACCCCTCTCACAGGACACTCCAGCGCCTCGGTCGAACCCAATTCCTATGCCCCGGGCGCCAAACCCACCAGCTATAGTCCCCAAGACAGCCCGGCTAGCTCCGCCGGCGGCACCACCTCCAATGGACAACTACCCAGCTTCGGATTCACTCAGGAACAAGTCGCCTGCGTCTGCGAGGTAATTCTCATTGTATCTTATCGTTCGATTGCCGAACTTTGTGCCAAATACATTCTCTTGTGTCATTAATTATTTATTCGTTGATTTTTTATCTCAAGGTTTCTGGAAAAATTTAATATGTTTGCTAAAACATCGATAGACACATGTTTGTATTTCCATAAATATCAGCAGTCTACTTATTATATGATTGTTCTGAATTGCCTGATGTCTGCGAGTTTTGTTCCCTTGCGTCCGTTGCTGCCTTCTTTGAGAGATGTCCGACGGACGACGGACTGCCAGAGTGTCATTGATATTTCGTCCAATTTCGCGTCTTCTCTTCTAAATACGTTGAAATTAAAGGGCGGAAGTCTAACTTCATAGATTGATGAGTCTCCCGACATGTTTTACGAGACGCGGATTTCTTGAGAGTATTTGGTCAGACTGGATGGTTAATAAAGAGGATTAAAGATACCACCGAGTATAATTTATGTGTCCGGCTGACACATGACGAAATTCTCTTGTCCCTGAATTTTTTCTTGCTCTCTTCTTGACCAATCGCGAGCAACATTGTGTCGTGCATCTCGCCAAGATTCATGTGCGCCCAAAGAGCGCTCCTAATGGAGTCCCGGCTGCGATTTTACTGCAACCATAAATTGTTTGGTTCGCGACATTAATGCTCGTGGTATCAAGTCTGGCGGAGCACGTGCCCGCACGTAATTTCAGTGGCCGTTGCGCTTCGAGCGGAACGGTTGACAAAATTCCGTGGAAATTTCATTTTTCTCGATTAGTATGGCAAGCGAAATAAGTCGGAAGACGCGTACATGTTTTTTTATTAAATAATAAAGAGGAACTGGATGTTCTCTTGAAATTGGCAGCATCGGAAAGGCAGGATGTGCATGGTTTGTCAATTAAAAATCGATTGGTGTTAAGAGTGCAGTTGGGGAAGGGTGAGACATGTTCCACGTGCTCCTCTCCAATAGGTGCACGCACACCACGTGTGCATACGTTTAGCTCCTTGCCCACGTCACATGGATTACGCACTGGTCGCCGGTTATTTCGCATACCGCCTACGAAAGTGCATAAGTTGGCCTGATAATTAGCTTTCGAACGGGATTGATTCGTGATGGGAGAAATTGCGAGGCACGAGTACACTTGGTTCTTGTGCTCGGCGATGAGGGGAATGCTAGGATCCCTGGTAACCGGGTGCAATGTGTCATAGGAACGATGATGCATCGCGACACGCGTGAGGCAACCTCGCTCGCGAGGACGCTAACCCGTTGTGCTAAGAGGCCTTTTTTCGCTTCCCCAGCATCCATGGGACGTGGGCGCTAGTTGTCTTGTATCATCCGAAGTAACAAGCGTGAAGCACGGGACTTGAAGAAGCAACGGAATCGAGAATCCCTCGGGAAGGGTTACCCGATGTCACTTGGTTCCTGCTAGTAGTTCGATTAGCTCTTCCGAACAATGTGTAAAATCAGACGGTACATCTTCAAACGACACGAACTTATCGAAGGAATTATTCCGTAACATTTGGAAGTTGATGGATAGTCGAGCGATTCTTGAATCTTACGATTCTTGTTACGCGAGTGACCACTTGTGAAAAGGGAGCGAATTAATTAATATCGTCGAGTCGAGAATTCCCCTAACATTGTTAACGAGAATGGAGGCTGGTCTGTCGCGTTCTCGTGTGTGCTCCCTTTTCACGAGACGAGAGAAAGGAAGTAGAGATGGAAGCATGTAGAGGAGATAACGAGGGAGGAGAATTTCTAGCGAGGCAATACAAGATACACTAGAATAAGAGGAGATCGGGATGAGTTCTGCCGACTAACAGTGTGCCCCCCCTGTCTATCGTCTTCAAGGCGATGGTGTCGTCTGTCCAGGTTCTCCAGCAGGCAGGCTCCGTGGAGAGGCTCGGCAGGTTCCTCTGGTCACTGCCAGCGTGCACCAGGCTGCACCGACACGAAAGTGTCCTGAAGGCCAAGGCGATAGTCGCCTTCCATCGTGGCCACTTCAAGGAGCTCTACAGGATCCTCGAGAGCCACACTTTCAGTCCGCACAATCACCAGAAATTGCAGCAACTCTGGCTGAAGGCTCACTACGTCGAGGCTGAGAGGCTCCGAGGAAGGCCCCTTGGTGCAGTTGGTTAGTAATCCCCATTCAACATATCCAGTTTAATAATTCTTCAAAATTTTAACGGCTTAAAATAAGAGACTTGTGAGAGCTGTGCTTTTCTTTGATTAGCTGACTCACAACACTCGAGAGAGAGAGAGAGAGAGAGAGAGAAACGAATAAGTACGATAGCTCTACCAAGTGATTTCGCGCGATGGACCCTCTGCCAGTTTTATTTCTGGTGTCGGCATCGCGACTTGTAAACAGGAGAGGAAGGCGCGTTTAACGAGCTGACATTCTAATTAGATCCTTCCATTCGCTCTCGCGAACCGATTCCCGTCACTCGATCCCTCCACCTTGTGCTAAAACGAGACGAGGATCAAACGAACCGGCCGATCTCTCACTGGCAAAGTAGTACGCGCGTGTCCCGCTGTCATTTTCTCCGGCAGCTCGATACTCTCTTAATTAAATCATCATCCGAGTTCAATCGCTCCGAGTTGATTATCATACTCAATTTCGAACGAGAATATTCACTTAAACTGTCGACGCATCTTTATTCGAGGACAGTTCTTCAACTCGACGATGATGGAGTGTTTCTTTCCTATTCTGTGCAGGGAAATACCGCGTTCGCCGTAAATTCCCTCTGCCACGAACTATTTGGGACGGCGAGGAAGTGTCCTACTGCTTCAAGGAGAAGTCGAGAAGCGTACTGCGCGAGTGGTACACTACGAATCCGTACCCCTCGCCACGGGAGAAGAGGGAACTGGCTGAGAACACGGGCCTCACCACCACGCAAGTGAGCAATTGGTTCAAGAACAGGAGGCAACGGGACCGAGCTGCTGAGCACAGGTAATTAGAGGGTCGAATCGACCCTTTTATTACTCCCTTATTCCTCCCAGTAAGGGAATGTTTAATAAATTTTGTTGGAATTCAACGAGAAATACTAAAAACGTATCTTGATGTATAAAAGTTGTGGATCGCGTGATCCGGCTTCTCGCGAAAATGTATTTTTGTATAAACTTTTTTCGGGGACGGCCTTGTTAGTAGTGAATCGGTTGGTGAGACGAGTTTCGCCGTGAGTAGCGCAGCCGATATCCGTGGAATCCTCGGAGCGGAGCGAAGGCGGTCTGGCCTCCTCGAGGGCGCAAGCGTGTAGAAGTTTCGTGTTGTTTGGAAGGTCGTTGCTCCAGATCCGATTTTAGAAACCGTCGGACGCAAACTCTCCTCTCCCGGCAGCGGCCCCACAGCCACGTAACGCGCTATGCACCCTCTGTTCCTCGTCGCAGACGACGCGCGTCTCGCATACCACTCATCTTTTGCTCTACCTTTAATCACATCAGTTCCCAACACCTACGCATTGCAGATTCATATGTTTATGATACCAAATCGCGGAGGTTTACTCATTGAAACGATAATTTGGAGGCTTGATTTTATGGGGTAGTTATAATAATAGGAGGTCGACAAAAGGGTGTTCTCCAATAAATAGCGAGGACAGTGTGGCATCCGGTGGTTTGCTCGATTCGGTGGTGTCCATCGATGCGAATCGTGGTCGGGATGGACATAGCGGGGTTCTTCTGTGACGAGGAAAGCAAGGAGAGGATTGCTCGCGCGCGGCCGTTCCGAGAGAGTTTCGCGAGGGAGGAAGTGGGAAGCACCACCGTGGCAAGGCCAGTACACACAGAGAGCGAGAGGCACCACGTCACGCCACGGGGAACGTATCGAATTTCTTATGGCTTCTGTGTATTCCCATGGACACACGACGTAGACCGGCTGGAGAGAGAAGGAGAGAGGTCAGAGCAGAGAGAAGCGGAGCGAGCGAGCGAGAACCGCTCGTACATATACGCTCCTAGTGGTTCCTACAGTCCTATCCGATGGCTTTGGGGGTATCGTGGATATGCATGGCATCATTCGCGGCATATTAATTACAGGAAATCCCACAAAACGTCCGTGGGCCCTAGCCAGGCTCCCCATCGCACCTACTAGTTCGCATCTGACCAGCCTTCCTCCCTTCATGCTCTCCCCCATCAACCCTGACACTATCGATACCGAGGAGAGACAGAGAGTTCGATGGTTACGACTTCCGTCTTCTTGAGAACTTCTCTCACCCACCCCTCCTATCGGTGTCCTCTTTCACTGGCCACGTCAACTAATCGTCATTCTTCTCAGTCACTCAATTAACAGGATAGCAACTCGAGCAGTAGTAATTACTCCATTAACTCTCGTGACACTGATACAATTAGATTTGAAATTTTATGACGAGGTTCGGTTAGTTTGAAGGGCGGCAATTCTCTACGTTGAAATTTTCAATGCTTGTTGCGTCCTTCTGCGAGTAATTTGGAGCAAGGGCCGACGTAAATAAGAGTTGAATCGCGCGTGCAGGGGCGGAAACACAGCTCTGCTAGCTGGCCCCTCGGGACTGGGGCGTCTCGTGGGCGTCGGTGCTCGGCAAAAAACGTTCAACACCGCCTGCAACCGAGAACATCTCCCACGGGAGCTCTTATCGAGCGATTTAACAGGCTCGTTTCGATACGATAGGATATATGCCATGCCAGACACCGCTCGGTCGATATAGATTTCGTTAAACACTGCTCCAGAATCTCCCTTAGCAATGACCTGCTCTCCATAAGATTAGATGACCTGGCTCGATATTAAAGTGTCCTCGTTCAATTTTTCAGTCGATTTCCTCTCTGCATTCTTGTTAAATCCATTCAAGTCACTCTTCCTCAATCTGTCAGATTGGTCATTATTTCGAAAGATGACGAAAGAACCCATTTAATGATTTTTATATATATTATACAGCGATTTAAACCGTCTTGCTAAATAATTACTGTGGGATTATATTGTTTAACATTCCCTCTTATGTAATACTCGACGAATGCGTTGCGTGCGTCGACAGATAAGGCGGCGCCGCGACGGCCAGCCGGGATCAGCAGCTTTTCTTCCATCAACAGCTTTGTTCCTCGGTTTGCGCACGTTTCCGACATCAGATATCAGCTTCGTAGAGCAGAATCTCTTGTCCTTGCTACCAGTAAGAGCAGAGAGAGCGCCGACACGAGGTGCTGCGATTGCAATTTTACTGAGGGATGCCACAGTTATCTACCGTGCAACTCCAAACAGTCGCTCGAGGCTCGAACGTTGTCGGACTCGGCTTATCGCTCACTTCTCTTACTATGTTTTACCTTCGGGGAAGAAGGCAGAGTTCATCGGTGATGGAATGAACTCATAAATTCGAAGTAACGATTCAGATTCATTAGTAAAGTCATTGAAACTAATACTTTGTCGAAGAACCTGAAATCGAACAGTAGAATTAAACTACGATCGGGTAACGCGGTCGCCCTGATCTGCTGCGTTTCGTTGATTTTAATCAAGCCGTTTGCCTAACAAATACGGCGTGTGTACAAAAAAATCGGGCGCGCATCAAAACAGCAAGCGGATGGCTGATATTTCTCTCGGCCCTGTCTGTCCCCAATTTATAGGATTTCCCAGATTTTTTTTTTTATCCGCACTCACGACTCGTTTTATCACTGGGGGTTGGCACAATGAAAAATATACTGTCCGCTCTCGCCTCGCGAGCGCATTTCACTCACTCTTTTTTTTTCCTACATGGGGTTCTGCGATAATGGATCGTCCGTGGAGCGAGGCTTAAAAATATCACGAGCGAAGTCACCCAAAAGTATCTAGCATTTCTTCTGTTATACACTTCGGTTGAAAATAGCCGTCGGCCCAATTTATGAACCCTGGAGAATACCTATTATCGCCTAGGATTAGATTCTTCACCCGATTTAATCCTAGAACAACTCAACTCTGCAGTGAAAGTCAGTTGGAATACGAGAAAAGGGGTTGAGAACAACAGCACGACATTCTCTCTCCCTCACTGTCCGAAAATAAACAAAGCCGGAAGAGACGTCAACTGTTTTTCAGGCACGCGTTCCGCTTCCGCTTTGGGTCGGAGCGTGGATGAGGTTCACGCATAAATAGACCAAGTTCCTCGCACGAAAGTGCATCCGAGTCTTTCGGCTTCAATTGGGAAGAATGTCCTTCGCGTTTTCAATGACAAAATGGTTTCATTTTTCGATAGGATTTTTCGAGGAATTTTTATCGCTTGGGTTTGGAAAGGGAGGAGGATTTGTTGGTAGTGGATGTCTGATGCGGTGGATGGATAGGTTGGTTTGATAGACGCATAGGTGGCCTCTCCTCAGTAAGCGATGGATGGAAGAGACCGCACTGCTGCCAGCAGGCTCTCAGGGGTCGCGGTAATGGCTCTGTCGTTGTTCTCCAGTGTCAACAAAACATTGCTAATGTACCCTACACCCCAACCGGGAGACTCCTCCTCTCGACACGCCGCCCTGCTCTCGCCTCACCCTCCCTCTCGTCGCCAGCCACCCCTGCACAATGAATCTAACCCCAGAGAAAGCAAGAGGGAGAGAGAGAATGGCGTAGCTATCCATCGAAGATGGAGTAGATGTGCGTTATTTCTAAGGCAACCTTAACGTCTCTCCAATAATCGATTTCACAAAAATGCTCCACTCCCCGAAGACTCGATAAAGATTTCATATTAACCTAGATGAAATTACAATTATCGAACGATTCCTCCCAATTGTCGAGGAAACCATTAATACATCATTTGGATGTCGAGGTGTGTGTCAAGGGTTCACTAATGACTCAATCCAATTTCACAGTTTCGTGAGTCAGAGAGTCGACTCGACACTCCACCGAGGAATGTCCTCGACGGTGGCTGGCGGTAAAGAGACGGGCGGCCACTTGCTTTTGCTATTGCTATCCATCAGATGATCTGGCCGCGTGGATTAGATTAGATATGTCCCGATGCGGTTATGCACGCTCGATGGGTGGAGCGCGCAACGCCTAAGCTCTTCTCAGCCAGAGAGATCGCTTTTGTTTGTCGCTCATTACTTTATCGGCCTCGTAGCCATTCTGACGACGACGTGTGTGCGTCAAGTTCTCCTCGTCTTTTCCGCGAATTCCACTCGGCCCTCCCCTCGCATCACCAAGCCATTAACCGGAAGTTTACCTCGCGCACTCCCAATTGATCGATCTCAACTTATACTACTCCTGCCTGATATTGAAGAATACTCGAGTGAATTCATGGAGGATTCAGTGATATCTACCAAGCATAGAAACGATCTCATTACCGGAGATGATAGGAACATTTGAGAACCCTTTGGAAGACGTTGCAGTGAAGGAAGTTCACTTGTATCAAGCTTTTCCTTGGCTTTTCCTCGGTGGCGGTTGTTATCCTTCGGGGGAGGTCTGGATAGTTGGTGCAATTATGTTGCGGTTCTCGGGACCGATCGCAATTAATGGACACCCGATATTTAAGTTTAATTAAATTGCGATGCACCGCTTCTCGGGTTACCAGTGCCGGTGCTGCCACGGTGGCTGTTGGCAGGGGCGGCGCGGGGGTGGTGAACGGGCGAGTAAACGCGTGGAAGACGAAGACACGTAAAATTGAAGTGGACGCGAGCGCGAAAGAGGGGTGGCTCGGGGGGGAGTGAGAGTGAGAGTGAGAGTGAGAGGGTGCGGGAGGAAGGGAAAGTGGAGAGGCGAAAGCAAGCGGAGGGCACTTCCCGGATGTGGAGAGGGACAGATGGGAAAAAGGGAAGGAATGAAGTCAGTGTCGAGAGGGCGTAACGCAGGGCACAGGGAAAGCCGTGGCCAGTCGGCTTCTCTCACTCTATCCACGTCTCGTCTCGTCCTACTCTCTCCAGGCTTGCTCGCAAGGGTTGCACGGGGGTGGCTGGCTGCGCCAATATTGACTCTTTCTGAAAACCGGCGGCCCAACGGTGACAAAGAGGGTGGCGCTACTTTGCCGGAGCTCTTTCATATTGCTCGTACGGCGCCCCAAATTTACCCATTCGCTCGTCGACAATTCTTCTTTTCCATCCGTTCCATCCCCCATCTAGTTTCGAGTGTCGATGCGTATGGAAAGTAATGAAGGGAGAGTTACTCATCTCAATCATCTTATTCGGAGGCGGACGCAGGCTGAAATTTCACGTTCTCTAAGATCTACAAGTGACATTTCCTCTCAGCGAAGGGTGAAATAACTGTCGTCGCGCTAAGTCGATTAATTTACGCAGCACGACCGAACCAAGGGAGAAAAGATGGATGTTGTTGTAGGAAGGCTGAGGAGAGCGTTGATGAATCGATGCTCTGGCCTGTTATAGAGGCGAACTCTCCGGGGCATCGGTGGTGGCCGCAGCCGGTAGCGTGGGTCGCCACGACCACGACTCCCCGACACGTCGACGATCGCGATCGATTTCCATCAAAGTCGATGCCGAGCTTCGATACCGATCGACTTCCATCAAAGTCGAAGACCTCGCCCTCTTCCAGCGAGCGCGCCAGAAGCGCGCGCTCACGCTTCGCCCTCTCTCTGCTCTCCTCGGCCACCGCCGCTCTTCTTACTCCCGCTCTCCCGCTCTCCCGCGCTCTTACGATCGCGCGCCACTGCCGATGAATCACGTTGTCATTCCCGTTTGTCATTCGACTCTAATCCATCGTAATTTTGCCACCGCGAACCCTGGACCACCGTATACGCCGGCCGAGAAATCCCAATCGCTTTTCGAGCTAATGCACTCTGGGAACATTCATTTTCTAATCTGAACCAGTATGGATAGCGAGGTGAATTCTTCAGTGGAATAGGTGGTACAGCGATGCCTGAAGGAAGTGGTGGCTCGCGTTGAAGGACAGCTACGGGAAAAGGGTGCAACGGAGTGCGAATGAAGATGCGTTCGGGTCAAACTGGCAGGGACACGCATTCGTTGAAATGGTTCTCGTAGCAGCGACGTGGCCCCGAAATAGCTGCGAGTACAGCCGGCGTAGCATTGCCTGGTTTACGGTTACCGCGTGCACGGTGTCTGGGCAGCGTGTTCTGCGTATCTGAAACCAGAGAAGCCATCTCGTCACCGTGTCGCGCGCGCTGCAACATCCGCGCGCGCGACACCGTTGTGCGAAAAAGCCTGCAAGCCGACGATTCCTGCGTGCCTCCGTCCCACTGCCGTGCCGCCTCCAACACAACAGATCGACAGACAGCGCACACCACCGGCCACTCCACTTTCCCGTCCTCTATGCGCTATGTCGTTTCATCCGGTTCCGAATTCTCCGCGTCTCGATGCACTCGCCTGCCACCTACACAACCAGTTCTCTCCGAATCCCAAGACACAAGATACATATAGTCTGATTCTCGAGGGATGCTGCGTCGCGACCTTAACGTCAATCAGGCGACCTCGCCACGGCGTCGTCAACGTCGGGTTGTCTCAAAGGCCGCGTCAGTTCGTGGGAAACACCGCGCCGAAAATAGCATCCCCCGAACTCTCTAGCGCATGTGGAAGCCCTGACATAATCTCTGTCATTCGAGGACCGCGCATATTCGCCAAAGGAGCTTTTCCCCAAGCTTCGATCAAGCCTCTCGGTGTAAAAGTAAGAGGTTGGGAGAAAGGGTTGTAATAGAGAATTGGGTCGTCGGCGGCACAGAAACATCATGGAATAATACTTCCTAATTCGAGCAATCGGTCTTGACAAAGCATGCGTTTAGAATCGAAATAGGCTGGCTGGTGTCGAGGGCCGAAATTCTGTGAATATGCTCGCGAGGAGGCTGCGAGGAGGCTGCGAGGAGGCTGCGAGGGCTGTGTCCCGTTGATTCGAGGCCTTCTTCGAAGGGAAAGGGAGCAAGGGTTCTCCCGTCGGCCATGTTCGCTGGCCTCAGCCATTTTCGGGCACACGCGCACAAAAAAGGCGGGTAGGGCCCTCGGTGGAAACCGCTTTAAAGAAGACCACGTCAAATCTGACAGGCGAGGAGAAGAAGGGGCCACATATGGGCACGCAACGACCAAAAGGGGGCCCGCCTCGTACATACACACATCGTCGTCCGGTGCTGCCGTTGAAAAAGAACAATCCTCCTCATAGGCCTCTCCCTCCGATGCCCGCTTCTCTCCCTTCGTCCGTCTCCTCTTCAGAGCGCCTCTTCCTCCACAGAGTTCCTCTTCTTCGGCGGCCGAGCGACCACTGAACAGCGGGCATTCATTCATGCACGCATTCCCAGAATGCCCACTGGCACACGTGAGCAGCAGTGCGACCTCGCATAGACGATGCACTCATTTCCAGTCTAACCGGAGCAGACTTCCCTGCAACTGTATCATTCTACTGCATAGCTCTTTGCTCTCACTGCGATCACACCTCTTTTTTTTTTTCTTTTTTTTCCTTGGAGAACTTTCCAACTGGTCGGCCACCAAGGCTAAGCAAGCTACCAACCAGCGTGCCTCGTTTTGTTCCTTGGGAAGGAAGGCATAGCTGGCGAGCGGGAATTCTTCCGTGAAGTTGGAAAAATCGTTACGGGGTTGGGTTGCGGTGTCAGGTGGCAATTGGTATCACGACCTTGAGACAGTGGTACCGGCGGCCAATTTCCTTGCGCTGTGGGAACGCGACGCGACGCGACGCGGAAGAAACCCGTCGGCTAGGGTGACATCTACGCACACATGTCGACAGCCAGCCATGTACCCGGATTGCGCACGATTTCCTTGAGTGTCTTTCCCGAGATTTCGCGTCGCAGCCAGTTGCACAACCTCCACGACACCAGACAGATTAAACCTGCTACCTCGAGGCTCCTCGGCACAGTAACATAAACGGTCCAGAACGTCCAACTCGTAAGGGACAACAGGGAAATCACCGTGTTCATGCAACCCTTCTTCTCAGTGACAGCTCTCCTCCACTTGTCGTTTTTATTACTCCCGCTTTCGTTCGCCACGGAACGTTTGGACTTCATTGTTCGTTACGAAAGCAGACCGCCCGCCACTCCGCCCTCCACGCTTCTCACTATTTTAATAGCGAGGATTTCCGAGCCACCACCGGTGATATATATTTCACTTAATTTATGAACTGGCCACCAGCTCCTCTCTTCTCTAAATGCAGTAAGTCGTATTGCAGACTCGGCTGAGCTGCGAGAAATAGCCCGTGCACCACCAACCCAGACTTACTGCTTAGACCTACCATTCTACTGAATCTTCTACCCAATCAGATCTATCTTTCAATAGATCATCTTATCGTTACAGAGACTACTGATTCTCCTATTTGCGCGCTATATAAATTTTATACTTTCCAATCATAGTTCCATCTCCTCCAAATCGAAGTGGCCTTCCGCCCTTCTTTAGAACGAAGTCGAACCTCTCGACGTTCACATCCGGTAGCCTTTCTTTTCTCATCCGCCCTCTTTCGGGATGCATTTTCGTAGGGACACATGTACTTAGGTGTGGGCGGTCGGCGTAGCAGCTATCATAGGTGCACGTGCATGTGGGACACGCACACCTTCCCTTAAACGGTGTCGAGTTACTCTTTAGCCGAGAGACAGAGCGCAAAGCTTATGTAAGTACGTCAAGAGGCTTCGATCTTCGCGTGGTACCACCGCCTAGCCCCTTCGCCTTCCTCTACCTCCTCCTACCGCCTTCTTTATTCTTATTAGTGTCGTAAACAACAAGGTAAAACAGAGAGAGAGAGAGAGAGAGATGTGGTAGGTTCGGTTGGGCGTTTTCGAGAGCCAGTGTCAGGAGTACAATGTCTCGTAAGCTGCGTGTATACCGGCAAGTTGATGCGTGGGGCTTCAGCCCTTGCGCGAACTACATACTTCGACGCGAAGTGCCGAGACCTCGATTCATTGAGCGAGGTTCAAGGATTAGCGGGCGATTAGGAGTGTTTTATAAATGCCACGCTTCTCACAATTGAGTAGACAGGCTTGATAAGTGACTGGTACTTTAATCGAGAGTGGATTACAGCTTGATTGACTCGAACGTATTCGACACATTGTCAATACGTTCGGTATACGTTGATCGGTTATTTTATTTTTCAATATTGCAGAATTTTGTAATAAACGATGTTGTTAATTGTAGTTGGTTTTAATGAATCGAGGCATTGATCAAACAGTGTATCAGTAGGGCAGTGATACATCATGAATTCACGTATAAGGGGAGCTTGGGCAGCCTGATTTACACCGTATTCTGGTAATACAAGTGAACCGGTCTCGCTCGTATTTCAATTGGCGATATCTCGAGCCGGCCGTCTAATCGCATATCCCCGGCTCATTACCTCTTACGAATTGATACAACCCGATGACATTGCTCTGACTAATTGCCGAGGGAAAGAGAGGCCAGGAGAGCGGAAGGTGGATGCAGCGACGAAAGCGGCGAGCAGTCTATCGGGTTTCAGAAATTTCGTGCGGAATGCTGCACGAGCAGATAGACGTTCGATGAGATTTATGGCTTTCGTCATTTGCCTTACCTTACGATCGAGTGAGAAAGAGAGTGAATGTCCGTGCAACATACCGCGTGGCCATTTTGGCAGCAAAATCGACTTTTCCTGGCACGCGTTCTGACATACTCCGTGCAGGTCCTCGATATATGCGAGCCTCTTGTCGATCCCTGTCAAATCTTCCTATGAAATGAGCATTCCCTTGCTCGACCATTCATCTCATCAGGTTCCACCTATCGCAATAATTCTCCCGGAGCCTACTATTTCTTCTCCGCGCTCCCGGAATTTAGTTATTCCTTCCTACCGAAGCTATCCCCCCGTTAATCTTCGGCCTCGGATGATCAAAGACGAATTAGTGCGTGTAATTGATGCCGGGGACATTTTTTCTCTCGCGAGAGGCGTGAAGGAATCACGGTATCGATGGAGAGAGCGATCGAGGAGATCTCGCTCGAAGGAAGGTCGCTTTATGGGTGTTCGTCGATACAGATTTCCTTGACTGCGACTCCCTCGCTTGCCGTGTAAGACACAGGATGGAACCAGTGAACTATCGGTGGCAGGGAAGAAAAAACAGAGAGACTGACAGAGTGGCAATCGACGAATGCCAAGGAGATATGTCCATCCGCTCGTGTAACGTGGCATCTACTCCCCAGAAAGACTACCGAGTGGCAGGTTCACCATAATCCGGATTAAGGAATTCCGAAACACCGAAAGCGTTTTAACGCGAGCCTCGCGCTCTCCTATTATCCCATGGGATCCTCGACACTCACAAAGAGAGAGAGAGAGAGAGTTTACCTGCCGCAATCTTGTCCCGCTGTCACACACGCAATAACTATAAATTAGCGGTTGATTCTCCGGCGAAATTAAGTGGCGTCGGTATTTTCGCCGCGTGACGCTCGTCACACTGTAACCTCTGTCTACTTCAATTACTGCAGGCGTCCCAGCAAACTCTCTCATCTAAGAATCCTCTGGCGTTTCCATTGAAGATGAAACTGTGGGGGTTTCCAATCTCCAATAGATGATTGGAGTATCATAAAAAGAATGTATGTTGAAGAGTCGCAGATGCGCGAGAACGGTAGTTCCATGCAGCGTTGAAATTAGGGGGCTGAAAGATAGGGTGGCGGTCCAGGGATGATGCTGGCTGCTGCGCGGCTGTGCAACAGGCCAGGTAAAGGGAGAAAAAAGAAGCTCGGCTTGCTTGACCGCGGAGGTGAGCTGGAGTTTGTAAACAGAGGCTCGCGCGGTGTGTACACGGTAGGCTGCCTCCCCCATTATTTTAGGCCGAAGAAATTCTTTCCTATCTGCTTATGGAATCAGCTGCCGACGATGGTCCCTTCTTCTTCTCTCTCGGCGCTTGCTTCCTCGACGTGCTCACCTGCCGGCCACTCGGGATAGACTCTGCCTCCACGACCCACCAGCCCAACTAACGGATACTCTCTCCTTCTCTCTCTCGATCATTGGCTGCAGCACTCTTTGGGAAAATCCTACAGGACCCGCCATGGGGCCCCGACAAACGAGCCAACAACCGATTTTCAATTTGCTTCGACGCAAAGCTCGTAGTTTGCCTTCCTGCCTTCTGCCGGATGGAAGTTCCAGTAATCCGCCGACTCTCTGACCGTGCGACCCCCGCGGACAAGAGCTTGTCGATTTTCTGTATTAATCTGTGTACCCTTCATGCAGAAGTCACATTCAGGCTTAGTTTTTGTTCTTTGTTCTTTGTAAATCAGGCATGTAATTCTTGAGAAAAGAATCCGACAGGTACCAAGGTATTGAGAATTTCTTAGAACGACTCGAGTTTACCATGTCTCGACATTTGCCAACTTTGACCTTGAATTTCGTGTTTACATCTCACGTAAACACGCCAGACGGTGAATTGTATAAGAAGATTGTCGGAGGCCACCAACGCGCTCCCCCTTTTTCCCGACGTTTCTCTCTAACGAGTCTAATAATATTGTCTCGCATTTCTAACATGCGGCGACGGAGCGCAATCGGATCGCATCCCCGACAAGAATAGAAGCCGAAATCTCAGATCTCTTGGCGCGGGCCGGCAGAGTGCGAGTGCGAGCCGGCTCTCTTCACCGGCCACTCACTGCCACGAAGATCCAGGATGTCTTCGTATCTTGTCTCTCGAGAGCGCAGCCTCACCACTCTAAGCAGTCTCTATCTTCGCGACTCCCGTACGGTTTTGATAGATCGCTGTGTCCTCCCGGGTGGTGATGCTGCTACGCCGACAATTATTCCAAGCTCGCCTTTGCACCCGCTGCCCTCGAAATTCCGATCCTCTTTGACGCCCGGTGCCAAACAGCCGAGTAACAAGCCGCCTTAGTCTCATAAACTACACTGCTCGTTCTTGCCATCGAGTGCTAGTCCATCGACTGCTAATGATTCTACAACTGCATACCTTTCTGAATTGTTCAAGCAAAGAATCAGTGGCGTAGAGGCCAGAATTCTACCGAAAACACTTGGAAACAGCCTCCTGATTAATAAATTTCATCTAATTTCGGCGGTATTTTTCACGTTTTTCAATCTTCCTGACCTTTTCCGAGGCTGAAATTTGGTGGAGAATGTTTTCTTGTATCAAGGAAGAAGTGATATAAATTCCAGAGCCCTAGCTCAAAATTCATTTTTTCGCAAATTTTTTAAGGTGTACCCCTTCTAAAATTTTCGATTTTTCGAAGGTTCTCGGACTTTGACGAACGCTTGATAAATCGATTGTTTGAGTATCAAAACGGATAGAAAACATGAAACCAGTGGCCAAAGTGCCGGAATTGTACCCAAAACACATGGAAAACCGATCCCGAATAATTGAGTTTCGTGGTTTTTCCCATGTTTTCAAGTCTTCCCGACATTCTCCGGGGCTGAAATTTGGTGGAGAATGTTTTCTTGTATCAAGGAAGAAGTGATATAAATTCCAGAGCCCTAGCTCAAAATTCATTTTTTCGCAAATTTTTTAAGGTGTACCCCTTCTAAAATTTTCGATTTTTCGAAGGTTCTCGGACTTTAACGAACGCTTGATAAATCGATTGTTTTAGTATCAAAACGGATAGAAAACATGAAACCAGTGGCTAAAGTGCCGGAATTGTACCGAAAACACTTGGAAAACCAATCCTGAATAATGACTTTTATCTACTTCTGACGGTTTCTCCCACGTTTTCAAGTCTTCCCGACATTTTCCGGGGCTGAAACTTGGTGGAGAATGTTTTCTTGCATCAACGAAGAAGTGACATAAATTCCAGAGCCCTAGCTGAAACTAAATTTTTTCATGATTTTCGTACCCCTTCTTATTTCCCGATAAATTTGCCATCGCGCTTGCAGGCCGCTGCTGCACCGGTGCAAGATGAGATGGTATCGGCTCGGGCGATTCCACTAATTCGCGTCTAAGTTTATATCGCCGTGGCCGTGGATGAGCCGCACGGTGCCCAGGGTAGATAGGATCTCCCTTTTCCCGGTGCAGCGTGGCCTCCTCGTAAAATCGGATTATATCGGCTCCGTCGCCCCTGCGTTGTCGCACACTTTATTCGAGCCACCACGCGATATCGTTCCGCCAGGGAATAACCAGCGCGAGGGGTCAGGGTTCGAGAGGTCTCCCCGGTAATCACGTTTTTCCTTAATACGGCTCGCACAACCCGATTTCACCGCTCGAGAAGTATGTGCCTTCACTGTAACAGGAATGCGGACACTCCTGCGATCATTCTCGCCTCTCGCCTCCAACTTAACGTACCCAACAAGCACGCGAGCCTTGTTAGCTCGCCTCATAACGATCACTCTCACTCGTGACGCAAATTACAATGCAATCGTGAAAAATGCCACTATCCCTCGTTATTGCAATCCATGTGGTCTGACTCTGGATGCTACGCTCCAGCAGCAGCCGTGACGATTCCCGCAGGAAATCCGGGGAAAAAGGTGAATTTCAGGAATGTCGTCAGAGTGTCGTTTTAAAAGGCCGTAGATTCTATCTGGCGCGCGGGGGCCTTCTCCCACGTGAGGAGGAGGAAAAAGAACCGTTGTGTTGTTTCTTTGAAACTGAACGAATCGATCTTGGTGGTGCGAGGAGAGAGAAGCAGCAGCGAACGGGTACCGCGAGATAGGCCCACGGAATTTCGGAGTGCGACTCCTTATTTACGAACTGGGCGATTAATAAAACCAGCCTCGCCTCCTCGGCTCTTCGATCATTATCTCCAACTCGAAGTGGGAGACCGGCTCAATGTCGTAAAA
Source organism: Ectemnius cavifrons (assembly GCA_964023945.1). Lineage (NCBI taxonomy): Eukaryota > Metazoa > Arthropoda > Insecta > Hymenoptera > Crabronidae > Ectemnius > Ectemnius cavifrons. Next base: position 11,733,827 of record OZ030386.1, read on the forward strand.
TCGCGGCTCGCGATTCCATCTGTCTCCGATGAAGTTAGAGAGCTTTGTATGTATCCTTTCTCCCCAAGACAAATTTCACATAGTAAGCGAGTTGTCTGTTGCGGCCAATTAATGAGCCCTCAAGCCAATCGCGATTAACTATACAGAGGCGGTCGGACAGTGGTTGGGGAAGGTGAACGAAGTGGAAGGCTGTAATTGAAATGGACGTGGAATAGGTGGCACGGTGCGAACTCGTCCGAAATGACTGCGTGCCGTGCGAGATGAGTCAGAGATCCTAATGAAAATAATAATGCCCGAAAGATTCCGTTGCTCTGGTGCGTGGCCGCGACGTGCAGCGCGGATAAATTTACTGCGTGATCTTGGGACGGATAAGGCATACCTGGGGACACCTCCGTCGGGTTATAGGCCCCGCCATGCAACGGGTGGCACCGAAAGCACCGCCGCGCCAGGAACAGCCTTGTCCCTTGTCTTTTCCCTTGAGAACTACGTTGTTGCGCGTGTGGGATCTGTCGCGTCCACCGCCATCCAAATAATTCTTCTCTCTCTCCGGCTTCGTGAGACGCGCTGGACTCCCCTGCTGCTGGGACAAACGGAACACGAGATTTTCACCTGCCGAACGGATTTATCTCCGCAGCCACCACGAGAGGCCCCAACCTTTCCCCGTCACCCTCACCCTCACCCTCACCCTCACCTCCACCCAGACATCCTCCTTTTTTTATCCCCCAGTCCTTTTAAAGCAGTCGAACTCTCGACGAACTTGGCTAGCACCTCTTTGCTCTCATGATGCCATAAAACTGACTTTGTCACCAGCCAGATAAATTGTTCAATCCTTAACCAGTGGATTTGACTCGTGGAGAATTCTCGGAAGAAAGGACTTATTCCTTCGTTGTTGCAAGAGCAAGGAAGATGGGAAATGTGGGAGGTATAAAGGGCAGCCGGGTGCCCCGTTATCAGCTCGGTAGCGTTTCAGGGCCCAGGAAAGGGGGACCGGTTCTGGAAAACACCCCGTAGACAAGTGTCCTGGCACTTGCGTCCGAGCGAGAGAGGAAGAGAGGGAGAGAGGAGAGGGAGGGAGTACCGTATCGCGGCGGGCACGTCTAAACGACTTGTAAAACAAGCGCTTAACGATTGCTCGTACCTGGTGGAAGCGAGCGAGAGGGAGAGGATGAGAGGAAGGCAGAGGAGAAGTTAGAGGAGTCCGTGGCCGGGCCTTTCGGTCCCACGTGCTTCGACTTCGAGGAGGTCCAGCCTGCTAAATTGAGTTTACGAGATGCCGAGAGCCTCTCGCTGCTGCCTCCTTCCTTCTCTCTCTATGTTTCTCTCTTCCTCGTATTCACCTTCTATTCTTTCGACGGTTTCACCCGCTTTCTCTCCTTTTCGCTCGAGTCTACCCTTAATTCACAAGTGAGCGTGTGTCTGCAAATGAGAGAGAAAGGGAGAGGAAGATGCCCTCTGTTGCATAGTTTACGTAGCAGAGCGGGTACTATCTTACTGGATATTATTTTGCGAACCCCTTGCCACCCCTGAGGCCGCACTCGCTGCCGATCACCTGGGCCCCGCGTGAATACAGCACGCCACCGACATTCTGTCCGTAATTATATTAGACTCGTTTCGCCCGTGAGCCTCGCTCTTATGAGGCGCGGCACTCGCTTCGAACGGGCCATTACGAAAATCCAAATGGCTCAGGGGTGCCGTGCGCAGCAAATGGTCTACGACGTGCCAGGGATATTGGTGGTAGATGGATATAATAAATGGGAGAGTGTCGACTTTATGCTTAAATTCCTCTCGTCTAGTTGCATGGACAGGAGGTCGCACTAACAAGCCTGAAAAACCCGATTTCTCGTTGCAGCGGCCAACGAGAGGACAAGTCGCATGGTAGCGCATTGGGCGACACGAGCGGCGAGAGCGGCGACGAAACGAAGAGGCAGAGAATGAGTCAGCAGCCGCAGCAACCCTCGGCGTGCGCGGTTCAGCAGCAACAACAGCAGCAGCAACAGATAGTCGAACACCAGCAAACATCGAACATGTACCAACTTCCAGCCCCGGTATCCGTGTCCAGTCCGCACTCCTATCATCAGGGACACGGTTCTAGCTTGAGCCACCCCCACACTCCCACCCACCATATGCAACACCACGATACTGGCAGCGAAAGCGGCGACGACAAGAGAAATGTTCATCATCAGCTGCAACATCATCTTCAAGTTGGAGCGCACAGCGCCCACGGCCTGGTCCACCCTACAGCAACCCTGCCGCCCCCACCGCCCAGCTGCGCTCAGCAGAAGAGCCAATTGGACTACATGCAATATTACAGCCCGCAGGTACGCATGTTCTCGGAGAAAGCCGAAGACACGGTGTTCGGTGATAGCTCCACGTACTTTCTGCACTGAGCCTGGGCTAGTCGGTCTCTGTCTGCATCTCTGCCTCTGTCTCTCTCTCTCTCTCTCTCTCTCTATCTTCTCTATCACTCGTACACCTCCACGTCTCGTTTGATCTCACGCACGCAACTACGCCAATATTCAAGCACGCACGCACGCACGCAAGTCGCACGTTCGTCTACTCCTCTTTCATCTTTGGCCGCGCGCTTCTCTTCTCGCCTACGTACATGTATGTATGTCTCTTCGATGATGGTGCTCGCTGCAGTTCACACCGACGATTCAAGCATACACATCGCACATCTCTGTCTCTGTGGAGGGGGGGAAGCGGCGGTGGCCAAGAAGCGCATTAAAGGGGGAAAGGTGGCGGGTGTATTAGAGAAAAATGCACGATTGTCTAGGCGCATGCTTCCTGGCCGACGATATCTAAAGGGATTGCCCTTCACGCCGTTGCTCGCAGGATTATCTGATAGGGACACCGACCTCGGCCGACCTCCAGAAGTCCATTCCCCACACGGCGACCTCGATGCAGATGGGTGCTATTGCTCCTTCCATGGGTGGGCTTAGCCCGATGGGCCCGTCGACGATGCTGCCGAACACGATGCAGGGTGTGAACACGATGAACACCATGTCGATGAACGGCATGGGAATGGGCGCGTACCAAGGCATGGGTTCCATGGGCATGTCGACGTCGCACGTGAGTTATCAGAGCGGCCTCGTACTCGGCGACTACCACTCATTGTGACCCTGGGCCCCGAGCACCCAAGCCAAGCGGAATCAAGAGAAGACCTAATGTTGGCGGCAACCATCTCCAGTAAGGAAGAACGATTTTCCCCTTCGACAACCTCCGACATAGACTTTCAGGACATCTCCGATTCTCGGAGGTTTGCTCTGTTTCATCAGTGACTCGCATCTACGAGATACGTGAGTGTACTTTCCCTGCCGGGGGGGGGGGTGGTGGCACGTAGACCCGACACGAGGGACTCGTGCCTTTTGCTAGTTCGCTTCGAACTTGGACACAACGACGAAGACTGCGAACGACACACTGGCACTCGGAAACTTCGAGTTTCCAGGCATGTGATTAAGAAGTTTAGAGAAGGACGAAAAACACCTCGACTGGAGCAGCGCGCGCTTTGCCTCGGCAGGCACGCCGGCTCCGGGACAAAATAGCAAAAGACATATTAGCATTTTTGTTTTACCCGAGTAATGAGGACTCGCGTACACACACACTTCCAGAGAGCCTAGACCAGGCCATTCTTAGTTTTTCCCGCGGATATCGCGGTACAGTAATCCGTGATCGCCTTTCTAATCTCGTAGCATTATACACAGACCGCTCGTATCTATAGCACCTAAATAAGCGGACGTACTCGTTATTTACGGTTACCAGTAGTCGCTCCGGACTGTACAAGCTTCAGCGTGCTGTCGACAGCATCCTCGGCCTCCCCGGACGCGTTACAGTATTAATTGCTCCTCGTGAGGGAGACCTCGAAATCCTTGGTGTTCCCAAGCGTCGCGGCTTACGAGAGATCGTGCGTGCCGAGAAAACTAAAAGTCTTCGACTTGCCGATCATTTTCCCTAAGACGCGATAGAAGGGGAGGGAATAGATGCTTCCGAGGTAACCAGGAAGCACGGGGACCCCGGAATCATCCCTGAGGCGTGTACGGATCTTACCTACCCGCTAATTAGTTAACGTCTTCAAGCTATAACCACTGACACATATAAACATCTTCTCCCGCGTACCAGTGCTCTTAAACGGGCACCCACACACACACAGACACACAGACACATACACTCCACACGTACTAGACACTTCTTTCGTTTTCGTGATACGCTTCTGTGTTTGTCCTGTACATATGTAGATAATAACCAGCCAGGATTTAAGTTAATCTCGTCTATATCGCGCGAGCGTGTGTACCGGACGCTCGTGGAGTCGAGCTCGATCGCAGCCTGGTCCAAAGATATCTAGATTCTCCCCATGTCTTCTCGGCGATACCACACTCAATTTGACGGTAGACTCCTTCCCCGATAAAATTGCGAAGACCAAGGCACATAGAGGAGAATCATAGGCTTAGAGGCGAAAAGTATGTCGATTCTGTAGACGGTATGCAAATTGGCCCGACCAAAACAGCCCGCCAGCCGAGAGAGTAGGCGGAGCAGCAGCTGTTTCCTGCCAACCAATTGCCGGATGCCAATCCGCGTTCGGAAATAGAATTGAGTGTACCTTGGAAAACGCTGTGCGTTTCGTGTGCTCCGCACTACCACCAGCGTCAGCGTCACCGTCACCGTCACCGGAGCGGAGCGGACCGGGGCGCATACTTAGCCGCAGACACAAGGCTTATCCTTCGCAGCTTTATTGACCGGCGGCTGTCTCCTCGCTCTGCCAGTACGTATACATACTTCGTATTTCCGAGAGACTCTCTTGCGAAATCGCGCTGCGCTCTCATTGAATGCTTCGGATCGTCGAGTGGTCGAGCTTCGACGCGTTGCGTTGGTCGCGGCCGGCAGCGCGCGGCTAGGATGATGAACAGTGTCGCAGAAAGTAAGGGCTAGCGTTTAAGTCATGTCGTTTTTAGTCGGCGCAGTTCGCAATCTGTACATAGGAGAGGATACCTAAATATATATGTACATAAGTATACGTCTATCGCGAGGATGCGAGAACAAGAAGAGGAGGAGGATGAGGAGGGGCGGAGAGTGGGGTGGCATGGAGAATGAGGTGGATGGACGAACGAGAGCGGGCAAGAGAGGAGTGACAATGAGAGTGATGATATCGGCTCTCCATTCTAGTTAGACATCTCTCAGCGCAGATGTATCCGGCTGTAGATTCCGTTGGCTGCGACATTGCCTTGTAGATTCTTATCTAGCACTCGCCGAGGAGGCAAAGGATGATTTTCCTTTTGGCATCGAGAGCAAGAGAGTAAGAGTGTAAGAGAAAGGGTGTGTGAAAGGACGAGAGAGAGAGAGAGAAAGAGTGAGTGAAAGAGTGTGTGTCCCGGGGACGAAACAGGGTAACGAAGGATAGACCGGCAAGGGAAGCGACGAGAGGACGAAACTCGGGTGAGGGCTGATCTTGTATAGACCGTAGCGCGTCGACTCCTGATAAAGGGCAATCGCACCAGCCGCTTTCACGAGAAACACTACGACTGGCTAACACCCCATTTCACCTGTAAACAAACTCCTTCCACAACTGCATCCCTTAATCCCTACTGATTCGCAAACAGTGCCCGTGTCAGGGCGCCTCATACCTGGTGAAGTCTCCTCGAAACGGCAAAGTTCCCTTGCCGCGTTCCACCGAGCTCGAAGTCTTCTCGACCGTAGTCGCGTTAGCTGAGAGTGTTCACGTGTTAAGCTAGATTTTTTTTGTAAGCATGGAAAGAAGAATACTGCGAGTTCGAGCGAGAGAGAGAGAGAGAGAGCAGCCAGTCGCTGAGTTCCTCTGTATTGGCGTTCGCATTTGAGATGTGTGTATACCGTATGCCAATGTTTCGATTCACGCACAATATATGCTTTGTACGCCACAGTATACCCTTCCTTCATCGAGCTGCACAGCAGACATATATACAGCTACACTTTCTACACACTCATGTACACGATGAGAAAAAGTGAGTCACACACAGATACACACACACACATATTCACACCCGTACTCAGTACATTCCGAAATTGCACAGACACAGAGGCGCGGATTGAAACGCGAATCTCGGAGAAGCGCCTCCGCCGTCGACGCGACGCTTCCTGGAGATTCCAACTGCGAGCGACTTGCAGTTTCGCCCCGAGAGCACCAATCTTTTTCCTTCATCGGACTCTTGCATCGCGCTTTTCTTTTTCTTCGAGAGGGGAGGTGGAGGGGGGTAGTAGCAATCTTGTACTTTTATGTGAAAAAGTCTGCTTGAGTCAATTAGCATCCCTTTCGTTTTTGCTATGGGTTCGCACAATTCGGAGGACGTTCGGTCCTTCTTCCGAAAAGTCCTACGTAGAAGCTCAACGTTCAACCCATCCTCGTTACAGTCATACCTTTTATTCTATTGACGATCGATCGATCGATCGATTGATTATTTTATAAAAACAAAAGCCACCGTGGCAAATAGTGGTCCGAGCGGAGAATGTCGGACGACTCCAGCACAAATGGCCCACTCGCACGCAGCACATATTACGCACTTTAGAAACGACTGACAATGAGATCGGGACGAACACGTACACGATACGTACAGACTAAATCAACGAAAAAAGGGATTGCTTAGCAGTGGAGAGAGATGTATTATTCCCAAAAGTATCGTGTATTCTAGCGGGCCAGCCTGTAATGTTGCACAACTAAAACTGCTGAGAAGAAGGCGAAGCAAGAGGAGGGAAATGTGCGAGCGAGATGTGTGAACGCAACCACGAGAGAAACCACGAGCGAAAGAAAGAAAGAAAGAGAGAGAGAGAGAAAGAGAACGTGTGCTTGTGCACAGGTATGAATGGGTGGGAGGGCGCAAGATATCAGGAAAGAGAGGACCTGCGCGAATTCACGGCGAGAGATCCGGTAAAAGTGCGTTACGATGTGTACGATCGAATTGTAATCGAGTAAAGTTGATGTTATTTAAAGTAATAAAAGATAAATATTACATACGCTGGTATAACGTGTTTTACCCTTCGTAAGTGTTATAATTTCCTATAATTAATAGTGTGCGTGACAGTGTTATCGCAGTGTACTTTAAACCCTAAGTTCTTCAACAAGTGGTAGCGCTACCTTTTATATTTTTATTGCAAGAGTAAGTATGCTAGAATTTTAATTATTACCTCTTTGAATGAATATGATCTACGAGGAGACTTTAAGTAGGGCACGATTTTATTAGGGGGCGATGGCAAGGGCCGCGATCGACCGTTCGAGACTGAGATGCTCGCTCGAGGAGAAACGAGAGTCTTGTTTGCTGAACTACCTGCAGCAGCTCAGAAAGATCGTGGAGCGATACGCGACTGTAATTATTTTAAAACGAGCGCCGGTCCAGTCCTATTAGTTCTATTAGTGATCGCCGATTGCAGATAAGATCGAGCGGGTCTTTGTGTGCCGATATTTGCCGGGGCCCAAGCGTGTGCGCGCACAACCTTCCCAATGGATCCTCCGCCTATCTCCGCTCATCGGACTTCGATCCTAGAAAAGAGCATCTGGCTCTTCCACGTGACCCGTTTCCTTTCTCGTCGCCTTTGTGTCGATCTCCCGATTCCTGCTCCTCTCCTATCAATCCCCATCTTAGCATTCTCCAACACGCACTACTCTCTCTTCAGCCTACAAAAAACATAACTATCCCTGTGTACCGATCTCATAATAGCTGTAGAAAAAAAAAATACATTTCGAATTTGGAATAGTTTCAAACAGCACATGGCAGAATTGGAATTTGCCTGGTGCTCGCATGAGAAATGATATTTTGATAACATGCTAAAGAGTTCCAAGCGCTTGGGGAATGGAAAGGTATGACAAAGTGTCCAGGGCAAATTGCCAGACTCCCGCTCTCTAAATCCTGATCCATCTTGTTTAATCTGAGTGCTGACTAAATCATGTTACGCTCCTCGACTTCACTCCCGCGGGCATCTTAAAGAGACGTGAAAGATCCTTTAATCGTCTTCTCTCAGAATTCCGTAGACATGTGCGTTCCCGATTTCCTGTGCCTCCTCGCTCTCCTCTTTCTCTCCCTGCTGAATACACGCATCTCTCTTCTTCCCGATGATCCGTCAGCCGGGCGGAATAAGAGCAGTCGACGCATGCTCACCGGCCTGTTATAATTTCGGTTCTATTAGGCTTCGTAGTGGTACCATAAGCCCCGAGGGGATTTCAGGAGATCGTAAAGTTAAGCCTGGACCCCACAGAGGTACCACCCTGGCTCCTTCTTCTCCCGAGAAATAATGGACGCACTTTCGCGTTGCCTACCTTCTCCATCAAATATTTACTATAATACAATTCTGGACGATAGCTATTGAAAAGTTTTTTTTTTTTAAATGTTGTTTTGCAGTCAAGCCATTCGCTCCACATAAAATTGGAGTGGTAATTAGGAGAAATCTTGTTCCAGGAGAGAGGTATTGACCTGTAAAGAAGTACCATCGTGATAAATGGAAGAAAGTGGGCTGGGGATATTTATTGGAGGGTCGTAGCAGGGCAAAGGCAGATGAAAAGGGGCCTTGGTACAGTGAGTATCAGTGATGCGTGTGGATAGGGAGGGCCGTGAGCCGGAGAGAGAGAAAGAGAAAGAAGGGCGAGTCTGCCTGAAGAGGGTCCCTTGGAGAGAGTGAGAGGAAGCCTATACTGTCAAGTAGCATCTTGACACGGGGCACACAATGGCTACTTGTTAGCGCACTGCGCTACCGAAGAAAGGGATTCGACACCGGGCCCCAGATGATTCTCGGCCTTTTCATCGCTTACATCGGCTAATACACTTGTCCCACTGAAACTTCTCCGCCTCGAATCACATGGACCAGTCAACGAGACTATCAACTTGACGTTCGTATCCCCAGCATCCAATGGATACATATTTTGGGCGAAAATTTGGGAAAATCTATAGCTCGATGAAATGCAGAGGGTAGCAGCAAAAGTCTGGTAGAGTTACAATGCGGTCATTAAACGGCAATAATGACTGGGCATTCAGCCAGTTTGGGATGCAGCACCGGTCTATTCGATGCATCTGTCCACCAGTAACAATAGCTCCAGCTCGAACAAAACTCGACGCGAGGAACGTTGCGCAAAAATTAATGACGTCTGCACAACGGAATCTTCTCCACATTTTATTCGAATTTCACCGGTGCTCACCCAATTCCGCGCACGATTGAATTGCGATTGATTCGACAGTTAGAACTGCGAACAAATGAATTCCAATAATGTCGTTCTCGAGCCACGATGGTATAAAATATTAACGTGCCAAGATCTGTCTAATATTCGACATCCAATCGAAGAATTGGAAGTACGAGAATACTTGAAGCTCTCCAAGCAAGAGAATCTCGGCAAAAATAGAGTCAGCGTCACTCGGGAGGATGATCCCTGTTCACGGCAATATTCCTGGAGCTATAAAGGGTCCTGTTCTGATAAGGACAGGTTGCAATCAGACGGGAGGATCTCAGGATGCTCGAAGGCTACATATGTATCGTAGCAAAGTGCCCGTTTACAGGCGATCGACGTAAATTAAGAGTGGACGCGAGGCCTAACACGCTCTAGAAGATTGCTCGCACCCCAGCGATAGAAAGAGAGCGGGATGGAGAGAGAGTGAGAGAGAGGCGAGAGAGGGAGAGTGATTTCGACGGGGGGGAATATTTATGGGCGGCAGGGCTGAAATTAATTTATGCAGCCGCATAGGCTGCCACGTAATTTATTCGCGGTGCACGCCACGATCAGTCACTCGGCTCGCAGGGCTTTTGTGTGTAAGGAAATCCTCGGCCATTAGAAACTGCCGCGCGAGCAAGAGAGCCTCCTCCGCGAGCGCGCGCGCACACGCCGAGTCGATTCCTCTTCTGCTCTTCTTACGAGAGAAGGAGAGTCCATGCACTTACTTTACACCAACATATGTCGATCGACCTACGGCAAGCTTGTTTGGCATCCAGAAATCCCATTGTCACTCTCGCCGGCATGTACAGCTCGTTCCAATCATTCAGGATCAACAGGTAAAACGTGCGAAGATGTTGAAATTAATGGGGCACCGCGACCAGAAGGAACGAAAGAAGATGTAAGAGGGTGGGGCGGAGTCCATCGCAGGAGAGATTTCGGGAGCGCGAGTAGGAAGAACGATAGGAGAAAGGAAGAAGAGCAGAAGGAGTAGATTCCGGGGGAAAAAATGGAGGAAGAGCGGCGATCTCTCTCCAAGATCTCCGGTGCACCCGCGTTATGATTTGTGGGGGCCCAGATCCTGATCCTGTCTGCCTGGAAGAGGCACCCACGCTTTCCAAGAACCGCGTCCTCTCGGTGCCGGGGCCGACGCGGCCGACGCGGCCGAGAAGAGGAGCTACAGATACGAAGAACGGGAGATGTCCAGTGAGAAGAGAGCAAGGAAAGCAAGCAGGAGAATCGGGAGAGAGTGGGGAGGGCTGGCGAGCGAGGTATCGCGAGAAGGTGGAAAGGCAGGCTGCTTGCGGGTGGGGACTTCTTCTTCGAGATCAGCCGACCCGATTACACCGAGGGTGTAATGGACGGACTAATTTGTGAAATTTAAATTCCGTCCCTGACGTTTTGCCGCGAACGCGAGCCGCACGCTGCCGAGAGTCCAAGAGTCCGTGTTCTTTCTATGTGTCTGTGCCTCGAGGAAGCCGAGGCCCTGGCAGTGCCCGAGGTCGAGATAAATCGCGACCCCCTCCTGGACTTCATAGAACCTACAGAGACAATCCACAGGATCTTTCTGGAAAATCGTAGGTGGGCAGGTTTCGCAGCTAGGCTGTCGAGTCCCGAGCACGATATCTGTATTTGCATTTGCTGTCTGACTGCTCTTTCCATTGTCGTCCAACTGGCGATACCGCCACTCTCGTCCCTTTATCTCCCTAATTTCTCATTCCCTCTTCACTGATCTCCGTCCTCCCGGTTGCCAGCTAATTAAGCATCCACTGCTAGTGGTAACTCCACGATCAATCCCCCTCCACTCGCTCCCTGGGCCCACAGGCCCAAAGGTGAGGTCCAGGCCTCATAAAGCGAGACAATGCGTCTCGCAGGGTCTCTTGGAAAAAGCATGAAGGTAGAACGAGGACGGTAGAAGACAATGAAGGGAAAAAGAGAGAGAGAGAGAGAGAGAGAGAGAGAGAGAGATAGGATGTATGAGTAAAAGAGAGCGTAGAGTGGCGAGAGGAGGAGAGGGTAAGCAGCCGGAGAGCAAGACGTCTGCGGAGTGGCGGATTAGAGGCGGCTTTTCGCTGTATAGTGAGAGCGGCCCTATTGTCGGGGCGCATAATACGGTTATGATTTAGTTTGGGACGTGAGGATGCGAGCGAGCGAGCAAGCGAGCGAGCGAACGAACGAACGAACGAATGAACGAATGGAGCAAGGGGGCCCCTGACGCAGCCTCGCATCCACCGAGGAGGAGGGAGCAGAGCGTTGGTGTCGGATTACAGCGGGGCCAGGGCCCCGCCTGGACATCCACACGTCCTCGTATCCGCGGACCCACACGCGTAGTCGGGCCCTTTAAGCGTACGCATAACTGCGTGTACGGAGGGCTGCGATCACGCGTGTCTGATTTTCCCTCTCGTTCTCGGACAACAACACTTCCCTTTCCCTCTGGCCACTGCCGCCACCGTTCCTGCTGCTGTTGCTTCTGCTGCTGCTCCCTGCTCCTGTCGTTCCTCCCTATGCATTTCTCTCACCTCTTATCTCGCGCAGGCCCCGGTATACGCCAGTCGCTTCAAAGAGGGCCTATCTGCTAGTCTTTTGTCCTTTCTTCACCCGCCTTACCCTACACACTCTCAATCCTTGCTACATAGGTGCGAGCACCTTACCTTATCGATAAGTCTGCGGTCCTGACTAATTGAGCACATCTAAACCAGCCGGACCTGACTCGCCTTGTCTTGTCTCGTTTTAGAATTTAATTAATGCCGATCTCCAACTTTTATCACGCGCCAGTCCAGTGTCGACCAAGGTGCGAGAACGAGAGATAACTTTTCCGGTGAAAAAGGAGAAAAATTATGAGGCTGTCACCTCTGGCCAGCGTATGTCCTCCGCTCGGCGGGCGCACGTTCCGCGAACTCGCGAATTATGAATATGATTATCTCGGACGGCCTCTTGACGGGAAGCCAGACCTGTCCGGGAGGTGTCACCTTACATCCTCCCTCTCCGCCCCGGTGTCACGCTTCTGAGCCCCCTCGCCTTCTTCCCTAGGTTCTTACTTGGCGCCCGATATCCTTTCTGGTAACCGAATTCACCCCGAATAATTGGACTTCCACACGACCCCGCAACTCCTCCAGGCCATATTTCCCATTCTTCCGGAGAACTTCCGAAAGCCTGCTTCAAGTTCCTGGCCCAATTTCTCCTTCGCTCAAGTATTCTCTCATTTCCATAATCGTCTCCAGGTAAAACCTGCGCGCGTCTAATCGGAGCGACGCGTGTTTCGGCTATCGCGCGACCCGATCAAATTCCAACCACGTAAAAATTGCAAGGAATCCGGCCATCTTATCTTGGCAGCGCTTCTTTCGCCAAATTAGCTATCAGATCTCCGAAAGTTCGCTCTCCGATACAAGACCACTTTATTTCCAGTGAACCGAGCGACAGGAAGGTCGCCGTGAAGGCGAACTTCCTCGTTAGATCGAGTTTGATTTAGAGCGCGTTCGTAGTCGGATAGAAAGACGCAGTCGGGCAAGGGGTTCCCGATGATGCTCTACATAGGATCGAGCCAGTAGGCCTACGCATCTTTTGCCAAGTGGGGAGAGCAAAAGGCGAGGGGCGCGGAGGGGGGATGCAGATGGGCCGTCAGCTCTTTTCCGCAGGGGCCCGCAATAAATTTAGCGGGCCAACAAGGGGGGCAGTGCAGGGCAGGGCAGGGCAGGGCCGGTTCGCAGGCGGCGATAAGGATCGAACGAGCGTCAGAGAAGTGCTAAGTAACTACCGATCGTATCGGAGATATAGAGCGTTTGGCTCCAGGCAGTTTCGACTCTATACACGTCTGCCACTTCAACGCTAGAGCACGAGTCTAGCATGACCCGTATATCATTCAACGTTTCTCACCGTACGCTTTTCCACTACCTGTCATCGATAGCGTGACAATAGCCCCGCGTATACAGCCACCCTTTTGACGTTTATGAATCCAATTCCACGTCGTCCGTGGTTTTATTCTCCCTCTCACTTTCGAGAGATACGGCACTCCGATATAAGTGGCGGTCCTCGCACCATGTTGCTTACTTTAGGGCCATGGGGACCGTTGATTCGATCTGTCATCTCGCCCGTAAATAGTCCCAACAGTTTGCCGGCCTCGAAGCTATGCCACAACAATCCTATAAATGTTTCCCAGTGGAACGAACGCCCCCGTGGGTAATAGCTAATTATGCCGAATAGGCAGGGTAGGGCAAGCGCATCTTAGAAAAATTGATCAATCATAATTAACAGTGTCGGATTGCCTGTGCGAGAATTGTCGGGTTGGTTGGTAGGATAGTCGCAGTCGAATGTAATGGCACGTCACCCCTTGATTTCATTGAGCCGCCCCAACAGACAGCCCATAGAAACTCGGGCCACGAAACATATGCCAAAGGTCCCGCTACTCCCCTCGAGCAGTCTATACGTCCGAGTGTGTGTCTGCAGTGACACGAGCGAGGTAAATTTCGTGCAGACGATTGGATGGTTGCCCGTCCAATGGAACAGGCTGAGAAGGACGGGGTTTGCGAGAGGGTGCTTTGGTTTTCGGGGGGGTTGATTTCATGGGATTACAAGCGGCCGTTGACGCAAACGTAACACAGTTATGGTTACTTATTTTGGCCCTAGGGAGAATAGAGTTAGCTCGGAGAGCACCACTTGGGCAAACACTCCTCCCGTTATCTAAGTTTCATAGCCTCTATATCTGGGAATCAATCGGGGCTATTAATAATACATGAGATGAATAGTTGCCGATCCCGTCGGCGGACACCTTCCAGACAGAAATAGAGCAGCGGGAAGACGAAGTTAAAGGTAGGAAGAGAGGGGAACGGCAATAGGAATCCTGCTGGCGAGAGAGCAATTGCGTTTTACGTCCGTACGAGCAATCAGCGGAGTCGATCGCATCGCCAATTTGTACGTGCCTGCGCGAAGTGCATTCCGAACGAGAGGGGTTAATCAAGTTAGCCGCACCGGAGAACGAATGGGCCAATCTGCATTCGAAAGGAGACACAAAACTGGCGGCTGTAAGTAGCGGACGGTAGCAGAGGAAGCGACCAAAGTGCCGAACAGAGAGGAAGGCACGGACGGCACTAACTTAGAGCCAGAAGTATAGAAGGTGCCTCCCTCGAACGAAAGCAAGTTAAAGCGAGAGAATAAGGAGAGCCGCAGGGAGTTCGGAGCGTCAGGTGAGCGACTATTGAGAGCCGATCGCTCCGGTTGCCCGTAATTCTAGACTGGAATTAAAACGGTGCCCGCAACCTCACCGATATACCAGGCGATCACCGTAGAAAGGACGATTTCGCAACACGTGGTCTGAAGGACTAGATACCCTCCGGATGAAGACTTTTTCTCTGGCCGCCACGCCGCGCCGGTCAACCAGATGATAAAATCTAGTTCACTCTTGGTACAGTTCGCATCACGCGACGGCCCCGAAGACACTGCTAAAGGAATTACTAACAATTGGATATGTAACCTAGAGAATAAGAATTGATAGGTTTTATCAGGAAAGGGGAGGATCGATAAGGCGATCACCGGTGCGAAGAAAGGAGACCGCGTCCTTCGCAGGTCGTAGTGGATCAGTCGAGCAACAGTAACGTCCAGCGACAGGTCCATTCAGAATCCCGAGGCGGACAGCTGAAGGACGTTGCTTTTCCTCGAGAGAAATTGCACGGGAGAAAGACAGCGCGGCGAGAAGGAGCGAGGTAGATGGATAGATAGTTGTGATTGGTCATACGTGCGCCAGTGGTCCAGGCACGGTCCGTCTACATAGGTAGTCGTATAGGTAGAGGTGGATGTATACATACGCCAACCGGGCCTTCGCACACTTGGTCTCTGAGCGGCGTGGCGCGGCGTGGCGCGGCGCAGCGCGGCGTTCGCTCGGCACGACCTACCCCACTGAGAATCGTGTTTCAATACAGAAACCGAAAACCATATCATTACGTTGAAGCTCCGTTTCGTCGCTCACGAAACATGCGTGCGCGCACTGGCACATACTGGCGGCGGCGGCGGCGGTGGCGGCGGCTGGCTCTCTGCATGTACGAAGCTGAGAGTGAATTGAAGAGTGTGCTCGCTCGGGCTCTCTGTGCCCGCAGAGAGCGGAGGGCCGTAGGCCGTAGGTGCACGCGCGTTTCATTGTACTGTACGCCACGCATTCGCAGGTGCGTATTAATGCGAGATCGTCGCCTGGCGCCGTATCGCGTGCGTGCCAGACCACTGAAATCGTACTCCACGTGGGTTCGGGACACCCCCCGCCCTCCCGCCACCGTCGAGCCAACCGGGGCAACCCCATAAGACCCACCCGCGGCCCCATTTTTCTATCCTCTTTAGCGAGCCGCGGCCACCGCTGGCCCCCAAAGCCACTAGACGCCACGCCGCGCCGCGCCGCGCCGCACAGCCCGGATACCTTCGATTACTCAATATTGTCTGCTTGGTGGTAGCTTGCTCTTAATACCGACTCACGTGACCCGACCCGACCGACCACCGATCTCCATCGCTCTCATATTTTCCTCGATCCCGCGAGGACGGTGCTCCGGAGATTGGAGTAACTCATCTTGGTCAAGAGAACTCTCCATGAATGACCGCTCTAACTAAGCACATGTCTCCGGGCTAGAGTTAAGCCAGCAAATCCCCGGGAGCGTCTATGTAAGTACTTACTTGCTCAACAATGGATCACTCGTGGACGAGGAGAGCACACCATTCTATTTCGAGATAGACTCTACAAAAATAGAGCGGGCCCGTTCTTGGCCACTCTCTCTCTCTCTCTCTCTCTCTCTCTCTCTCTCTCTCTCTCTCTCTCTCTCTCTCTCTCTCTCTCTCTCGTTCTGTATGCAAGAGAGCACTCTATCCCGAAAGAGCGCGAACGACCTAGGAGCGAGGATCCAATTGACGAATGCAGGGCAAAATTATTCACGCTCTCGCAGTTGTTACGCAATGCGAGAGCGTGGCGTGCCTGCTTCTGGCTCCTCGACGAGGCCGACACACACAATGGCAGGCAGTGCGAGAGTATTTAGATGAGTTGACTCCAATTAGGCCGTAGGTACCGTGAGAATCCAGTATCTGGTGCTACCCGGTGGCACGTATGTGTGTGAACGCAACGCCGCCGAGGAAAAATGGGTGAGCTAATCATGCAAATTGGGCGAGCGTGGTTACGTAATCGCTGGCATCAGTCAACCCAGTTCCAGCCACCCTCTGCCATGTGTCATTACTGGGTCTTATTTTGAAATAGATGTACTAGCAATACGAATTCCTCACCGATGTTAGATACAAAGATGATACAATAGAGATTTCTTTAAAGATCAGGGGATGGTTCAATTTATAGCCAACTACCAATTTCTTTTTCGTTAGTCAGCTAAAAAATTGAAACTTGATAGTCTGGAATATTTTTTGCGAATTTTTGAATTCACCAAGGTATAGTTAGTGGTTCCTCGGGCCGGGGCTCCGAGCGGAAGAAGTTGGGAACGATTATGCAGTAGGACACGGCGCGCCGTGCGAGCCAGAGTGCCGGAGCACGCTGCGAGCAATGTGCGAGGCTTCGCGCGGCCGTCAATTACGATTAATTAGAGCGGAGACTGACAGCGGACGCAGCGACGGCTACTTAATACTTTAACTTGTCCCCAACCCTCCACCCGTTCACTTCCTCCGCCGCCGACGGCGCGCCGCGTCGGCCAGAAGTTTCGCGTTAGCCGCACATCCTTTTTTCCGATCGACAGCTCTCTCTCCCTCTCTCTCTCTCTCCCTCTCTCCTCCACCCATTAACGAGCACCCTCCTCTCTAATCTCAATGCTGCAGCCAACGCAGCATCCATGTTCACCTGAAATTCTGATTGCACCCGGTGTCGGTTGCAACCACAGCAAAGCCCGATGTACTTCCAAAAGCGTTCGCTCATAATTCTAATACCCAACATGGTGTAACGATGTAACACGGCGCTTCCTCGCAATGGGTTTCCACCTGCTATTATTTCCACCCATTCTGGATATTGTTTCCAACCAAGCCGTATTACGAGCACCAATCCTCGGCGAAATTATTTACTGGCAAGGCGTGCATGGGTAGTCCGGGCAAACGCGACGAGTAGATTAAGTGATAATTAACAGTGATTAAGTGGAAGATCGGGAGTGGAGCGAGTGGTTGAGAGTACAGGGAAACGAGGGAATACTACGAGATAAGAAGGCACGTATTTGAATGATTGCGCTAGTTGGGAGTTTCACTCGCTAATTGAGCCATTGTCTAGGTCCGGTTAGGCACGTCTAAAAGCCTAATAGCCGTTTCCTAGAGTCGCGCCAGCCCGAATACAGAACGAATTAGAATAATTCGTTCCGTCTGGCTGGCAGTCATTAGAACACGTAAGAGCATCCTCGTGGCACGAGAGGACCCCGTCGCATCCACCGAGAAGTGTTCCACTTTAATCGATCGCTTCATTACCACTTCGGTCTTAAGAGCACCATTACTTCTACATTTTACACTCGTGACTTTAAAATCGAAGGCCGGAGGAACGAAGCGAGTAAAACAGGTAAAAAAGGTAAGGTATTCCTGGAAAAGTCGGAGGGCGTTCTCGCAAGGTTGGCAAGGCCTTCTTCTTAATTTCTAATTTCATTACGGATGCTCGACCGGCCGCATAATGGGTCCGAACTTCCCATAGGCCATCTGGCACGATCAAGCCATCGATATCTATTGACCGATCGAAAATTCGATCGAGACCCGATCTAGTGCGTTCGCTTGGCGCTCTCTCTCTCTTCTTTCTCTCTCTCCTTCTTCTTCCCCAATAGCTCATCGAGCTTGGTAATCGTCGAGCAATCGAATTTACATGGGAAATTGCGCGAACGCTAACGACGTCTTCCGGCAGCAGACGTTACGCAGCGCGCTCGTTTCTCATAGAAATTCAGAGTCGTCTCATCTTCTCTCCTCTTTTTCATCGTCTCCTTGCAAGGCGTCATGGTAAGATGGACAGCGATTTTTCCATGGCATCTAATTGTGATGTTTTAATGCGGCATTGCTTGCGTGGGTGTTCGATATAAATATCTGGCTGGACAGAGGCGATCCGATGTGGTGGCAGTACATATTGGAGCGCAGTGTTGGTTCAGCATGGTAGGTGCTGAATAAGATTCTTCCGATCTGCGGGGGTGAGGTGCGGCTGGCGGCGGAGTCACGGCATCTCTCACACAGGCCGATAAGGCACACATTAATTGAAGAATAACATCCGGCACGCGGAGCGGAGCCTCCGCTCCCAAAGCGCGTGACGTCATTGTTTATGACAGAACGAAAATGGTATTAGTCGAAGTGGCGACGGACTCGCAGAATGATTCGACGACGCGGCGGCGGCGGTGGCGGCGGCGGCGCATAATTGCTCCGAGCAATGAACGCCGCTCTCCTTCTCTTGAATTAATGCCACGCTCCATGACGAATCCAACCACTTTCTCCATAGAGATCTTAGCAAAGAGAGCGAGCATTTTTACATTGACAAATCCTAGTCAATGAAGTTCAGCGTCCACTGAAACGTAGTAGTCTGGGTTTAACCGCGAGCTCGACCAAAGATTGAAGTAGATTAAACGCACTAATTGGGGCATCTCATTTGGCTGGACACTCCGCGCGAGAATTACGTCAGCGCTCATTGAGACCAGCCTTTTTCGGTAAGGTCAGTCACACGATACCGATACGGATTATCACGTTGGCATCAAGGCGACCTAACAATTAATCGGCGACGATCGGAAGAGCTGTCTTGTTCCTCTAACAAGAGATACTTTATCGGCCAGTGTGAGGAATGATTGTCGGGGAAGAAGATTATCCTGGCAAGTGGCGAAGGAAGGAGATTGCGAGAAGGAACGAGAATGGAAGGGCTGTATCTTGAGCAGAGCACGTCCAGGGTCATTGAAGGGCCCTCGTTCCAGCAGGCATTTCGGGCCCAGAAAGGGCCCGGGCCCCGGGTACTAGCACACGCAGTGTGCCGGTGTCGAAGTCTTCGTTGTTTCAGTGGTTTCGGTCAGGGCTCTTGGCAGAAGCTTGCTAGAACGAATGGCTCTGTCAAATTAAGAATGATTTATAACAGCGGCTGGCCAATACTCCTTTCTATTAACATCGCATTATGAAGATCGCCAAATTACACGCCAACAACCGGGCGTTCGCCCTTTTTTTCTCGTTATCTTCAACTTTAGGTTCGATATATCAGTTGATTACGCATGTGTATTTTATACACGTGTATGAAAGCTGCGTTAAACAGGGTCGAGATTTTCCAGAGTCATTCAGTCAGTCGAGCAATTCGTATAATAAATATCCGATAATATTTCTGTTACACAATTACTTTTTCCGCGATGGAATTGCAACCACCGCATTAATATTGAACGATAAATACCCCGGCTCGGGTGAGGGAGACCTTAACTGGGAGGCAAGCGGGCTCTCAATCCGTCGCATCGAGCACCGATTATTTATGTTTTTATTCGACGATTTGTATCGGCTGGATTGAAAAATGCAAATGCACCGCAATGTTGTCATACCGATAGCTTCGCGGCAGAGGGAGACTTTTATCGGGCGCTCGTCACTCCTGGAAGGATCGTAAGTTGCCAGAACGGTGATCATAAGTATCCGGAGTGTGCATCGAGATGCCAAAGATAGTGTGGGACTTTCGTAAATTCTGTTGAGGCAGCTTGTACGTAAGGTAGGCATGAAAATAGACTAGCTTGGAGGAAGTATGCGTATAGAACGGGTGGCGGGTGGTGTGGTAGAGGCGAAAGAGGAGGGGGTGGTGTCGGGAGGGCCGTGGCCGTATACAAAGCCCCGTATACACAAAGTCGTTCTACAAGACGCATCGCGTATACGCGTAGCTTGTGTCCGGTCACCCGTTAAGAAGGAAGCTCGAGAGACCGATGTCGAAGATAAGGCATGGACGTGTCTCTCCCGGCTGGCCCCGCGTACCCTGCCATTCTTGACTGCACAGGGCCCCGAAGTGGTACCGAAGTTCGGGGACCAACGCGGGGCCCCTCACGTAATCCACAGGTACGTCGCGACGAATTTGTACGTCTGCCCAATGAGCCAGAAGACGCCCCCACACCCTGCGCCTCGCGTTCACCGTCCACAGTCCACCGTCCACCAGGCCTGCTCCTCTTCCTCCTTCGTCCTTTCTTGCCCGGAACGGAGAGAAGCCACGAAACTGGGCCCCGTTTCAAAATGGCTACCGTCCGCATCGGTGGGCACCCGGTGTAAATGCCCTCCTATGGATGCTACCCTCCGCGCCGAGTCGAGGGCCCCAATTCTCCTGGGCCTTTATTCCCTCGCCCTCTACTACTCCCAAAGCCTCGCGACCAACTCGCCTCTTATCGAGAACCTAAGTCCTAACAGCATTCAGTGGCAGTCAGAAAGTAGAAGACTTCATCAAGGCTCCCATCAAAATAGTTTTCTATGATTGTCCGGAAGAGGGGGGCCCAACAAGATAAGAGGGCCAACGCGTGTCAACGGATGGAATGGATCCAGCAGCCCAGTAGCCTAGCTTGACATAGGGGTTGTGATTGGTAGCATCAGCGGCGATCTCTCTAACGGTGGCCGCGGAAAACAGTCGTGGGGGGAGCGGGGGGAGCAGGGGGGAAGGGAGGGAAATGGTTCGAAAAAACCAGAGCACGGGAGATGGGAGAGCGAGAGAGAGGGAGCGAGCGAGAGAGGGAGAAGGGAAAAAAGAGCGAAAAGGGGGAGTGACGGAGAAAAAGAGTAGGGGGCCCGAGAGCGGGAGAGAGAAAGGAGAGTACGGAGCTCGTGTTTCCGCCCGGGTGAACAACAATGCCCGCAGACAAATGAGCATCCCGCCTCCATTGTTCGCTTCATCGGCACGGCGCAGCCTCTCCCCTGGTACCCACCCCGGTTCCGCTTGCATCCTCTTACCCCGTACCCTGCAGCCGTCATCGGAGGCCCACGTCCTCGTCCTCCTCCTCGAACACCCGGCTGGGGGGTCCTCGATCAACCTGATGCGGGCCAACACCGATTAAACATCGCTGCTTCGTCGAATCTCCGTCAACGGGATCCCGCTCCTTCCATCGTCAGCCGGTGTCCTTCTCTTCCTTCCTCTCTCCTTCCTCTATCCTTCCTCTTCTCGGCGCTGCCTTCTCTTCTTCGTCGCTTCGCCACCATGGACCCCGCTTACTTCCCCTCACTACTCACCAAGCAGCCACCCGCCGCTTTGTCCGGCCAGTATCACGCTACGCAGAACCCACTTTCTTCTATTTTTCCCTCCATTGTCTCCACGTGCGTTCGCCGAAAATGACGGCCGAGCCCTAGCACCGAGGGAGTTCATTGATTCTCGGCGCTCGCGCTCATCGTTTCGAAAAACAACATTCGAGTACTCGCGGAAGTGATCGACTATTATCTTTCATGCGTTCGATCGAACCTGCAATTGGTTTCGAATCATAGCATATTTTTTTCTCGGCTAGTAGCAAAAGCGTAAAAAGCGCAATATTGTAATAATAGTAGCTGAATGGGCACGCATCGAAATTTGTGCCATATGTTGCTGCACCGCGGAAATGCAGTTTGGATAATTATAATTAATGTACCAGGCCTTTAGAGCGCAATCGTAGATATTCACGATATTCGCATTATTCTATGAAATTAGTTGTATATCAATTTAACAAGGTTCATTTGGGCGCGAAATACAATGATTTAATGTTGCACAAGTGGCCCACATATAGCAACAAGAAGGTCTTTTTCTGTCTGGTGGTCAGCTAGCGTAAGTGATCATTATCACGTTTCATGAACTCAAAAAATCGCCGAAAAAGACTATCCCCGGTGCAGTATCCCTTTCGCAAAGTTCAAACTATCCGCTGGTACGGTAAAATCATGTGCCAGATTGGTGGACAATAAGAAGAAGATGCTGGACTCTGAGGACCAGATGTCGTGGAAGGATTCGAGATTGCCCGATCCATTCATAGCTCCTGTAGCCGGGCACCTTACCCGGATTGAGCAACGTCGACCTCCTGGACTAAGGAAATTCGATACAGTTCTTCGAGATTTCGTGCCCTGTTACATCTTCCTCCCGTGTATTCCAATTTCCCCTAATTATTACATGCTTGTATATTAACTCGTGTTTTCTACCCGTCTATCACCCTACAACTCCTGCTGGGATTTTTCAAAATTTCTTCATAATTCGATTATTTCAATATCAAAACACATAGAAAACATGAAACTAGTGGCCAAAGTCCCGGAATTGTACCGAAAACACTTGGAGGCAGCCTCCGGAATAATCGAGTTCTCCTCATTTCGGCGGTATTTCTTATGTTTTTTAATCTTCCCGACCATTTCTGGGGCTGAAATTTGGCGGAGAATGTTTTTTTGCATCAAGGAAGAAGTGATATAAATTCCAGAGCCCTAGCTCAAAATTCATTTTTTCGCAAATTTTTTAAGGTGTACCCCTTCTAAAATTTTCGATTTTTCGAAGGTTCTCGGACTTTGACGAATGCTTGATAAATCGATTGTTTGAGTATCAAAACGGATAGAAAACATGAAACCAGTGGCCAAAGTGCCGAAATTGTACCCAAAACACATGGAAAACCGATCCCGAATAATTACGTTCCGAGGTTTTTCCCATGTTTTCAAGTCTTCCCGACATTCTCCGGGGCTAAAATTTGGTGGGGAATGTTTTTTTGCATCAAGGAAGAAGTGATATAAATTCCAGAGCCCTAGCTCAAAATTCATTTTTTCGCAAATTTTTTAAGGTGTACCCCTTCTAAAATTTTCGATTTTTCGAAGGTTCTCGGACTTTAACGAACGCTTGATAAATCGATTGTTTGAGTATCAAAACGGATAGAAAACATGAAACCAGTGGCCAAAGTGCCGGAATTGTACCCAAAACACATGGAAAACCGATCCCGAATAATTGAGTTTCGTGGTTTTTCCCATGTTTTCAAGTCTTCCCGACATTCTCTGGGGCTGAAATTTGGTGGAGAATGTTTTCTTGTATCAAGGAAGAAGTGATATAAATTCCAGAGCCCTAGCTCAAAATTCGTTTTTTCGCAAATTTTTGAAGGGGTATTTTTTCGATTTTCGAAGGTTTTTTACTCGACACGCCTGTTAAATTAAAGGGAAACAGTATAAAGGTGATGCGTCAGCCTTAGAATCAACAATATGGTATTTAATCTTAAAGCATATTTTTAAAAAGGTATTCTTTTTAGTCCCGTAACATGATCACCGTTGCTTCCACTTTCTGTCTCCCGCTTTTTAACTCCACCCAGTCGAGAGATGAAGAAATTATCTCACTATAGTATACTTGAAAAGATTTGAGCCTAACACCGTCTATTGTAATTGCCTGTTTTATAAATTGCTGGTCCTTCTGTCGAATGCTTCCATTTCCTCGCTGAGCTCTTCGTAGGACGGATCGACCGTGTCTGCGTAATCCGAACACCTGTTTCCGAAAGATGAGACCTCGCTTTCGAAATCTACCCTCAGTTAAGTACTTATGACTTCACAACCGTACCTTGTGTCAACGTGGCACGTCTTGCATCTAGTGGCAGTAGCTAATGCCGCCCTATCAAGTCCGAGCCGACGAAAATTCTTGAATTGCTTGTGCCAAAATCTATTTTGTACCTTGCCTCTTTCCTCTTCTTTAATCGAACTCTCCGAGTTCAACGTTATAGTTGAGTCTGTCTTTTGTCTCGATACTTTATTAATTACAACCCCGAAAATACCAATTACTAATTTAGTCGCCTTTGTTGATACTAAACATTTAAACATTTGTTGATACTTAGAGTCGCGTAAAATTCAGACTATTTCTTAAGTCTTATTACAGTAGCCAAATTGTACATAGAAAAACCATGGAGTAATAGGCAAGCTAGCCTCCAAAAACACATCTTATCGACGCAAATGAATACTAAGATGAAAAACAGGGGACTTACAGCATTGACTGTAAGCAGGCAGCAGGTAATTCTCAGCATCTAGGAAACTCCAGAATTCGTGCACTTTATTCTGTATACTAGCACTATTGCCACGTGAAAACACAAGATGTATACAAATTTTACCATTATCCGCCATAATTTCGAACACTGAACTTAGCTCGGACCGACCTCTGTCGTCGGAAGTTAGGCGTTATTGTTCTTCTGGCCACCAGGTGTCTCCTCGATCTAGTCGTCATGTGAATCAGTCTTCTAGTAACTTTTAGTTACTTCCTGGCTTCAATTGCCACCCCGTCGATAATGATTTTCATTCGAATATTTTACAGTCTCACGTATCTTTTCGAAGAACGTGGTATATTAGTCGGGCTTGCCTCATGATTAAGACACGCTCGCTAAATTCAGAGCGAGAATATTTCCTCGAGTCTTCCAAGTGTACTAAAACCGTTGAGTGAGTGATTTATCGTCAAAGAGTAAAGTAGTTTGAGAGCGGTAGTTTTTGAATGATTTCTGTTTTAGTGGGTGCATGGTATCGAGGTGTTAACGGGATTAAATGGGAGAGAATTAATTGGGCTGAGAATTAAGGAAGGTCTCGGAGTGAGTAGGAAAGGGCGTAGTTGATGCGTGGGTAGTTCTTTCGCGTAGGTCGTGGAGTGATCGAAGGAGGAAAAGAGTGAATTAATCGGAGTGCATTGGGATGATGTCATTGCCCCAGCAGGTTATAAGCATTGCGCGGCGATGATGTCAAGATGGCTGCCACGTACATCTGATCGGAGGTGTGTACGATCGCGAAATTCGACGCCGAGGCGCGATAAAGCGGCTGCGTTTTTCGGTGGCCCTGATATGGTGAGAGTGCGGAGTTGAGAGCCCCGTATCCATGAGGACCGCTCTGTACGCCCTCGATGCTAGTTCTTGTCCTGGCGGCCGCCGGCGGCTCGCGTTGAACCATGTTTAGCAAAAAGCTCCATGTAGACGTCAAAAAGTCAACACTCAAGATCCAGGATGTTAAGAAGGACAGCGCGACTCGATTCAAACATCTCAAGATCGTTCTAGGTGAGTCATTCATCTCGCACATCACCTTCTCACCCCACAAATGTCCCCGATTCTTTTTTCCACCTAAGAACAATTATCAATGACTAGTCCTAGATTCAAGCTGGCCTACGATGATGCTTTACGGAGCGTACAGAATTTTGTATTAGCTTTTACCACCGTAGCCTTGAAAACGGGCATTCTTGCCATCCCACTGACCCAACAGTTGTTTTCCTTTATACGAAGTTCAATTTCTACATTTTAAGTGTATTTCCGAGGTCGTTAGATTTTGTAAACAATTTCAGAGGAGAAAGCGTGCAAAGTGCTTTCTTGCAAAAAAATGGGATGATTTCGGTGCGAGAAAATAAATTGTAATATCTTATTATATCTTTTACATGTATATCAGGAGTTTGATAAAAGTAAAGTCATGGTAAATCATAGGTTGTAAAAAATAGCAATGTTGCATGATCTTGATTATACCGTGATATGAGGTGGTCGGTATCTAATCACCAAACCACACAGCTATGGCCTCCAGCTTGGGCTAAAGTTACATTGTTATTACACAGAGGCAATTTTATGTATCCCAGAACATGACTCTCTTAAGAACTTTGTAATATGAAATTACCTAACCATAGCTAGCAGAGAAAAGACTGAATTCAATTAAAATACATAGATACATATGTATATGTATACATATATGTAAATCTTGTCCTTTTAGAAAATGTGGACATTGATGAGGCAAAGGGATTTTTTGAAGGGAACTTTAGTCATGTCTATTTCATCTTATACGATTGTTTTGTATCAGCTGAAGCCAACTTAAGGCAAAGGGGTAAGAACATTAAAGCACCTATTTAAACATTCAACTTCCAATAACTTTGGACGATAGTTGAAAAAAATTATGATTCTATTATTCTCTTCCCTTCTCTTTGCCTTGATGCCAGAACTTTCATTTCACATTGGTAAGTGAATAACACAAGTGTCATTGAATAATGTGTGTAGCTATTTGATGAGTAGTGTGTTGGTTGTCTTGTTAGAATTTGCATTAGTCGAGTATTTAGTTTTCTGTAGAAGTTTTTGGAAAAGAAAATGTTGAATACGATTTAGGAGTCTGATTTGTTTCTTCCATTATAGTGCATAAAGCACATAGGGAAGAATTGGAGCAGGTATTACAGCTTTTGGAAAAGGTTTTAACTCTTCTCCCCGAGCTTCTCAATAGGAAATGGCAGTGTCATAGTCTTGCAAGGATCTTGCAAAAGCTTTTACATCCTGGCAATAGTTGGAAACTTCGTAGGCAGGCAATAAGGTAGGGAAGAAATATAATATGATCTTTACCACTTATGAGAGCTAAGTGTTGCATTTAATTGATTTAATTCCTTAGGTACTTTATTCTATGGTACCAAGCTCTCGGTGACAATGCACCCGAGCACATACATCAGATGTTTGCAAGCTTGGTACCAGGTTTTCCTCCCCATCAGCCATCCCCCTATAAATCTGAGCGCAAACTTGATGGAAAAAAAGATAGGCTTGTTAAAACATCA
Organism: Ectemnius cavifrons; assembly: GCA_964023945.1. Taxonomy (NCBI): domain Eukaryota; kingdom Metazoa; phylum Arthropoda; class Insecta; order Hymenoptera; family Crabronidae; genus Ectemnius; species Ectemnius cavifrons. Next base: position 11,760,394 of record OZ030386.1, read on the forward strand.
GGTTCTGAGGAGAAGGAGAAGAGTCAGTTTCATGAAATGCAATTACAACAGAGTACTTTTCATGATACTGGCCCTAATCAATATCCCATCAGTCCTGTTGATGGTGGCCCGATTTTACCACCCCAAAGTGGTGAAAAACCACTTGATAATGAGACTGTTCGATTTTTGGAAGCATTACTTGAATTCATGGTCACTCAGGTAGTTGTTGGTGTTAATAAAATGCATCGTGAAACATACGCAAAATCTTTTACACCATTCCATGTTTTTATGTAGGTTGTAAAAATAGAATGGCGTGATAAGTCGACAAGGCAGCACAAGACATTTCAATTTTTGTTAGAGCGTTTTAAGGCAACGTATTTGCGATATATTTGTCCCGAGTTCGATGACAATTTTTCATTGTACAAACCTAATCTGGAATTGCCTACTATGCGAAAGCCAACGAATCAAAGCCAAGACAATTATATGCTTTGCAAGGTCGCGTTAATCAAGTGGATTGCAAGCTTCACACATGTTGCGAGAAAGGACGGTTTGTTCGCACATCTTTCGCAGAGGTAATTTGAATATAATCGATAGATTCTCTTTGTTGGTCAAGAAATTGAGAAATGCAACCGAAGTTTTTCTTGCAGCACAACTCCGAACGAAGAGAACACGGACTCGGATTTGCGTCGAGTATCCGTCACTCAAAACTCAGCCGATTCGAGTTTACTCTCCCCAGAATCGACTATATCGCAGGAAAATCAAAGTCAAGAGGATAATGCCATATCCGCTGTGACACTTGTCAGAGAGGTCTTATATGGCAATAGGGATAATGTAAATTTTGTACATGAACTTTATAGGCAGGCCTTTCTTCTTGATTTTAATCATGCTGGTGCTATAAGGAAAGCCATTGCTGTTTACAAAGACTGGATACAAATGAATGTAACTATTGAATTTGGTCAAGCAATAAATCTAATAATGAACATTAACGACCAAAGATTTCATTATATTCGCTTGTGACAGGAACTTCCACCGTTCATGCTGGAACCATTAGAGAGTCACAAGGATCGTGACACCGAGGATACCTCAAGAAGAGACGCGAACGACACGGACAAAAGCCCATCAGAAAATTATCGTCAAACTAGGCTACGTAATGATTCGTATTTAGGGGCTATACATAGAGAGAACTTGTTTATAAGGGCCGGGCTGCAAAACGTTCTGCAAATCTTTATTACCCAAGCTTCAAATGTCTTCTTCTTGGAATACACTGGCCCAAATGCGTCTCTAACATTACTGGAGGAACAAACTGATAGTTGCAAAAGAGTTCTGAATGTATATCGCTATGTAGTTATGCATTCCAGATTAGAGCCTGCCACTTGGGAACAGTTATTGAGGTATCCCGTTCTTCGTCGCTAAATGCTTGCCGTTTTCTTAGCTCTCTTTTCATAAATAATTTCCACTTTAGGGTACTATTGCAAATAACATCTCTTGTTCTGAGCGAGAAGACTTCTCGTCGAAAGAATCAGGAAAGCATTGGTGGCAAGCTCGCGCCTGCAATATTCCAAACATTGATAGTTACATGGATCAAGGCTAATCTGAATGTTGTTATTTCTACCCAATTATGGGATCAATTTTTGGAGGTGTTGACATCGTTGACACAATGGGAGGAATTGATCCGGGAGTGGGCAGTAAGTGGAATTGACTTTTCTGCCGCAATATTTCGAAAATTTTTACTGCAGGCATAATATCGGCAACTTTCTTCAATAGAAAACATTGGACACTCTGACAAGAGTACTGGCTAGACAAGTTTATAATCTTGATTTGAATGATTTACCGCTGGATAGATTAAGTGAACAGAAAACAAAGAAACGCCGAGGTGTCGGAACTCGTGCTGCGTCCACTGGAAGTGTTCAACCACCACGAAAGGGTAGTGTTGACCAAGATGCGAATACTGTCTCAAAGGAAAACGTAACTGGTAGGAATTGATGATTTATGGCTATTGTTACAATAATACTTCATTGTATTATTCATACTGTAATATTCTGCAGATCATCCTATGCGAGATTTAAGGAAAGTACGCCCCCTACCGCGAAGTGCTAGTGATAACAACATTTATAATGGAAAAGCTCGCGCAAAATTTCATAGAAGTAGAACGCACACAGTGCACAGTGGAATTCCCGGTAAGTCAATAATGAAAAACAGTCTCCAGCCCACCTTATTTAACTACAATTTGGTTTATTCAAATAGTTTTTAGTGCCATCTATGTTGCTCAAAGCGTGCCATTTATTTATAACTACAACTGATTTTTCTGCTTTGGCGTTGACACTGGTTTAAAAATAACTGTTCTAGTGTCAGAGGCGCATTCGTTTCATCTGATTGTTTTTCATATCAATCATAATCATAACATTGCCTACCGTTATGCTTGTTAATTTCGCATTACTTATCGAGGAATAAGTTATTTATCCATGATATCCTCCAGTGGTTGTGGCTTTTTTGTGTATTAAGTGTACTTTCCACGCGTGCAGTACTTCCCCTATCGATAGAGCAAGACATGGCGCGGCTCCTATCAAGCAGTACCACATCTTCATCAGGAACCAGTCGGAAAATGTTACCCAATAGACGGGCGAAATCCCTGGATAGCATTGTCATTGTTGATAGTGAACCACCATCACCGCGTTGCCCTTCTCCAACGCCAAGTAGCGGGGTTGACAGCAACAAAGATAGTCCGATTCAGATAGAAAACATTGACGGCAGCAGCATTGGTATGTATTGCCAGTGTAATAATGCTAAGATCTTTCTACCCATCATCTTCCTATTCTTCCCTCACCACTCATTATTGTGGTACTAACAACGGGATATGAATTAGCGACTGCAGAATCCTGTTATACTTTCCAACTCCTATACTGCAATTATTTTTTAGATACCAATGATGCTTCGGAAAGAAGATCGGTAATGGCAGGTGGTGGTGTCCGCGGATGGTTGCCCGATGTTGCAGTTGTATTGTGGCGACGTATGCTCTCGGCTTTAGGAGATGTTAACAATATTCAGGATCCTACCCTTCATGGCCAAGTTATGGAGTATCTTGTTCAACTGACCCAAACGCTTACAAAAGTGTGTAAATTAAGTGTTCAGCATTGAGTCTGCCGTAGCTTAGCAGGAAGATTAAGTGTCTTGAGTTTTGTTCTTCATTTTTATTGTGACAGATTCGACTGAATCAGGGTGTTTCGGGAGATAATCAAGCAACACCTCCTGCTCCAGAACTGATTCCACCACTGACAGTTATAGCTCCATGGTGTTTTAAAGCGATACAACTTCCCGACCAGTATGAGATCGGAAAATTGGCGGCCTATCGCTTAATATGTCTGTTAACTATACAGCCGCAAGACATTAACTTACCCAAACAACATTTAACTCTTTTTTATCGCGCGGTTCATAATGGAATCGTCAGCAATGACACTAAAGTATTGCACGCCCTGGTTAAATACACCGGACCCCGACTATTTAGTTTGAATCTACCTGGTTCCAGTCTTTTAATTTTGGATTACATTCACGCTGCTAACGTAATACTAAGCAGCCAAAGTACTGAGGTATGTACAGAATAAATGGTGGATGTAATAAGCATTTATTACACTGATATTAATTGTGACATTCAAAGGCTCCAAGAACAGAAGCTGTTTCCATCATAGGATCTTTATTGTCATTACCAATTGCCACTGCAAAGCTACCTGTATTACAACCGAATGGAGTAGACATCCTGACTATCACATGCCCAGACGCAAAGGTACATAATACGAATTTAAATTACGCGCGATTTAAGAGGTGTGCATAATTGACTAAATCATTTTCATATTCCCAGGAGCACATAGTTACAATACTTTTAAGGAGTTGCCGGCGCGAACCTACTGGTATTGCGCGGTGTATCGCTCTTTCAAGTATTGGGATGTTCGTATATAGAGAATTGTGTTGTAGACATCAGCATCCAAGAATTCCTGAAGCTGTATCTGTTCTTCTCATGGCATTAAGAGTAAGTCTTCTTGCAAGTGGTAGTAAGATTGTAATAAGAAGATGTTAGATGTTCACATAGCTAGTGGATGATATATCTTTGCATGTTTGATAATGTGTTAGATGACACATGTCTGACATTTTGCAACCTCTGACTTTGTGCACTTAGGAATGTATTTTTTTATGCTAGTACTTGTGTGAAATTGAGTATTTTTTCCATTAAATCTGATCGGCAGCAGATACAAGAAAGAAGGCGTCGCTCAGGGAGTTTCCCTGTACCTCTAATGGATCAGGTAGTTTATGTGAATCGTGATATGTCGACAATTCACCATGTGTTGTTACAGTATACTTGTCAATTGACGTCAACGCTGTCACAGGGAGTTCACGAATTTTGCATGACATATTGCACGAGTCGTGTGTGAAATGTCTGACTACGCATCTCCATCTCGTATTATATATCGCATGTCTCGCCTAATAGTAAATCTTGCCTCGTCACTAATTATATGTCGTATTCCGAAAAGTGCTCATGTCCAAATATGCATTTCTACAACATTTCAATAAACATTTTTTCAGGCAACACATGCTACCGTTGCTCAAGTGGCATGTGACACCCTGTTATTGTTATGTGATAAGGCGGATGTATTGTTAGGGCTATATCCGAATGTGCCATTAAAAATAATTCAAGTGAGTACTATTTTCATTTTGGCATTAACGATATTATTCAATACGAGCTGAAGTTAACAACATATCCTTGCAGGTTTTGTCTGCCACACTTGGACGCGCTTCTGGTCGAGAAAGGCGCGGCCCCTTAACAATATCGATGTTATTTTGTTTGGGCGAGTGGGCAATGCATTTAGGCCCTACAGTCTTATTACGCATGTATCAGGGAAAGCCTCTCTTGATGACTCTATTCTCAGTTAGTTATCTAAATATATTCCCCATTATTTATTTAAATGATACAATTATAGTAACAGTATTTATTTCGATGTAGGTACTGGATAATATAGTTCAAAATAAGACTGGCAAAGACCCGTTGCGAGCAGGCAAAGTTCATGAAGAAGAGGACGACGATTTTAACCCTGATATTACTTTAGATAACTTAATTGATGATTCATGCACAAAATCCCCGCGCAAAGGAAATATTCAATCAGTTAAATTGGCAGCAAAAATGGTACATGGAAGTTGAACATTATACTTTTTGCCATTGTTTCTACGCTTACAAATATTATATCATTATAGGTAATGATGCATTTAATAAACCACTTGGGACATTTTCCAATGGGGATCGGTGCTGCACGTTTGTCATCGCTAGTTGTTGAATTGGATGACGTACCAGGAATTGATGGAGACGAATTATCCTCCGCTATGTTTCAAGCTCCAAATATACAATTACTCATGCTATCAAATTCTATAATAATGTCATTAGTCGAATTAGCAGCACTGGATGCACCTGGTGGGGGAGTTACTGCGGGTCTCACAACCGCACCTTCATTAGTAAGAGTTCTCCTAAGGGATCTGGCTGGTAAAGCCTCCTGGGATAGTTCTATTCTTTACAGCCAACCATTTATGGATGACGATGTATCTGCGAATGTCTCAAAGCACGGTAATAAAATATCTTACATTTGAAAATTTATAGCAATCGAGATACATCACTTGAAATGCATACGTTATTCCAGTTGACTGGAAAGCAAAGTTGCAGTCTGAAGAATTAAACAGCGTAATTACACCACAGACCTGCACTCCACGACATACCGTACGACCTCGTGAACCTCACATATTACCAACATTCGGAAATGCTGCAAGTGATATGGATAATTTGGACGATGTAATAATTATATTTACACGTTAGATGCATCATCGCATGAACTAGTCCTAATGAAAAATTAATTGTTCACAGCTTCTGCAATATATAGGACACACAAGTCCGGAAGTATTAACAAATCCAGAGGTTGCACTTAATGCACCTGCGAGCCCTCCTCAGGGCCATTACGTTGAAAGCGAAACAATCGCCACCATTCTCAGTCAAAGAAATGCAGAGCAGGAACATGTTAATAATTGGAGTCAGCATATTAGGTAGACCTACTATATTATTTATAAAAGTGAAACCTTTCTTATGGTACTACATGCTGAATATTATTCTCTTTTATAGTATGTGTGCATCAGCAATAAACCCGCCTTGTTATCGTTTACCGCCAGCACCATTTCATCACTGCCGTCTTCTGTTTTCACACTTGGGTTTATCAGGATGGGAACAGCGCAGAAAACTGCATTTGCTCTCGAAAAATGAAAAATTATTACGGGAGCTTCGTAATCTTGATAGTCAACGATCCCGGGAGACCCACAAAATTGCAGTAATTTACGTTAGTCAGGGTCAAGAAGACAAAAACTCCATACTTAGCAACGTTACTGCCAGTAAGGAGTACGAAAGCTTTATTGCAAGATTAGCCTGGGAAGTAGAGCTCGAATCACATACAGGTTTTCTTGGCGGTCTTGTACCTGGAAAAGCATCTGGTGTTACAGCACCCTATTTTGCTACTTCATTCATCGAAATTCTTTTTCATGTTGCAACAAGAATGCCGTCAGATAGTCCTGAAAGTTTATTGCAGAAGGTATGTTTTTTTCGAGCACACAATGTTTTGCCAAAGATGATATTTCAACATAAATCAATTTCAGACTCGTCATCTCGGGAATGATGAAATTCACATAGTGTGGTCCGAACATTGGAGAGACTATCGTCGAGATATAATACCCACAGAATTTTGCGACGTTCTAATAGTAATTTATCCATTACCAAACAAATTGTACAGGATACAAATTTCTCGAAAGTCAGAGATTCCATTTTTCGGACCTTTGTTCAATGAGTGCATTGTCGAGGACAAAGTGTTGCCTGGTTTAGTAAGGACTACTGCATTAGCAGCAAGCAGAGCAAAGAGATCCACACTTACATTATATCAACACTAGTAAGTATGAATAATTTTATTTAAAAAGGTTACATGTAACACAAGGAATGCAACATTAAAATGATGCTTTAGTTACGAGGAGAGAGCGAAATCTATTGATACCGTAATGAGAAACCACAAAGAATCTACAACATTCGAAGAGTTCACAGCTAATGTGTATTCTCCAGTTCAACCTCCGAGTCCGTTTAGTGGGACTTCGTCGGTGTCCGGTGAGTTGCTATATATCAATAAATACAGGATGGTCCGTACATAATGTCGTAAACTTTAACTTCATACTTGATAAGTTAGGCATAGTACTTTTATTAATTTTTACGTAATATTTCTTGCACCGATTTGATTTTTTTCGCGGTTTAGTGACGTAACTAGCATTAGATTCGATTTAGTTTTTTATATTATTATTGCATGAATCTAGTTGCCGCCAATTATTATTATTATTATTGTCAATGTCACACTATCAGGATCTACAACAAGCGTGCAATCCACAGCATCATCAAACCTCGCAGCTGCGCTTATAGATTCCCATCAGGGTCGATCTGGTCTGAGAAGTGCATCGGTCACAAGCAGTGATACCCGCACGAATAGAGGTGACTAATTCAGTCCACTAACCCCCACCCACCTTGTAACACCATCCAAAAGGTAGTATTATTAGTTGTTTATTTTTTTTTGTGCTGTCTTCTGACGCTCCTCTAAAGTCAAATGTATTTCCCTTACTCCGTACTTTTCTAGCTGATTTCGTAGTAAACTTATAGTACTCTTTTGCCGCACATTATTATCTGTTCCACCTCACACCAATTATTTTTCGGGAATTTCCGATTCCGAGTCAATTATGACGTGCAAACTGACTCAATACAAATACTGTATCTCTTCAACGCGACCAGTGATAAAAATATAAATTTCGCCTTCTTTTTTTAATATTTACAAGCGACTTAACTATCCTTTTGTTTGACAGTCTTGCAAAACATATTCAGAGGTAAACTTTCTTTTTTACATGCACTTTAGATGTAGACAATTTACGTACAGTTCTATACATGTGCATAGTTGGGCTTAACATTTTTCTTTAATCTTTTCTGTACTAGTATCATATTTAAAGTTCCACTATTTTTTTTATGTATTCATAATCATTTCTGCTTTGGATGCTGTTACACTGAAGTGTCATCAACCCATATTTAAATTCCTGGAATAAGTCAATGGTAGTTGTTAAATAAGAATCATTCACTGCAATCGAAAACAATGTTCATTGGAAATATCTCATTTCAATTTATCTCTATGATTTACCATGCAGACTCGACCATTTCTTACAAAATACATGTACTAGTTTTAGTGTACAAGTATAAATCCTTTCGACATATGCATGCTGATTTTACTGTCGAATTTTACCCAGCTTAGCTGGTCTTTACTCGCTTTGACATACATGCGCTGACGATTGGTAGGAAGTTGATCTCTATTTGTTACAGTTTCCGACGGAAGTCGCGTGTGGTTTAGCAATGACACGCCTGAAAGTGCAACCCTTCACGGAATTTCACCTAGACCCGTAAAAAAAATGTCGTTTAAAACTGGACCGAAACAGAGAGCTAACACTCAACCTACACCACCAGACAGTCCACGATATAAATAAGGCATTTTGTATTCGTACCGTAAAATCACATTTTGCACAACAGATTGTCTGGACATATCCTAGTTGTTATACTTTAGGGAAATCCTTCAGAGCTTGACTTAGCGGTATCCACAACGATAGTGTAAAGAATCCATTGTTTTTTCATTGGAAGCAAACAGAGTATTTTGTGGTAAACGGGTTGCGATAGAACATTTAGCCATGGAATGGGGGCTCCTGAAGATATCTGATTAGCCTTAACATTTTCTGTTTTCCGTCCTTAGGTTTAATTTTTATACTAAATGTACAGACCGTTGTTTATTTGTTGCAACGTAAATATTAATTTATTGGAGTGTAAGTATACAAGAAGAATTAATAGAATGTGTAGGTATACGGCAGTGGTATATTTGTTACATACTTGCTAGGATCATACGCCTATCACTTTCATTGTACAGTTTAGAGTCAGTTGATCCTCGTACTTGGATAGATAAACTTATATGATCAGAGACTAAAATTTCTATGTTCTCTTATATAAAGAGTACCGCGGAATTCCGAAAGCAGCAAAGTGCCCGACGCTACTGTTACATAGATGCCTTCCGAAAAATAATTTTGTTTCGAACAACATAAGCATTAGAGGAAGATAGTACTATACAATCACAAGATGCATCTATAGTAATGTTGATCGAATCAAATATTATTTTTTACCATTATCACTTTTATAAGTCAATCAAGCGTTTACACTACGGCGACGAATTATCGTTTATTTTTTGAGTTAGTATATTCTTGATTTCAAACATACACAGAAAACATTCCATACATTTATTTCTCTTGATCTTATTCTTTAAACGCTTTGTGAAATAGCGTGTTAGAGAAATATTTGAACATTCCATTTCGCTCTTCACTTCAAATGAACTTGAAATTTCGCTCTCGAAGATCGCTGAACAGACAATTAAGTTGTCGTACCAAAGTTTCAGGTGCTTGGTGTTTTACAATACCGGAAACGAGTATTTTAAATACCGCTGTATAAAACGTGAGCCTTTCAGATGTCGTAGCAATGACTGCAAAAGTGATCGACACGCGGTTCGAAAGCAAGCGATTAATTTACTGCGTAATAGCTAAGTGAATGCTAATTGCTTTAAATACATTCAACTTACCACAGTGATGATAATCAAAGTATTAATACTATTCGTCGCTATTCATGCTTATAACGATGAACTTAAATCGAAGTTGTATTATGCTATTGAATAATGCGGCATTCAGCTCGTGATTACAACGTTGAATGCTTCAATGCGAAAAACAAGTTACCACGAGTTTAGAGTTCTTTAACCATTGGGAGAGTTATCAGAAAAACTGCATTCAGAAATGTAGCTATTAGCAACGAAGTTATAGGTAGTAATTACCAGTTCGCAGATCATGGCCAAAGCAGCATTATTTTTTCACTAATTTATAATAAAGTAGAAACAGGAAAGATGTATATGGATTGTATATAAATTGTTAAAAGAATGACTTGCGAGTCAGTGAAGGGAATTATCTGATATGTAACAATGTACCGCTAACATTAAGATAGATTGGTGGACTTAGTCTGCATATGTGTAGGTGCGCAGCTACACGTACATACGCATATGGAAACTTTATTATTGTCCTAAATAGCGGATGCTTGTATGATTCGTATTTAAATATTGTACTTAATTATCCCCTCGCATAAGTAACAACATGATGATTCGCTGTTGTTTGTGTTATTGAAACACGAGTTTGTAGTATATTACAATAGGGTAGCGACAACATATTTTTCTTACAAGAAACTGCGCCTGCGATGGAATTTTCGGTCGTGCGTATCCAAGAGATGTACGTTGCGAAAACACTATTAGGTAACTATATTAAAACTATAAAGCGAAAATTAATGTTCGTCTTAGGCAATGCCACATCTGATCTTCTAGATGCGATTAATGCCGCTTCATTTTCTCGAATTCTTTTTATACAACAATGAAATTCAATCGTCTACCTATGTGTAAAGAAAAATAATTGCAAATACTTATATATATTAATCGTTTGCGAACGATGCTATTATATTACACATAAAGATTTTACCGTATACTACTTATTATATGTACGGGAAAGTTACTTTGTTTACGAACACTAAAACGAGATAAACACGTATGAAAAGTATACCTTTAAAAGAATAAATTCGCCACATTTTTGTCCGCCTAGAACAGGAAAGTTAACACTACTATGATCGTTATTTTATGGTGCAGCATGAATTTGAACATCATTTGCGCGGGGTGGCGTGGACCCTTTCGATTTTCGCAAACGAAAGGGCGAGCGAACTCTAATCAGTGGGAACAGAGTAGTTTGGATTTCAATGTTCTCTAGGATATTAAATATTGTACATGAAATTTCGTAATCAATATTTCACAACGATTGAGAAGCTCACACTATTCTTTCTCCCGAAAATTTCTATTTGTTCCAAAGATTTCTCCGCTACGGTGTCACTGGATTTCTATACCGAAATGTACGTTTTATTGCACAATAAAATTGTGATGAATTTAATAACAGCAGTCGCTGGCATTGATTCATTTATATACAGAAGAATAATTTAACAATTAACTTATAAGAATTAGTATAAAAAGGGGATATCTAATATGTGCGATGTCGATTGGTGTAGAAGTGTCGATAGAGTAGATCGCAGATAATGGCCCAGCACTGTCATCTACTGCCATCTAGTATCTCCTATGTTAGGCTGGTCCGGCAGTGTCAGTTCGGCGCACCCCAGTATGGCGACCCTCAAGTGTCAGAGTTGTTTGTAATTATTTTGTACTCCCCACGCAAAAAGCGACTGGTCTTCATCAATTGGACCGGATCAAATGCTACCGCCACTAGTGGCTCGAGTAGACTGATTAAATATTCATTCAAATTCAACGAAAATCTCAATACCGTGACCAATGCAAGCGAGGCGATTTCAGAAGGATTCCATGTCACTTTGTTCCCAAGTATAGAAGTTGCTATATGTCTGACAGTGATTACGATTTGGCCAACGAGAATATAAGCCTGATGGACGGCCACGTTGCGGAATCACGCACAGACGACCTGAGCTTGGTTCGTGATCGGCGTAAGCGGCGATCGAGAATCACCAATGAAGAAGTAATTATTAACAGAGAAGTGTGACATCGTGACACTCAAGTTCCACATTGCTTTAATATGATATTATTGGGATACAGGTCGAAAATGGTGTTCCTGAAGTACACATTGCAGCACCAGGTACATCTGGTGGTGGTAGGAGAGATTCGTTGGGTGATGACAATGTAATGAAGGATAGGGAGGAGGAAGAATTGAAATATGGAGCAGCTCATGTTATTAAACTTTTTGCACCAGTATCAATTTGTATGTGTGTCGTAGTAGCCACAATTAGTTCTATAAATTTCTATACAACCAAAGGAATGTACTTGTAAGTGTTCTATTTATATGTTTATTTATAGGAATGCCTTTGCACAATGCTATCTAAATTAATCGTTGTACTATCTTTCAGAGTATATACTCCATTTCATGAGGAAACCACAGATACAACTACTAAAGTCTGGCAGGCAGTTGCAAATGCGCTGATACTTATGAGTGCCATCGTATTTATGACTGTGATACTTATTATCCTATATAAACATAAATTTTACAAAGTTATCCATGGGTGGCTCTTAATGAGCTCCTTATTGTTACTTTCGGTATTTTCTATACTGTACTGCGAGTGAGTATGCCTAACTTATTAAAATTAGTCAAGTTTTTTTATTATTGTAAATTATAAAAGAAACATTTTCCAGGCAAGTATTAAAAGCTTATAATATTCCAATGGATTTATTCACATTGGCAATAGGCTTATGGAACTTTGGAGCTGTTGGAATGATTTGCATTCATTGGCAAGGTCCATTGCAATTACAACAAGCATATCTTATATTTATTTCTGCTCTAATGGCTCTGGTGTTCATCAAATATTTACCAGAGTGGACAACGTGGGCTGTGCTTGCTGTAATAAGTATCTGGGGTATGTCGGTAGATGAGCAACAATATAAAGTTGTATCGTTTATAGTAAATAATTTTTTCACTATATTTATATAGATGTTATTGCTGTGCTCATGCCAAAGGGTCCATTAAGAATACTTGTCGAAACTGCCCAAGAGCGGAATGAATCCATTTTTCCAGCTTTGATATATTCTTCCACAACTTTGTACGCATTTACTGTAACTTATGCTGGATATGTACAAGCTGCAACCATGACCGATACTGATGGAGTACCCAGTGATAGCTCCACTTACCCTATCCGTAGTCAAGAGGACAATCAAAATAATTCTACATCAGCTGATACAGAGGAAGGTGGTTTTTCAACAGAATGGGTGCAAACACATGGTGAGTATGGTGAAATCTTCCTTCTTCAGAATGGCTCAAGAACTTTTATTGTTAATATTAAATCATGCGTAGAAAATCGCAGCGCAAGACGAGCCCAAGAAGTTCGCGAAAATACGACGTCACTTACTGGGGATGCAAGACAAGAGCACGATCCTATCCAAGTACCACCCAATCAACAATCACTAGTTATTCTAGAAGAGCGTGGCGTAAAGCTCGGACTTGGGGATTTCATTTTTTACAGTGTGCTAGTTGGAAAAGCATCGAGTTACGGTGACTGGAACACAACCCTGGCGTGTTTTGTTGCCATCCTAATAGTATGTTCCATTGTTTCCGTTACGTAATTCAAGATTCATTGAAATTTGTGATACTAAAATCTTGCAATTTACTTTCAGGGTCTTTGCTTAACGTTGTTGCTGTTGGCTATATTTAAGAAAGCCTTACCTGCTTTACCAATTTCTATCGCATTTGGATTAACGTTTTACTTCGCCACGCGGGTCATTGTTTCACCTTTTGCTGATAGTTTAGCAAGTGAGCAAGTCTTCATTTAGTTAGGTATGATGACTATGACTTATTACTATTTAATTTATCACTAATTATAGTGCCTATTTACTTACGATTGTCCCCCATTTGCATTTCACTTGTCCCAAATGTACTCCAGATTTCTTGACTTTCACTCGAAGGTGAACATTTTTTAAACAATCGTATTCAGTCTAAACCATTTTGCTATTATGAGATGTGGTTTAAAATGTAAGCTCATACGGTACCGTATCACCTTTCGTATGGAGCATTTTCTATAAATCATTATTTATATTTAGCATATTAAATAATACTTTATATGGAGAATAAATGAAGAAAATAATTTAAATGAGTTCAGCTTAATCAGTAGAAAAACCTCTACTATATTAGGGTATCCTTTGCCTGTTTTATTGTTAGCAATTGTTAGCAAGTGATAATATTCAAGGGTATGCATTTACATACAAGTCGTTTTTAAATAAACTGTCTATTGTTACAACGAAGTATAAAAAGAGTCGGCGTGACTAAACAATACGAGCAGTGATGGTGTGCCAATTCCAAAACGAGGAATTTACAGGATAGAGCAGACTCTATATAAACTGTCTTCTAAAAGGATAGAATGCAAAGTAACGTTGATGTACATATAGTGGAGGTATAATAAGTATGTTGTTAATTTTGGAACAGGGGCTTAGTTCGACCGTGTGATAGAAAATTGCTTATACAGCATTATTATGTCGTTTAGAAGCTATATAGATTGGAAGCGCAGTTCTCAAAGTATAAGCCGTTAAGTTGATAAGTTGTACCTTTTTTTTTTTTAATGAAACGACACTATACCCACAGCTATAATATTTTCATTGGGAATAGTTGAGAATATCAGGGTCAACGTTCATTAATGATGCTGTTTTGATTCTTTTGAAGCAGTATATAACGGTTCCATCAACTTTAACATTGCTATATTACAAATTCAATGCCGTGAAACGTAATCTATACATGTAAAATATAAATATACATTATATGTATAGATAAATCCTGGAATTCAGAAGAACTTCAACAGCGATATGACATTATTTGCACTTCGTACAATTATGCATTGTTTTTATAAGATTATACCCTAGAAGGAAGGTCTCTCATATATATGTATTCGATTTTTACTTGGAATAGTGTAAAAAACGTTGCTCGAGGAAAAAATAAACGCGATTATTTATCAAATCTAATTATTATCGCGGTTGAGGTACCTTAAAGTTTATGGTCGTGCGTGAATTACCATGATACCGATCCAGTAGCAATAATGTTTTTGCATATGCCACGGAATCATAAACTTAAACGCTCGCTGAATAAAAACTAATGCGAAAGTACACTTCGGAGTTTCTACATTCTAGTGGGAGAAAAACATTAGGAAAATAGTTGCGTCTTGCGATGTGTACGAACACACGTTTCAATCCTCGTAACACTAGAAACGTCGGTGTGCGATTTGCTTCCCATAAGCACAGGCACGAACATCTTTAAACGATTATTATAATTATCTCTCCTATTAATGCTAAAGGAAAAAAAGAGTGGTAAATTTGTTGTGTCAGTCTTATATAAAGGATAAACGTTTGGAAATGCATTTTTGGTAATGTTCATTAATTATCGCGAATATGGTAACTTTACTTTACTAATATTTTTCCCGCTATAACCATTACCAGCCGAATTTTATAAAAAATACAACAAATTATAAATATTTTCTATATCCATACGAACTGTATTCAATCTTCTGAATTTAGCACGTACTTTTAGCTAGTTCCATACTTGCTACTCTCGAAAGTTCCGCGTCGGAAGAACGAACTAAATTCCAGTAATGATTGCTTATCTATATTACTCAAGTTGCCGTTGTACTTGTAAAGAGGCTCGCAGTGTGGCAATTCCGAGCAGACTTGGATCAATTTTCGTAGATACTCTTCCAATTTTTTCCTCCGTTGTCGTGCTACAACCTCGTACCTAGCAAAAACCTGCCGCGGTGGAAATCTTATTGCCACTACCTGTGAGAAATCAGCCATTCAAATATTACCCTTCAGTAGTTTCAGGAAAATTGTCTTCAATTGTGCATACCTTGCTACCATATTTTTGCCGCATAGAAATATACAGTTCCCGGAATCGTCTGTATCTACGGAGGAGTGTCCAACTGTCGTCTTGGGCAACGACACGCACCTCGTATTCATAGTGGCTAGACGTGCCAGCACCGCGAATTACATACGAGGGTACGCTAACGATCATATTAATAACATGATCGTAATCACCGTCATTCGCTATCAAAGATGGTAATGATCTCGTAATAGTTAACGAGTATGGACTACTTAGACGATCGCCCCGGTTTTGACTCTGAATAAGTGACAAATTTCGTTAGTGGTAATCGAGAACTTAATCATTTAAAAAAGAGTAGTGAGTGCTTTAGCCTTACCGTTAAATATACTGTAGAATATCCTCTTCCTGACGATATTCTCGGTACAACAGATTCTGACAAATATTCATCTTCATTAATAGGCCTGTTTTTCCTTAAGACCGGAGATCGGGTCGTAGATACAGTTAAGAGCGTCGCGGAATTCGAGGGTTCTAAGTTGTGTGCTATTGATTCAGGTTCCAAGAAGTCGTCATGATCGTTTATAGTTCTCTCAGTACTACACTGTACTTGCTTTAGAGTCTTTCGCTCTTCTTCCAGAAGAGCCACTTCTAGTTCAATTTGCTGTTTTTGTAGGTCCTGCAGAATAGCTATCTGCCGATTTAAATCCTCTTTGGATGGAGTGTTAGCTTCCAAGCATCTCATGACCATCATACGTTGACGTGCAATCCTTTGGTTTAATCTTTTCATTGCCGGATTTTGCTGTACAGGTGATTCCAGAGAGTCTTGCAGCATGTCATCTTCCGTGGTCGAATTACTGGTAGATTTCGATCCGTCTTTCTCTCCGTTAGAATTGCCGTTAACATTATCTTGCGGAAGCGAACTTTCCGTGGAAGACAATTTACTCACTTTCAAGGAATAACTACTATCTATTTCTGATGATTTTTCCCGATTGTTTTGCGATGTACTTCCTTGTGCGATTAACTCCCGTTCTTGTAATAACTCCTCTTCTTCAAGACGGAAGGAATTATCGGCAGCCTGCGAAATAGCATCTTCGAATGGTATACAAGGTTCTGGAGAATCGGCGGCTGCAGTGTGAAATGTTTCACCAGTGTCAATTGAACTTGGAAGGGTTTGGGGAAGTAGGCTTAAAGCACTGGCTATGCGAAGCTTTCTATTGAATGCATCGCCATTTGAAATTACTTCATCCTCGTTCGATAACCGGTTATTCGGCGAGGCGGGTAAAGCACGCTGCAAATTCAGAGATAAGCTCTGCTTCCTCCGTAAAATTTCTTGAAGTTGCTCTTGGCTTCGCTTTGCTAAGAGTAATTTTTTCTCTGTGTTACCTTCACCTTCCAGCTAAAAGAAATTGCAAGTTCTATTAGATTCCACATAATTATTTGGGTGTTTAGATGTTCATGAGGCCACCTACCTCTAAATTGAGCATGTGCTTTTGCTTCCTTGCGATCTCCATTAATTCCTCCTCCATCTTATCGACTTTGGTTTGATGTTCATTCAGAGATTTAACTTTCTTCTGTAACTCTGTCTCCAATACAGCTAATTCCTTCTTCTGGAGACGTGATAGTTATTTTATCCATGTAGCAACACTAATTCACAATCAAGCATAATTATAAAAACAGACTTACGTGGTGATGAACAAGTTCTCTCACAGCATCAACACATTTTTCATCATTCAAACTTGACCAAGATTCTGGTAAACTACCATCACTACCAGCACCCTCATCAGTCTGAAATGGTATATTTTTCTTTTAAATATTTCAAAGAAGGTCATATAATTTCTCGACATATTTGAATATTATGGCATTAAGGAGATCGTAAATTTGTTAGGCGCTTATCACATTCCAGATGGTTCTCTTAGATATCAAATGCCGAAGACCTTTGTTCGCCTTCGGTAATTCTTACCTTGTCCCAACAATGATGAAATCTTTGCGCGCGCTCGTGATTGTTCATGAAATCTTGAAATTGACGTTGCTTGGACTGCAATGTTGTGCGAAGACAGGCAACTTCCCTACATAAACTTTCTACCTAGTACCACACATACACACCGATGCATTAACAAAAGTTAACTAAAAATCATAATAAAAGTGTCATCCCACTTTGTTGGACGGAAATGAAAAGGCGGGGCTTCTTGGATGGTAAATGGACGAATATATTTTATAAACGGTGGAATATTTTTTTGGGGGCTGTTGAAAATCATATGTTCTTTGTAGATGAAACGATTATAGAAGACATGCTTTCCAACACTTTTGCAATGTGGGTCTACGAAAAGGTGTAGGCAGTCAACTAGATTGACACTAAAGAATGTTCCATAGATATTCCTTTGCGAGCATTCATAAAAAAATCAAAGAAAAAGTTTCATTCTCGCAATACATTACCTTGGTGATTGAGTTAGTTCTTTATCCAGTATTAGCACTTTCAAATAGTGCACGAGCGAATAGACCCAGACAGTGTGTCGAAAGTTAACGAGATCTTGGGTTTGTTAATCGGGAGCGTAATTCATTTAATTGACAGTACTTAGAGATTATGTGAGCAACAGAACAAAGTGTGCGTGCAACATTTTGTGGAAGATCGAAGGCCAATTTTTGTAAGAAAAATTTATTAATCAACAATATCGTATAACAATAATTCTCTTCTTTCTTTCTCGCATAACAAACCCATAAACATTCTACAAACAAGCCCAGATATGTACATACTCGTGTTCACCTTAACATTGTCTACAAGGTACTTATGTATAACATTCCACGGAATGCCATTTGTCCGGCAATATCTCCTCAACACTGGCACTTTCTAATCGAATTTCCTAACCAGATCTAATCGCTAAACTAAACTGGTGGACGTTAAATACTAAATGACTATTAGTCTTCTTAAATAGGCGCATCAGTCAAATTCTTCCTATATCTGCGTCGAAATGACGAGCGGGCGAAATGTTTATACAGTTGTGACTATTGACAAGATGATGAGTCAGGAGAGTGCTCTACTTTAAGCGGAGCATTACACATATACATTTATTACATTCGGGAAACCCCCCAAAAGACGCCGTTTATTACTTGAGAGCACCGTTAGTTAATAGGTCCGTGCACCGCAGAAATATACGGTCGGTGCCAGTCGATTAGTCTTTTAAAATCTTAATCTTGCAAAAAGATTCTCTGTACTGAATGAGATTAAGATGAACAAGAAAGAGAGAGTGAGAGAGGAAAAAAGTTGATTGATAGTAATACAGAAAGGGTCACATATTCAGTGGACAAACGTGCGAGTAGATGATGATGTTGCCAGACAAGCAAATAAGGACACCGAGAGCGATAAGGACGAGGTAGAAGTGATACTTGATCGAAATAACGTTCAAGTCCGGAGACGGCGCATCCGAATCACTTACTTGGGTCATTTCATCCCGTCGTTCTTGCTCCAAAACATGACGACGAGCCCGCAACTCACGTTGTCGAGATTCTAATGCAGCTATTGCATCAGCCCATTCTCGCCATTGAGCACCCCATTCTCGTTCTAATTCCCGCTGAGCTCCTTCTAAAGCTTCCCTTCTTGCAGCCCATCTTTCTTCGCGTTCCTCTTGTTCTCTCTGCATATATAGTAATCACAACATTTCCCGTCACATATATAGTAATCACAACATTTCCCATCACACCATTACTTTCTTCACAAACCTTGAAATCCTCCTTTTCCTTGACTAGGGCAGCCTTCTGCTGCTCCAATTCCTCGAGTGCCCTGAGATCTTCACTTGAATTTAGCAGATTATCGCTAGATGAGGAAGCATGTAAATCCGAGACGCTCCAACTTAGCAGGGACAGTCTTGATACGTTGACCACTGTCGATTGCAGGTTACCATTACCCGTTCCCCCTTCTTTCCGGAGTTTTGCAGCTTCTGCTGGATCATTGTACCGAAACATATTGTTTCGGCCCAGCAAAATGATGCAACCCTGCGACAATCTTGTTGGCTTATCAACTTGGGCAGTATTAATCCAACAGTGAGGGGATAGAGGATGGAGAGTCGCTACACCACTGTCCAATTCCACGACACAGTGCTCAGCTTCAACATCTGTACCAGTCAATACAATGTCCTGTTTTCCAAAATAGAGGAATTCATTTATCAATACCTATGTGATCCTATTTACGAAAAATTCGTCTTATATCCACCTGAGTTGTTGATGCATCCTCGGTACCAACAAGTGTTTTCCCTTCCTTTAAGTGGTAGAGTGTAACACCCGTGCTAAGAAGGTCATCATCGATGCCTACCAAGTGAGGCATTTCTGAGTCTAATACTACGCCAACTCCACTTTTCCTCAGACCTAGTGCTTTTTGTTCTTGTAAAATCTGCTGCGTCTCTCGCCATTTCTCGGTCCACTCCTCAGTCAAAACCTTTTCCTGTTCCTGTTTCTCGTGAATTTGCGCGAGCAGCACTTGTGGTGGCCTTTCAACACCCTGTGAAATACATACGGCACATTATAATACGGCTCGTCCAACTTCCGTTCTATTCAAATATTCTGCTACTCGCCACATCTTTTCCAAGTAGAGACTTCAATTTTTGAATTTCCTCCCTCAGTTCTCTGATCAGCTTCACATTAGGATCCTCATTGATGGTTGGCTTATTGATAATATTTTTCGCTCGATTAGCATACCTGAGCGTACTGAGAGTCTCACCATAATTACAATCCGCCGGACTGATCGCGGCGATCATAATCGTCTTGGAGTTACCTCCAAGGGAATCTTTTAGCAACCACGTAAGCACACTATCTCGATATGGTATGAATACGTTCCGCTTCGAGGAAGTTGCATCGTTCACGGAACTAAGCTCGGCAAGTGCCGATATCACAGACCCTAAAGTCACCAGTGACTTGTTGATGTGTGCACCTTCCTTCAGTCGTTGACCTGTCGCCCCCGTGGCATTCGCACGCTCGCTAAACAGAAAAGAACCTTAAAGACACCTTGCTTACAAATTCTAGCCGCGGTTTTTTTCATTTTACTGTAAGCACAGTCTCTCTAATATTCGCGCGCACGCCGACAGAAAAATCAACGGCGTTCATGCCTTTTCTCGACTACCTTCCGGCCAAGTCGACAAGATGCACCTTGGAAACGGTCTCCGACGGCATGTTTCCTTCCGAAAATCCGGCTTGTACGAAGGTAATCGTGAAAATCGCGTGACTCCTGCTACTCACGTCATTCATGTTTGTGCTCGCGGTAGTTCTGTGCGTGTTCCCTCTCACCATGCATTCCTGGAAAGGTATCATGAGACGCTCGTCTTATACACTCTCCTCTTTGCTCACGTTACATAGATAGATATTGCTGTCTGATGTAGTTCTTTTACCTGAATGTCTGAATAATCGTACACAAGGTGGCAAGACAGGTCCTGAACATACGGACCCCTTTTAGGATGTTCTCTCACTCTAAGGGAATGAGACTGCGACTGGTCCAGCCTCAGCAGGTCTCTCACTCTCTCATTATGAATTTCCAGGAAAGATACCTCCGTTCTGTAGGACGCTCCACTCTCCTTACCCGCCGCCATTCGTGCAAAAAGTGTTTTGCAAATCCGTGGTATCAAACCTTGTGCTTCCTGGTATTAGAGTACTGAATTTCAGATATAGAATAGAGTACACGTCCCCTATTGAAAGCGCTCCACTCTATCTATAATGAATGAAAGTGCGACGGCGTGGCGGTTGCAATAGATCGGTAGACTTTGAAAGGAAATGCATTTCCTGCGCATCGATGCGGAGATTGTTAGCGCGAGCTGGTGGATCCTTTATAATCCCGGCTCCCATAGTCACGGAGCTCGCTCTTCTCGATACATCCTTTCAATTCATTGTAGATAGGGAGAATTCTTGTCATTCTTATTTAGTTTCTATTTATCTCTACAATGTTGTCATATTACGATATTACCGGCGTGCCCATCATTGTAAAGGTCTTCCCCGACCCAGTCTGGCCGTAGGCAAAGACGCAGGCATTGTAGCCCTCGAAGGCACTTTCTATTACGTCCGTACCGAGATCGTAGAAAACCTATAAGAAAAAGAAACGTCATCGAAACGTCCTTTTGTGGCGCACAGCTGGTCGCTGGCCCACCACGCTAATGTCAAGTGGCTAAAAGTATGCCTTATCGTCCTCTGCCTGTTCAAAGACGCACCGCAAGTGATGATTCTTGGCCAAAGACTCCGCGGTTATGATACTATTATATTTAACATAACTGTTACTGCTTCGGACTAAGGTAGGACGACCGTTATCGTTACGCTCGGCAGATGTTCCTTAATATCTAGCGCGCCAGAGACTTCCCCGTGTGTGTTGCTTAATAAGTAAACTACAGTAGTTTAGATTCACTGGTGGATCTATCGAAATCGCGTCATGCTTGCTCGTTCATATATTCGAGCAGCATTCAGGTGGAGTCGTGTATTTTTAATTGCAGCCCGCTCTTACACCAATAGTTAACGTCCGGCGGTCTTCTATTTTAATTCTGTGCGTTCGCTGGCCGACGTCAAAATCGCCAGAGCAACACGAGTGAGTCTACCAGGAGCGTGCAGGCGTACAGTCAATCCGGGGTTTATTTGCCGTAACTGTATATAGTAACGTTATCTCCGGCTCCAGAGTATTTCTCCCCAGGGGCGCAGGAAAGAACTTCTTTCTGTTCCTTTCGAAACTAGGCTACCGGTAATTACCCGCTCTCAGTTTTATAATCGGAGGCTCAATACCTCGGAAAGAATATGGTGCGTCTTTGGACTAAGCGCACAGGCTTGCTCAGTATACTTCTAAGAGATTCGAATGTATTAAAAGGATTATGCACCTCTTCCTGCGATGCATAGTTCTCATCATTGGGGTCATACGACCAGTAGGAGTGATCGAACGTGAAGTCTTTGTACTTCTCCCTGTCGATATCTCGGCAACTACCCGGTGTCTGTAAGTAATAAGTGATAATAATCAAGCGAACCTTTATTAACACCATTATCGTCATGTTAGCGCACTAGAAGTGATCAGCTTGGACAAGTGCGCCACTGAAAGAATGTCATTCTTAATCCGATTAAAACGCTAGTTCCTGTTTATCTTTATCAATCTGTCAAGGCATCAAGGTCCGCTGAATGCGATCTTATCACATTTAACTTTTCATGATCGACATTGCCGGCTTGTTTACCATGCCGAACCTTCCATTAAAAAGATTCGTGCTTGCCGGCTTTGTGTTACATAAATCTGGAAGTTCTGAAGTCTACTATCAGCGCGAATCAATCGTGTATATCACGATTACGTGATATCTTTATCGCAATACCGTGGGTCAGAAGTAAGTCCAATAATGGATACGGTAAAAGTGCATCGATTGCTGAACTAAGCATATTATGTCACGTGCACTCGTTAGGCTGCGTCTTGCATAGTCAATCGGCTACTCCTGAGAACTGCGGTGCATTGTGCAAGAGAGCGAATA
This sequence comes from Ectemnius cavifrons, assembly GCA_964023945.1. Taxonomy (NCBI): domain Eukaryota; kingdom Metazoa; phylum Arthropoda; class Insecta; order Hymenoptera; family Crabronidae; genus Ectemnius; species Ectemnius cavifrons. The sequence goes on from OZ030386.1 coordinate 11,783,346, forward strand.
GGCAATTAAAAAGTAAAACTCCTTCTCGTGTTCGAAGGGAGTGGAGGCCGCGGTAATTACATGATAGTCGAGGAGAGAAGGGCGGTCCAACAGCATTCGTAAAATTAATAGTTTACTCCACGAATACTCCTAAGGAATGCAATCGATTGCTAAAAGACGCGAGCGAAGAGTGCATAAATTTCCATAAGATTGGTATGTGTATGTAACTGTCATATCACGAGCCAAGATAGTAATAAGGGTGACAAAGAAGAAAGAGCTCAAGTTTAGACGTAAATATCACTCAAGAGCGTCACTGCATGCTATTATTCATTGCAAGTTCTGTATTATTGATAATTAAAAGAGGCATTGTCGGGATTCTCGTATGCAAATGATTCTCGCTATTGTCATCTTATGACGTAGTAGCAGTGGAAATAAATAACCACGGGTACAACGTACGATAGTGATGCATATTAAGCAGAGGTTGAAGAAAAAAGGAGATCGAGCCGAGCATGCTGGTAATGAGAGTTTAATTGAGCAGAGATAAAGGCGCGGATTAATCGCGCCACGAATGGAGGAGCGCGTGGTCTGTGTGTATCGTGCGGTCGAGAGCGACTCGTCAGCAGCTTTGGTCCAGCAACGATTTTCGCACTTTCTCCGATCAGATGACGTGTATACCGCTATCTTGTCCGTGAGATCTCGGACGGAGATTTCGCTCGAGCGGAGCGTGGATATCAATGACGTAATACGAGACAACAAATAACCTCAGCTGGAGAGCAAGAATGGATATACATGTACGCGGGGCAGACAATGCGTCCCGCCTTTGCTGACACTAATGGGTCAATAGTCGAGTTCGCTGAGTTGAGGCTATCACACGCTCCGAACGAATGCTGCACCGGCTGCAGGGGCTCACTGCAGTTGCTTGCCGAGGAAAATCATTCCCGCCGATTAACTGTCCGGAGAGCTTTTAGAAAGTTGATTACAAGGTAATGGGATATCGGGCGATTAAAGCAGCCGGAAGTTCCTCGGACGTGTTAGAGTTCAGTTCGCCAGCAAGGAGGTCAGTGACAAGCGACATCCAACTAGAATTAATTGTACCTTGGTGTTGAAGATGCGTGTCTTCTTGCCATCCATTTGCACGATCATCTTCGCATTCATCGCCAGCTCCCTGCAATGCAAAGCAATAGGGTGTCACATTGCTCGATGTGCGAGTCGTCGCACCTTCCCAATACATCGGCACATAAAGCACAGAGAAAAACAGGCCGAGTGAGGCAGAAAACTACGCGCGGTATTCTGGTGAGTCGAGTCGAGCCGAGTGACAGCAGGTGGTAGGACACCACCGCACACGGTGGTCGTCCTGTGCATCAGGCTCGATCGAAAGCATATGATTGATCGGTGCATTAAATTCGCGCTGCGCTGGAAGAACCAAGTCACTGCTCGGTGTCCTCGACTCGGCATCGCTCAAGATTATTCGTAGAGCACTGTCATCTGTTTTTTGCATCACCGCCCGTGGCACTTCTCGGGCGTGGAAGTGCAAGGGGGCAGCCTATAAGAGACTGCCCCTATTTCCCGAAATCGAAGAAGCACAAGGAGAAGTCCGATCGGTCATGGGCGACCTATCACTAGTTGCACTGCACGCACCTTTTATTAAAGGGCCGAACCCTCACGGCCACCTTCACCGAAGCCATGGCTACGAGGAACGCATGGGCAGTTGGGGATGGTACACCGTGCTCCGGTCGCTCCCTTCGCTCCCTCCACAGCTCGCGTTACGCGATAACCACGACAAGGAGCGCCGCACTACGCGGACAGTACATCGTCGACGGGGCCCGTGATACACCGGAACGTCGTCGTCGTCGGGGTTCTCGCGCGACGAGCAACATCGTCTCCGGCACTCTCCCGACACTCGGACGACTGCTCTGCTCGGCTGACCAGCCGCTGCTCCCCGAACAAAAAATCCCCACTGTGCGCATGCGTCGTTGCCCGCTGTCGCCGCCGCCGCCGCCACCGCCGCTTCCCAATTTCAAGTGATCCTCACTTGCTGTGATCGTTCTGTGTTTCCGACGACGACAGCACGATACGGCACGACTTCCAATGTCCCAGGTCCTGAACAGAGAGAAAGACGGAGACAACAGACTGGCGGAAAGTGTGGAGAGCGAGAGCGAAGACTGGTAGAAAGAGAGAGGCTTCCGTGGGTTCTGATGCGAACGCCGCGCGAACTAGTTCGAAGGCGCACGTACTGACTATGCGGCCACCAAAAGAGAGAAAGGGTCAAACAGGTTTGATTCCCCTTCTACGGCATGTGACGTCACCCCGGGATCGGTTGGTAGGTTGTGCCGGTGTGCCGAGTGAACGGAGAAGGCGAGCCACCCACGCAGCGCCGACCAAGAGAGCTAAATCAAACGCTTTGCGGTTTCTCTTGCGCGTAACAGCGGTCTCCGGGAGAATTCCCTTCGTCTTGTTGTCCAGCTGGAGATTACGCGACAACGGTGGGCACGGATCCAGGACAGACCGCGATCTGGGCACCTGCTCCTAATCGTAAATAGAAAATATGTCGTAGATGCTCGAACCCCAGAAAAGAGCAGCCCACCCCTCTCGCCGCGCTCCTCTCACACTACCTTCAACCTACTAGTACCTCCTCGGACTAAGCCTCACCGGTTAATGGAAGCACAGGGTCAACGGACCTCCGTTAAAATTTGGCACGATCTCGCTGCGAGCGGAAAATCAGGCTTCCGGGCATTCATCGTTTTGTCGTGTACACCTGACTGCGATTTAATCGGCGAGTCTGGCAGACAGTCAGTCCAACGACATCCAGACAGGTGGTGCAAAGGTAATTTGTCCCGCGGAGAAACGATGATCGCTTTGCGGCCAAGTACATAGTATGTGTCGCGACGACGTAAACAGAATCTCTCGTTTTCCTCTCCCTATGACTATATCCTGGTCGCCTGCAACCTTATCTTTCGGCGCCAACCGCGCCAAGCGTTGCGTATCCACGCGGGCTTGCGAAACCAATTGAAATCTATGTAAAAGACCATTGATACCCGCTGGCTTTGTGCATCCATGAAAGCCGCTTGGCGTGCATTAATGGGAAAGCTTTCGCCAACGGTGTGAAAAGCCTCCTCTTTTCTAATACCCCTTTTAATTCGAATTCACGCAAAAAAACATTATATATAATAATACGATAAATTTTCAAGTGAATTCCTTTCTGGTATAATAAAGTGGCCAAGTGGAAATCGGCTGAGTGTACCTGGTAGCTGGTAACACGAACGATCGTAAAACGGAAACCTTGAAAAGCCGAGTTATATGATATGCGCGGTACGTAGTGATTCATAGCCGATTGATCTGACGTAATCATGCCCACACCACGGATTGGTGGCGTAGGAAAACGTTGACAACTGTCGATTCTGTTTAGGGAAGGACTTCCGCGCAACCATATACGATCGTCGAACTACCGTTTGCCATTTGCATTATTAGGTGATTATTATTACGAACGCGAACAAAGATAAATTTATATTCAGTGGAATGAAAATCCGTAATGTAGTGGAATTGAGTCCTGAAGCGGTAATACTAGTATTTCTATTCCCTTTAACTGTTGAACCGAGCAATGCCACTACATAACATTATAGGCTAAGGCAGAATCAATATCATTGCGTATTAGACTAAACTGTAAAGTGACAAGTCGACTCTTTACACATTCAAAATAAACAATGCAACGAGTTAGAGTAAACTGGTCAACAAAGGTAGATTAATACTTACCGCTATTGTTTCCAGGTAAACATCAGAGCGTAAACAACATTAGTCGGTAACACTGCAACCTTGGCACTAGTGCCGGTATGGTAATGAGGCAGTGTTGCGAGATCCCCGGTGATGGCAGCACCTGCTAGTATTGGCGGAAGAGGCCGCAGGGTGGCAGCTGTGCGCCGATGCGTCGTCGTCAGGGGGAAGAAGCCGAAGCAAGCGAGGGGCATCAGTCGGGTGGCAACTGTCGGATATGTGCGTTGCCTGTCGTGTTCCTTGAGGGCTCTTTCTTCGCCACACCGTACTATTCGCTATTGCATGTACACCCCGAAACGTGGTTCAGCATTAGGCGGTACGCGAACATGTGATTCTGACAGAGTGCAACATACGCAATCGGCCGTAAGCGCGCGTCACGTTAGTGCAGTTACTTGTGCCCGGGTACACCGTCGTCGCCCCGAAGCAGCCTCGGACAAGGGGGTGCGGAATAATGTTCTGAGCCCCGAGCCACGCACATCATGGTCGCTAAACACTTCACGCAGGGTGAGTTATAGTTTAACATTCTCTACCGCGCGATCTTCTACCTTTCCCTGCGCCCTGCGCCCGCCAGCCCTAGCCTCAACCTAAACTTCCTTAGCTTATTAGCCCCGTATATTTGCCACGGGGTGGGAACTCGCCCCGATGGCATTATATACTCGCCAGTGTAACTAACAATAACTAGTCAAAGTCTTACTGATAATAACAGTAAGAACCCTTTGAGTGCGGGGGTTGTGCATTGTTCGTACTGGCGCACTCCAGGGTGCATTATCGCCGCTCCCCGCTCACTCTTGCGAGAGCCGGTGAATTACGCACACTTTTCTCTCCCCCTCGCTTTCGCCCAGGGAGCCTCGAATCTCCATGCACTCTTGTGTTCTGCGTCGGGGCTTTACTCTTTTGGACTCTCCTCACAACCATCAAATTCTGATATTTCTGCCAACTGTTAGCTGGGACAGCGTCTGTTGCCAATCCTGCAGGACTCGCTGTCCCTGTCGCCCGGCGAATTTGCAGCTCGATCACGTATAAAACGTATGTGGCGAGCTCTCGTCGCTCAGGGTGGAGTAGCATTGACCGATTGTACCCGGGTATAAGACTGGAGAGTCGGCGTGACGGCTATGTCAAGTTCGTCGGACCTTTTAAACGCTTGTTCGACGGGCCATCGATCCGCCTTGCGGAATCTTTTGCTCTCCGTCTGGCTAGCTTGCCACTGCCACTGCTGTTTTTCGCACGCAAGTTTTTCCGCACGAAACCTGCCCAGCCTTCCCGCAGAAAGCGGCCACTGGTTTAGTGCACCGGTGCACTGGCCGGTTTCCATGCAATATCCTGTCAATGAAATTCTCCGAGTGCCGGACTCGTTTTTCTCCGACTGGAGTATATCGCTCGTGTGAATGAGTAAGGGGGTTGGCACTCGCCGAGTGCGATTGGTCTGCAGGTACGGGGACAATGAGCGAGCAGTCTCGTCCATTCCAGGAGTCTCTGGCCCCGCAATAGAACAGTCCGCTATACAGAAGTGTACTGGCCATCGACGTCTACTTTTTCTTCTCTCTTTCTGGCAGTTCGTTCGATGTAATCTCCTCGTTCCACCGAGTGCTAGCTTTCGTTTTAGGCATGACATCTGGCAGCTTAGGGACACGCGATAATCTCTTATGTAATTAAGGGCGAGCTCACTGTTAGTCAGTGTGGTGGTGGGCCCACTAAGCGCGAATTCGGTTACTGTTCTTCGCGATAAGCAACTCCCAACCACGGGACACATTCTTTTTATGGCGTGGTATGATTCTTCCGCCCTGGTTCCGTCAACCCTCCTTTTTTTCTCTCATTCGATACATATGCCCGCAGTGCAGTAATACGGCCGGGGATTTCCACATTTCTCGGCAACTCCTTTTGAATTCTTTTATCACCCTGGTCGATAAGACCCCCCTCCCCCCTGCCTCTCTACTATCCACGCATATCTATATCAAGGCAAGTTCCCCGTCCGTTTCCTATTCAGCACGACGTGCACCAACAACGAAGAATCCACGTGTTTCCAAACACCGTGCTCGAGAATATACACGGGGAATGGGGTGCTGTCAGGCGTCGAGCCAATCTTTTCAAGGAAGTTGGTCAGTTCCATGGATCTTTTGCGCCAACCCAAGTTTCACAAAAATGGTGTGGGTACTTTGAAAAGAGAGTGACAGGACGCGCGCCCCATCTGGCAAGTGTGTCGAGCGAAACACAGTCCTACTGTTAGTATACAATCGACATTGAGATTTTTTTGGTGCGCAGGTCGTGCTCAGTTCTCGTATTCACGCGACGAACTTATCACCGTGGTGACGATAGAGCCACTTGAAGTACATACAGGAGAGAGAGCTCGGCGAGTTTACTCGATCGCCAGTACAAAGCCCCCAGTGACTTCCCACCCAGAGGAAGTTATGTCTGATAGTGCTCGACCAAATGCTATTTGCGATTGCAAAGTCTCCCAGGATGCACGCGAATACGCAGAGGAAATTCGTGTTTCGATACTTCATTTCTACCGTGATTCATTCTTAGAGATAATTCGTCTCACTAGCGACAGTCAGACTAGATAGCGATCGAGTCGATCGTGCTCCATCAGGCGTTAAAGAATGATTCAGTAGAACATTTGCTTCTGTAGAATCGGAGATTTCCCCGGCGATATAAGTAATATCGTTCCCTTGCAATCGTTTCACGAAATTCGATTCTCTACGACCCAGATAGAAGATCGGAACAACTTTTCTCCGTCGTAGAGCGATGAGAGGAGGGAGCATCTTTGAGATCTCAACGAGTGAGTCAGACCTTTGCGTCCTAGGCGACAGGTTTCCCCGGAATCTTATACTCGCCGTATGATTCACGTCGAAGACGACGCCTGGCCTATCAGGATGCGTGGCTCCAAAAATACCGAGATCAATACACATGCGGTTGCGGATTGTTAACATGCCACACATTATGAATTCACATTCCACGCATACCGAGTCGTGCTTCTTTGCGTCACTCCTGCGAAGATATGAGACGGTAATGGAACATGTTGGGAGTAGCGATACCCAGGTGTACTTTGCGACAAGGGATCAATATACCTATAAGAGCTCTTAGTGTGTCCAAATTATGAAGGCTTGTATTACATGGTATCAAAATTTACTTCTTTGAAATTGATATAATTTTCGGAACATTCGGTCTCACTTTCTTAAGTACACTTTATGCTCGAGCCAATTCGTGGACGCTTCATATGGAGCAATGCGTGCGAAGAGGGCTCGGTATGCCGCGTATGATAATGCACCGAGTTAATTATTTCCTCCGGTTGTTGTGAGTCGTCGACCTCCTGAGAACACTTTAGGACTGCGCTGTAGATCGCTATACATAGGCTCGGTTTCCACCTCCGTCTCAGCAGAGAGTTGACTCGATGAACGCGAAGAGTTTTCTTCCAGGATGTCTGGGCCTCCCTATCTTCTAGATGGCCGGCTTCAATAGGGAAGTTAAATGGGGCTCCTGTTACCGGGCGCGGTTGCTCGGCCGCGAGAAAATCCGAGGGAGTTCGGCTGTTTCTAATTAAACATGAGAGAACTCGGTGCGCGCGCGTCCGGCACTTCGTTAAAAAAGTATCTGGTTCCTCCGGAACTTTCTGCGCGCCGGTTTCCTCGGGAGGGGGGGAGCATTGATCTGGCGAGTGAGTTTTATTAAACGCCAGTTAGAGTTCCAACTAATAAAGCCGTAAAAAATTGATCAGTGAACCCGTAACTTTTCCAGTCAACGGTCGGTGGCTTAATGGTACGGGGGAACTTTTAGAATTCGGGGTGCACGCTTTAGTCCAGGCGTGTTTTTTTTCTCCCTGTGCCGAGATAGAAGCAGAGATCCCAACCAGCCGGGCTTTGTCCTTTCGATAAATTATGTGCCGTTCTCCTTTCCATTATGCGGCCAACACTGCAGCTTGCTCAATAGCTATAACACGCTTCCAGGCACGATCCGAATTTAGACTTTATTGCGTTTTTAATGGCACCCTCTGCTGTTGGGAATGCTGGTTTAAAGCCAGCCAGCGTTTATTGGACGCCAAGGGTGTAAAGGTCACTCGTGCACGGGGTTGAACTTCAACCGACGAATCAATGGGCCCAGCCATCGTTAGCAACCTGCCTACCACTAGTTTCCACTTTGACTCGATACGTGATACAAGTATAACACCCGCGCTACATCAAGAAATATTTCCACATTTTCGTGGCCCATTTTTACCAGGCTTTTTAACGAGAGTAATTAACGTCGAACGCGGCGTATTGTTTGTTAGCTAGGCTGAATAGATGGGGAACTTGAATTCTTTTCCGGCCGATTGGTAGAACAAGTTGGGAGGTGTACTTAACTTTAATAGCGCATCGATACCCTTTCATCAGAATCTCTTCGCTGTTTTCGCATCCTAGTAGGGTAAAGGGTTCCTTTGGAAGCTCTTTCAGAGCCGCCTCATCAAGAGGGAATCCCGAGCGATTCATGAAACTGAAATATACATATCCGTGCGCTAAATACAACCGGTGCTCAGTGAAACCAACCTCCCGCAAGAAGCAGATGTTTCACAGAAAGAAACACGAAAAGCGAATTGAGCCGTGGCTTCGTAATTGAGACAATGGCATTGTGCAGAACCACCGCGGCAAGGTAAATTACCGCTCGTTCCCCATGAATTAACGTAACCAAAGGGAATTAAGTAATAGGGTTGTTCAGAGGGCTTTCGTGAAATCATCTGGCGTAAATTACATGTGCAGATATCCGGCGGTTCTGGCAGCTATGCTCTAATTCGATCTGATTAATTTTAGGAGAATGTAATAAAAAAATGCCCGCTTATTTGAACCCTTTGAAGTTCGGAGTGGACGGTTTTCATTAGGCTTGATCAAGATGAGGCCACTGTTGAACTCGATGGGTCCGAAGTGTCTCGAAGTTGACAATAAAACAGAGGGGTGCTTTTCCCCCTGTCTTGCTCGTGCACTCACTAGAGTAACACTTTCTCCCTGAAGACAGACAAGGACGCACACAGGTGTGCCTACGCGTGTTTATTCCGTGCCCTTTCGCACCATGCTTTCTTTTGTTCACGAGTGCTCTTCCTTGCCCTTGAAGAACGCCGCTTTTCGACCGCTCTTGACATTTACCGTCCCCGTTATATGCTCTCGTCTTATCTCGAGCGGTGGCGGCGGAGCGGTCGAGCGCGTGATGCATACCTTTTATTATTTTTGTATATGCTTTTATGGTAACTCGTCTTTTTCAATATTTTAGTACGCTATATTTTAGTACGATATAAAAGCATATTTTTAAATTACTAATTATTTTTAATTTTTCAATTTTTCGAAAGTTTTTGAATTTTTCTGAACACTTCATAAATCGATTGTTTAAGTATCAAAACGGATAGAAAACATGAAACTAGTGGCCAAAGTGCCGGAATTGTACCGAAAACACTTGGCGGCAGCCTCCGGAATAATCGAGTTCTCCTCATTTGGGCGGTATTTCTTATGTTTTTTAATCTTCCCGACCATTTCTGGGGCTGAAATTTGGTGGAGAATGTTTTTTTGCATCAAGGAAGAAGTCATATAAATTCCAGAGCCCTAGCTCAAAATTCATTTTTTCGCAAATTTTTTAAGGTGTACCCCTTCTAAAATTTTCGATTTTTCGAAGGTTCTCGGACTTTGACGAACGCTTGATAAATCGATTGTTTGAGTATGAAAACGGATAGAAAACATGAAACCAGTGGCCAAAGTGCCGGAATTGTACCGAAAACACTTGGAAAACCAATCCTGAATAATGACTTTTATCTACTTCTGACGGTTTCTCCCACGTTTTCAAGTCTTCCCGACATTTTCCGGGGCTGTAATTTGGTGGAGAATGTTTTCTTGCATCAAGGAAGAAGTGATATAAATTCCAGAGCCCTAGCTCAAAATTCATTTTTTCGCAAATTTTTTAAGGTGTACCCCTTCTAAAATTTTCGATTTTTCGAAGGTTCTCGGACTTTGACGAACGCTTGATAAATCGATTGTTTGAGTATGAAAACGGATAGAAAACATGAAACCAGTGGCCAAAGTGCCGGAATTGTACCCAAAACACATGGAAAACCGATCCCGAATAATTGAGTTTTGTGGTTTTTCCCATGTTTTCAAGTCTTCCCGACATTTTCCGGGGCTGTAATTTGGTGGAGAATGTTTTCTTGCATCAAGGAAGAAGTGATATAAATTCCAGAGCCCTAGCTCAAAATTCATTTTTTCGCAAATTTTTTAAGGTGTACCCCTTCTAAAATTTTCGATTTTTCGAAGGTTCTCGGACTTTGACGAATGCTTGATAAATCGATTGTTTAAGTATCAAAACGGATAGAAAACATGAAACCAGTGGCCAAAGTGCCGGAATTGTACCGAAAACACATGGAAAACCGATCCTGAATAATTGATTTCATCTCATTCTGACGGTTTTTCTCATGTTTTCAAGTCTTCCCGACATTTTCCGGGGCTGTAATTTGGTGGAGAATGTTTTTTTGCATCAAGGAAGAAGTGATATAAATTCTAGAGCCGTAGCTCAAAATTCATTTTTTCTAGGTATATTTCGGCACTCGAAAGCCATTGCATTACAGATTTCCTTGTACCAGAGTTATACCGTTACTCTGTATAAATAGTCAGCTTGTCCTTCTCCAATTTCGCAGCAACGGTGCTCGACTATCTTGTTGGTTTCACGCGTCGCACTCGAAGGAAGAGAAGCCGGCGGTGTGTCTCGGTTCTTGGAGAGGCCGGATAGCATGGCAGTTCAGGGAAAATACGATTTATAGCGGAACTATCCAGTTTCGCGAAGCTCGCAGACCGTGTCACGAGAAGGGTGACCTTGTGAGGGGTCCGTGGCAGCTGACACGCAGCTGCCACAGGCCTGCAGGTGCACCAGTCAGACAGACTGCATATGCACCTGCACAGTTGAACTGGCAGCACGTGGTTTACCGCGGGCAACAGGGTCCCTTCCTGGTTTTGCACCGACTAGATACCCGATTTCTTTCTTTCCTGCCAATCTCTAATCAAGCGCCAGTCACTCTTGAGTGTATTAGTTCGATCAACCCGAGGAATCATGTACACTTTCACGCCTGGAGATACGAAAGCGTGCTTTATTGACGAGAGAGCGAATGAGACGATGTAGTGATAGCTGCAGCTGGTTCCAGCTCTTGCCCGGCTTCATTGGAAATTGCGTGGAAGCGAGCACTATTCGCGATTAATCGGCCGAATACCGTATTATGCTTCATTACATACTGCGACGGATTTATCCGTGGATTATATGTGTGGACGTGCTAGGAATTCTCTCAAGTCCCTGCAAACGTGTCAGATCTCCATTTCAGGTTGGTGCGGTTTTAATGAATCGTTCATGGGAGAAAGTGGTTTGTGTGATATTTTAATAGCACGGACATTGTGTAACTGTAACGAGTCAGGGTCACAGCAATGTTAGAAAAGGGATAGTGTTACCTATTCACCCAGTCGCATGGCCCGCCGCTCGTTAGCCGTGGTTCCAAGGGCGTGCGAAAAATGTTGGCCTTTAATTAAATCGAGTTTCAAGCCTCTTGCACAGTACACGTATGCTTACGTGATTTCGTCGCGAATGGGGATGAGGGAATTTCGTAAAGTGGCCTTGTACTTCGTGAGTAAGAAGCTTATCTGATCGTTGCAGTTTACTCGTCCACTTGTGCGGAATCCCCAAGCCAGTTTACGTAGATAACAAAAAAAAAAGGCAAGTCACGCGATATGCGAAGCCCTCAACAATCTTCGCTCGATCCCCAAGATCAGCCACATTTAATTTAATATCTCATTTCCGAGATTTAGTGGAATGATGATTTGGCATTTGATTGACTCGAGATTGACCACTCACAATGACAAGCGATTGTCACGCGCGGTAATGTCTGGCCGTACAACAGGTGGTCAGACAATTTGTCATCGATCTGTGATGATGACTACGTTCAGTATCACTGGTCCATTGCAATAGTTGATGTTTTTTCTTATTGAAAAATAAATAGGGAAGTCAAATGTTATTCAGGCTTCAACTGACCAACAGGTAACTTTTTGTTTCAGGCTCGAGCCCGGAGTTCGGCGTGCCGGACATGACGGTCATCAGTGACATCAACGAAAAGGGTATCAATCGAAACCTTCAGGTCCGATACTGTAGAGACCAAATATACGTATCCTTTTTATTAGATCGAAACTTGATAAATCATAAGTAAACTTAACATAAGTCAGCGTGTTAAGATTCCGACTCAAAAATGAAGTGGCGTGTCATTACGATTGAAATTAAAATATCTTCGCGATTCTCAGGATTAAGCATACCCGTGACACACACGGTTGTGCACTCTTTGTCGCTATTCAGTTGCCAGTCCAGAAAAGAAGGCAGCGGATGGCAGAGAAAGAGATATTCGAAGTGCAGCGAAGTAGGAAAGTAGCGGGAAAGAAAAGAACGGGTGCTCGGCGAGTGTAGGGTGTGGAAAGGAGGATTGTGGGAGAGGGCGGGAGGGGTATAAATTTTGTTGGAGTGGGGCGTTGCTCCCGGGTTGGTTCGTTGCCATGACGACAACCCCAGTCAGCTGGTGAACTACCCCAGGGCCAGACCCATTCATTCTCGCGGGTTTGCCGACCCAACGACCGACACCGACGACCCACTCTCGCTCCTTACCGACCCTTCCGACATTCGACATCCACCGAGGATCATCTAGAATCGGCCCGATGCAAATGTGTACCACTGACGAACTCTGCCAAATGCCCAGCCAACCGAGCTCTCTGCCCCTCTGCCCCTCTGCCCCTCTGCCCCTTGATACTCCACCCTCCACCCCCGCTAATTCCGTGTCGCCGAGCAGCGAGCTAACCCGACCATTATCGATCTGTTTATACATTCGATGCACTCATTCTTACCTATCTGCCAAAAGGATAATCAGTCAGTCATATAAGAGGTATAGTCTGCTTATCGACAAGTATATTTCATTTCATCGCGAGCCGAATTTAATTTGCGCTAGTATTAATTGGATCGAGGCCTCTCCCAACATTCTCGATTCCTCTGTCTCTCGGTCTCTCGGGCAGCGGTGTTGGATGCATCCGGCTGGAATCCAGAGCAGAGCACTTCGGATATTAAAGTTCCATCGGGACGGTAGTCGCCGCGCTAACGAGAGTGCGGAGACGAGCAGTTTCGCTGGGCTGTGTGTGCTGCTCTGCCAGCCTGATCTCGTCGACCACCGGAATTCAAACGCGTTTGATGCGTTCGCCTACCGACGACGATTGAGGTCGTCGTCAATGCACTCGTTAGTGGACACTTCCTCGTATGTCACGACGTCCGTCGCGTATCAAGCTGGTAGAGCTCGTGCGATGCGCGTGGGAGCTCTCGACCTCCTCTAAACTGTCTAAAGTCGCCCACGAAAACATTGTCCCTCGAAAGCACGATTCTTCACTCTTTAACGAGTCTTATTAGTTTGACTCGGGAAATCCTGCCTTTCCACCGAAAACCAGTCGAACCGCTATGAAATCGGGCAGAGAGACGCGGCCAATGCCCTCTCCGCGTAATATCTTTTATTCATGAACACTTGGCGGGATGATGGCCAGGATATCGGGATACTTCACATCGATAATGAACTCGCCTCTTATTGAATCAGATTACTCCGTCTGTGCTTCGAGAACGTTGGTTTTAAATTGATTGGCTGGATGGACTCTAAAGAATTCTGTGAGAGCAACGATAATACCGAGTGTTTCTTGCTGGTTTTGATCAGGAAATTGGTAGAAACGCTGTCGATTAGGAAAGAACGCGCTGTAATCGGTGCACAAGATCGCTCGGCCTCTTTTTCCGCAGAATTGTAGCACATGTGTTACTGAGGTCGAGCTAGCAACGTTTTTGTGGGATGATGTAATCGAGAAATCGAGCATTTACCAGTTCGTTTTAGCCCTACTGTCATTCTGACTATACTCCTACTTGAGTCCGGGCAAGGTCGTGTGGCTTAGATCTTAATGAGGTTCCCATCCAGTAGAACTAATAATCCCAGCTCGAGTGGGACTCCAAAGCAATTGGAGATCAATGTGTTCGTTGTTAAGAGTCTCCTTGTATTATCATTCCCCTTATTTCAATGAGTACCAAAAACCGTTCGACACAACTAGAAACGGAAGTGAAGAGACACACGCGCCACGACGTAAAAGGAACCAGATTTCCTTGAGCATTATAAAAGCCATCAGACGTGCGCGTAGTTTACACACCGAGTACGCGGAGTGCTACTTGCCGGCAGCGATTGAGCGTGTATCTCATTTGTATGCCATCGGTGTCTGCAGCACGAGCATACGCCTTCCAAGACGACGTGTTACTCGAATACAAGTCGACCCTCTCGAAACTTTCAATTTCCTCGCGAAATTGACCGCGACGCCTTACCATTCCCTCCTCCATGATATCCACGCGAGATCACCCAGCTAATTAACCCAGACGAGAATGAATTATTTCCTCGAGCACAGCTATTTCTGCCTGGATTAAATTTGCCAGTTGCATGTTTTTGGGCTTTGGTTATCCGGGCTGTTGTCGATGCCAGGGTTAATCCGATATCCCGAAAGCGAGCCGGCCGAACAAAAAGGGCGGCGTGTACTGAAGAGGTGGCGGATAATGGGTGTGGGTGCTGAAACGAATCCGCTCGTTCTCGTTCTAGTACCCGTAGTGGGCGCAAACGTGCTTTAAGTGTACTTGAACATCGGTCCTATCGATATCACGTTCACGGACCGGTATTTACCTTAATCGTAAGATTGGCTAGTACTATAAAAGTTGGTATACCAGCTTGCAATGAGGGTGGCGCGTGACCCTTTCATTATCGGGCCACCTGTTCCTCGACCAGTTTAGATCGTGAACATTCTAGACGAGTATCATTAGTTGCTGGTGATCTCTATTGGAGATATCGGTAACATGAGATAGCCAGTCTTTTTCTGGTATTCGTGTCGGATCTATGGGTGCGCTACGAGGGCAGAGGGACTGCCGGTAGGGTAAGGGTAGCTTGCTCTCATTAACCTCTCGCTAGCAAAGCGCTCTTAGCCGGCTTCAATTGCTTTCGTCGAGGAGGTCGGAGTCGGGCCACCTTTTAGCCTGCGAGTGGGACAGAGACGAAAAGGCAGAATAGGCCTGGAGGGCCGGATATGCAACGAGTCTCGAGAACCCTATCCTGTGTGTGCAGAACCCGTCGATACCCCAGCTGAATTAGGCCATCGCGAGGAAGCCGGCAACACACCCGGTTTTTCCAACTCAAAGTCTATGTGCCCCCATACTTAACTCACTATGTAGTATGGTATATGTATGTCTTTATGTAATATCTTGGGTCACTTTATACAGCGTAAAGAGGCTGATTTCATCATTGAAGTATTCAGGGTTGTACACAGATTTTTTTTCCAGTCGTCTAGTCGCATCGACCGATATCGGGAGCGACGAGTAGATTAATATCGCCAAGGACAATGGAAGGAAGCGCGCGGCACTCCGTAAGAGCTTCCTGTAGACCGCAGATATAGAAATCCCTCGTTCCCACTTTTCCGGTAGCTAGAACGGGAATAGATAGAGATAGAGAGGGACTTGGACGCGGCGAACTTGCTAGAGCTCCCACTAAACCTTGGCTCCTCGATTATTGGAGGAAATGTCGCTTTCCTCCGTTGGCCAAGAGCTAAACTTAGTTGCGGCGCATCTCCCCGGCTATCAGCCACTCGTACTTGCTCCCCCTTCAACTATCCGATTACTGTCTCAGCTCGGAAGTACCAGAAACTTTTTTCCAAAACTAGTTCTTTCAAGGCAACTAGTATGAATTAATATCCGGCGCATGGTGGAATAATGGGGAGATCGATTTTTAGTCCGGTATAGTTTGGACGTAGACTTTTTGAGACTGGACACTCTATTCACGTAACAAGAAGTCGATCGGCGGTCAGACTACCCCCTGGCAGTGACTGCAAAAGAGATCCTTTGTGGACAGGCAGGTGCAGGACAATAGGAATGAAATGTCTAAGGTCAAGGAGAACGGCCGTATCGGTTGGAGGCTCCTTTCTCAAAGGCAGGCCTCAATTATCGACATAAAAGTCTCGACTCCTCGACTGCCAACAGCCAACAACTCCAGACTCCCATCGATCCCTTCAGTCCTTCAGAGAAGCACGACAAAAATCCATGCAAGAGTCTGGACTGCTCGTAAGCAGTTGTTTTACAAATACAGGCATATGAAATTGGAACGGCTGCCAGAACGTTTTCAACTTTTTATCGTGGCCCACAGTTCTCATTGTCGCGCTGTTACCCCAAGTTCAATTACATTGGCTTTCATTGTGGGGTCGCTTGCTCCTACTGGCTGAAATGTTGCAGAAGGGTACAGTCAGAGGTATATTATCCCCTTTACTGGCATTCGGTCGTGAGTCATCCCTTCGACCAGCCCTTCGCTCTGACGTCAGTGGTGGAACCCCCCAAGCGAACCACGCGCACTCTATTGAGACGAAACGATGTCATCTCTCGATTATTATGCAAACGGGAAGCCGACACTATTCTCGCGAGATTTCCTCCCTATATTACACTATAGTACACGTTAGTTTCAGTATGAATCTTCGCCTAACGACCTAACCACTTGACATCCCCAATTTCCTACTAGCTACGAACTAGCTTAAATTGATACACGGATCAATTACTATTTGTAATTGTTAGTTGGGATATTTCCCGCATGGGAAATCCTCTTTCAATAGTGCCAATGTAAGTGTCAATGGAAACTCTTTTTTTCTTTGGTCTCCCATTATTCTTGCAGCCGAATTGCGAGAGGCAGTCACTGAGGAAAGAAAGATTTTCACGCGGACGGCTTTCAAGAAATATTATCGGGCTGTTGTATGGCTGTTCTCGCGTCGTTGCACCATCAGCAGTGCGGTAGGTGGAGGGAAGGCTGGCAGAGCGTCCCAACCCCCATTGGGATTGCACGTCACATTATCATGCGACTAGGGGGAGGCTTGTCGGGAGTGGAATGAAGAGCAGGGAGAATAATGCCACCGAAACGGGCCTTTTTTAGAGGTGGCAAACGTCAGGGCATCGACATAGTTTCATCTCTCTCACCACCTTGACGGTTAATCCGTGTACAGGAGAGACTGAAAGGGGGAGGATTTCTCCCCTTATAGAACACCGGCGACTGCCAGTTGAACCATGTAATAGCTGCCTGAATTTTCCTTAACCATAGCTTTTTCATCGTGCAGACGTACACTGGATCCATACTGGTGGCTGTCAACCCTTACAAGGAAGTCGACTTCTACACGAACGTAAGTAAACGCACTCATTATGATATTATCTACAACTGCGAGCTAGTCGAGTGTACAATTATATGCCAGCCAAGAAACAAGGTTCTTTTATCGAGTCGGATACACATAATTGCATTGGCAAGGTTATTCACCCCGAATAGAATTCAAGCACCTCGTCAGCACTAGAGTATCGCAGTAGGATTTGAATAATTGTTGTGTTGTAGCAACGCGCATGAAAACTGCTTGTGAATTTCCTGCGGCACGCGTAAACCGGAAGCACAGCGGCGGAATAGCAAATATCCGGCACAATGCCGGCCTGGCCAAAAGGAAAACCGCGTACTCGACACACGCGCGTCGGTCCTATCAGACAGACCTTGATCGGATCTATTTTTCATGCTAGCATAATCGCGGTTTTCATCGTAGATTTCATGATAAAAACAGATTCCACCACGTAGAAATAATTTTATTCCACTGACTTTGCGAGGGTGTAAAATACGCGTTGTTTAGAATGTCATTATCACATCGGTAGGTCTTGGCCCGACAACAGGAAACGGAAGCCACGACGTCCTTTCGCCGCGATATCTCTTGGCCGCTTTTCTGGGTCACCACTGATGCCACGAGCTAGGAGGTCCCAGTTGGCCGAGACCATTAATCTTTTTTTCCTCGTTGTACGTTAAAGTCAGATCCATTTTCGATGGGGGTTGGGCGCTAATGAGGGATGATAGTTGCCCTCGAAAAGTTAGTGCTTTCGGAGATGAGACAGATCGATGTTTTCCGTAGGCATCCTGGAAACCACTTTAGTAAGCCTGCATTATCAGTTCACCGAGACTCATGAATTTATTAGGAAAATTCGTGGACGCAATTCTGCGGTGTGCCTCGAGAGAGGGCGTTATCCCCTGCAAATTGTCGGCTATCGCTTTATCGGGCGGTAGAGTGGCACACACTCTCGATATATCGAGAGAACGGTGCACTTTTTTCCTCCAGCCTGCTTGCTCCGCTAAGCTTTAGTCTCTATTCCTGGCGACACACACGCGCACTCGCACACGCACACGCCAGTCGTCTACACTAGAGTACTTAAGTGATCGGCGATGTTAACACGGCACTCTATGTCTATCGGGGTGGCTCTCGGCTCGTTTCGGAGGGCATAACCTCCAGAGAACTTATTTTGGGATCGTGCATACGGCAACTTTGGATCGTAAATATATCGTCCCACTGACAGCACTCTCGTTCCTCTAGCCCAAGCATTCTAATCGAAGTACCATATTTAACAGCGTTGCTGATCCACCATTAGTAATACACGCGTGCTAGTTTTCCAGTAAAATTACTGATCAGTGGATGGATCAATTTCCCCGGAAACAGATTAAATTATTCGTTGCCGGAGTAAATAGATTTTATCAGGCGCTGACAGCCATTCAATTATTCTCCTGCGTATATTGACAGATTGTAGCCTGTCAATAAATATTGCGCACCTCATGTGTACGTGACACCTTTCGTTTCTAAGCGGATCGCTGTTCCTTCGATATAAGTGTGACACCCAGCGTTGCAACACTTCTGGAGTGCGGGGCGTTGCTCCTAGCTGACGCTTGGCACCAAGTCGATTTCCGCTCTTGTCAGATTCCGTGAAGATAGAATACTTTTTCCGTGAAAAGCTCGAACTTGTCCGCAATTTGACCCTCGCAATTTGTGCGGATTACGAAGAAATCCCCTGATAATTCCTGTGGATTGTAAGGTTCGGGTAGAACGTATTGTCCAGCGATAGAACAGGAGTTCTTGGGATTAGGGT
Source organism: Ectemnius cavifrons (assembly GCA_964023945.1). Lineage (NCBI taxonomy): Eukaryota > Metazoa > Arthropoda > Insecta > Hymenoptera > Crabronidae > Ectemnius > Ectemnius cavifrons. The sequence continues at coordinate 11,802,087 of OZ030386.1, forward strand.
GACTGTTAAAAATTGGCATGCGGCAGTTGGATATGGAAAGGGTTGCAGTATGGTGATGAAGGTCAGCCAGCCAGCCAGCCAGCCAGGGTACCGAGCGAGGACCCCTGGCAGGCAAGAAGGAAAAGGGCGGCGTGCCGTGGTGCACGCCCCGCGTTATTGATCGGGCTGGAGCGCACATCGGATTCGGAGACTCGCCGTGGTTGCCCTGGAGGCTTCGAAGCTTCGTCCTTTACTCTCGCTCTTTCCATGCCACCACTCCAACTTACAAATCTACATACTTCGCTCGTTCATACAAGACTTTCAAAATTCCTGGAAACTTTGTGGAAAGTCTACTTTTACTTTTCGACGAATTCGAGTCGTCCCGCAGTGACTGTCTACCTGCTAGGGACACTTCAGGCTCGGTGACTGACTCTCTCTCTCTCACTGATAATAGAGGCCATTAAAACCTTACGGGAAAAGGGAATCGCAAACTAGGGTGTGTAACGCAGAGGCCTTGGGCTTATTTCTACCACTCGTGTTTACCCCTCGCCTTACTTGCCCCTGACACTGATTGAAACAGGGTGGCAGGTCTACGGATGTTTGTCCTTCCGAAATCGCACGTATCCAGTTACGGATTCCGAAGGTAGCAGAATCCACTGGTGAAGTCGGGTCAAGTTAATATGGAACGTGCTTGAATATGCTCCTGATACTGATACTGAATCGTGCCTGATACACTAAAAATCTGATCCTTCTACGTCACGTCCTCGATCCTCATAAACCTGGCTTGGTCCTGGTAATCGTAGCGGACGATAGGCCAATCAAACGGAACGTAATTCTTCGTAGAGATCTGGGCGAAGGTAGCCAGGTTGTTAGCCGGGCACACAGCGTCCCGGGTATGTAAGGATAATTTTCCAATAATCGAATATCGGCTCTCCCATCGTGGAGGGTGTTCATACTGGTTAATCGGCCACCCCAATTGCGACACTCTCCTGATGAATCTGTCATTGGCACCTAGCCGATCTAATTTCCTATGGGGTACCTCCAACCCGGTAACACCTTTAATTCTATGTTCCCGGTAGTTAAAGGAAATGATTTATTAAATTAACACAATGCGGATAACCCAGGCTATCGAAATTTTATGGGTCCCACATTATTGATTCAGAAATTACATTTGCAAAGTGCATGGTATTTGCTGACCATTCTGCGATCATTGCAGCAAGCGTATCATTGGAAAGTGCGCGTGGCCGAGTTCAATCGAAAGCAAACAGGCGAGAGCGATTCTCACAAACATACAATTCTGGTTTCGGGTTGAACGACCGAAGCTCCAGATTCAAAAGGCTTTTTTTTCGCCAAACGGAAAAACTGGAGCATCTCGATATCCCCCAAGCTTCGCGTTGGTTTATGCACATGGGAATAACGATCCAAGCTCCACCGTTTTTATCTCGCCCTTCAGCATTTCATAACACTCAGAGCACCGGCACACCAATGCGGGCTGTGTTGCTGTGCCGGTTGATCGAGCCGGGGGGCTCCGAAGTAATCAAGCGCGGAAACTTTGTCAAAGACGATCATTCAGGTTAGTGGACCAGCCGCAGTGTCATTATTAATCAGGTTTGCTTACTCGTCGTACAAATGGGTCGACTTGGCCTTCTCAGGCTCTCGACTCAATTTCCTTCGGACCGCCCCTCGTCATTGTGAGTTCCTGGAACCCGACTCTTTCTTCTCACTTTACTGGAACTCACTTTTTTCGTCCTATCTTCCCTTCTAACGCAGTGGAGTCACCTCTATCTGCTTTCATCTGGTCGCTTCTTGTGTCTTGGCAGCCCCAAGGAGGATGCGGGTTCCCTATTGTCTCGACCCCACGTGCATTTTAATAATTACCACTGTTAAATGATTATTGTGTGCATTCCTCGTATTCCATCGTTAGGGAAACACAAGTGTGCTTTCTTTTGCATAAAGTTCCGCGGTCTAGATACCACGAAGGAATTCACTTTCAAAGGGGGGCTTCCTGCTTGGCCGTTTTCAGCCAGCCGGCTCCCTACTTGCCTATACCTTTTTCCATCGGGCTTGTCATTCAGAATTTCCGCTCCCTCTTCCTTGCCACTCTCGCTATAAGGGAGCGGCGCGCGCGGCATGCACACGCTTCTAGAGCAATTGTCATCAAGGCGACGTCGACGCACAAAAGGGCGCAGTCTCGGACCGTCAATCTTGCCTGCGAAGTTTTCTTTCAACCTGAAATGTGCCACCCCGGAGGTCACCAACCCGTGATTGTCAATAGAAAGAGAGAGGTCGGCCGGGCATTGAAGCGATTCAAGACTATCGGTCGGGTTTAATCGCCCGCTCGAACTGGGATGATCCTAGCAGCGTTAATGAGCGGCGAACGACCCAGTAAAGAAATGGGCCGAAGGTAAATTATCCGGGCCGCGCAACCCCTGCAACTTGCGCGAGCCGTCCTCGTCATCGTGTTTCTCCTCTCGTGTCAGTGCGGATCCTCGCGTTCGCGCTCGCGCGAAAGGGGTTGCGCCAGTTGCTGCTACAGCTGGCGATGCCTCTGACGTTCATATCCCACGGCCACTAATCGACCAAGCGTGCAATGATCCCGCACTTCAATTGCAAAGCTGCGAAAGTGAACGCCGAGGCCGCCCCTCAACGACTTACGTCCTGCCACCCTCGATCTTTTTTTTCAACTCAGCTTTATACGCGAACCCTACGAACTTTACACGCACCCCACCGCGAATCTGCCTAGTCATTTTTATATAAGAACACTCCGTGATAGTGGTCCACGAAACGACCAAACGTATATTTCGAAGGAGTGCTTCTAGCACCGGATGTACAATTTGGAGGGAACAGATAAGATACACTTCTCCGGTCGGCCGGCTGACCGACAGCTGGCTTGCATGAAGAATGCACCTCGAGTTATTTTTATCGGTTTGTCTATTTTTCTAGTAGGTCAGTTTATCTTCCGTGCCCGTGTAAACATAGATGATCCATTCCCTTGGAGCGTGCTCGATAAGAACGCTCTTCTCGTCTAACAGTCCGGCAAATGTATATATATGTAGTGCTCGCCACAGCTCAGCCAAGCTGAGAGTATGATGAATGAACTTCCGTTATCATTATTCGAGCGAGATAAAATGTGGGTGCTCTGTACCGATTGCGCTCTCGAGGACGAGTCGTCTGGCACGGCTTAGGAAAGGCAAGGAAAGGAAAAGGAAAGAAGTACTCGTGAGTGAGACGATTTGCATGTGGACTTACGTAGAGCCGCGCGAAAACTGCGCGATTCTGGCAGCACTCCAATCGAGATAGGATCGTTAGAAGATAGCAAGTGCAGGCGGCCTCTAAGCCGTGGCTGCTTGCCGGTAATGCTTGCGGCGGCGGTGGCGGCTGTAGCAGCCACCACTCCGGCAAACGAGAGTGCTGTTGCCTCGTGGTGGTACTCTCGTCTCGGCCGAAAGAGATGCATCAAGCATTTCGATGAATTTTCACGATCCAAGGATTAATGGATTAGTGCTCTCTCGCTTGGCGAAGGTGCTCGCAATTGCGCGCCACTCCTATGTATCCATTTACAAGGGGATATGTGTGTCTGACTAGAAACTGGGTTGCACTACTTGCATCGCTCAGCTGCAGACGCGGCGGGAGCGCGCGATGCCCGGCCAGCAGCACGCTGCACAGCCTGCATAATGCATGTGTATGTGACGAGTTCAAACTAGCCTGAACCAACATGTACCATTTCCCAAAAGTCCTCAACCTGCCTCTCGTTCATTAGAATAAAATACACAGTGGCTCGTGTTGCTGCGGTCGCACTACCTTCTATTTCACAGACACTAGACTTCCGGAAGCTGCTCTTTCCATTCAGCGAACGCTCGTATCTCTAATTGAAAGAAGATAAACATTCCTTTATATAATCAGTTTACATTGAAGTGTATTTTGGTTGGCGGACGATTGAATAAAACGATATGTAGCTACGATACCTCGGAAAGTCAGTGGATAAGCAAGTCTTCCGTATATACTTCGTGCAAGTGTGTTCCATTTTCTAGGCTCCCTTTCTACCGCTGTTCTCGCGCGCGACGAAAACATTTCATTACAATTAGTCGAGCCTCAAACACTCTCAAAGCCTTCAAAGACTCTCGCGTATCCTCTTGTCTCTCTTGGAATTCTCTCGGAATAAAATTCTTTCTGAGAGTACGTTTGTAGAGTAAATGAATGGATGAAACGTATCATCTAAATTATCTGTGTCTAATGATCGGATACTTTGACCTACGGAATTCTCTCTGTTCGAGTTAGCACATCGTGTTGTGAGCCCTTTAAAGGACGGCGGTGGTTAGTTAACCGAACTGCAGGGAAATAGAACGGCTCCCAGTTGGCCGTCCTCCGTGACGCGAGGATATCCCAAGGGGATTGGGAACGAAAGGGGGATGCGGGAGATATCTGTCGAATGCTCCTATCGGGCGGCGTTTGCAATTAATCGGGTTACCGGAACTAACTGGCGGCCAGCCTCCTTGCTGCCCCTAATTCGTCTGGCCCATCTAATTCTATTCGTCTCCGCGTTCTCGCTCCATTAATTGCCGCTGTAATTTGGGATCTCTTGGTATTTCGACGATAGAAAATAATAACAATATAGAAGCTTCTTGGTTGGGTGATATTAGTTGGTGGATCAATGACTGGCGTTGACATATAGCTTAATGGGCGGCGAGGACGAGTTCGTTAAAGGTCGATGTTTAGTCTGACGGGGCATTCGCTCCTCTGGCATTCTTTAGGAATACGTGAATCGATATCATGGACAAAAGATGGGTGCCCTGGAGCCACACGTCTTCGCGCTGGCGGAGGCGGCTTACAAGTCCCTGCAGGACACCGAGGGCAATCAATCCTGCGTTATATCCGGCGAGAGCGGCGCTGGAAAGACTGAGACGACGAAATTCATACTGCAGTACCTATGCTCAGTCACCAGCAATGTCGACACTTGGGTGGAGCAGCAAATTTTGGAGGCGAACACCATTCTCGAGGCTTTCGGTAATTTGCCGCGACCGTTAATATGCAATTACGCTCTAATTAGGTTACCCTCCAATTTTCCGGCCTCCGACCGCAGGTAAATTACGTCCTGACCCCCCCTCTGTAAATGTTCTGCTTGCAAAGTACCACAGGACGCATGTGGAAAAACTTTGTCCGAACGTCCAGTTTCATGCAAGCTTTCAATCACTAATTAGTGCCGCTGACCCTTTGTCAATAATTAGTTAATGATTCCCATGAGTTCCCAATGCTAATGTACTCTTTCGATTTGTCGGCATAAAATAAATATGTATAAAAATGAAATGGCAGACAGAATGGAAGAAAAGCCGATGTTGTTTTTGTAGTGTCTAAGATTTAAATATTTGTGTAAAAAAGATTGATGGTTCGCAGTGAACGCCTCGGGCAAGTAAGTCAGGCATTGTAAGTGGAAACGGGGGGAGGAAACTAGGTCGGCAAAGAGGGGGTGAAGGAAGGTTTTAAGGGTAGCGCGCGACACTTTTCCACCGGTTCGACTCTGCACTCGAGAAATCCAATAAAGTGGTATTTTTGCATTGGTTCTCGATGAAACCAGGTAACGCGAAGACAGTGCGGAACGACAACAGCTCGCGCTTCGGAAAGTTCATGCAAGTGTGCTTCGACAACAAGTGGATGATTAAGGGCTGCATCATCCAGGACTACTTGCTCGAGCAAAGTCGTATCACCTTCCAAAGTCCCGAGGAGAGGAATTACCATGTGTTTTATCAATTGGTCGAAGCAGGCACCAGGGAGAAAGAGTTTGCTGAGCAGTACAAATTACAGCCAGCCAGTCATTACAAGTATTTGAATCAGTCGGGTTGTGTGAAGATCGACGGCATCTCCGATTCGAAAAAGCTGGATGCTTTACGACTTGCCTTCAATGTCTTGCAGGTAAATAGATTTGCAGGTAAAAAAAATAAAAGCTCGTGTGTCACTCGAGCCAAGTCTGACATGGTACTCTCGCTGCTGCCATCAGGTTGCGCCAGAAATGTGCGAAGGTATCTTCCGAGTTCTCTCAGCGATCCTATGGCTGGGTAACTTGAACTTCGCCGACGTCGATGGGGAAAGATGCGAGTTGACGAGGGAAGATCTCGAGATCGTGGCAACTGTGGCACCCCTCTTGGGCCTGCAGGTCGAGGACCTAACGAAAGTGGTGTTGATACGGCAGATCAACGTCCGAGGGAACATTACGGAGATCCCGTTGAAGGTCCAAGAAGCCAGGGAGAACAGACACGCAATGGCGAAAGCCCTCTACTCGAGGGCATTTGCCTGGCTTATCAATCATATCAACAACTGCACGAATCCTGGCCAAGACAGCTCCAGGTTTCTCGGCGTCCTCGACATCTTTGGCTTTGAGAACTTCACCGTTAATAGTTTTGAGCAGCTCTGCATCAATTACACGAACGAGAAGCTCCACAAGTTCTTCAATCATTATGTCTTTGCACTGGAGCAAGAACTCGTAAGTTTCCACCGCATGCTAGTGCGGGTCAATCCGTGTTGTTGTCGCAGTAAGGGCGGCGCAGTTAATGAATGCAACCCTGACGTTTTGAATTTCAGTACCGGCAAGAGGAGATCCAATACTCCCATATCACCTTTACGGACAACACCATGTGCCTGGAATTAATCGAGAAACCCCCGCGATGTGTTCTTAAATTACTGACCGAGCAGTGCCATATGCCAAAAGGCTCCGACTTGGCTTACCTAACTAATTTGCACGCGGAATTCGAGAGCCATCCGTGCTACGTGAAGGGTGACGATCGGCGCAAGTGGGAGAAGGAGTTTGGCGTAAAGCACTATGCCGGTTGCGTAACCTACGCGGTCGAGGGTTTCGTTGACAAGAACCGCGACGTTCAGCAGGACGTCTTTTTCGACTTTATGTCGAGGAGCACGAATGAATTCGTGCAGGAGATTACGGTTTACCAAGATCTTTTGGGGTGCACCGTCGCTCGAGCTAGTGGAAGCACGACCACTATGTCTCGGGGTACTTCTAAAGGAAAGCCCACCCTTTGCGACTCTTTCAGACATCAGCTTCAAGCCCTTGTCGATGTTCTCCAAGCAACCACTCCCTGGTATGCACGATGCATCAAACCGAACATGGAGAAATTGGCGAACCACTATGACGAGAAATTGGTTCTCGACCAATTGAAGTACCTGGGCATGTTGGATATCATTCGTATTCGCAAGGAGGGCTTCCCCATTCACATGACCTTTCATGATTTTATTACACGTTATCGCTGTCTTGACAAGTCCCGTTTATCGCGAACACCCGATGAGAAGGATGCTGTTAGGCGATTGATTAGTAGCCAAGATGTCCCGGATACAGAATGGCAGATTGGTCGTACCAAAGTCTTTCTTAGAAGTTACGTGCACGAACCCTTGGAGGATTCAAGGAACCAAATGGTTACGAGCAATGCCATCATTATACAGAAGATTTGGCGGGGATATGTTGATCGCCGGGGTGAGTAATCGTCCTACTTTTAATTATTGGTAGATGTGCCATCACTTAACGAACCTACCCTCCCTTCAATAGAGTACAAGCGCGTTAGAGATGCGGCACTCAAGGTACAGCATGCCTATCGTGGCTGGAAGCTGAGGATAATGTTCATCAGAAAGCGGCGAGCAGCCATAGTGATTCAGAGTCATTTGCGAGGCGTTTTCGCGAGAGAGGTGGCTGCTGCGTTGCGGGAAATGAGGCGCGTCGATGAGGAAATGAGGAAGAGGGAGAGACTCGAGGAAGAAAGGAGACTGATGGAGGACAAGAAGGCCTTGGAGGAGAGTCAAAGGTAAATGAAAGCATTCTCATATGTTCTTTCTTCGTCGTGAATTTAGAGGCTATAGTTCTGCGGTCCGTTTATCCGGGATTAGTGATAGAGATTGCACGATGTGTCGCTCCGTCTCTGCGTTAACAGTCTTCCTATTTTTATGTGTCTTGTAGCACGCAATACGACGGTATAGTTGGAATGGAAGCTGGGTAAGTTCGTATATAATGATGAATGACGAATGAGAATGCCCTTTCGCATGATCGATAGTGACAGAAATAACCGCTTTCTAACAGCATCATAGGCCATTCGGTATTCTCGTTTTCGCCTCCTGTCGCGCTTGGCAGGATAGGCCTCGGTATTAAGTTCCGGTTTCGGGACTCTAGAAAAAACAATTTGATGTTACAGGAAAGCTCAAGAAGAAATCGCTGCTCTTTCCCAAATGGCTGAGCAAATGAATTCAAAAATGGCCGCGTCAGATTTACAATCAGTTGATTTGGACAATCTTTTCTCTTTCTTGTCGGACGTACAATCAACCAAAAGTAATCAGATAATCGAGGAGATTGGTGAGCAGATGGACGAGTTGGTAGAAGACCTTGATGTAGAGCTTGAGACTGTGATACAGCAGGAGCTGGAATTAAATGCAAAGACCGAATCTAGACAGGTGACTCCGAATGGCCAAGAAGCGCCATTATCGCCTCAGCTATCGCTGATGCAATCACCGCAACAACCGCAACAGCAGTCACAACAAACCGCGCAACAACGAATACCTTGTCCTACCAGTGGAAAACTTGGTCAACCAAGTCTGCCCGAGCCTACGGAGCCGCCACCGCCACCACCTCCACCTGTGCCACCAGTAACGATGAATGGAGACTCCAGTACGGATAATGGGGAGCCGATATACGAATCTGTACTGCCGCGTGAAGAGAATGGGCCTTCTAGCCCCATCATCATCAATGGTACTGGGGGTCAGATGGTAAACGGTGACACTTGCGGATCGCCTCCTCCAGTGCCCACCAGTAAGATCATCAAGGAGCCTGTTGTTGGTAGCCCGCCTTCGAGACCGGAATCGCGTAATTCTAGCAGCCACCACCATGCGCATCTGAACCATCATCATCACAATAATACACCACAGCAGCAACAGAATGGTTACGATCAACAGCAGCAGGTACCACAATCACAACAGCCTCCTGTGGAGCGAGAGCAAAGACGGAAATGTCGGGTGGAGCGTAAGCTTCAAGAATTAGAGGACAAGAAGGAACCCGACAACGAAGTTACATACCATGATATTGTGGAGTTTGCCCAAAATTATTTTAACAGCCACGAACGCTCCCCTGAGGGTACGATAATGGCGACCCTCACGAGAAAGTCGCGCGGCAAGAGTGTGGAGTTTATACCAAAGTACGAGATGGTCACCTACTACAAAGGATCCAGCATTCCAAACTCGCATATTCATATGTACGACCCGGACAACGTGAACGTGGCATGCTCAGTCTTTAGGGTGAGTACTCCATCACATAAAGTTGCGAGTTATAATTAGAGGGCAATAAAAACTTTTGTCATTGTTTATAGGATCTGTGTAAATATACGCGGGGTGAAATGAAGCTGGACCAAGAAATAGCAACCATTCAAAGTATAATTGGTTACGGTATTGAACGTGAAGAGTTACGCGATGAGATATTCGTCCAATGCATGCGGCAAGCCACGAACAATCCGAATCCCGAATGGGCAGAACGCGTCTGGCTATTACTATGTCTGGCAATCGTAGCTTTCCAACCGAGCAAATTGCTCTACAAGTATTTCGTTTCTTTCCTCAAAAAGAATTTGGCTCTCGAAGGAAAGCTGAGGCAGTACGTTCAATGGTGCGTGGATAATTGCAAGAACACGAAAGTTTCATGCAGGCAGCATCCACCATCCACCGTAGAAATAGCAGCGATGAGGCGCCTCGGCACCATAGTTTGCCGATTTTTCTTCTTGGATGGACGAACGAAAGCAATCGATGTGCATCCCACTGATACTGCCGCTGATGCAGTTGCTAAACTGGGCGAAAAGTTAGGTCTCCGTTCTCTCGAAGGATGGGCCATTTACCAAAGTCGACCCGACGGTGAGGAACACGTTCGGGCTCACGATTATCTTTACGATGTAATCGCCGCATGGGAAATGTAAGTCCTCAACACCCACTCATCCATGCCTTATCGCATATTAAATACTTTTCACGACTATTTCGATAGGAAACAATGTAAATTAAATACAGCGCAGTCGACATTCTCTACTCTACGCCGTGGTAATAACGCTACTTTGGGTAGTGGCGATAATCGATTTGTCTTTAAGCGAAGACTATTCCGCAACACTCGAGAAATATCTCAGGACCCTGTTGAGGTCAATATGCTCTACGCGCAAGCCGTTTACAATGTAGTGAAGGTAAATAATCGATCGCTTGTTGTGCACGTACAAAATAGCTCTCTTTTTTATAACACTGTGATTTTTTAGTGCGATGACTTCCCAGTATCGGAAAAAGTAGCGTTGCAACTAGCTGGTTTGCAGGCACAAGTATCCTTGGGGGACCCTAAGGACAATGATCGCCTCGATTATTATAGCGAAGTTGATAGCTTTTTGCCTTATCGAATAAGTCGTGCTCGGGGTGACGATGTGTGGGTGCCAATAATAGCACAAGCTCATCGACAATATGGTGCTGGGCGAAAGGAACTAGCAGCAAAAGTACTATATTTGTCTTGTGTCATGCAATATCCTCTTTATGGCACGACAATGTTCAATGTGACTTATCGGGGCTATTGGTCATATGGAAATCAGTTGATCTTAGGCATTAATTGCGATGGTTTGATGCTCATTAAACCAGACGATAAATTCGTTCTGTCCGAGTATCGTTATCAGGATGTTGAGAGCATCATGCTAGACCCAAGTGACTCATTTATTACGCTCTCCCTTCTGCGCCATAATCCTGATAGCTCGCACAAGTGTTTCGTGTTCGAAACCACGCAGAAGAATGAAATTGGTAGTTTAATCGTTAGTTATTGTCCGGCACTCGCTGGCTGGATCACGGAAAACGAGGTTCCTACTAAGAAACTAAAGGGTATTACCAACGAAGATCGAATTAGGCTGTATCACAATTTAGTGAATTGTCGACGTGCCCTTGTCGATGCAGAGATACTCCGGAAGCCGCAAGATTCAGGCGGTGGCTTTCTACGAAATACCCTCAGAAGGTTGTCCAAGCACAGAATAGAGAAACTTAGACAGGAACATGGTAACGCGACTGATCACGGGGAAACATACAAAGGGTTCCCGTATGCTTACTGGGCTTTCAGTAGACAAGCAATACCTCAGAGTCTTTCGAAACTGCCTGATCCAGACGAACAGATGTCCCTTAGTGTTTTCCAGCTAATTTTAACTTACGCTGGACTAGGACAAAATGGTGACACGGTTCGTAGAGTTGAAGACGAACATGTCAACCTCATACAGACCGTGATGGAGCGTTGCATAAGAAAGGAAAACCTATTAGGCGAATTGTACCTTCAACTAATTAAGCAAACCACGGATCACCCTGATCCCAATAGTAGAGTGAATCTCAGGCACTGGGCCTTGCTTTCTCTAGCATGTTCCGTAATCTTGCCACCGCAGAAAGTAATTCGTAAATATCTCATTGCACATTTGAGGCGGTGTGCTAGTGATTACGTGACCGAGGAAGGGAAGTATGCCAGATTTGCGGAAAAGTGCCTTTGTAAAACACAGGGCACGAGGAGGCGCCAATGGCCACCGAGTAGGGAGGAAATTATGTGCACGATCAATCGTAGACCTATTTATGCAAGATTCCACTTTATGGACGGTCAGTATCATGCCGTTGAATTCCACCCCTCGGCAACTGCCAGTGATGTTATGGAAATCATAAAGGCCAAAATCGGACTCGATCAAACAGCAATGGGTATTTAAAAATATACGTGGTCTTTTAATAAGTTTGCTTGTTCGATCTAATTAACATATATATGTTACAGGATACGCGATTTATGAGGTGTTAGGGCCGACAGAACGTGCACTGATACCCGAGGAAAAAATCGCTGATGTAATGTCCAAATGGGAACGTTATAGGACTGCCAATGCTTCTCAGCAAAACCAGCCACAAAGAAAACACGCACACCACCTCTTCCTATTTAAGAAACACTTGTTCCTTGACCAGTATATGAATCTCGACGATCCGGTGGAAAAGGAACTATTATATCATCAAGTTTTACATGATTTGCGGGCGGATAGGTTCCCCATTACCGAGAAAGAAGCCGTAAATAAATCTTTCTTTCCTTTCTTCGTGCGTACGTATTCCTAGTTTCAGTGTTTCTGATAACAATAGAAATTTGTTGTCCGCAGATGATGTTGACAGCTTTGCAAGCTCAATTGGAACTCGGTGATTGCATAGACACAGTGACTGATCATGATTATCGCACAATATCGAGTCATTGCCTCCCTCCGAGACTAGTTCCAAGCTTGTGCGTAGAGGGAGTACTTCAGCACCATCAGTCCCTTCGTGGCATGACACCTCCAGAGGCAAAGAAAGCATTCTTAAATTTAATTCAATCGTGGCCTCTACATAGAGCCACGATCTTCGACGTCATGCAATCTTTTACTTCAAACTGGCCAAGGGTTCTGTGGTTGGCTGTCGATCAGCTGGGTCTACACTTGTTGGAGCACCGTTCCAGGAACGCTCTTTGTACCTATGAATATAGTAGCATTCTCAGTTACAGTCCTGCAGTTAGTTGCTTGATGATTATCACCGGCACGGATAAGAAGCAAAGCAAAGTGATCCTCACTACGTCGCAGGTATTTATCTTTTTCACGAAATTGGATCAGGAGATCGGATGAAGAAACTGGTTCCACTTTGTTCTGTGATCTTTCGCTGCAGGCTCACCAAATAGCGAATCTGATTCGTGAATATATGGACGTGCTCCAGTCACCACCGGAGATACCGAAAAGAGATTCAACAATTGCCGCACAAATAGCTCAACAACAGCAGATTCCACAGCCACCGCCAAATTTACCGGGTTCTGCAGGTGGTAGGAAGTCTCGACCCGGTTCGATGTTACACAGAGGTGCTCCAGTGATACAATCACAAGCTAGTTAAGGAAATAGATAACTCATTCGATTTGACTCTTTTCCCCAATCTGATACGTTCGCTCCGCAGACATCCAGGTTGTGCCACTCTGGCGTACTTATTCTTCGTGCATCGAGTATAAAGTATCCAAAGATCTTCTGTAATAATTAAGGAGCAGTTTATCTTGATCATCTCGAAATAGATGCGAGAAAACTTGCAGAGAGGGACGTGCGTGATCAGATTGTGGCGAAAGCGTATTGTTAGTTATTAATGCTTTATTGGCGAGGCCTATCTAAGCGACGAGGCGACGATGTATCGTCGTTCTGACGGCACTAGCCTAGGAATACTTTTTTCTTCCAGTATTTATTCGATTAGCTTAGATCTCGAGAGGTTTCGGGACATAGATATCACCGCGGAGGATAGACTAGCTAATGGACCGACAAACATATAATAACTGCCACTTAAGATTTTAACGCCGGGAAGCTGTCGGAGATTTTTCTATTTCCATTTTGCCCGTAATAGCCTTGTCTTTTTTACGAGGGACTGTCACATTTTCTACAGAGTTTTGCAGGGCACATTATACCGAGTTATGGACTTTACTGGTAATCGATATATTACACTTTCGGCATAACAATTAGTATCGTTCCTTGCAGTGTGATTGGTCAATCTACAATACGTTTAAATTTGAAAACCTTTCTATTCGACCTTGAATTCTTGCCGGCTCACTTTTATCCGTGTTTTCAAAATACTGTAATACTTCTGGCGGTAGCGTTACGAGTACTATCCGAGAACTTTGGTAAATAACTCTCAGTAGGACCAGAATAACTCGCACTATCAATACTTACAGACTTTAAGAAATTGTATGATAATAACAAAATTCTTCAAAGTAACAAATGTCTTAATGAAAAGATACAAAAAGAAAAGCAATTCGATTTCTTTTACTAGACAATCTCTTTGCGCTATCGTCGCTTTCCTTGTAATGTTACAATCGTCATTAAATATAAAAGCAAAAGAAAAAGAATCATGTACACATCTAAGCACTAAGCGGAAAGAACAATCCGTTGAATCAGACGCGATCGCATCGATCGAAAATGCCACAAAATTGCGTCCAAAACATTTCTTTATTACTTAAAGGGTGGTGGAATCCGGCTTCTGCGTATATAAAAGCTTGGTAGATGTTTTACTTCCAGTCATTACGAGGTGTTGTGAAGTGCAGACAAGATATCTGATAGTCGGACTATTCCACTATTTACATTTATTGAGATTTCATTGTCGTAAGGAATACAGATGCTCAGTAGTTCTGGGTTTGTTTGGACCAAAATTTTGCCGTGGTAACTCGAATTCCTGGTGCAGTGATTCTTGATTACGCTCATTTTAGCACTTACTTCTAATATAGCAAATGTATTAAGACGTATTAAGACTTCTTGAACGAAATTACACATTTTCTATGTTAACGTAATTATTGGCCGGGTAATAAGGTGGTTGGCGAATTTTCGTACTGAAAGGCTGTATACCTCTTAAGCTGAGTAATCGTACGTCACTATCAAAGATTCTAGAATAGATAAGCGATATCAGATTTTTTACATTATAACGTCACCCTTTACCAGGCCAATGAACCCACTCACTTCGGCCCCATTTATTTTCCAATCACTGCCGTACCACTCAATACTGCCATTTTCCAGGAACACTGTGTATTGTATAAGTAACAGTAAGGATCTCCAGAACGAGCGTAATCAAGCATCGATCGTATGAATATTCACGAATTTTTGTTTTTTCTAAGATGAGCGAAAAAGGACTATGGTGAAACGGACAAATCGTTAGTGCACACTGTAATCGTGATCGTTATTTTGATTTGTCATTGTCAGTGGTTCGGCTGAAATGCGTGCAGAGACAGACTGTGATCCGCTTTAGGTGTCCTTTATCTTCGAGAGCTGTTTAACGAGTGAGACTTCATGTTAATAATGAATATGGATATGCATGATAATGCTCGCTACTGTTCGTATTATTAAGAAATGGAAGAAAAATCGTAAAAAAAGTTAAATGCGGAAAGGAAGGAGTGAAAGAGCAATGCGTGGTGTAAGTTTGCGTGAGTGTGCGAGACTGGGACTTGTATGTGAGTGGTGAGAGCGAAGGAGAGTAAGAGAGCGAATGAGATTGTGCAGCTGCAGCGTGGAGCTCTGGTGCGCGTACTTAATTGATAAAGTGAGAACGGCATTGCGTCAGAGAAAGCAGAAGGAAGCACTTCGTGTATCCTTCGTACGTGTAGCTTAAGCAAATTAAATTATTGGTTGACAATGTTATTGAAATATTTAAAAATGCGAGAACACACACCACACCTTGTATATAAGTTATGTATAGAAAAAAGGCACACAAACATGGAACAGAAATACGAACACGAAACACTAAACACGTTGGATGCAGTGCGGCCCCGAGAAGTTTGTTACGGGGGGTTGAATATGGCACACGTGACACGTACAAAGAGAACACGGAAGGAAAGTCACGCCTACAGGTAACGAGAATATACATACACTATATAAATATATAAATATGAATATAAATATAAATATATATATATATATATACATATAGATTATTGACATACTCGGGCTATGTATAAGGATATACAATAAAAGAAAGCGAAGCTTTAATATTGCAAGTAACGAAGTGAGTTCCTTGTCATTTCATGAAATTAAACACAGCGGAAAAAATAAGTCCAAAGGAAGAAAACACTCGATTTAATATATATACTTTTATTTGTGACCTTTTACACAATAATCAGACAAATAACAGTATTCGCTCCCGTCAGCGATTGTTCGTGTGTTTGCGAGCGGTGCCTTCAGTCCTCATTGACATTCCCGGCGTGCACTATCGACTGGTAGCTGATGGTCATTAGCATAAGGTGTGAGATCAATTGATACCTATATGGCGGCTCAATGTGGATTGAACGGCGGCAAGACCTGCGGACAATCGCTGTCAGATATACACACGACACTCCTGCTGTACACTGAATAAAACCAATGGTGACCGCGATAATAAAACAGCACGGAAGAACGGTGAAGTGAAACCGAGGCTGAATTTATCCTTCGCCCTGCTAGGAAGTACGTGTTAAGTTCATCGCGCCTAATTGGGTGTACAGTAGCAATCGCGATAAATATGCAGTCTAGACATATCTGACTGTAATGAGCCGATCCATAAGAGGCCCTCTTACCACACTTGCAGAGGGGACCCTTATTGACAAGGCCGCATAACTGTCATACGGGTGGTTCGATCGGAATTTTATACTTGCTCATTTTAGTGGAGGTGTGTGTACGCCAGGGTTCGGTTGTACAGTAGATTACAAGGTAGTCGCGATATTATCGGTTCTTTCGTTTGGCACCTGCAGAGAAACGCGCGCGAGGAAGAATGTTGCTTCTTATGTTATTACATATTTGGCAATACGGGCAGCCCAATTCTCCCCAAAGTTATCCGCCAAAGATTGAAGCCTCGCACTTAAAGTAATAGACAGGTACTGCACACTTACAAAAGTAGGAAAGGCTTCGTGGCGGAAAACTAGAGATAGACAGCCGCGAAGGTACAGTTCGAACTCCTTGCACTCGTAGAGATCGGTGGCGCGATTGATGTTATGGTGTTTGGTAATAAGTAGCCAATCGACTTTTCAGAAAATCGTGTTTATTTTTCAATAAGATATATGTATATGTATGTATGTATGTTTGTATATATATACTATATATATATATATATCTGTCCACATCGATCCGATTAACAACAACTCAAGAGGTACTCGGTAGTATCCATTTGTACAACATGCTTCGACACTAAAGGAAGCGATTGCAGTTCCCAGGCGTAGAGAGAAGAAAGACCTTTGAGTGCAAAGAGTTGTGTGTACACTAGCCTCGTAATAGGACACGTCGATCTTCTTAGCAGAGTACACCGAAAGCGTGAATACAACACATCGTAGCCCCGCATTGTCGCGAAAAGGAAAGACTCGACACTGACGATTGCCGCTCTCCCAAGACTGATAATGTATTTCGACGCATTTGCACGAAATTGCGCTAGCAATTCTGCTTCTCCCGCATGTGGCTCGAAACGCCCCCTTAACATGTAACCAACAGACATTCGAGATCGGAAAGCTAAAAGCGGCGCGTGTCGATATATTCGCTTCGCAATTTGGCGCAATTTGTCTTGGCTTTTATTTCGACAATACGCTTTAAATGCTGGTTAGATAGCAAGCAGAGTTCTTTCCCGGGGATAGAGCAACGAAAAGTAAAACGGGGGCTTCGCGTAAAGTGTGTAGATGATGTTACGGTGTCCGTCTGTCTCACCAGGAATGCTTCGAATGAAATCAAGGCTGAATACTATCTTCCGTGCAAACGTAAGTAAAATACATTCACAATCATGTGTACGCTAAATAATTTACATATGCAACGAATCATAGCCACAGTATAATTCCCGCGAGCCTCCTCGTGTCGATTCTATCGGTGCTCAAGTGTGCTGCTGGTTGGACCGGTCATGATGGTAGTACAATTCGGATTCTCGCTACTTCCTGAGCCAATCAGCGACAGAATTTTTACACATGAAATCCTAATCCCTCAAGCTTAGTTGTGCAAGAAGTGCTCGGTTAATCGGGAATGTATTACCATTAGGACCTAAGTAGAGGCACCAAGTCGGATAGCTCGAGCACCGGGAAGAACAAGGGGCGCTGGCGAGATTCAGCACCAGATATAATAATAACACTCGATAGTAATCTATTACGATCCACTACGATTAACGATGTATATAAATACAGTCGAGAAATAAATAATGCCTCATTTGTAACGCTTTGCTAATACAGTTTTGTGTAGCGCGCGGGCAGAGCCGCTTGAACCCCTTGATAATCCTTAAATAACCATCGGGTGTTGGACATTGTACTTTAATTCTTTGTCTGACGATCGAGGGGCGAAAAGCAGATTCCTTTCCCCTACAAATGCACAAGATCCCTTGGTCCTGTCTGCCCGCGCACTTCTCTATCACAATTATAAATTAGATTCTCGAGCTTCAGAGCTGTCTGCTCTGTGTTGCGCATCTTTGACTTTACATTACACACGCGCTTTTCCGGGTAAAATGTACGACGGTAGACTTGAGTGAAAACGTCAGGTAGAATCGGCAGAATTAACAATGCAGTAGATTCTCGCAAGGCAAAAACTATTCGGTAGGAATACTCCAGTGTAGTTTGCCTTTTCTTCCTCCTCGTTTCTTTACCGATTCTTTTGATTATAAGTATACTCTCGCGGTCACTGTCAAAGTGTAGATCGACCAACCGAGATTCGTGTACGTGCAAGACGAGAATCAGAGAGGCTAGTTAACAGTACTAAAGGAATCCGGTTTCGTGATAAACGAGTGCGTACCCTAATTCAAAATACTCAATGGAATAACGACAATAATTATGATATTGACACACACTACTGAAATAAGCGAAGAGGTAATATAAGAAACGCGTATGCAGCCTCCCTTCCTCGTTCGTTCTTTATAACACGGCATCCTCTCGGTTCCCGTCTCATCCTCCACCAAATGTTTGACCTCGCAGACGGCTACTACTCCCGTTGGAAGGTAAAATATACAAATTGGGAAAGAATCTTCTCGAGATTCCCGGGCCCGTTCATTCTCTACCACTTGGAACAATTAAACTAAGGGTTTCGATATCTCGAGATGCGATTACATACGTAAAACAGTGTTGAGTAATATCTAGACACAAATAATCCATCCATCTCGCTATCTCCCCTTTCCCCTTTCGATCACCGGTCTTCACCACGTAAATATTCTAAAGTATTACGTACAGATGTGTGTGTTTGAGGTACGTGCACTCTGGGGTGGAAGTATATATGAACGTGTACAGACTTTATGATAATTACTTTCCTCCCTTTGTCCTACACAACTTCCACTTTCGTTCCACATCGCAAGCGCTTTCGCGAGACTTTTACAATGATAGAAAGTATGTGCCATGCGATACCGTAATACCGACAGATATGATCGGTTAGCATACCAAATACAGCAGCAGCCGAATGATGAGATCGCGTTAGAAGACAACGATCGAAGCATCTTTAGATTATTTTGCTCAACACGTGTGTATGTGTCTCTGAGTGTGTGTCTCTATGTGCATTGGCATTAAACGCGATATAGACCTCCCTTGGTTCTCAGGCCCAGAGTAAAATCCTCCGATATTCATTCGGTTTCAGCGATGTTGGTCCCTTCTTTGGAAAAAAGATAATGCAATTCCACCATTAACCCCGCACTTTCTCAACGCAAGTAAACCAAGATCGTTGAAATGAAGGAAGAGTGACGGATTTTAACGTAGGTCTGAAGGAACGCAAAGGATGCGGGGTGCGCCTAAGTATCCCCCATTATCTTTTTCGCGTGGCCCTTAGAAATAATCTGTATACGCTAGAAAGAAAAGGTACCACCAACGATAGTTACGTATGAACCTACTTAAATTCTATATTGCAACAATATTAATTCTCTCCTCCGCTCGTCGTTGGCGTCATCGCGTTATACGGTATTTGCGTACACATCGACTGACATATCCCAACATCAAATCCTTGCCTGCATTTTTGGATGCACCGTCGACCCAGCGAATTCACCTGCTGTATACACCGGTATACTATCTCTATCGCCAGTGTTAGCCTCTTCGAGCAATCTCGAAGAGTTCTCGCCCTGGCTTGCTAGGGAAAAGCATACGAAAGCCATGTATGCATAGGTGTGCTTACAATTTATAACGTTTACTAACAGCCTATCGACACGGTTTGACTAGCGATTACAAAAATCTCACGGATCTTGGATGATGGGGATTATCGGGTCGTTCAATAAGAGTACTATCGTCCAAAATCTTCCTCTAGTGCGCTACCATAAACTTTATTAAACATACTTCATCAACTGGTTTCTCTTAGTCGTTTCTCTAACTAGCTGGGTTTTTTTCTTGATAATATAAGCGGGAGGCTTACTTCGTCACGCGAATTCGTAGACGATAGTTCTCTTCCGAGAGCAAGCGATCCGAATCCAATGGACAAGAAGTTCGAACCGAGGGAATACTAGAGAAGAGGAAAACTAAAGGCTTTTATGGGCCATCGATATCCATCGAATGTACAGTAGAGTAGAGTGCGTATCGTTAATCTTTCATAAATGTCTAACAATCGATAAATAATGCTTCAGTTATCTCTTTTCGTAACAATAAAAGTATTAACGTGGCGCCATACCGAGAGCCAGCTGTTGTTTTAAAGCACAACCATTAGAGAAGCTTAAACATGTACGAACGTCAAAACGTGTAAAGTATATAAAGAAGTAAAAATTGTCCGGAGAGGGTTCGCCTATCAGGCAGATAAGACTAGCACCGTCCAGTAGCGAAATATCGAAAAAACAGCGACGAAAAAAGATCGGTAAAAAATCGTAAAAGTGTGGATGCGCTTAAGAGAAACTAAAAAAATATACTATCATCTGTCGCTACGAGACTATCGTCCTAAAGGTACAGTATATCTGAATATGGTCGCGGCTAAGCCGCAATGCGATATTGAGAATACTTGTGCGCGAACTAAAAAGATCATTTGTATGTGGCATGCTCGTTTTCAACGATACTTCCTCGGTAGTACCTAAATACTGAGAAACAATAGAACACCTAGCTGAACAAGACACTAAACAAATAGAGTTAAAACTACTAAAATGATGGTTTCGTTCTTGCTGACACGATGATCGGAATTATAGTACAGATAGCGGAATATTTGTCGAGCATTCCTTTGAGAAAGCCGGGAGACCCTTAGCTTCAGATCAAAATTAAGTACTATCGATAAAGCGATTTTGCCATAAGTAGCTTGTCCTCCACATGTGTCTTCGACGGATTACAATTCATTGCATTTCGGTAACAAGATCATCTGGACGCGAGTCAAGCACCATTTTATAACTGTGAAAATGAAGAAATTTACAATATATTTCGCACATGGCTGCAAAAACCTAAATAGACTCTTCGGTGATCGAATAATCCGCTCGTCGTATCGATGTGTTCAGGACGGCAAACGTTACATTCTACTCGTGATTCGAGGGCGCCTCTTATAATCGTTATATATCCGCTGCTCGTGTAATCAGCAAGAACGAATGTACAACTAAATCAATTGCTGGTAGTACGGATTGCTAATTTAAAACGGCACACGGTGCATTCACGTTACTAGATAATTCGCACCGGGCGAAGATCAAAGGAGAGTCGCCTTATTATCTCCAGCGATGATAAACTTCATGCATAAGTTCATGCCTATCTCCTCACACGGGATATAGGTAATCCTCATACAGTACATTGTAGTACTACACGTAACAATAGGTACACTGTATAGCGATAATTTTTTCTCCTCGAAATAACGCACGAAACCATCTTGTTTAAGCGTAGGCCGGACTATACCATTTCGCATGAGTCTCACTTATCCCTCGCAACTCGATAGATCGAGCCAGACCGCAATCTCGATCCTTCTGACTAGATTTAATTATAAGTGCGTGTACGTAGATGAAAATCGAAGTATCGCATCCTCCCCCTGACTCGATTTCACTCGACGCTTCATCATTATATTGCAAGATTTCTCTCTCCCCGCATAAAGGTCTACGCGTGACGTAAAACCGTACTTTTGGATGACTAGAATGCGATACCTCTTCTTCAGAACACGGAGAAAGGTATCAGCATAATGCTAATACTCTATTAGAACACTATAGTGAGTGGTCAATAATTATTGCTGTGCAAGCAAAAGCTGTAAAAAGACACGATCATCTACACCTACGTATGAATGACCGTCATGACTCGTGTACCTATTGAGCGCACACCATCGAGTCAATCAGATTATCTCTTACGTAAGAATTCCCCGTGTACTGGAGGGACATTCATCTCGTACATTATAATTTCTAAGGTCGTGCGACAAGTGCTCGACGGGTGTCGTGGCTTGGAACATTGTGTTTTGCTAGTTCACAGCCCCGAACCACCGACAGTGCAAATCTTGTGCTGCGAGTCCTGCACAGGCTCGAAGCACAAAGAGTCAATCTGTCTTGTAGGAACGGGGTGCTCGATTCAATGATTACTCTTAGACGGACTTAAAATCTACGGAGGACATACAAATGTACGACACGACAACGATCACGACACCAACTTACTCGCTTTGCTACACCGATGAGCCACGTGGCAGCAATCTGGGGCTGAATGCTTGCCACCCCGCAGCTCAGGATGAACAAATGCGTAAGATATTTTGCGTTGCACTAGAGCACGACTTCGCCATAACCACTTCCCGACTTGATTTACCGTCGCTAACATTATCACTAGAATGTACGCTATATCCTTACTATTACTGCTATATTTTTTTGTCTTCAACTATTTATGTCGACTCAAATTTACACCAAAGACCGGGTCAGAGTAGGACTGAGTGTGAAGCAATCACACGATTCTTGCAAAGCTCTATGGAAAATCTGTGGTAAATCTTTGGTGCAAACTCGCCACTGGGCTGCGATGCCGTTTGCCCACATTCGAGTATTTTGTTTCCTCCGCTTACTTTGTTCGAATGATTTCTTAAGTTTCTAAAGGCTTACTTCTCTACCTTTGGATACATTATCCTCGCCAGCCACGATAGTCAAAACCAAGTTCGATCGTAGGAAAACGTTTAGTAACAACGTTCACCCAATGACGAACATTTGAGTCACTGGCCATTGTACAAGTAACGTTTTCCTGACACCATTGTGATTTGACTATAATCGCTTAATGCTAAGGAGCTTTCAACTTTGCTAAGTTTAAGTACGCTCAGTAACGCCTCAAGCTTTAAAGACACCTAAATAGAGACAACGAAGACGGTGAAATGTGCATAACGGTCGCTAAGTGAACCTTTGGATGGTAATTCACTTCTCGGCAATTTGTTTCCGGACATATTCATCCAGCGGTATACGCGTCCGTACAGTACATATTGTTGAATATTCAACTTTACATAGCAGCTCAGGGTGTACCGAGAAATTGGCTCACTTTCTTCACCCCCACCTTGAGCTCCATGAATTAGAAGTCGGAACTTTCAACAGCATTAGGCATATCTTAAAATAAATTAAGTTTATACGTAATACAGATACGTACATATCTTTATATACCTTAGACGGGGCCACCAGTGCTCACCGTCGCGTCTATCACCACTTAAAATTCTACTTATGTACCAAGGTCCATGACCACCTGGTCAGATCGTATCCTGCTCGATCTTCACCACGCGAGCATGGTTAATTTAACTTCTATCGGAGAAGCGCTGCGAGATGCTCCTCTGGGTAAAGCTCGACGAAAAGTTTAGACCGTTCGAAAACGTCGAACTCGCTCGAACAGGAGATCAACTTCTCGGTTACCTACGGTGATGTATGCTATGCACAGTAGTTTACACTGACTCGACATTTATAATTGCGCCTGCTGGTGTTACTTAAAACTTAAGCCCAGCTTACATTCAGTCTTGATCACTAGTGAATCGACACTACGCTAAGACCTAAACTCGACTTACTTTTTAAGTAATATCGGAGTGATTTGATCTTGTGGTACTTGGCGCTTTCGTTTTACTATCATAACAAAACAACGAATAAAATCTGTAAAACAATATCGATTGCAAGTACTGAAAAAATGCACAATAAGAGCTACGAGCTTGAGGCGTAACAAATTCAAATAAAAATCGTAAGATAGGATTTGAAAGAACAACGTGAACCGAATTGCCATTCTTCAATTTTCAGATTCAGGACTGTGCAATTTTTCATTCGTATAAAACACCGTGCATCGAGGGCCACCTTCAAAAGCTACTCTAGAAGAAACGGAACATTATCAAAGAATCGGCCAGAAATGATTATCACTTGAGCCGGTTACATTTTCCTCTAATACCAAAGTCTATGTGCATATAACATTCTAACAATATTATAGACGTTTCTTGCAATATCACTTCAACGAAAAACGATCGCCCAGCGATCTTCGCTGTTATATCGTCAAAAAATGATCATCCTATTCCTTCTCATTCCTCTGTGCCTGCATCATTAAGAAGTGCTTACATTCCGAGGCATGCCCTTTCCGGAGGACTGCCATATTTTGATTTCTTCGTAGTATTTCCTCTTGGCAACGCTAACTTCAACTTTTTTGTCAAATTAAATGAGATACCGCAACTTTTCCAATCGTCACAATATTGAACTTGAAATAAGCCCCTGTACCAAGCCAATTTCGTATTTGCCTATTTGTTACCGATATCTGCATAGAGCTAGGTAATGTTCGGGTTAGAGAGGCATCGGAGTAGCGTTTGCGCAGTTCAAACGCTCGCGCCACATCATCTCCAAATGAGATAAAAGACAAAGAAGACCTCGAGCAGCTTCAAACCCCGATTTTCAGCTCTGCACATTGGCACACTTGCCAATTTACTAAGCAAGAAGCATTAGGATGATACTAACACTGGTATTTTCTCATACACCAATTGATACCATTTACTGTGTTCCAAACCTAGCAGGATTGAAATCCTTATTCACGAATGAGAAGCCTTGGAACTCCTCTTGATTTATATAGCTCACTTTGTCGGTGTCTTCAGGCGTTAGCACTGGTTCTTCCTTTGTAAATTCCGCATCGAAGTTCATTGCATCCTTCTTGTTTTTCTAAATTCGCAAAATAAACATGAGTTATTTCTTATTTATACATTTACACAAGCTATATCTCCAAGAATAAAAACGTACAATTTTTGGTTTGATTGGTGGGATTACTTTACGTGCCTCAAGGGCATCCCAATCTATATCTTGAAAAAATGGCTGACCCTTTATCGCATTTTCACCGCCATTAGCAACAACACATCCCAGTCGCTTTGCAGGATTCTTAGTCATGAAACCTTTAAGTATAGCTACAGCCTCCTCGGACATCCAAATCGGGTATAATACATCTTCTTTTAAAATCGACTCGAAAAGATCATCCTCGTTCTCAGCTTCGAATGGTGGTTGGCCGGCCATCATTTCGTACATCAAAACACCGAGCGCCCACCAATCGACGCTCGCACCGTATTGCATTTCTTGTAAAATTTCAGGTGCGATATAATCGGGAGTACCGCAGAATGTTGCCGTTGTAGTTTTGCCCTCGATAATTCCTTCTTTACACATTCCAAAGTCAGCCAATTTACAATGACCTTCATGGTCGAGCAAAATATTGTCCAATTTCAGATCTCGGTAGATAACATCATGTTTATGGAGAAATTGTAGTGCAAGAGTAACTTCCGCAGCGTAGAATCTTGCTCGTGCCTCGTCGAATTTACGTGCCTTTTGAATGTGGAACATTAGGTCACCTTAAAAAAGAAAGAAATATCTTTAAAGTGTTACAATACTGGCGAAGCGGACATCATCCAGCTTGGACTCGATATACGTACCTCCATTCACATATTCCATAACAAAGAATAGACGGTCGGGCGTTTGAAAGCAGCTATGAATAGCAGTAAGAAAAGGGTGCTTTGCGGCCAGGGTCAGTATTCGCTTCTCGGTCATCGTGCAGTCAACATCATCGTCTTGTATAATGACATTCTTCCGTAGAATCTTCACGGCATATACCTCATCGGGATTAGTTTTCCGTTCGACTAACATCACTTTTCCGAAACTGCCTTTACCCAGCACTTTGATAAAATTAAAATCTTCTATTCCAAATTTCCTCTGTACTGGTTGTACATTGTCCGTCGCTAAAGTGTCTGTGACGGTTACAGTTGGTGGTGTGTGGCCGGATTGGCAAATTGTGGTGCTGTAGTTGATCTTTGGAGTCTTTATCTGTTTGTCCGCTGATATCTTCATTGCTTTCAAAATCTCGGCCATAGCTTTTGTATCAACCCCGCAATTATTTGCCACATTTTTCTGACACCTTTTGTGAACGTTTATATTGCAGGCTGCAATTTAAGAAGTATAAGTTTCGGAGGCGCCGCAATTAACAAATGTAAATGATATTTAGTGACTATTCTGTACCTTCACATTGTACTCCCTGTCGAACAAAGCCATATAACAGTGAACCACAGTGATCACAAAACGTAAACTTTTTATACGTGTGAACATCAAATCTGTGCGGCATGTCTATGCTGAAGCGCGGACTTTCTGTATCG
The DNA here is from genome assembly GCA_964023945.1 of Ectemnius cavifrons. NCBI lineage: Eukaryota > Metazoa > Arthropoda > Insecta > Hymenoptera > Crabronidae > Ectemnius > Ectemnius cavifrons. Next base: position 11,828,039 of record OZ030386.1, read on the forward strand.
TGTGATGACTGCAACAATCATTACCACGTACCAAGTGAATAAACAGAAGTGCTTAAAATAATGTGGAGTCCGCGATATCTCCTATAGCGTTAAACAACGGCGAGCTATATAGTTTACCTCTTGTCTCATTCCCGGACATTTTGTGATGACCAATTTGTGACACCTTTTGTGAACCACGCACGTACACACTAAAACACAGAGAAAAAGTCTTAGATTCATCATACATGAATTGAGTAACATCCAATATAGCACAACCAAAGCGGGTTGCATGCGTGATTAGACGCATTCAAATTACTTGAAATCCAAAGCATAAATAACCCAGTGAACGTTGAGATCGAATCCCGCCGCGGCGATGGTATACGCTAAAATATTAACGCTTGATATATGAAGTTTATCGATGTAATCGAACGGAATTATCAAGCTCCCCCAATTACATATCCATTGATGTACAAATACATGCAGCCAAATGCTTCCCAGTTGCTCCCGTGTTTTATATAAGGTGGAATGTAACCAGGAGTGGGTCAATAATATTGACAAAGTATCAGCACCAAATTTCTCTGTTGCGTTGTTAAAAAAAGCATGATATCAAGTGTCAGGTCATTGGCAGAACCAAAGGTTAATGATGTAAAGATGGATATTAATAAACATAAGTCATAATTATCCTAAGAGAATCCACCCTAATTTTGTTATACAGAATAAAAAACCAAGTACACATACACACATCTAAATGAAAAAAATGTTGACAGGAAACAGCAAGCATGTACAGAATTGTAATATCTGTTAATAATGTGTATGTGTCTTCTCACCTTGACACTGATAGCCCTGCTTGCCGAAGCCCCTGAAATACAACAGACAAAAAACATCACATCATGTCCTCAAAAACCCGCATAAAACACATATGTATTTCTTCTGGGAGCATGGATTATCGTCTTATGATTTCCTAAGATCTTAATCTGAAAGATTCCCTGACATTTTGATCTATATATGTGAGTGTACATCACTGAAACCCAAAGCATGCAACCCATTTGTGATTGTATCAGATAACATAGACATTCAAATTGTTATCTATGCATTGTCGAATCAACATCACCCAGCCAAACATACACTTCCAAACTCATACGAATATCCCATTACCTTCCCGCTGTTAGTGGGATGAACCCCAAAAAACATTAGCAACCCACGCATGCAGACTGAAAAGAAATACTAATTCTATATTAAAATATCACTGTATGAGATATTTTTGAGTTATTCTTTGTTCAGCACCTTTATTGTTTGCTCAACCGGGCATGCAAACACACATCCCATGGAAAGAAAATGCAATGGTTAATGGGGCAGCTTGTTTAAGCCAAAAGTAGTTCTGCATAAAATCTTAAGAGTATAGTAAATTTGTCTAAACATTTTAGCATACCATATAAAATCACGGCAGTGAGAACAAAATGTTGGTTGCCTCAGGAAGGTTGCCATGAACTTATGACCATTGACTTGATGCACTTTCCGTCGCATAGCACCCCTCCTCCATTTAAAACCCTGGTGTTCCCTGAATTCCCTTCGTGGTTCTTTGCCGGTGATGATGCTACTACCACTCCTCCGTCCGATGCTATCTCCATCTTCGCTCGCACTACACCCTATTTGTTAACATGCCATTAGTATCAACGGGCCCAAAATATAGATCACAGCCAAGCACAGTATTTTTTCCTCACCATGTTCGTCCCACTTAAGATCTATCCTGACTCTCAGTCTTCCCTGAGGCTCAAGATCGACCTAGAACAAATTTCATGTTGGGAAGGGTTGACAGTCGAAAGAAATTTAGTGTAGAATCACGGCGTGTATTTCGGAGCACAAACAAAAATATATAGCAGTACAGAAGTTCGACACGCCTTTAAAAATTAAGTATCACGAAAAACTAAATAAATACACGGTCAACCGCGGTGAAAGAATGAACGATGAAATAATATTCCACATAACACACTGACAAATCACAAATAAATTCAGGAACGTCATTTTACGCAAAAGCACGTATTCTCACAACAAAGCAACACATTCAAGGAAAAAAATCAATGCAACATGTTACAGAGTGCACAGGCTGGCTCTCGGCGGCTTTTATACATCGATTCGGTTGAACGACTAGGACCCCGTAAAAGCGCATCGCAAAATCGCAGGTTCGATAAATTTGGAACATCTTCTCAAGCAAGGCAACTTGTCGTTCTCAATTGACTCATTGCAACTGGCGAGCAAATCATCGCGATGCCCGCCACGTTCTGGCCTCTAATGAGACAATCTTATCAAGTACCTTGAACTGTCATAAAGTGTCATAACAGAGACAGATACATAAGCAGGCAGCTCGCAAGCTGTTGTTGCATTGCGTGCTCGGACTGGAACGTCAGAGACACGCGGCAAACATTCGGCAGTGGTGAAGGCCAATGGCACGCGGCGATTTAGATAGGACATAGGGCAGTAAGAATAAACGGAAGGCAAGAAGAAAGAGAATAAAACGAAAGAAATGAGTGCAGTGAGTGAATGCAATTGAAGTGAGGAGGGACCAACCCAAAAGTCCGCAGTTTTGTCATTGCGGCTGACCAGCTCCTCAAAGGGGATGCTGCAATTGGCGACGAAGTAGTCCGGCGGCAGAGCCGCATCGTGGAAGACAGTGAGCCCGAGCTTGACCGCATCCTCGACCTCGTGGGTGAAGGACTCGTTCCACACGGGGTCCGATGTCTTGGGCTTGGTGGAAGAGCGGTTTAGGTGGTTCTCGTCCACGTCGAGCTGTACGTAAGGATCAAGGATAGGTTCGTCCTGCCAGAACTTGCGCTGCTTGTCCGTCGCTCTGAGCCCGACCGCCTCGCATATCTCAATCTTCATCGTTCCCGTAAACATCGCGGATCACGGACGATGGCACTGCACTTCCGAGAAAGGGTGGCCAGGCACGACAGTGAACAGGACGGACCAGCCAGTCGACGGCCTGTCACGCCTGTCGACGAGCTGACACCCCGAACTTCGCACTCAGGTTAGCCAGAGTCGGCTCGGCTATCGTCGGCCCTCTACTCTCGATTCTCTCGATTCTCTCACCCCCAGCACACTTGGATCGGAAGGCCAACAGCGCCGAGATCGAGCCGAGATCGTTTCTGGGCCACGGATTCAACCAGCACCCCGGATTCTCTTCGCTCCAATCCACAGGATCGCGCGGTAAATATGATCCACCGTGAAAAATGTGTGGCGCAACGCCTCGAATATCCCGTCAGACTAGCCTTTCCTTCTCTCTTTCTCCCTCTCCTTCTCGCTCGCTCTTCCTCTCGCTCTCGCCCTCGCCCTCGCCCTCGCCCTCGCACTTGCTCGTGTCCCACCTTCTCTCTTGCTTTCTCGCTTTCTTCTCGCCACTTGCTCCCGCTCCCGCCTCCACTCGCACTGCCACTCGCACTCGCGCTCCCTTTCCCTTTACCTTTCCCTTCGTCACCGTCGTCGCCGCGAGCACCGTGCAGTTATAAACACTGGACTGGCCTCGCGTTCGCACATAACAGAAACGGAAACGGAAAGGAGGCAAGGCTGGAGGGCGGCGACGGCGACGGCGACGGCGGCGACGGCACCAGGATCTCGGTCTGGAAGCACCGAGGCGGATGCAGGACGACCAGCCAAGATGCGATGCTGCTTGGTGCGAGTCGCCTCGTTCACGAGTCCAAGGCCTGCCCTAGTCTTCTCGATCTCATCAGAGCCATTAAAGCTCCTTCTTCTCTCGCTTGGCCCGGCTGGCTGCTCTCCTCCTTGTTACTCGAGCACCAGGATGACACGGGCTCACTCCCGAGAGAAAGAGTCCGTTCTCAGTCGGCTCTCGGCGATTACGAGGACGGCCGCGTAAACCGCGATAAGCCCCTTTCCCGTCCCTGTCCCAGTCCCTGTCCCTGTCCCTGGACTGCCCCACCGACCTCAACCGCTCGATTGGTGCTCACTCGCGCTCCGTCTAAAGGGCGACTCTCTCTACACCTCGGCTCCCACCTCGGCAGACCTCGTGTCTTTCCGCCGAAAGCTACTGAAAGCTCAGGCTGCGTTTTCAGCCGGAGTCTGCCTCAGCCTCATCATACATCTGCATGCTTACTCAATGCTCGCAACCTAAGCTTCCCAAGCTTTTAGAACTCGCATTCTTCAATTTAGTACGAGCAATAGTTGAAGATGTGGCAAGCTCCAGAGCTTACACTTCTAACGGTACTACTCATAATAGACTGCGTAGCTTTTCGATTGGCGGAACGCTTCAGTACAAACTGCTCACCGCGAGCGTTATCTACTTGCAGTTGGTACTTGCCGCCGACGCGAAAGCTTCGCGTTCAGCGTCGAATCACCAATTCCCTTTTCCTCTTCCCAGAGTTATGATAAAATAGTAGAATATTTTATTTCGACTATAGGATTGTCTCTAAGATTATTTTCACGAGCTTTTCATTAAACCTTGAAGCGCGATTTTAACTAGTTACTGCGCCCCCATTTCAGTTTAAAAGAATGTAACCGCTTATCAGGTAAAATATAGGGATATTGGGAATGGAGGATGTGTGCGCTAGAACTAATAAGGGTGATGATTAATTTTTCAGATTTTTATTCATCTATATAAATTAACGAACGCAGTATAAATCTAGTATTTACACCCGCAGCGTATTAACGCGGTAAAGTCCTCACCCAACTGTCTGATATTCAGGATGCATCGACATTGTTGGCATCCACGTCGAGATGAAGTAGAGAGAAGATTGAAAAGGGTACTACCGGCTTCGGCGATCGACCGAATCCCTTTTCGGGCCGAGAGTGTCGCAAGCAGAATACGGGCCGTGTCGTGTACTCGAGGCGTACGATCCCTTTAACGTTCATCCCATATATCCCAGTATTATTAGCGTCTCGCATCGACACACGAACGGCGAGTTTACTGCTTGCGAATTATTCGGTCGACCGGCGATCCTATGATCCTATGATCATGAATAAATATTCCGTCGAAATGATACTGAAATACGTAGACGTCGTCGCTTCCCTAATAGCTACGCGAAGCATGAACAATCGATGTCTTCGGGAATCGTTCAAGCTCCGACCACGTCTTGGGACGTGTGTACGCTTTCCTGCACTTCGCTAGCAGTAGCCTCCTTCTTCTTCTCATCCTGTTCCACCCCCGAAATCACGTACACTGGTTGTTGGCTGAACGCGAGGAAGTGCTGGTCCATCGATAACGTTTTCGTTGGATCCTTCATTTTCATCTGTGAGAAATGATCATTGTGGTCGTCAAGTCTCGCGGCCCCAATTACTTGTATAAAGAGCTATTGTTAAAAATTGTACATACCTTTTTACGATAAAGCATCAGGAGGATAAGGAGACTGCTGATTATAAAGGCGCTGCCCGCCGCCAGGACTAACGTTGCCGTTTGGTAAACAGGCGCTTCAACTTCTGTGAGTATCTCTCGCTGCTCGAGAGCGACTATTCTACTTTGCGTCGTTACGGGATTCGATCTGTGCGTGAAACGAGAAGTGGTCGCATCCGCGAAAGAACCTAGCATGGAAAGCTTCTGTATTCTGGTGAGCTCCTCCAGGTAAAAGGCCACATCCACTTTATTTTGACCGATTATTTCGAAGCTAATCAGTGCCGAGTCCTGGTTGATTTCGACATCGACGTACTTTCTTACGCGGGCGCCCAAATCCCGAAGTAAACTTTCTGTCTTTCTTGCGAATTTCTTCTCGTCGTCGGCAAGAAAACGACCGGGGAATCGCAAGGTAACTTCAACAGCCTCCACTGGAGTTGGTACTGTAAAATGAAGAATTTGTACATGATATAGCATGCTACGGTATAGTTTGTATGGGATGTTATACGGGTCCGATACTCACAACATACGTTGGTTCCTTTGAGGAACGGTTCAGAGCCGAGCAATTGATTACCAGCTTCATCGACACACCAGCAGGTATCACCGGCACATTGCATGGGCTCGAATCTGCCTTGGTGGTCGCAGAGAGCCGGAACATGACCCTTCTCCTTCATTGCTTGGCACCTGGTACCGAGCGTCTTTTCCACTTGCCGCTCGCCAGACTCTAAGTTTAGCAGAGCGCTTTCCATGAACGCTTGAATTTCACGGTCGATTTCTTGCACCGCTGGTCCCCTGCCACCCCGTCTGGCTTGCCTGAAGTTACACTTGGGTTCCTGCCCTCTTGTCAACGAGCCCTTTACGGGCTGTCCCTTTCTATTAACGCACCAGCAGACACCAACGTGCTCCAAGCATTGGACAGCCTCCCACATCCCACTATCCGGATTACACCTCGGTAGGAAAGTCGGTTGCTTCAATCGTTGCGACGTCTTCGAATTCTTTTCGCGAAGCCTTTCGCATTGCGAGAGCACTGGGCATACGGTGTCGCAAACCAACTGACTTGAGAAATCATTGTGTCCAAGAGTGCATTCGTTCTTCCTCCTACATTCATTTCTTTCGGGATCAAAGTACCACCTCTCCGTTTCGTTCAATCCTATTCCAGGGTTGCACGGGACTTTCCGGGGTGGTTCGAAACAGACATCACGTGGTTTCGGACAGCAAAAAGCGTATTCGTTTAACGGCGACAATTCACACTTGTGGGTGGAAGGACAATGATGACCATGAGGTCCGCAGGTAGCAGGGCGTCCATCCTGATCCAAGAGGGGCGATCCATTGGGACAGGGATTATCCTTCTTCGGAAGGCATACAGGTACGGGGGGACATGGCGGCACACTGCAGGCTACCTCGACCATTCTGCATGCCTCGTTCTCTCCTCGACAAGTGACAGTCTTGCACGGATCGCGGCACGAGCATGTCGGGCAGCCGCTGCCCGGATTGAGTTCGTAGCCCTCCGGACAGTCGAGCTTGCAGTCGATTTCCGGACAACTCAGCGGAGTGTTACACCTTGGTACTATTCCCTCGAGTACGCGAGTGCCGGCAGCCTCTCTTCCTTCCTCATCGACGCACCAGCAAATGCCATTGTGACACTGGACAGGCTCGAAACTCCCATTGGCGTCGCACCGCGGAATGTAAATCCTCCTGGCGGGTTCTCCGGATTCCCTGGCAGCATGTTCGGCAACTGCACGGGCGTGCTGGCACGCGGTCGCCATCACCGGAGCGATGCATTGCGTGCCGCAGCCGGTCGAGCAGCATTTGTCGCCACCAGTACACTCCTGATCGTTGCTGCACTGTAATTCGCAGCTCGAGGAGCTGGGTACTAAGTACGGGCATTGGCCTGCTTTCATCGCTAGGCAGGCAGGAACTGGTGGGCAGTACTTTCCTGGACCACAGTTCACATCCACCATTGTGCATGCTTCTTGAGGGCCGCAGGACACATTTTTGCAAGGATCATGGCATCGACATTGCTCGCATCCAGCCGCATCAAGCGCGTAACCGTACGGACAGACCAAGTCGCAGGATACTGACACGCATATTTTCAATAGATCCTTTATTTCATCGCAGTCAGAGGTGCGGTTCACGGAGTTCTTCAGAACAACCCCTTTCTCGTTCACGCAGGAACAACTGCCGTTCTGGCACTGGAGAGCTTTGTAACTTCCATCCTTCTCACATTCGGGTGCCGCTACCGCCAAGGACATGCCCTCCCGCGTGCCTTCCATGCGGTCGTTGAACTCCCGCAGGTACTCGCACACTGTACAGTACAAACATATCACACAACTTATTCGCCGAAACTGAATAAAATAAATCAGGAGGGGTAAATTAATGTGGAAGGCCTTTCCGACTGTTCGGAAGTGTTCGAAAACGTTCGAAAAATCGAAAAAATCTGAAGGGGTGAAAAATGAATTTTGAGCTGGGGCTCTGAAATTTATATCACTTCTTCCTTCATGCAAGAAAACATTCTCCACCAAATTTCAGCCCCGGAGAATGTCAGGAAGACTTGAAAACATGGGAGAAACCGTCAGAAGTAGATAAAAGTAATTATTCAGGATTGGTTTTCCATGTGTTTTCGGTAAAATTCCGGCACTTTGGCTACTGGTTTCATGTTTTCTATCCGTTTTGATACTAAAACAATCGATTTATCAAGCGTTCGTCAAAGTCCGAGAACCTTCGAAAAATCGAAAATTTTAGAAGGGGTACACCTTAAAAAATTTGCGAAAAAATGAATTTTGAGCTAGGGCTCTGAAATTTATATCACTTCTTCCTTGATGCAAAAAAACATTCTCCACCAAATTACAGCCCCGGAAAATGTCGGGAAGACTTGAAAACATGGGAAAAACCACAAAACTCAATTATTCGGGATCGGTTTTCCATGTGTTTTGGGTACAATTCCGGCACTTTGGCCACTGGTTTCATGTTTTCTATCCGTTTTGAGACTCAAACAATCGATTTATCAAGCGTTCGTCAAAGTCCGAGAACCTTCGAAAAATCGAAAATTTTAGAAGGGGTACACCTTAAAAAATTTGCAAAAAAATGAATTTTGAGCTAGGGCTCTGAAATTTATATCACTTCTTCCTTGATGCAAAAAAACATTCCCCACCAAATTTTAGCCCCGGAGAATGTTGGGAAGACTTGAAAAACATGGAAAATACCATGTAAATCAGATGAAATTAATTGTTCAGGAGGCTGTTTCCAAGAGTTTTCGGTGCAATATCGGATGTTTACAATTCAAATATTTATAATTTGACCCTGTGTCAGTTTTGTAAACTTACTCGTTTGCGATTTGGTGACATTTTGGCCGTCTGAACAACAGACCGATTGGCCGGCATCCTGCACAACGGTACACTTATAACCATGGAGGCAAGTTTCATTCACGGAACAAGTCACTGCATTTCCTTCTTTGTCGATCAAGGGAGTACCGTGGGAGCAAGGGCTCTTGTAGGTCTTTCTCGGTTTGCACTCCGGTTTTGTTGGGCAGAAAAAGTCAGGGCATCCATCTTCTCGCCTTAGCGTGCACTCCTGATCCGGCGGACAAGGGAAGCTGTGGGAGGGGAGGATTTTAGATGGCTGGAAAACGTTTTATCGTCGGAAGAGAGATGTCCTGGCAACTACTTACCCTTCACAAGGGTTATCGCACTCGCAAGTCGGGCAGCCGGAAGAATCGGTCTTGAATCCGTACTGACAGACTTGTGCGCATTGCTGGGTGACACACGTGGTAGGTAGCGATCTCCCCTTGCCGATCGATTTGCAATCGACGCCGTTCGCCGGCCCCATTGACCCAGATATTTTTCTACCATCCTCATCGACGCACCAGCAAACTAGGCCGTTTCGAGAACACTGCCTGGGTTCGTAGCCTCCATCTGAAGAGCATAGAAGAGAGCGACGAGCGTGTCATTAATATTTTCGCCCGGTCCACTGCTCGCCAGCCAAGATAGCGGTACATGCTCGCCCTTGTCGTCATCTTACTGATCCTACCTTTCGTGCATTGCGGAACGTATCCTCGGCCCTGGCGCTCGGATATGCTCAACATTTCTGCGAGCACCCGGTTACGGTGACAGGCACTTAAACCATGTGGATCTGTGCAAACTCCACCACCGCAACTCTCGCTCTTGCAACATTTCTGAGGCCTGGGACATTCGAGATCGTGCTGACAGGAGTTAGTGCTGCAAATGACCGATTCCTCGGCCGGACATGTGCCTGGTCGCTTCAAATGTATGCTCGAGGGGCAGCACACCCCATACTCTTGCTTGGGCTCGACCAAGCAGGTGTACATCGGCGGGCAGGTCGGCTTCCCGGGGGAATCGCCACAGAGGAACGGCCTCGGTGAATCGGTGATTTGTAACGGTTCGCCCGCCGGGCAGATCGTCGAGAGAGATTTGGCTTTGCGGCAACTTGGGATCGGTGGGCAGGGCGGGCGGGCGCATGTTGTGTCGATCAGCTCGCATGTTTGGCTGGCCCCTGGACAGGTGATACCCAGACAGGGATCCCGGCATTCGCATTTTGGGCAGCCTGATTTCCTCTCGATCTGCAATCCCATTTAATAGTGCAGCTGGTAAGAACTTGGTGAGGGAACCAAAAGTTTTGAGCAGTAAGTAGGACACAGCGTCGAAAAGGAGGGCCCAACGTGAAATCGAGGCACGAAGAGCGCGCTCTCCTGGTCTCGATTGTTAACTATGTATCCAGCAAAGGATCGCGCTAATGGGACGAAAGTGTGAAATCGAAAGAATAGGCCCGAGAGAAATTCTTCGAATGCTTGACTGGCATTAATGACGGAGAGGATCTTGGTGGATTGTTTAGTACTGACCTCAAAACCCAATGGACAGAGCATGCGGCAGCTATGCGCCGGACAAGGCCGTGGATTCTCGCAATCGATGATATCCCTCGAGGATCCTCTGGTACCGGGCACCTCGAGACCGATCGCATCAACGCACCAGCAGCTATTCTCTCGGGGGTCGCATTGTATCCTCTCGAATTCGCCAGTCTTGTTGTTGCACTTTGGCACAAATTGCAGGGGCCCGCGAGCTCCGAGTGCGCGCGATCTTCTCACAGCTGCTAATGCCAATTGCTCGCATCCTGTTAGCTCGCCTGTGACACATCTGCGCCCGCAGGCTGTCTTGCAACACCGTTCGCCAAACGCCTGGCAGTCGAAGTCATTCTGGCAGGCAGGAGATCTATCCGGGCATATGTTCTGCTCGTCGAAGGATGGGCATCGACCTAATCCTTTCAGCGAGGGTTCTGCCCAATATAAAATGTAAAGACCAGGTCAGATGTCTTGTGCGATCAATGTTCATCGGACCTCGTATACCTTCTCCAAGTGAAAAGGTGGAAAGAGTTCGGAGGCGATTAGAAATTTGGGTAAAAAGTGGGGTGGGGCTGTTTGTGGGTCAAAGGGACATTTCCTTAGGCTTTCGATGGGCCTCTCATTTCTCGAGCGCGACTCACGGCGCCGTTAAAGTGTAGCGCAACGATAATAATAATAAAAATAGCCGGAGCCGAGCTAACGGTTCCTCGCATCCTACTGCCACACTTACTACACCTTACCTAACGCGCTACGGCCACGTCTGAAGCCACTCCGAGCTCGTCGAGTGCCTCACTCACATCGGGCGCACACGCTTCGCTTCTTATTCGCGCGCTGCCTTAAGCGGAAGAAGAAGAAAGTATGAGAAATGAAAAGAAATCCGCTCTTCCAGTACCGCGTGCTCCACGCGCTCTTGAAGAATTTTTCTCAATTGATCACGAATAGCGCACCACTCGACACGCAATCACCGTAACGCTAAATGTCACGAATAAATTAATTTCGTATTCGATGCCAAGAGTAGTAATCACGCACGAGAGGATCCGGTTGCATTATTTTTATCCTCGGTTGGATAAGTAAGCGCGCATTATTTTAAATAGCGAATGGATCTTCATTGGTAGAGGTCGATTGTACGCGTTGTAGCGAAAGTGTACGTTGAGCGTATGGGACGAGATGGGCAGAAGGTATGCCTGGCATGTCAATCGACTTTTTACTTTGAAAGCCTTGGCCAGTGTGGTGCGCGGGGCGCTTGCTCTGCCAGTAGAGATTTCCTAAAAGTCCAGTGAAACTTCGGCGCATCCGATTACCCGAATTTCCGGTTCGTTGACCAGCTCCCTCCCCCACTCGAGAGTCTCTCGGCTCTTTCCCTAGGTTGCCAGTCGAGCTGTGTGTCTTGGCATTCACTTGGTCGCCTATAGGATAAATAGAAGGATCGGTGCCCGGGCATTGCGGCATTCCGGCTTCCCGGTTGGCGTCCGACGCGAAATTGCCCGCCGTTCAACTTTTCCTCCTGCTGGGACTAATCCCCATTAGCACTCAGCTAGTGCACGCAGGATAGATGGCCGCTGGTGGGGCTAGCGGAATTGTGTAAGAAATTAAATTGGACATAGTCGGCTGCATTGGCTTCCGCATCCGCATTTTCAGGAGGTACCCCTCTCTTCCCGCCCCGCAATGACCAGTAGGCGAGTCGCGAGTGCCGCTCGAATGCGGAAAGGGCTGGCGAAGGGGAAAGACTCGGGGCAAAGGCCGGAACGACCAGACGAGCTCAGTGGAACAGGATGTTCGGAGTCAGACCCGTTGGAGTACGATATTCTGGCACATCGGGAAAAGAATCGAGGAAAAAAGGAAGGCGCGCGGCAGTCCTGCATTTTCGTTGGGGAAATTCGATTCGTTTGCAAATTGCTCGGCTGTCCCCGATGTTTACCGAAGGGGCTCGAGAGATTCCCCTATAACATATTGCGAGTCGATTGCCGCCAGAAGCACCGCTCTTCACTGGTAGCCTAGCAATTTAGCTTCGTAATTAACGTCTCGTTAAGTACGTCATTTATCCGAGACTCTATCTCGCGCTCTCGGCATGTTGCGCCGCCCGCCGCTCTGCGCTGCGCCGCATAATCCCGGTCAAATAATTAACTCGCTGATTAGACGCGCTCGGACACGCGCAGCCCCCCATGTCTGCCTCTCGTAATATTCATCCCCCCAATTTCCAGCTCTGGCATTCACGATGCGAAGTATTAATCCTCGTAATTACCAAGTTCTTTCCATGTTCGGTTAAAAAAAATTATAACTCGTGCTGTGTAAGCGATGGCAGTGTCAAAGAAACTTTCGGTAGGCCTCAGTTGGCACGTTTGCTCGACGATCAAAAGCGAATTTTTTCAAAAAGAGAGTCCTCGTTTGCGACGACGGTCGTAGCTGCCGAAGCAGCCTCTCCCAATGAAATCAAGGACGGGATCGCCGTCGGGGAAGCAGCTTTTTTCGCAATCGAATCACGTCCGCGACGTAGCATTATATGCAGATGCACGAGTCGTTCGGGAGAACGCTTGCCTGCTTGCATTGCTTTGCTTTCCTTTTTCTACCGTACGTTGTGGGTGTGGGGGTCGTGGCGGTGGAGGGTGCGGAGGGTGGCAAATGCGAGAGCAAATGCGGCGGGTGGGGCCCATTGTTTGCTAATGGCCGCTCTTTTCGAGAATTCGGTAACGATCATTATGAACGGTCCGGTGGCACGAAAATCGGGGAAATAAAATAAAGAGGGATGTATTGCGACGACCTAGACCGGTCTCGGTTGCTGGCTCGTATACCTGCGGTGATCGATGACGACAATGAGAGCAGGAAGAGGCAACCCGTCGACACCCACACAACGGCGCAGGCAAGCCCACCGTTGTAAAAATCACGGCGCATCCTCAGGGCATCAAGTGATTTTTAGATCGGCCGCTAGATCTGAAACAGACAGTAAATAATCTTTATAGCAGTGAAAGTCACTCGCTCGAGTTAATTGTTCTGGTTGTACTTGTAGAATTAACTCTGAAATAGAAAGTCAAATTAATTCGGCGTAATTGGGATCGATGAATTTTTGCGTGTTAATTATGGCGAGTACAGAAACGTGGATGCGCGCGTTTAATCGCTGGTGCACAGATTCACGGAGACAAATTTTCACTCGTGTTGCACTCTCGGCGATCATAAGGAAGGTACGAAATAATTTGACTAATTGCTCGGGGGTTGCTAGCAGTGGTACATGCGTAGAGTGCCGCTCTCTTATGTTACCATTAACTTCGTAATTTTAAAGGAAGCGCGCGAGCAGTGAGCGGGCCTCTCTGCTCTGCGGCTTTATTGGTTGTTTTCGTACCCTTAATAGCCGACCAGCGAATAATCTTTTAATCCTTGCCGGCCCCTCGGAAATTGCCCGCTGCCACGAAAGTACTTTCCTGAGGGACAAAGAGAGGGTGAGGAAAGGAGAGCGATGGTGTGAGAAGGATAGGGAAAGTCCGAGGACGAAGATGCACCGAGCCGTCGAGTTGGAATTCTTTCTCGGCCCCTTTTAAAAGGACGAATAACAATGGGAAGTTATGTCCCCTTATTCGTTATGCCGCCGGGAATATTCTAATGCATTCGCCTCTACGTTATTCATGAGACGGTGAAGCCAGCCAGCCAGCCTGACTTCAGGATCTACGAATTGTCGGAGCGTTTTCATTTCTTTCTCTTCCCTTTGTCTCTCTCTCTCGTTACAACTTCGTTCTAAGTGAGACGTGGCTTCTTTCGCGCGACTTCCCCAGCTTCCATCCCAGCCGCGGCAAAATGATTAAAGGGCCAAGATTATTCTTACTTTTGCTCCTCGACATTTCGGCTCCATTATCCCCAAGGGAATGGAGGACTAATTAACGTGGCTCGTGCGTATCTTTATTCAGCTGGGGTAGAGAATTCCGCCGCCGCCGCCGCCGCCGCCGGCAGCTTGAATGCCAGGCGCGGGTTACACCGATTGTTTTATCCGCGGCAATGTTATAATACCAAGGCAAGAATGGTATGTGCGTGAATGGACAGGAAAAGAGAAAACGTGTTTCAGCTTTGCATCGGGTTATTTCGTGATTCATACGCCAGCCGGGAGTGCCGGCAGGCTGTTCCCTGCTGAAATTACCGTCGGTTACATCCTTCGGAAAGCCTTGAAATTTAGGGTGGTATCCTACCCGCTATGAATAATACATCGGCAAAGCCTGTAACGCCAGGCTGATTTCGGCCCGCCGGACGCCCAGCTAATTACAGCGGTAATTACGTCCTGATTGCACTCATTCTTCCCTCCGTTCGCGCAATTTTCGTAAAAATCCAGTTTGAGAAAGTGAACATTGTAATATAATCAATATCGATAAAATATGTATTCCTGGCCGTGGTTAACTGGACCATCCGATCGCTACAAAAGCAGTCGGGCCAGGTCGGCGAAGAATGCATAAACCATTTGCCGGGACAGGTATTTCATCAGGCTTTCCCGATGTCGGTTGCTGCTTGTTCTCCTGGAATCAGTAGGCTGACTCGAAGGGGGAGGGTCCACGACACGAATTGCCAGTTCTCTCGAGGCTTCGAATCTACCGGATGTGGGTCACTTCGTCATCGAAGTTCCTTCCGGGTCGTGCGCGCGCGCTTCTCTCGCTCTTTCTCCGCTGGAACGCCTTAACTTTCTATTGTCATATGCGCGCGTATGTTCAAGTGGCAGTGAGCGAGCGAGCGCAGGTATGACAGGACGATCGACGTCATCGGTGGAACACTTTCGTAAAAGTCTACTTTTGGAACGTCGGACTTGCGTTCAGTGTCCCGGAGAAAGAGGAGATGTTGAACCAGCGACTGGCTGACTGGGCGAGCATTCGAAATCGTGAATGAGGATCGTCCCACGGCGAGCGCTTGGTACCGGAATCGAATAGTAGGCCACTTACACCGGGCCATGCTCACCGGCACCCAAAATCTCCGTACTCCTTTTCATATAGCTGCAACTTTACCTACATAAATTCGGTACAATTTATGTCCTGCCCGAGTCAATTTCCATTTTTAACGAGTATTCATTATCAGGACGATACACCGTAGTTGGCGAGCGGCGTTCGCTTCCAGCAGCTGCCGAGAATAATGTATCTATGAAGCTGCCAAGCAGGAGGCTGGCAGGAGCGTACGCGCCGTGAATATGCTGGATAGTAGAAGTCGCTGAAGTTTCCATATAAATAATAAATTAATTCCACGTCCGTTTACACGCTTCACCAACCGGTGAACTTCCCCGACATATTACGGGTCACAGGCTTCAGCCTCTCCTCCGTTTTACTCTGTCTGCCGGTACATACATGTACATGTTTCAGGCGTCCTAAAATTTTCAAGCACCGCCGACTTTGTTTTATTCCGACCGCACGACCGCTCGAAGCCGTAGTGCTTGCCGTACGGCGAAAGAGTAATGTAACAGATGTCGGAGAGCGCAGTAGTGAATACGGAAACCATCTGGCACGAATTTCGGTTGGAGTGCTCCGGCGCTCCACCACTGCCAAAAGAGCGCTCTCGAGGTCCTTGCCGTGGTGTGCCGTGTGCCGTGTGCCGTGTGCCGTGCAGGTTTCCTCGTCGAATCCTCGCTTCAGATATTACGTTGCTCCCTCACCGCACTTTGGCCCATTTACATTAACTCTCCTCCGAATATCCTGTCTCCTTTAATACGCCTCTTTCAGTATTCGCTGGCGTATTTCTTCCACTGGCATTGCGCCGAACGACCAGGCTTTAGAATCTTGCCTACCATTAGTCGTTAGTTGGATTCCTATTCTAACACAACTGCACTGCGTTAAGTTTCCGAGTGTCTTTTCAACGCCGTTTCACCCCGCTTTCAGTTATTCTTGCAACCTGCTCGAGTGTTGTTCTACGTGCCGTTAGTCTCTTACGGTATGCACCTTTCATAAGCCTGGAGGCTCCAGAGTCTCTGTAGCTAGCCTTCCTAACTGGCTTCCTACACACGTACCTCTGTCATTACATCGCGATTCCATTACACTATACCGTTTCAGAGAATCATTGGTTTGTCCAGTCGATTCACATTGCTTCCTCCTTATGAGTGTTACAAGGCCCATCGGCCATTACCATTCATTCCGAGTAGCGCATTCACTCCCAGATAGGAGGGCGTTAATGGGGACCGGGTCGATTTCTTAATCCAATCGGTGACTGTTTCGGTCGAGGTTTGAAAAGTTGCTCAACACTCAATAGAAAAGATCCCCTCCAAGAAGAAAGGAACACATATATCGCTCGATAGGATTTCATTCTGGTAATTAGTATGGAAGCGAGTCGTTGCGGGACGCGTTGCACAATGCAGGCCCTGCAAATGCGCCGGGGGTAGCTGCATACACGAGAACGCGCTCTTGCATGGAAATCGGTGTCAGGAATAAGCACTCGTCGGGTCATTGTTCCAATCTGTTTAACACGCTGATATAACATCGGCAGCAGCAGCAGCGGCTCTATGACCTCCTGACGGATTACACGCGGAAAAGCATAGAATGCGCGCGTTATCATGCGTTCCAGATCATCGCGATGTATGCTTGTACAATGTTGGTGTATCTCGGCCATCTATCCCGATAGAAAGTCAAGGGATACGCAGGTGACTGAGGAAAAGCGGAGTTTTCCATGCACTGCTAATATTATTCTACCTATTGAGGCAGCCGAGCACCGCCGCTACCAAGCGAAAATATTCTGGCGCAGAGACGCGCCGTGAAAGAGAGATTCGCCGCTGGTTGGCGGAGCATATTTTCGTCCATGTTTATTGCTGGCTTGGTGCAACAGCCGTGCCGTGCATTTCGTTCCTATTTTTCTGTTTAACAAAGCCCAGGCTACATCAACGTGCATTGCTGCAAGCAAAGACTGCTGGCGCAAAAGCGAGAAAGAGAAGGAAGGCAGCTGTGTAGCTTGCTCTCGAGACGGCCAGAGAGAAAAATCTCTCAGGCTTTCAGACGAAATCTCGTTAGGTCGGCGCGCGCCTTTGCCCGCCGAATAAATGAGGACATTCCGATTTTCAGACGTAAGCAGATTCCCCAGTGGCACGAGAAAGGGCGTCCAAGGAAGAAATCATGCCTTTCGACCGTCCCCGATGTCTCTCTGCGTCTCTGCCAACCCGAGGAAGGGCAATTTCACTTGAAAGTCTCGGAGAATTTAGGGACGCGCGTGTCTACACACACTTAGTACTAGTCTGGAAATTGTGATGATGTGAACGTAGTATGGAAATTGAAAAAGTTTCTCAACAAGCAAGTTGGCCGTCCGAGATGTTTGATTAAAAAAGGCGATAGCTGCCGTTACTGTTCGTAGCGAACCTAATCTCCATGGGAAAGCGGGCAACCGTGGGGTGGAAGGGCCGGTAATGACATCTTTGATGTCGGCGGTGGCCGCACAAAAGCCCTGAGAGTAAACGATTTCCCCGAAGAGAACTGCCAACGAACGGTTGACTTCTTCGCCAATCGCTATTGGAAATTCTTTGTGGCGCACATCTCTTGAAAGAGGACCGGACTCCTGGCGCACCCATGAACCCGGAGAGACTAGCTTTCTTGATTTCTGAGCGCGGACACATTCACGTGTACAAGATACGGGATTGAACCATAGAAACAGAAAGCCGGGGACAGAAAATTCACGCAGTGTCTCAGAAGTTCGTGTACTCTATTGAAATGGAATAACACCTAGGCGAGAAATCAGATCGAAAGCGTACGAGGCCCGGAAAAGGTAGGTGCACACACATACTACTGGCTGAATGGCCTGTAAAATTCTACATCAGCCAGCAGCAAGACTGTGTTGCGTAGCAGTGGTCAAGAGGCTACTCGGGTTCAGGAAAACCTCAGCGCACGTAGAAATTACATTGGTGAGTTGCTCGCCTGCTAGAAAGTGCGCGCTCGTGTACATGCGTGCAGAGCGGATTTCACGGGAATTAAGCGACTCGGTAATTCAGTGATAGTCAACGGAGCGGAGTTTGTTTGCATTGCCGGTGAACGCAAGTACAAACAGTGAAATGAATGCACTTGGTTGGCTCGTATTAATTGGACAATAGCTTTATTGGCGTGCGCTGAGGGTAACAACAAATCCGTCGGTTCGCAAATTGAATTGGAAATCGCGCCAGTCCTTTTCTCCCGCACTTCCACCCCTTTTATTTGCCGCTGTTTTCGCTGGTGTCCCGCTTCTGATGCGATATTATGAATACATAAAATCAATATCATGTTAATCTCGACGTGCGCCGAATGGCTCCATTATATATAACCCTTTGGAAAGAAGCTAAATCCCCTCGAACGCGGGGAGAGGATCGGCTTGGTACTTAAGGAGAAATTATCAATACACGTTTCAGTCTTCCCAGTTGAGCCAGGTCAGGTACGTGGCCTGACAAGGTTTGTGCCATGAAATTTCTAATCGACCAATGAGAAAGTAAACGCTTGTCATCGTATATGCTAGTACGCGTTCTGAGCAAGTATCACCGAAGAATCGCGAAAGAATTTCACCTCGCATAAATAATACAGTGAACAAGTATCTGGAATGCCTGATTCTAAACGGGCAAAGTACGCTTGTAAAATCCATCCAAAACAGAGGAGATTCGCAAAGTGAGGATTTCCCATGCGAAACACGAAACCTTTTTCCAGGATCTCCTGTCCTTAGAAAGGAATCTAAATCTCTAAGTTAAGTCAGTCGTAGAACATATAGATAGCGGGATTTCGCGCGCAGTTTGCATTGGGTGGCAGAGTGAATGTGGAGATCAAGAATCGCGCGATATAGTGATGACAGTTCTATCTAATTATAGATCCTAGAAAGGTAGTAAATTACCTGGATAATCCCTGCGGGAATTTACTACCTTTCGAGTGTTCAATTAAAGCTTACGGACTAGACCTACCTCGATTTCAGTTATCCTCTAGTGTTCGTTCGTCCAATACGTGACACACCGCGTCCAATTTCTAATCCGATTTGGTCGTTTCACTGGTAACGAATTATTCTCAGGACAAGGAGAGGGTGTCAGGGAACACTGTGTGGTCACGAGTACGGTAGAACGGATAGAATGTGTAAAGGGTAAAAAAGCGGAATGGTAAAAGTCGGTGCCGGTCTCTCGGAGTTAGCGCGCGCGCCTTTCGCCACAGCAGTCCGCGCCGAATGACGTTGGTATACTGTGTCCTGGCTCGGTGCGTTCGTTCGGCGGAGTGCCGGCCTCGTATGATGACCCCCTTCTAGAATTCTACGGCCCTGGCGTCGAGAGAACACACTCACACTCTCACACTCACGCACAGGGGCAACAAACACAGAGAGAACCGCCGCCTCTGGTCACCGATGCTATCGCCGGTGAGCGCAGCCACCAAGGATCGAATTCGATCCTTCCGTCCAACGAAATTTCGTATACGTACGATACGTTAGGTGCACACGTGTACACGACGCTGCGTTACTGCTGCGCCAGAGATCACCGTGAGAATCGATCCCTCTCGGCGAGAGCGGCGCCCCTTAATCGAATCCGGCCGCGCGCTCCTAGTCAGCCAACCCTCCAGGGCATCGCTCCTATTCTCTAGGAATTCCACCGCCGCCCTCCGCGATCCACATCTTTTCCATTTCGACTTAAAGCCTTGCGGAACATTGCCGGTACACCGTTCGAACAACTGAGACTACAAGCTCCAGAGAGCAACGGCTCCTATTACGACGCGGAACAAGATCCAACGAAGTCTTAGCGAACTTCGACCCTTTTTATTAGTATTCAATTGGACACATTCACCCTCCCATAAAACCTCTAAATAATCGATTGGAACGAGAATGTTTAGTATCATGCTTGTGTTCATTGCTATATGTATGTGTAATCGTGACGTGATGTTATCCTTCATTCATCTAAGTTTCGATCCTCTAAAGTTTTAACAAGTTAAAGGGGTTTAAGGCTGGGACGTCTGATATTTATAATTCTAAGGAATTGGGAGGATCAGAAAGATACTTTATAGAGAAAGCCGGATGCGCGACATCGATGGCGGAAGTTCGGTGGAAAAATTCATGCGGCTTGCTGAGACACGTGCGGAATTCGATTGCGGGCGGCTTCAACTTTACGGTACTCCCTCGCAGCATTGCCCGTAGACACGAAAAAGTGCGGTCGCACCGGCTGCATCGGTGTGTACGCCGGGCGCACCAGGATGCGCGCGGCCACGTAGGATCGGGCACACATACACACACACGCACACATCCATCCTCCTCTCGCCATCCATTTTTCTCGCACGAGAAAGGATCCGGCGTAATTCTAGCGCGCTCTCTGAAAATTAATGTGCCTCGGAGTGGCGGTACGCGCGGAATTCGATCCGGGAACGACCCGCTTCTTCACCTTTACGGTACTTGCGTTATCCTCCACTGCGAGAGCATAGAAACATGCATCGAACCGCGCCCGTATCCACTGCCGGGATACGGCTGATCCTTTTCATTCCCGATAGCCACTCGTTCTTCAGGAAATCCTTGACTCTTCTATGAAGTCTGTTGATGGCGCTTCTGCTTCCGGCTATTTCACTAGCAAATGTTATCTTCTCGTTAAGCCGAAGCCCCCAGCAACTAACTCTCAAGGGCTGCACAGAGGGTCTTCTATTTACATAAAAGAGTAAACCCTTTTCTCCCTGTGCCAGCTCGCATTCTACCAGGAAGAGATTTAAAGGGCCCTTCTAAAGAGGAGTGTTCTATAACAAGTGATCCAACCACTCCAAAAACAGAGCCCTTCTTCATCTTTGTATATCTATAATTACATACTGGACTAGATAGGAATCTCAGTTCGATGTCCGGACGATTGAGATGGTGGGTGAATGATAGAGCTAGGGATGAGGCTATAGAGTAAACTGCTACTGATACTGGGTTCAGTAGGTGGAAGAAGGAGGGGCAAGGTAAGATCGCGCCAAGTAGAGAGACTCTTGCTCGTGTAGACTTGCAACATTCCTAGGTGGCCCGCAGCCGCTAAACCGGGGTACCGTCGTTGTGAGTCGTGAGGAAAGGCCCAGTGACCGACATTCCCCTTTCCATTCTTCCCAATACTTCTTCGCCCGGATCTGAGTGCCGCTCTGACGTCTGCATGGCGACGACCTGTACCGCAACCGGAACCTCTGGAACCTTCGCCCTGAATTTCCGCCCGAACGGACTATTCTTCGAAGCGCTCGCTTTTTCCCAGCCTTGTTAGCTGCCTGGGGCAGCGCATCGCGCAAGCGGTTATTAAAATACGGCCTGTGTATCGAACAGCTCTACAAGCCGACTTCACCGATTAGCATTAGAAGTTGCAGGATTGTTTGAATCAAATTTCTTGCCTCTTCTTGAACTCCTGCACTCGATACTACCATTATCGGTTCTCCTAATAGGAATAGCATTAGGAAGTCTTCGCGAAGTAGTCGAGCTTCAGTTGGTAAAGTGTGCTATTCACACACTATTCTATCAGTAGACTAGAGAAGGATAGAAATGCCGAGAGACTACATAGCCGAAAGTTATACTTGCGCAAAGATCAAGAGCAGGAACCTAGCGATGCATTGACTTCTTCAAGGAGTTTCTCAGGCTTCATCAGACGGTGGAAGTTGGATCTCTGGGCGTTTCTGTCATCGATAAACGATTTCCGGTTCAGATTGCTTTATGCACCTGATGGAGAAGGGTTGTCGGTGGTAATATTAGTAATTGGCTCTCGATCAAACTGCCTGCTGAATATTTCGTAGCCCTTGGCTCCAGAGGGGATTAAGCGATTACAGGACACATACATACTTGGATGCATATCAGTTACCTACGTTACTGGCACGTTGCCGGAAGTGGTGGCATTAACCTGATGGTGCCAGAGACAGGCATACATAGACATCTGCGTTGTTTGCATCCCAGTTTCGTGAAGCGTGATGGACCAGCATATACTAGATAGTTTACACACTTGCTCAAACTACCTGGCCGCTATACCCTCTCATGGTTCTGAAACTCGAGTTACGGTGACTTCCCACCCGCTGGGAGATCCTAGAAGGATAAAATTGAATGCAAATTGTGACCTGGGGCGAATCAGCCCTCGCCAATGAGTATACACTGTTGAACCTTTAACGTTGAGGATGAACTATGTGCAAGTATGGCTTTCAAATTATTCCACACATAACCATTAGATCCCTATGGGAAATCTACTACATACCTGACTATTCAGCATAGTCCTTTGCAATCTGAACGCTGTATGTCATAAAATAGTTCTGCAACCAATGACATTTTAGCAAATAAAAGTCATTACTGGACTTATACTATATTGTCTTACTAAAAGAAGAACCGAAATACACCTGCGAGTGATAGATGATGAAAAAAATGTTGAAATATTCGAGGGAAACAATTGAATTTAAATAAAGACTAGTAGCGACACGTTGGCGAAGGCGGCGTGCGCGGATAACATCATCATCGTTATGGCGCACATGCTTCCACGTAGTGACAGGCACTGTGCAACATAACCCAGAGTATTATTATTAAGTTGATGAGCTGGTTAGTTCGTACATTGAATACTATTGACCGGTAATAATCGAATTGTGAGGCATAAGAAAGTCGAAAAAATGGTGTCCGTTTTGAACACCGTTGACACCGGGCATGAAGATATGATCCATGCCGCGGAGATGGACTACTACGGGCTTAGGTTAGCAACCTGTTCTAGTGACAATTCAGTTAAGATTTTTGACTTAAAGAACGGCTCACAAAGTCTGGTCGCCGATCTTAAAGGACACGTCGGCCCAGTGTGGCAAATCGCTTGGGCTCATCCTAAATTTGGCAATCTCCTAGCTTCCTGCAGTTACGATCGGTATGTTAACAGCCGGTTCTGATTCCTCTCGTATTAGAAATTTAAAATTTTTGCAAGATCTTTAGTATTCGAATACCGATAGTATTCTATTTGAATGTTTATCAGGAAAGTCATCATTTGGAAGGAATTGGGAGAGTGGACAAAAATATATGAACACACTGGTCATGACTCTTCTGTAAATTCAGTAGCCTGGGCACCGCACGAATTTGGCTTGATCCTTGCCTGTGGAAGTTCGGATGGCGCGGTATCCATTCTCACCAATAATGGTGACACATGGGATACCCAGAAAATTACAAATGCTCATACAATAGGTTGTAACGCCGTGAGTTGGTGTCCAGCAATAGAGCCAAATTTTGATGCCAATGTGAATCAAAGAAGCACGCCTGTGAAAAGACTAGCCACTGGAGGGTGTGATAATTTAGTTAAAATTTGGAAGGAGGAAGGTGATAGGTGGGTCGAAGAGAATAAATTGGAAGCTCACAGTGACTGGGTAAGGATTGTTCAGTATACGAATTTTGGCATTAGGGTAGAAAGTCAATCATTTTGTCATTATCATACAGGTGAGGGATGTGGCATGGGCACCAGCAGTTGGACCATCCAGAGCTGCACTGGCATCCTGTTCCCAAGATCGCCGTGTAGTTGTATGGACTTCGAATGATTACGCTAGTTGGACTCCAAATATTCTTAATGTCTTCGATGATGTAATCTGGAATGTCAGCTGGTCATTGACAGGAGGAATTTTGGCAGTCAGTGGCGGGGATAATAAGGTTTCTCTCTGGAGGGAAAATAGCGAAGGACAGTGGGCATGCATTTCAGAATTAAATAAAGGACAAGGGAATCTAAACAACGCGGATCAACGCGCGCTCTAATACCGAGAATTGAAAGATTAGGATAATAATATTTTGTACCAATAAGCATTGTATATTAATATAACCATCCTGGATTATAATACATTCATCAATATTTTTCACATGTTTATATTCTCATTTCGCGTCTCTATTGTTAAATATTATGTACAAAAATCTAGCTTTACTAGTAGCATGTTCCCCAATATAATTGGAATTCCGAAAGTGTGAACATACAGAAGAAAGACTATAAAAACATGGTGTCAATAGGTTTCATTACGTATCTTACAAATCTGACTTGTAAAAATATCTCGACAAAGGTTTGACAGTATATAACACTCATATACGTAAATAAAATTCTGTACATAAAGTTTATTTCACAAATTAATTTTGAGTGTAAAGTGATGCAGCAAAAACTATATCCCGTTTGATTGCTCTAGAAGCTTCCTCCATTTTTTCTCGTAAAACAGGATCGCCAATGGTTATAGCAGCATTCTTGACGTCGCGCAAGATTTCACTTAACTGCTGTATACATCGGACTATTATACCTTCTTGCACGTCCGTCTTCTCCATAATTTCAGCAAATGATCTTGCTTGTGCCCATTCATATACTACTTCTACTAAGCCGAAAGTTAAGGGCAGTAGAGTAGACAGATGATAATGTTGTTCCAAAGCCTCTAGTTCACCGTGTATTTGTTGTATGATCTCGCATTGCTAGAAATGTTAAAAAAAATAGTAAAAATATAACTTTATGAAGGAAAGTCACGTGAGTACCTTCTTTAACTGAGGTGTTAGTGTCGGTTCAACTCGTGTTCGTTGCTGGAATATGAGTGCTGATAGTAAAGCAGCTATTTCTGCCGGCTGCAGCACAGTTAATATATTTTTCAGTATTAATTCTGTTATCAGCAGTTCATTGCTTCCCATTTGCAAAGCAACTCTGCCTTTTAAAGTGACTGTAAATAAAATATAGCATTATCAACTTAGGCTTTCTAACAGTAAGAAAGTTCATTTTTTACAAAGAAACGCATATGATTACCAACCCCTTTCATCGTGATCAATATATCCCAATTCTTTAAGAAGAGCAACAGCGTTTATATACTCAGGGTACAGAGTCAAATATTGGTCACTGCATTTTAATTGAAAGTTCTTCTTTTTATGTTCCAATCTACTCCTCAGGAACACTGGTTCAAATTGCTGCTCGAAATTGGGATCTTCTGTACACTTTATATCGTCTAGGGTACTCTTTAGTAGCACTAAACGCTCGACTTTTGCATCACAGTCATAATCTATTTTGATAGCTGTGTATGGTTGCAATATATCGGGATCTCGGGAAGCGTTCAGGGAGAGTGTCATTAATTCTCTAACAGCAGTTTCATACATTTCACCCGGTGGATCGTCCCTGTATGCCATAATTTGTATAATTAGTTTTCTAAAATGTTATCTAGAATTTTAGGTAATGTCTAAGTGACTTACTGAAATCTTGGAATTTGCCTCTTCTCCCAATTTGCCAACACTAAGCTGTATTCAACTTTTATTTGACAACTTGTTATTTCTAGGATGTGCCAAGGATTTATTACTATTACATTTGACGAAGCCACACCCATTGGAACAAATATATCCTTCTTTGTTAAAGCTATGATTTCACACCACTCTTTTAAATTCCTTAACTTCGAATCACTCGACGAATTTTCTTCATAGTTCTTACACGATTCTCGATTATTTAAGATTAACACTTTGTAGAATTGACCCTTCTTTGTCTGCTCCATACTTAACAGCAGTGCTAATTTGTTGTAGTGATTTTCGTATGACACAAGCAATACCCTTCCAGGCATTAGGCTTTTTATAATTCGTCGTTGCGATTCAAATATAATTGGTTTTAGGTATTGATTATATTCTATATACTCAATAGCTGCTTGATAAAACTCAGCATATTTCTTTTGAATATCAGTAAGCGGTGGTAAGTCAGCCAATTCTTTTTCCACTTGCTTCAGCTGAGCCTGGATTGTACCTTGTTGTGTCGTAAATGACAGTTCTTTAAATGATCGGCGCATCATCGCTTCAACAGTGACAGAATTGTTCAGCCTTCGTAAATTTAGTACCATTGAATATGTTACTTTAAACTTAGATTCTAAATTTTGGGGCTGACCACACATCATTGCTTTAAGTTCATTAAAGTGTGGTACTGCGAGAGAACACATAATGATCACCATGCCGGCAGTGTCGTGCCCTCTTCGGCCTGCTCTTCCTGCCATTTGAGTGTACTCTGTCGGATGTAGCATACGAAAATTATTACCATCGTATTTCCTCACAGAACTGAACACTACTGTTCGAGCTGGCATATTCACACCCATCGCAAAAGTCTCTGTTGCGAATAGTAACTGAAATATTCGATGTATGATAATCAAGCATAACTTGTAAATGTTTAAGAAAATATGACCAAGTAATTCTGACCTTTACAACACCGTTTTGGAATAACATTTCGACTATTTCTTTTAATATTGGCAGTATTCCACTATGATGTATGCCTATACCCTGTTGCAATAATTCTTGCATCATTAGCACTTGTGGTAATTCTCTGTCAGTGCCTTTCAAATGTTTTATGTTATTTTGGAAAAATACACGAATGGAGTGTTTCTCTGTTTGTGTTGTTAGATCGATATTTCTTAATAGAACGGCGGTCGTATCACATCGCTTTCGTGATAGCATAAATACAACAACCGGTAACATATTCTGAAATTAAGAGTGAATATTGTGATGTAAGGCAACAATTGGAACCCAATTACTCTGTAAATTTCTCACATTTGCTTTGAGATGCGTCATAAAAGCATTCCAAAGGACTTGTTCTTGTTTTGGTGCTAATTGGGTCTTCCGCTTAACATCTTTCACCGGATTCTTTGGGTTTTGAGTTTTCGGTGCTTTTGCATTGGAAGCTTTATACCACCTAAAATATCTGTCTTACAACAATCTCGCCGTTCGCGATATACAAATGAACAAAAAGCTACACACCCATCCAATAAAAATTGATTGGTCGAGTCCAAAACTAAAAATTTTTCATCCTTTGTTTTGCCATCGGTTCCAGTATACAGATAGTGTTCAAGTGGTACTGGACGCTTGGCAGTACTTATTACATACATTTTCTTCCGTTTTGTACGACCAACCCAGTCCGCAAATATAATGGGATTGGGCACAGTGGCAGAAAGCATCACTATACAAACTGTAGGTGGTAAAAGAATAACACTCTCTTCCCATACATGACCCCTCTGAAAATATTTCACACTACTCAGTGATACTAATCAAAGACTTTTTGTTCTCATTATATGGCACATACATCTTCATTAGTTATATAGTGCACTTCGTCAAAGATTACGAATTCCAGATCCCTCAATACTTCAGATGCACAATATATCATTGATTGTAAAATCTCTGTAGTCATTATGAGACACAAAGCTGATGAATTGATTCGTACATCACCCGTCAGTAGTCCCACACTGTCAAATTTTCTGTTGAATTCTCTGTACTTCTGGTTTGACAGTGCTTTAATTGGCGATGTGTAAATTACCCTGGAATACAAATATTTTTTTAGATTCTCCTCTTTTTAAATAGATGTTAAATTATTATCACATACCTTGTCATATGCTTTTGACTCACAGCAATTGCATACTCAGCAACAGTTGTTTTCCCAGCCGACGTGTGAGCAGCCACAAAAACATTTGAGTTCTCTTCCAACTTAAGAATAGCTTGCTTTTGGAAGGTATCGAGTTCATATGGAAATGTAAGAGCAGGATTTGGAACACGTTTCTCAAAGTCTGTCACTGGTATAGAAACATCAATTTGTTCAGCCCACTCTGATTTTAGATTTTCCGAAGGCTTTTCAGAAATTTTTAAAACAGGAACATCGGAATAGGATAGAATTGAACTAAGATCATCCAAGACAGCTGCATCTGGCTTTGAATCTTGCGATGATTCTTCTTTTGATTCATCTTTAGGACTTGACCAGATATCTAACATATGTCCTTCCTCGTTCACTATAGACATTAAATTAATTTTGTCTGCTACTACTTCTGTGTCATCCTTTTCTTGTTCCAACAATTCCGATTCATCTCCCTGTTCATCCTTTGGAGTACAATTGTCACTTTTGAACTCTATACCAGAACTGAACCCTTTTGCCATGGTTCTTAGATTTTTCTCAAAATCTAACTCTTCCGTAGATGGATCCTCAATCATTTCAGGATCCTCGAATCCACCAGGCCAGAATGGTAGGTTGCTTGTATTACCTCTGATGCTTTCAGCAGATGGTCCTGGTGCACGACCCATAGACATAGAATTCCTCGCAGTCTCTTCTGCTGACTTTATAGGAGTTTCGTACATATCCCCGAGTTCTCCAGTAACGGGATCACGATTGAATCTTAATGTAGTGTCCAAAGGAGCAAGATCAAAATCCAATAAGGAAAGAATATCAATTTCCCTTGGAAAATATTCTTGTGCATTGTCCAAGTTATACATTGGAAGATTCTCAATACATTCTATGTACTCCCTCAGCTCTGTTTTTATATCTGGCCATATCGGTGGTGGCTCAAATTCCAGCTGAAGGATCACATAATAAAAATAGGGTATAAACTACATTGGACAAATCTTTATTAATTGTTCTACTTAAATCTATAATTACCTCTACGTCAGACTTCTTTGACTTATCCATATTGGTCAGTTCAATATATTGAGGACAGATAATAATGACAACACTGAGCTTTTGTAAACTGCCACCCTACTGCAATCTTTATTTTATAAGTGGAATACGTATGTTTAAAGGTACTTAATCACATCTTAACTATCTTAACCGCTCGACTGAAAGTTTTGTGTATCACGCCGACTTCAATGCTCGTATAGAAATAACAATTTCCTAAATAAATAGTTCAGCTTCAAGTCTTCTCCAAAAGTGTCTATAGAAAATACAAAACTTTTGTTGTCACGAAGTGTAGCTGTTCCTGCTGATGTACATAAATTGATATAAATGTAAACATACAAACCAATACAAGTTTCATTTCACCGCTAGAGAAACCGATCCGACTGGACCGACAGGACCAGTTTCCTCCGACTCGAGAATTGTCACCTGCTGCCACCTATTCATGTTTTATCGCTAACCGTTTAAACTATTTTAAATAGTCCAAATAATCCTTCTTCTAACGTATATTCTTACTATTGTATTTTGTCGCGACATTTGTATACAAACACTACATGAAATGGTTGAAGACATAGACAGTATACTCAGTGCGGTGTTCTATAACGTGCAGTTCAATAAAACGTGTCATCAAAAATACTTGAAGAGATTAAAGAAATGCTACGAGCGGGTAAGGATACGAGGTTGGATTCCATGATTTGAAATTACATTATGTTATAGAACTAATTGACAATTTCAGCAAAAGCCGGAAATTTTCTGGGATGCCTTCGCCGACTGCTTTCGTGTACCACTTACAGTGGGTGTGCGACATCCACACATCGAAAATACATTGCAATTTGTAGCAAGCTTTGCTGTCAGCTTCTACTCATGTCCAGAAGACAATGATGTTGTGGAACCAATGTGTGGATTCCTAGTGAAACTCTTTAATTTCTTGTTAACCAACCATACTGCAAAAGATCCGGCCGTGAGATTCCGAATTTGCCACTTCTTAAATATGCTGTTGAATACAATGGGTGAACAAGCATTCATCGATGATGAACTCTGTGATAAAATCACAGTGGCTATGATGTGCCGACTAATGGACAAGTCAGCGAAAGTTAGGGCTCAGGCGATATTTTCATTGCACAGACTTCAGGACCCATCGGATGATCAGTGTCCTATTATTAAGATGTATATCTTTCACGCATGCAAAGATCCTAAGGCGGAAGTACGAAGAGCAGCAATATTGAGTATGGGAAAGAATCAAAGAACATTGCAAGTTGCATTAAAGAGAACAAGAGATATAGATGAGGCAGTGCGAAAAGTGGCTTATGAATTCATCAGCAAAATTACTGTGAGATCATTGACAATCAAACAGAGAGACCAATTGTTAAATGATGGTCTCAAAGACAGATCTGAAAGTGTGAAAAGGACTGTGAAAAGTGTATTGCTGCCATCATGGTTAAGACATTTAAATGGAGATTTTATTAGCCTTGCCAGATCACTTGATGCGGAAATAGGAACTGATACATCTACATTGGCATTGGAAACTCTATTTAAGTAAGTGAAATTAAAAATATCATTTTGAGTCAACATAAAACCATATAAATTTCAGGAGTACCCCATTGGGCACATTATTGGAGCAAGTACCTGTGGACAAAGAAACCAAATTGATACCAATATCAAAACTCTGCAGTGAAAATGCCTTATACTGGAAGTGCTTAGTAAAGCATCTTCATACTGAGGGCTGTACCGATGAGATGGAAAGGATAATTCCAGAATTATCCATTTTCTGTGCATATATCACAGATTTTCTCACTATGATGACAGCGAAGACTTATGAAGTATGGGAAAATCATATGCATATGTTCATTCTGTTACAACTATTTGAAATGGCAAGGATATACGACTTATCGGATGAAGTGGGCAGAAAGAAGCTGCATGACTTGATATGCAATACATTAATGTCAGACCATTGCTCCGAAAAGTTGATAGAATCTATCGTGACACATCTAGAAAAAGTAGTACCTGATACAAATGCGCGGTTGAATACATTAACTAATATTATAAGTGAAATCAGATTACCGATGAAAGAAACTCAACAAGTTGTTCATCAAGTCTCTGAGACTGATCAACATGAAATCAATATGCAAGTATGTATACCACCTGTGTACAAGATGTACGATATTGGTAGTAATTGATCCTTGACATATATGGCTTTCCAAATATTTTTCAGCGAGCAAAACTGAAGGTAAAGCTTTTACACCTCTCAGAGGATGAATACCAAGCCATTAAAGCGAAAGATTACCTAAAAGCAAATGACATAAAGATACAAATAACTGCACTGAGTGACGAAATCGCGAAATTAACAGATGAACAACCAAGATTAGAGCTCAATGAGGATAATAGGGAGGAAAAGAATGATCCCAAAACAATGGTTAAATGTCTCACTATTATGTGCACCATGATCCAACCTGTTACCACTCTAACACCAACACTCAGGAGTGTCATGCAGATTGCCCTAGACAGTTTAGATGTACGTATTATGAAATAATATTTACTTGAGCGATACTTATTGAACCTTTTTTCAGCACGAGGATGATAATGTACATATATTAGCTTTAAAAGCAATAGGTATCTACTGTCTATTAGATAAAGAGCTCGCCAAAGCTCGCATTATGTCGTTTTTCCTACAATACTCGCTGGCCCAAGAAAACCTAGAAATTTGGGTCACAGCTTTAAAAGCAATCTTCGATCTTCTACTACTTTATGGTCTCGAATATTTTGATATAATGGAGAATCCAGATGAATCTTCAAAGCGAGAGAAATCTCGTACAATTAAGCTATACTCCAGTCAGACAGACGAGAATATTTCTTTATCCTGTAGTAACAATACCACTACCACTGATGCACCCAACTGTAGTTTTATAAAAATCCTGGCTGGCCTTCTTGACCATCACGTTAGTACTTACAACTGCAAACACTAGAAGAAAATTATATAAAGATTCTAAATTTCGTTATTATTACAGAATCAAGATTTAAGAGCAGTGGCTGCAGAAGGATTGTGTAAGCTGTTATTGAATCGCCGAATTAGTAGTCCATTCTTATTGTCGCGTTTGATAGTATTGTGCTACAATCCTGCGAACGACGGAGACTACTACATGCGTCAGTGCTTAAGCGTGTTCTTCGATAATTTTATATTAAGAGTACCGGACGCCCAAGAAATGTTGGAGGAAGCTTATTTGCCAACGCTTCGCATTATAAGCAGTGCCCCGGAGATGAGTCCTCTGCAAGAGATCGATCTCTACGATGTATCGCAGTTTATTCTAGGTTTAACCAGGCATGATCTGCGCAAAGCCAGTAATAACAATTACTGCCCGCATAATAGCCTCGCTTTCAGCATTCTTAGTGAAGTATTGACTCCTGAGAGTAAGATAGATCAAGAGACTCTGATCAAGTCTTTAAAGGATTTACGAGTGGAAATCGAGGAAAATATTGCAAAGGAGAATTTATTAGAGGCGCTAAATAAAGTTACAGCAATGGTACAACAATTATCCATGGCCAGATTTTACTATCACGTAATTTACATGTTAAGAGATGTATTATTCTTTTAGGTAAACGACACAGATAAACGGCTAATGAGGTACATCGATTCATTTAAAAAACAACTGCAGTCGCCAGGATCTGCAGCCGTTGAGCAAGAAGAGGAAGTAGAAACCGAGAATGAAGACTAAGGTATCTAAGTATTGTTGTAAACTTTCATTAGAAAATTAATTTTGTACAATAAGATATACTTATAAGATAAACTCTGCTATCGTAGTGACGAATAAAGTTTTATAATTTTGTACTCTTCGCTTTGTGTCTCGCACGATCTGTGTATGTATATACCTTGGTACTCCACTTTCTGAATCCCGATCATAGCATTTCCGCATGCTCGCGATAGACGGCGCGCATGTTTGTTTATGGATACTTCAAACGCTTCAAACACGGGTTGTCAATGGTGCGCAAACCCCGACGTTCCAAGAGTTTACCAAAAAAAGTTGTGTTGTGCAAGTATGGAGAATCTCGCCAAGCCTCAAATAATATGTCACATCGAGAAAGCGGTGAATTATTCGCTGTTCGATGCAAAATGGATACCGTGCAGCACGAAATTTGTGGTTATGGGCTCGCGGCCGCGTGGTACCGGTATCATACAGATTTACGAGGTTTCGTCCGGCGAGTTAAAACTTGTCAAAGATATCGAAAGATCTCAGTCCGTCAAGTGTGGCACATTTAAGGCGTCTAGTTTACGAGACCGGCACTTAGCTACAGGTGATTTTAAGGTGCGCCTTGTATACAAATGTCAGCTGTTATGGCGCACAAATTACTGCAGTATCTCTATATTTACTGTAACTCAAACGCATACTTAAACGTTACGCACTAGCGAGACTTAAGATCGTCTTTATCAGGGTAAATTGAGCATCTACAACTTGGAAGATCCCTCGATACCAATCTACACAGCGAATGCCCACACCGAAATAATAAACGCGATCGACGGCGTTGCCGGTCAAAGTGTTGGTTGCGGAGCTCCGGAAGTAGTGACTGGTTCGAGGGATGGAAGTGTCAAGGTATGGGATCCCAGGCAAAAAGGTAGGCCCGTGGCAATTATGGAACCAAAAGAGGGCGAGACAAGGCGGGATTGTTGGTCCGTCGCTTTCGGAAATTCATATAATTCCGAAGAAAGGGTCGTAGCCGCTGGTTACGATAACGGTGATGTCAAAATGTTTGACCTGAAGGCAATGTCGGTGAGGTGGGAGAGTAATCTGAAAAATGGGGTTTGCGGTCTTGAGTTCGATAGGAAGGATATCCCTATGAATAAATTAGTGGCCACTACGTTAGAATCTAAGTTTTATATATTCGACTTGAAGACCCAGCATCCCAAAAAAGGCTTCGCTTATTTATCAGAGAAGGTATTAATTAATGGATAGGCTCTATTCCGTTTGAACTGATCAGCCTACAGAATAACAAATCGAACTTTTAGGCCCACAACTCAACCATCTGGTTGGTCAAGCATTTGCCACAGAATCGCGAGATATTCATGACCTGCGGCGGTGCAGGAAGCCTGTGCCTTTGGAAATAGTATGTCGATACTACTTCCGTCCTTCCAAAAACAGAAATATCATACTCATCCTTGATTTGCATTTACAGCAATTATCCGGAGAAAAGAAAAACGACTGATGCTGATGGAGTAGAGCAAGGTGTAGCTGGAACATTGAGTCTTCTGCAGAATAGCACGCTCTCTACGCAGCCAGTTAGTTCCTTCGACTGGAGTCCCGACAAACAAGGCTTAGCAGTGTGTACTGCATTCGATCAATGCATCAGAATCATTATTTCCACGAAGTTGAACACTTACTGAATAAATAATGAAAATAAATCCACTGTTGTGTGAATTTCTTGAACCTTCGAATTTCATTCGGTGTAATTTTCTTGTACCCAACGGATTCATTATGTAATCCTGCGTCGGCTTGATACGAGCGAGTTATATATTATTGGGGCAATCTATTTAGGATCAGACTCTTATTAAGCCACGCTCGTATTGTCCGTTGTATTACGTAACGAGATATTAGTTGTTCGAGATTGCCGATTGATCCACCCTTTCACGTATACTGCTTAACTGCTGATCTAATTCTAACTTCTAGCCGGCCCATTCATAATCAACAGTTACAGTATATGTGTAGAGACAGCCCCGAGATAGAGTATGAAGAATCGAATCAATGGTATTGATTATTAGTCTCGACAGGGAACCGCAATGTTGGAATTATACCAAGTCGGCTAGCTAACCGCATGTAGTGTGCAGCAAAGCTGAAGTCTCCGGTGAAGATAAGAGCGACGTCGGGCGGACTAGGGTGCGCCAGGTGGTAATATGTGTGGTACCTGGCACCTATTTCTGTGGCACACGCCAGCATATTTGGAGAGCAAGTCCGATCTTGGAACCTTGTCAAACGGACTAGTATCTTTATGCAGTTCTTCCATTGATCTGCATGCGACCCCTGCCGACCGTGGAGTTAGTCGATGATATATTCTTCCTGCATTATACCAGAGAAATAACAAGGGAGTGTTGGCAGTAAGAAAGGAAAATGTCAGGTGTGGAAAAATATCTTTATTAAAATACGTCATAATCAAAGAATTGCACGGCAGTGAATATGGCTACTGTGTTTCCGAGAATGTCAGTGCATTTAGATGCCTGGCGAAGCCATGGAAAGTCTCCCTATCCTCTCCCAATCTTTATACATGGGATGATCATTTACAAATGACGCTATTATAACTGTAAGGCTTCGCAGGCGTAAGCGCAGCGAGAGCCCGAGGAGTGCGAATAATCGCTGGTATTAGAATGCGAGTTTCTTCATGAGCAGGTACATATGTTGATCGATCTCGAAACCGTGTAGGTTGTTTGCGTCACCCTGTAGCCTCATGAGCAAACCACCAAAGGATACGTAGGCAGATCTACGGCAGAAACAAGAAATCATGGTCAGTAAAGTAGATTACAGTTGTTGTTCTGGCAGCGACTCCGTCCAAACTGACAACCAATCTTAAAAGCCTGATAAGTATCGGAGAGCATGCAAGTCCTACGAAATGCTCGAAAATCTCCAAACGAAGTTGCGCCTGCTGCAAATCTCCTAAATAAATCCCTACTAATCTAATAAACTCTAGGAAGCAAGGTGTACTAGCTTGCGCGGCTACATTGACGCAAAGGCGATAGAAAAATCACACCTAAAGTTCCCCAAGTGTTTCGCAGGGGATCTCGGTTGTTCACGACGAGGCATGTTTTGCCCGTAGGTGTCTTGCGATCGTCATAATTGCAGTGCCGATAGCGGTCGTGTATATGAATTTGGCACACAACCAGCTAACCACACTGCCAACACGGCGATCGCCAATAAGACGAACTGAGAAGTGCAGAGGTCCGGCTGCTGCTGTTGATTCTTCTTCCAGGAAGATTGATCTCTCGAACGCGCCCGTGACTCACAAAGCTTCGCTATTCAAATACATCTACGGCATGATAGAATAGCTCTATCGTTACGGGAATGCTTGAGCTCTATGATAATCGGTGGTATGCAGAGTGCAACTATCTTGCAGATGCCTGCTAAACAATTTATATAATATAAGAACGGTAAGAAGGAGACGCTTTATACCGACTCTACTCGACACGTACTACAGTCCTCCACCTCGCAATCTCCTTGGTATTCGAGTGCAAGCTTGCCAGCCGACAATCACGCTAGACTAATTGCTTGATTTACATGCCGCCGCACTTAGGCTGGCGGAAGTCTAC
This sequence comes from Ectemnius cavifrons, assembly GCA_964023945.1. Taxonomy (NCBI): domain Eukaryota; kingdom Metazoa; phylum Arthropoda; class Insecta; order Hymenoptera; family Crabronidae; genus Ectemnius; species Ectemnius cavifrons. The sequence continues at coordinate 11,863,755 of OZ030386.1, forward strand.
TCTATGAACGCTTCACTTTCCGACAAGAGTCCTATCCGGGCCAATAAGTTTCAGGTAGCTGTCTCCTGCGCCACTAAACCGCACGATACTAAGGGGATGATTCTCTGTTCGCAATGAGCTTTGTTCATGGGTAAAGTATGAGGAAAGGAATGAACCTTGAAAATTATCTACTATCAATTCTAATGAACCTGGCTTATTCGAATGAGACGCTCGCATTTGCTTTACTGATCGTTCAAACCTACTATACTTAGAATGGAGATGTAATGGTTGGAATGAAGATGTTTCCTTCTAAAGCGCTTATCGACATTACGATTTGAGATGATACAAAACAGGTTTGACCGCGTGCATTTACATAAGACATACTCAACACCTGAGGCCGCGACGACTCGATCGTTAGGCCTGTATTGCGTAAGACAAGAGATCTAATTGAAATCCTTTCTCATGAGCGACGTTGAGTGGAGACGAATGACGGCGGTGACGGTGGCGGCGGCTGGATAGTAGAAAAGAGGTGAGACGGTGAAATGAAATGGGAGATGGAATGCAGAGATCATGACGTTTATTCTCATTACAAGTACAGTGGCGGCAAAACTCGTGATGATAAGCGTGTCCGAAGTGTGTGTCGGCTGAAATAGGCGTCGTCCTCCTCGCGCCAACAGCTCGGATGTACCCACTGACCGAGAGAGAAAATGAGCCTCGATCTTATCCACACCAGAATTTCGTGCGAGTCTCGGTGTACAATTGAGAATTGCGTAATTACAGAGAGAATTAACGAGCGCCTGTCGTTCTGCCAGCAAGGTTCTCATTTGTTCAAGATAACTTGATGCATTCTGCTAGTAGAAAATCGCTAAATGCAATGCGCTCGGATGTTGTGCTCGCTCGGAAATCGGGAGATGCGATCCGATTGCAATGAGGTGGGGCATGCGTGGCCTGACTTACATAACGCTTTAAAAAGTGACGCATAAAAGTACGCTCCTAACTTTTAACTAGCATTAACAAAGAGACAACGAATCCACCCTCGAATTGAAGGGTAAGATTGCTCGATATTCGCGTCATTTTCGGGAGGCGCCCTGCTAAATGATATTCTACCGTGGCAAATAATTACTGTAGAATCAACTGAATTTACGACTTAATACTGTCCACTGTGCAGCGAGCGCGCGTAAGAAGGAATGCCTTGATCCGATGCTAATCCACGGCTTCATCGTTTTTTCCACGACTTTGATGCGGAGTTCTCGACATTGCATCGAGAGGATATTTCCTGAATCTAGAGCGCCCGCGCTGCACAATGTCGCCCGATTTTTTCTTTCGACTAGATTTTTCTTCGATTATCCGGTTTCTACATAAGAAGATGGGAGGTACTATAGTTCGATTAACATCCTCCTCGGCCGGACAGAATGCGTAACATCGATACATTACGGAGTTACATGATACGAGGTGAACACTTGAGAGCTCGGTAACGCGATAGCAGTCAGTATCTTTTCTTACGTGTCCATCTAATTGTTCCCTGATTTTTTCTCCGTGACGTAACATGACATTGTGCCATCATCAGAGGCACACGTACACTCGTACACACGTTCACAGGCATACACACGTGCGCAATCGCAGCATACATCGTACGATGGTGGACTTAAGAACCTCTCCGGTAGGTGCACTTACTGTGTCTGGTCTACACGATGATGCAAACAGGAGGATGGAGACGCGAAGGTTGGATTTGCACGCTGTCTACATCCTCCCTTGCTTGCCGTCTCCTCTTCCAGACCAGATATATCTAGCCGCTTCCACACTGAGATCTTTTAAACTAGACTAAGAGCTACTTTACAAGAGTTGCAATGCCTAAGAGTGCAAGAAATGTACAAACAGTAAGCCCGCACACTAGATCCGGACAACCGGTATAAATGATTGCGAGTAAAAGAGTGAGACAAAACTAGAGCGTGTGGCAAAAATACTTCCGTGCAAGAATTTCAAGAGAATTGTGTAAACGGCGCCGATCGAAAGCTCCGACCGCATAACATGCTTGTACTATGTTGAACCCTTTGATTAGGCGGACTCGATTAAAAGCTAGAACAACAACAGGCTTGTTGATCGAGCAGCTATGGTAATGATATGGAAATAAAGTCTGCCGATCAAAGGGTTCTCCCGTCCAGCTTCAAGGACCATGGCACCAAGCTGCTCTCTCTCCGCCTACTAGCCAGTCAGAAATGAGAAAAGCGGCAGACGCAAGTGCGGTGGTCCTCGAAGTGGTGGATGTTCGCTGTAAGAAAAAGCTGAGAAAAGATGATGAGCGCGCCTTCTCCAGGAGCTCTGTTAAAGTCGCTCGGCCAGCACACGGCCACTCGACGACCCTCGACTGGTGGCGGCGACAGGAGAGATGTCGTACCAGATAGTGCATTTACAGCATTCAGGGCCCGTGTAAACGCGCATCTGGCACGAGCCCCAACTGCCCTGTAATCTCATATTGGCTCGCTTCCGCAACTAGCTCGTTCCTGCTCTTTATCCTTCCTCTCCTTCCATCTTTCCAGTTTCTTATTCACACTCCCGCAACCAATTCTTTCTTCTCGATACTATCACAGCCCCTCTCTCCCATTACAATTACTATTCTACACTCGCCTTCCCTCCATCCTCCTTTCCTTCCGACCAGCTGTCTGCCTGGCCTGACTCATTTCGATGCAAATCGACTCGCGCGCTACATCGATCGCTTCTTTACACAGGGCGACCGGTTTACACGTCTCATTTAACACAGAATAAACTAATTAATTTCACTCGGTCAACCGGTAGTTTCGGGACACGTCGACACACCAATGTTTCAGAGAGGCGAACCGAGGTAACTTGTGAAACGGTGGCACCGATTTCCCCACGGTAGGTCGACACCGCCGATGTCAGCTGATGCTATTTTGCCCTCCGCAAAGTGCTACGAACCGCTCGAGTCGGGGAGAAAGAGAGGGAGAGAGAGAAGACGATGCTTCTAATAATAGAACAAACTGTCTCCGGTGTGTCGCGACGCCCTGGCGTCCGTGCACCGTTCCTACCAGACAGCCAGATAATGTAATTCTCTAATTCGTGCGATCGCACACTTTACCCACACCTTATTCACTTCGTTTCACACGCAATTTCCGAGGATCATATCATCGTTCTCTCATAATTTTAATGAAAACGCGAATTGGACTTAATTCTAGAAACACTCGGTTAATTTCGGGTAGGAATAGAAGACGAAATTTCATGGGATGATTAGAGATAACAAGATTATCTGGAGTGGCAATGTCCACACGATGACTAGAGGTACACGTGTCGTTCCGTTTACACTGATCTTGCGTCACGTGAAGTGGAGAGTTCGCGTGGTTACCCACGTGCTCCTCCATCGATTCTCCGAACCCACTTGGCAATTTTTGCCCTCTTTCTCGAAGCCCACCTTCCCTCCGTTCTCTCCTAACCGGCACAACCTGCCCCACCCATCCTCCTTCCTTGGTTCACGAGAGACCGCAGAGACCACGGGTTCGATTTTCCCCGACGCCCTTTACCGTCCATCAAAAGTACGGTGGACGCGCACCGCAAGCCGCACACGTGAGCGAGTTTAATGTATAACCGGAGACGGCCGGTCCGTGTAACTCAATACCGGTGACGGGCTTGAGGAAATTACGCCTCTAATCACGATCGCCGTTGCCGACCTCCATTTCAAAGGCTTCGATGCTTCGAGCTTTTTCGAGAGCCCGGTAATGACCAGCAAAACACCACCGGGGCCTTCCCCTATCAAGAGGGGCAGAGAGATATGCACACATGCACAATGTCTGCGTTACGTGACGATCCCGCGAGAGGAGAAGAGAGACACGCAGAATTACCCGATGGTATTTGTGGTCCAATATCAACACTACTGCAGCAGCAAAAGCCTGCCTGGCTGCCTTCGCTGATTCTACTCACGAACCCGCTCCCGCCATCTCCCCGATTATTCCGCTCTGTCTCTTTCTCTCTCTCTCTTCCTCACCCGATCAACCTATTCCCGGAATGACTCTGGATATTGAGAGCGAGCGAGCGAGGTGGCGAGCGGCTCCAATTCCGTTATTACACAATCACCCAGAGGGAAAACCACGATTCGTCACTAACCGAGTGCGGAGACGCGATAATGACCGAATGCGATTCTGCAACTCTATTACTCCACCCGACAAGGACACATTTCATCGATCATTTTATCAGGAACAGAGATTATTCATTTCACGTGGAAATCAGTAGAATTGGATTGGTAAAATCGAAGAGCAACAAGCAACCACCGCTTGCACGATTCCCTCGAGAGAGGCTTCGTTATATAAGTGCAGTGAGAAAGCTTTTTCTTTCCCCCTCTGTTGGTGGAAGTATTGGTCGAAAATAATGTGGGTAAGAAGCGATGAAGCGTCGATCTGCCACGCGACACATAATGCGTCGTGCATGCGTGCGTGCATGAGTGCTTGCTTGCTTGCTTGCTCGAGTGTGCGTATGTGTGCGGTGCTTGACAGAGCTCGCAATAATTGCAATTCACGTCCTATGCAGTCCGTCTACTTTAGCAACGGCGGCGGCAGCGGCGGAGTGTGTGTTACACAATTGCGACCTTGGGCAGAGCGGTGCGCGGCCGCGGCGGTAGCGGCAGCGTGTGTGTGTGTGTGTGTGCAGGAATTTATTGCACGAAAGCCTATTTGGCTGAGCTCTGCAGCACACTCGCTCGATTTCGACCATCGAGTACACGAATATATTCCTAGGAATATATGGTACATGCACCCCGTCCAACCCGTCCACCACTCTGTCAATCGACGCACACGCGCACTAAACGACCAGCGAGCTACCAGCAGAGCACCAGGAGAGCAATGCGAGAGGATGCTGCAGTATTTATATCCTAGTCACCGAATTGGATCTCTTTGGCCGGAACTCGACCGAACCGCGGAAGAAGCTTCTTTGCCCGTCTCTTTTCAGCTTGCTTGGATCAAACATCAAAGATGGATTCGGACGCGACCTTGGCTGTTAAGTCAGCCATGGAGAACATGACGAGGCCCATGATAATCCTTCGACTCCAATCTCAACGAAATGTACCACTTGGAGAAGAAGGAAAGCTGGAGGGTGGGAGAGGAGGAGAGGAGGAGAGGGGCAGGTGAACTAATCGGAAATGGGAGGGCGTGATCGACGGGCTCGATCGAGTTTGAAACGTCCGGGGAAGGTGTGACGCACGAACTAACGGTGACGATAGTTAGTGGTTACGCGAGAGCACAGGTTGAAGAGTGAACAGGTGAGGAAACGTTGAATCCGAGGAGGAAGGTATACTGAGAGAGCCGCTAGAGCGTTGGCACGATCGCGACGACGACTTGCCGGCGACTAGAGCCTGGCCAGGCTTAGCCCTAGTCGCCTAGGAGGAGACTATGCTAGCTCTCTCAGCCATAGAAACAGTAGCCGTAGTAGTAGCAGTGAGTAGAGAGTCACGGCACGACGGCACACAAGGTGAGGGAGCGACGCGGGGGCGACGAGGCGTTACCAGCCTCCTTGGCTGTGTTACACAATCCACGTTTGTATTGGCTTATACTACTAGCTAGAGCGTCTTCGAGCTGCGTTTCAGTCGAGAACATCTGTCTTTCTCTGGTTCCATGCAAGAATGAATCACTTCCCCGTCGGGTCACCGTTGGAATGTTTGGGTTACCAATTCCTGCGAAGCTTAAACGGTGGCGCTCGAAAAAAATAAGTTAATCTTCATAAGTAAGGGGGGGAAGGCAAGGAGAAGTAGAATAGAGTTAACCGAGGCACAAACAAGCGCGCAATTGGATCGAGGGTGAAGGAAGAGGCTCTATTCGGAGTGTGCGTTACACAACCCTGACACACGTCGGTTCTCGAGTGGGTCCCTCTCTGCTTCGGGAGTCGGAGCCGCGTGCCAATTCGGTCTCCCGTTGGGGGGAGGCACCAGTGAAGAGAGAAGTCGAAGGAAACAAGAGCGCAAATATAGAACTGCTCGACGACGCTGTTGTTGGCGATGGAGAAGATATACGTAAGAGGAGAGAGAGATGGGGGAGCAGGGGGGTGAAAATGAGAGGGGAAAGCGAGTGCAAGAAGCAACAAGGAAAGAATGGCGAAGAGAAACAAACGGGCGGGGGCACACGTGGGAAATCCGACGCGATCTACGTAGGTTTCGTCGAATGGGGGTAAAGCCGCGCTCACTCGCGCTCGACTCGCAAAAGAGACCCGAGTAATTGGACCACTTTGCCGCTAAACGAGCTTAACGATCGATTCTGCCTTCCACTCGAATATCGTAACGCAGCCACAGGCACAGTGCTGGCCTCACGGGATGGATCTCCCGACACGAGTGTCAGGCTGTTTTAATGACAAACGCGCGGCTCGAGTCGATCGCGAGACAAACAGCCACTGACTGCAGCGCGATCTCGCCAGCCAGACTCCGAGACACAAAGGCCCGGAAGAAAATACGATGACACCACCAAACTACTTTTCCGATCAACGAAAATCTCGCGAGGCACCTTCGTCCCTAGTGACCCAGTCGGACGATGGTGCGGTACAGCACTCCCCGAGCTGTCGAGCTTAATCATCGACCGAGGCGTTACTGTCTCGCGAAAGCACTATACCGAAAAGCCATCGTGGCAGAGTCTAGACGGTCTGGTGTGTGTGTCTGCTCCGGTGCGCAGAGGATCTGAGGTCGAAAAAAAGTCCGTTGTCTGTGGGCTCGCGAGGCGAACTAGCTGCGAGCGGGCAGAAGACGCGGCGACATTGCGTCGGCAAAGCTCCCTTCAGCCAGATAACAGACAGGCGGTGCGCGCCGAGTGGTAGAGCACGCGTTACACAACTGCTTGGCCGAAAAAGCGTTGCCAAGATGCGTGGCGCTCGGCCACGGCGTCCAAAACTCTACTCTACTTGCTTACCTCACCCTTTCCCCGACCCCCCTCCCTCCCTACCTCTTTATCCACGTAACCCCGAAACAAGCGGCCAAGCCAACCCCAACAGAGCGCGAAAATGTGGCACAATTCCCTCGTGTCTTAGAGCCGAGAGCTTCGGACTAGCGCTTGCGAAAAAGCCCAGGGTTATCTGGTCCGCGCGTCGCACCTCAGCAGCTCTACAGATCGTATATAGATTTCCCCTCTAGTGAACAAGAGCGAGAAGCAAAGTAGGCGATATACACTTGGACCTCGACCGGGTCCTCCTCATCAACCATTACTACCATAAATTCTCATCTGACCAGATCGATTCTAGTTGGAACTCTTCTTCAATAATACAAAGATTTCGCCCAGTATTAATCACGAGCTTAATATGGCAAAACGATTGCGGCAAAGAATTTATCAGAATGATTGATAGAATAAAACGGGATGCATTTTCCATGAGATTAACTCGGACCTCTCACTCCTTCGAATTGCTGCATGCAGTAGCCGCTGCTGGCCTGTTTCTCATTGGAGATAACGACCTGGGATTCGACTTTATCGGAACGGCAGAGCCTTTAAAAATACTTGTGTGTTAGCAAAACAGATTGCCACGGTAAACACGAAACGGAAATCGGGGATTTTCGGTTCGAGCGACTGCGACTGCAACTGCAAATCCTTTTAATCCGGAGCAAATTTACTCCCTTGACTTCTCTGAATTATTGCTCAAGTTCAGCAGGTTTTCCAATCGTGCGAAACTCAGAAGGAATGCCAGGCTTCCGGAAACGAGTGCATTCTTCTCTTGTTATTTTCAAACTTCCCTAAGACTTCTTGTCTCTCGGTATTTTAGTATCTATCTGCCAGGTACCACAACGACATTGCGTCATTACTTAGAGCGCGTAAAAGCTCCGCGAATCAAGCGAGACACAATATGGGTCACCTTGGAGACAGCAGGGTCGATTCCTATATCGTGGATGAACTATTGGTCGCACCCGACAATGACGCCGCCGCCGCCGCCGCCGCCGCCTCTAGCGGTCTCTTTTCTGTGCGGGCGACCTTCGCAGGAATTATAATTAGCGCTAATTATCGAAAGAGCGGCGGAAGCGTGTCCCTGAATTTGGATCGATCATCGGGGTAGCCGATGGCGAGCGGTGGGTGGCCGCGAGCCTCCTCCTCCTCCTCCTTCTCCTCCTTCGCTCCATGACATTTAACGGATCGATCAAAAGAATGCTCTCTACCAATACGATGATGACTAGAGCCACTAAATACGATGCCCTCGGTTGGATGCATTCTGCGGTCGGCTAATAAGCTCACAACTGCAGGAACAAATTACTTATGTTGGAAGTGACGTCACCTGGACTTTGCTCACCGATATTCATCCGCAGGGGGAGGCCGTGTTGAGGGGGAGGGCGGGGGATCTCAAGCGAGACTGCCAGCAGCCGACTAAGGTCGAAGTAAAGCAACGTGAGGTCGAAAAAAGGAATGTGGAGCAGATTTCGCATGCAAGGATACGAGAGATGGGAAGAGCGCTCGCTGTTGGCATTACACGAAATGTAAAATGGGCCAAGGAGAGCAGGAGATGAGTGGAGGTGTCAGTAGAAGGGAAGTAGGCCGGGGATGGGAATCCGTAGAGGTCCAAATGCAAGGAGATCCTGGTGTAAAATAAGACGCGCGCCAGTGGCAGCCTCCCTTGCCAGGTAGACGAAACCTGGACCCCGCTGCTTAATCTTAGAAGATCTCTCTCTCCACCACTGCCACTGCCTCCCACAGACACAGTCGTACCCAGTCAGCCCCTGATGCCGCACCATACCGCACACCTACATCACACACATACCACTACCCTTACTTGAATCTGTCTCTCTGTGGCGTACGGTCTCCACACACACAGACACACGCGCGAGCCCAAGCAACTGGACACCGAAACCTCCTCGGCAATCGGAACGCGGCAAGCTAAGGACGAGTTCGCAACGTTTGCGCGTTTGCACCCGCCAAAAGAGAAACGGAAATAGATCCGCCGACACCACCACCCGACGGAGATGGCACGCGCTCCTGGCAGCGATGTGTAAACGGGCCTTTAACTGCTCTGTACTCTCTTTCTCTCCCTCTCTCTCTCCCTCTAGGTCTCTTGCTGCGAGTGAAGCAGCCAACGGAGTAGATACAGCACACACACCGGAGGAGGCGGTAGAGTGGCTGGTGCGACAGGCCGAGGGGAGAGGAGAGAAGAGAGTAGAGCACACGTATCGCGACGATAGGAGAGCGCACCTGCGCGTTCTGCTGCGTCGCCGTTTTCTCGGTCGCGGCCAGTTTCTGCCCCCACCCCCCGACAATCTCATATATACTGCCTGCCTGCCTCCCTCGATCCCCATCCCACCCCCCTGCCGCACTACAGCTCCCACCCCACCCCACCCCACTCTCTGCCTGCTTTGCCTGCCCAGGCTGAACCCTCTCTCAATCGCTCTCTCATTCTCCCAGGCTCTCCTGTCACCGGTCCAGAGTGAGACAGCCCGATCAACTGATGCTGCCAGGCATCAGAGGACCTTGGTAACCCCTCCTCCAACTTCTCCTTCCATCCTACTCCTCCTTCTCATCTCCCCTTTCTCCCTCTATCACTCTTGTTTCCCTGCTGGCACACTCAGCCCTGTAACACCACCCACACCCACCGGTCTCCACCATCCAGAGAGTCGATTATCGTTGAGAGTCTGGACCCTTCCATTTCATATAACCCACCGGGACATACGAGCGACGATCGACTGCCATGGTCGACTGGTCCATCGAATTCGAGATAATCATACCACTATTGCATAAGGACTGTCATAATACACAGCACATAAAAACATAATGTGCGAGACGTAAAAACACTCGACTGGCTCTTTGCTCTAGGTGATACGATAATAAATTGATTTCTGGTAAGTTCGATCCGAGGAATAGTCTATCTTGGTTATAATTAAGCACCGAAAACCATGTGAGCAACTGTCATAACTATGATAGGATAGGATGCACGTGTTGGAGGGAGGGCTGGCTAGTTGACAAGCATGCAGTGCGCACTTGGCATGCAGAATAGCGCTAGCCAAAGAAATGGCATCGTTAGAGATTGTGAAAGGAATGCGCACGGTGCTCTCGTCCAATCTTAACAAAGGCAAACACCACAATGCGCGCACTTCTATCTCGGCGTTTCTCCGCGGTGATAAATCCATTGAATCGCCGAAAAGCGGCCGTGCACGGCTACCGCTTGCAACTGCCACTGCCATCAGTGTCGATTAGATTACCGGCCAATTTATCGGGCGACCGTTGCCGACGACGGCTATTTGCTCTCGCTCGCAAGTAGAGTACATCAATGATTAATCATATAGGTCTAAGTAATATCCACCCGTCTTTGAATTAATCTGCCACAGGATGGCTGAACGCTGGAGAGTATAGCTCACTCAAGGGAGTGGAGTTTCAGGCTGGGAATCGAGCCCCGCTTCTACTTGCCAAGCTGCCGAAGAACTCGAAGGCCGCGAGCGCATGCTGCTCGAAGGGGAAACGAGGGAAGTCGAAGCAACACGTGGCCCTCGGAGCCACCCAGTGGAATACAGAGGAGCCTCAGGGAAAAAGAGAGAGGGAGAGAGCGAAACTCGCTCTGCTCCAGGCTGATTCTCCCAGCGAAAGTCACCGTTCTCTTACCAAAACGAACATTCCGCCCCCCCCTCAATGTCACGGCTTGAAAATACTCATTTGAAAGAAATCATAGGATTTGAATCATAATTGAATTGAATGAATAAATGCTGGTGAAAGAGTTCCGGCTAAATTAATATTATGCATCCACGCGGTCCAGATATTAATGCTGATGGGGATGAGCGGCTGAAAGGTATTCACGAGTGGCCGTTCAATTTTGTAGGGCAGGGCATTCTGCAATCAATTTGTATGACCTATATTCGGCAGGAGAGCTATGTCTATGTATGTAGCGGGCCGGGTGCGCTACTCTCCCGAGGACAGGCGGTAGTAGCCCGGAGTAATTGGATCGAGCGGCGGTGGAGCTGCGATTGGCAGCTGGCTAACACAAGCCTCCTCTCTAGCAACCCCCGTCACCTTCCAGGAAGTGGATGGGCCTCGAGATTCTCTAATGCCTTGCTTAACTTGACCTTAATTTCTCCAGATACAATCTGATTGCCGTTTATGAGTTGGCGGAAAGTCCGATATGCGCGCCTGTCATCCCTCTACCCCACCGGGCTCTCCATCGGCACCAATGACATTTTTTCCCTTCGAATATAACGAGCGAATTTCAATATGATTTGTCCAATTTCAACCTGCCTCGTATTTCCAAGTCCCTCTCACTAAAATTAGATGTAACTCTAAGAGCACATCTCAGGCCAGGGCCAGCGCAGCCGGAGGACCTGCCTTTTATCTAGATCGGTGATCTGTCAATTACGATCGACTACTCGCGGTATGACGTCAATAATTCCTGAACCATGCCCACATCGTGCTCGAATGCGGAAGAGGCCGAGCATAAACGGAATTTCGCTCTTTATTGAAAGAAGGGGTGTGCACACACATACAGGCTGATAAGGCCAGTGGAGAGCCAGAGCAATAGACGAGTCATCGATCGGAAGTAATCGAAGCTCGCTACTCTTCTATAGCCTGAGTTGTGGCAGGAGGTCGGCCCTCTCTGCGCTACGTAGGATCGACCTTGAAACATACTAACACACCATGACTGATCGAGAGACTAAAAGGAACGAGGTCACTCGCGTATGTCTCCACACATCTCCACCATCATCGAAACCCACCGCTACCTTCCCCACCACCCCTCTCATCCTGAGGCCCTTGTGTCCCACGAGAATACAAGAGTACACGTTCTCAAATATGTGTATGTGGCAAAAGTAAAGGCAGCCTCGAAATCAAGAGTAAAACAACATTCACAATAAAGCAACACATCGAGAGTTGGTTTGTTAAAAGTTTGCTGGATCATACCTGAGTAATCGTGTGCGCGTCTGTTACGATGATGAAAAGCTGAGGGGAAGGAGCGGAGAAGCGACTAGGTGGTCAGTCAGTCAGGCAATAAGCAGAGGCTGCTGGCGAAGAGAGAGGCTGGCGCAGGTAGGACGCGCGACCGAGCGGCTTACAACACACGCAACAAGGTGGACTCTTCCTCGCTGAGCAGGGGATGCTCGAGGGTGCTCGGGGGTAGAAAGTGGGGATCACGCTCGGGGCCTCCGAGGCAGGGGTTGACCCAATTTCTGCCGTAGGTGGCCTCTGACTGTCTGACCTTTTCCCAGGAGTGTTCCTGGCGAGGGTGCGCGCGCTAGCGAGCCCGGCCTTTTGCCGAGAGTGTTGCACGTGTACCGTTCGAACGAGAGAGATATGCTGCCCAACCCCTACTCTCTCCCTTTCTCTGAGGGAGCTCAGGGTGAGAGGAATAGAAAGAGGGAGAGCCTGATGAAAAGAGAACGGCAGGCACGTGCATCCGATAGAGCGGCAATTAGAGAAATACATGTACCAGAGGGATTTGGCGAGAGAAAATTGGATAAATGTATGAATGTATGGATATGGAAGAGGAGAGGAGAGGCAGCCTCCATCTGGAAAGGCCGCTCTCTAGCCGTACTTTCGGCGTAGGTGTAGCAAAAGGCCGTAGGTGGTGGAGGTTCGCCAGGCAGGTGTGGGTCGACCGTGAGGGGATAAACGGAACTGGGTCACCCCTGGGAACCGGAGAACAAGGGGGAGAGAGAGGGAGATAGAACCTGGCTCGCATCCGGGAACACAAACTAGCAGAGAGGCTGCGAATACCGTAATGCAGGTCGGATATTGTTTAAAACATTGCAGGGGGTTAGTGTTGGTGCTGATGGGACAGGTTGAACATTAAGACGTAATCAATGATGTGAAATCGAACCCGATGACTGGCTTGACCAGATTTATTTATAGACGAGCTCCTGTCCATTAGTCCTTCGCGCTACTTCCCCAAGGAGAGGCGGATTAGAAGTCGTGCGTGGGAGAGGGCGTTAATTGCCAAGTACTCTTTGAAAGCGGACGCGCGCTTCGCATCGGCTCTTAAAGGCTCTCAATCATATTGCGGACAAGTAGCTTGATGACGGGCGATTGCCCGGAAAATAATCCTGTCGAGGGTGGTCGAATCGGGGAGCACACTAGTAAGTTCAAGGATCGATCGGAGGAGAAACGCGACATGTATAAAGCGACACGAAGAAAAAGCAAGAAATAAATGTAAATCGTGATCGTCCTCGCCTTATGGACGAGTTATTGGCAATATTCTTTTTTCTCCTCGATAATGGCCACCGCATCACGAGATGCAAACCGGCCTGAAATACCCTTGCAGAGGAACCCGCGATGGAACTTGTCACCCAAGTAAATTGGACTTGCGCAAGCACCTGGCACGTCGACGTCCTAGAAATAGAGACTCGCCTCTAGGAGGAAGATCGGTGCTACAGGGGATTTCGCTACCCGACGTAATATCTATAAAGCAATGTAATGCAACATCCTCGGATGTAGTGCATGTGTCGCCCGATGACGCCAGTAAGCACGAAATATGCGCATACCGATCTCCGAAATGACTCGACTGCCCACACAGGCGACGACTCCAGGGCGACTGACATTAGCGAAGGAAATAGATTGCGATGACAGGAGAACGGTAAGTGGCGCGGCCGGCTCGGTTCGGCTCGTCTCGTCTTTCCCTAGCTTGAAGTCATGCGCGGCAAAACAGAAATATTCTCGTGGTTCGTACGAAGGAACTAGGAAGAACGCTTAGAAAAGATCAGCTGTTAGTAAACGGTCTCAGCTCTCCCATTGCGTAATGCTTCTGTGTTACGTGACAGTGCGCTTCCCTTCCCTTCCTCCTTCCGCTCTTAGCATGTTCCTCACTCACTCTCTTTCTCCCTCTACCAGCCTTTATAAAAGCAGGAGCACACATGTGCATATGCAATGCAAGCACCTCTAAAACACAAGGCTACCAGCTGACCGCAGTAATGCACGAAACATGTCGTTCACGATGTACTTACTATCGTTGAGAAACGATAAAGATATTTCGCTAGAAAATCTAGCTTTCGCTAGAAAGATTGTCATTTCCCTTTACCTGCCAACCCAAGTCTGCTTCATTCTCGTTTAATAAAATATGAACTCCACGCGTCACATCGGGGCAACAAAATGAAGAAAATGCTGAGACCGAAGTGAGAAATTTGCCAAAAATGCTGCTTGTTAATTGCGTCTCTGGACACGCTTACACTTACACGCTGCACAGCACACAGTGCACACAGCTTTACGTAATAATAGCTCGTTAAAGCGTATCTCTATCTCTTTTATTCCTGGTTGCTCGCGCGCGAGCCGCAACTCGCGACATTTTTACGCGCCCCTTGCGCCCCAACCCGTCCCTCCCGCCCCTTCCTTCCTCCCACCCTCCTTATGCCGCGCACTCAAGCCGCTCGAGTTTTCTTGTAACGCAACGTCCAATGACGCGGCGGTTAAATTTTCCGCCAGGAGTCGCGCGTCGGTTATATTTACGACTTGCGGCGTATTCGACTCGGCCCTGGGCTCCTCCTTCGTGCCAGGAAACCTGCTCGAACCGCTCTCCCTGACGCATCGAGGAAATTAAATGTGCACGCACGCACACTCTCTCTTTCTCTCTGTGTAGACAACTGCTTTCTCGCAATCGTCATTGCTAAGGAAGAAATGAACGTCGATGATCTAAGACAAAGTGCAACCGAGCACTAACGTGCCTATTCGTATTACGGCCAATGAAAATACGAACATTCCATTTCGGCCGGAAAAGGAAGCGAGCAATTCTATCGCCGTAGCGAGTTCAGTCACGTTCGATTGAGAAGCGTCGTCATATATTTTGTATGTGTAAGGCGCGCGCACTCGCTCGCTATTGAATGCGGAAGTCAAAACGCCAGCCGAAATGTATTGCGCAAGCGGGAGTGAGTTTAATAACTGTGCCATGTTTCGCAATCACGTTAGCACGCACCGGCGAATTCAATCGTGACACAGAGCCACTATAAATTCCCTTTATCCGGAAAGTGAAAAGGAATGGCTGCATTTATTCCATTTCCTTTTAACGTTTCAGATTATTAAACCTCAATAAATATAATACTAACAGTTTATTGGAGAGGGAAGTAAAATAGAATGGTTGTATATACTAGGAGGAGAAGGAGAGCGTCCCGCAGGGAGACGCGACGACGCTCGACCGTGGCAGTAGGGAAGGTAAACGTCTAGTCAGACGTCCAAGGAGGAAGCGCGCGCGCCTCACCCCGCAACCCGCAACCCGCAGGCCCACCTAAAGGTTGTAAGGTCTGTGGAAGGGTGAGAGGGAGAGAGAAGACTTCTAAGCACGAGGATCAGCTGATTGCTCGCCGGAGCGTCAGCTGATTTTGACAGCCCGGGCGACCTTGCGCGCGTCCTAGCCTGGTACGCCACTCAACCACCAGCCAATCCAGATCCACAACGCTCACGCCATCCTGTTTCGCGCAGGCGTCCACAATAATTTTCATCAGCTGTTCTAGCGCAGAGAGCCTGCCTGCTTTCCACTCTCTCCCACCACATCTAACTAACAACCGAGCCATTATTGTCAGCGTTAATTTAATAACATCATATCTCGCCTTCTAATGCAATTGTCAGTCTGGAAGAATCTCTCCTATTGCGTCTGCTCTAGCAAGATTTAATACGAATGGAAGAGAGCACCTCTATCTTTTGTAGAGAGCGGTCAGTGCAATAGAGTCGAGTTTTTACTGAGAATAAATCGAGGCGAACACGTTAGATGTCAAAGGCCAAATGACGAGGAAGAGGATGCACAGCCCGATGCACCGAGCTGTAAAGTGTCATGAGTGCGAGTGTGCTGGAGAGCCTGCCTGCCTGCCTGGGCACTGCCAGGCTTGACGGGGATTAGCTATATCCATTGTAGGGTCTCGAGGCGACCCCGATCAATAATTCATTTCCCAACTGTCACGCCCCCGTTTGACCTCGCGCTCGTGGTGCACACCAGGATACTTGGACGGCAAACAACCATCGAAGGACTAAGTACCCTTCTCACGCGGTGATTGGTCCAATGATATCAAGAGTGTCAGATAATGTCCTCGTAAACCCAACTCAGGTATCTCGGGATGGACGCTCCAGTTTTTTTAAGTCTTCTTTCACAGCGGTTGGAAAGATGGATGAAGGATTTTAAATGGTGGTGGTTTGTTCGCAACTCTATGCTTCACTGTTGTCAGTCTTGTTTGTCTTAATTCATACGATTGCTAGCGTGACTTTGCTAAGTGCTTGACAATATCGAGCGGTGCCAGTGGATGAAGGTAACGGGTTGCCAACGCCCCCAGAAAACTGAGAAACCACCAGCTGTGTTCACCCGTTTCATTACCCACCGAGTGAACGCAGAGTGGCTCCCTGTTCTCCGAGAGCACACATTCGCTCTTCAACGCTCTTCGCAGGCACCTTTTTACCGACGTGCACGTGGAGATATCATCGCCACCGTAGCTCTGCCGCAGCCTCTCTTCGTGGTCGATAGCTCCTTGTCAAGAAGACACGATCTTGCACCACTGAACCGGCAGCGAGCTTCCTCGAGAGCTTGCGTGCTCGCTAGCGAACAGCTCATTACCGGTAGAGCCTCCTAAGTAAGCGAGCCTCTTCCATTGATAATCAAATCTTCTCCCGTCGATGAATCTTACCCTCGTTAGGACGAAAAGTAAAGGAAAGCTTTTGGGATAACCACTTTCTCCCTTTCAAAGTGAAAACTTTCGGAATTACAGAATGGAATAAACCGACTTTCCTCCCGTGCACGATGTAATCAGTTGATGCAGCTACCAGTTCGTTTTGTCCTCATTTCTTATCTTCACAGTGACCTTCCTCCATGTGCTTGACCACCAAGAGGATGCTCAGGCCTCCTGTCTCAAGTGTCAATTATGGGTCTGGCCTCTTCAAGGCCGGATGCAGCTCCACTTTTCCTTCGGTCTTGTCTCCGCCACGATATCTTCGCCATCATCCGAATCCTAACGCACAATTTCGTGCACCTACCATTCTCTTTATGAATAATAAAATCGCTAGATCAGAAATCTTCCCGCTCGAAAGATCCAAATACGAATGATCCACTGTTCTTGGCTCAAACGTGCAAGAGGACAGTCGCAATAATATATGAACGACAGGCGACAAGACGGTCGATAAATCGATGGCTGAGTATCGAGGAACGCCAGAAATACAAATATGACACACATTGCTCTGACAAACTAAACCAATAACGTCGGCTCTACCAACCAAGGAGTAGTGGAAGAGTCATGGAAGACAATCGATCTTGCAATCATTTGAACATGCGCCATGAGTTACTCTTATCGAAGAAACGCCATAATTCTTATTTTTTATCCATTGATTGAGTATTAAAACGTGTAGCAAGCAAAGAATCGGCGGCATAAGAGCCGGAATTTTGCTGAAAACACTTGGAAACAACCTCCTGATTAATTGTTTCATTTAATTTGGATGGTATTTTTAATGTTTTTCAATCTTCCTGACTTTTTCCGGGGCTGAAATTTGGTGGAAAATGTTTTCTTGTATCAAGGAAGAAGTGATATAAATTCCAGATCCCTAGCTCAAAATTCATTTTTTCGCAAATTTTTTAAGGTGTACCCCTTCTAAAATTTTCGATTTTTCGAAGGTTCTCGGACTTTGACGAACGCTTGATAAATCGATTGTTTTAGTATCAAAACGGATAGAAAACATGGAACCAGTGGCCAAAGTGCCGGAATTGTACCGAAAACACTTGGAAAACCAATCCTGAATAATTGACTTCATCTGGTTTCGATGGTTTCTGCCATGTTTTCAAGTCTTCCCGACATTTTCCGGGGCTAAAATTTGGTGGGGAATGTTTTTTTGCATCAAGGAAGAAGTGATATAAATTCCAGAGCCCTAGCTCAAAATTCATTTTTTCGCAAATTTTTTAAGGTGTACCCCTTCTAAAATTTTCGATTTTTCGAAGGTTCTCGGACTTTGGCGAACGCTTGATAAATCGATTGTTTTAGTATCAAAACGGATAGAAAACATGAAACCAGTAGCCAAAGTGCCGGAATTGTACCGAAAACACATGGAAAACCAATCCTGAATAATTGACTTCATCTGGTTTCGATGGTTTCTGCCATGTTTTCAAGTCTTCCCGACATTTTCCGGGGCTGAAATTTGGTGGGGAATGTTTTTTTGCATCAAGGAAGAAGTGATATAAATTCCAGAGCCCTAGCTCAAAATTCATTTTTTCGCAAATTTTTTAAGGTGTACCCCTTCTAAAATTTTCGATTTTTCGAAGGTTCTCGGACTTTGACGAATGCTTGATAAATCGATTGTTTAAGTATCAAAACGGATAGAAAACATGAAACCAGTGGCCAAAGTGCCGGAATTGTACCCAAAACACATGGAAAACCGATCCCGAATAATTGAGTTTTGTGGTTTTTCCCATGTTTTCAAGTCTTCCGGACAATATCCGGGGCTAAAATTTGGTGGGGAATGTTTTTTTGCATCAAGGAAGAAGTGATATAAATTCCAGAGCCCTAGCTCAAAATTCATTTTTTCGCAAATTTCTTAAGGGGTACACCTTAAGATTTTGTCGATTTTTCGAAGGTTTGCGGATTGTGACGAACGCTTCATAAATCGATTGTTTAAGCACTAAAAACAGCATTCAGTAAGGAATCAGTAATGTAAAAGTCAGTATCGTAACGGGACGGGCTCGCCCGCCAAGAGAGGAACGATTATGCGAATTTCTATGGGCGATTTAAGACACCCCTTACGCTCTACAAGAGCCTGCGAGTTTACTCGGTTTATCTTATCATGTCTACGGTGTAGCATTCTATTTTTAATAACAATCCAAGCATACACATTGCACCGCACACCTCACACACATCGAGATCAACCTGCAGCAATCACACATGAGAAGTATTCGCGCTGTAGACGCGGACTATAAAGCTGAGAGAGGGAGTGAGAGGAAGAGAAAGAGAGTGGAGCTCCAAGGTTAACACGATAAGTCGGTCAAAGCGGGGTTATCGCGGGGACCCTTTCTCACAAAGCTCTAACGCCAACTGCTTCAAGAAGAGTCACCCCTTCTCTCAAGAAGCAACCTCGCACGCCAGCTCCTTATGCAATTGTGAAACTTATCTCCAGCCGCACTTAACGTCAATCTAGCGAACGATTTTTTTTTACCCGACTCGACTCGTTGCTTGGGAGATCGATTTTCGAGAATGCTTTCCACCCATACCGGGAAACAACCTGTCCGATGTACGTTTCATCGTTATCAGTGTCCTTGGGCATATCTTAATTTTCCTTCGCATAGATTGGGCTTTCGACTCGCAGTCGAGCACTCGAGCACTCGAGCCAGTTGCGATACTCTTCGCTATTTATTTCTTGGATCTAGTAATTATACTACCATCGAGCACTGGAAGCGAGCCGATCAGAGATCACAGCGAAAAAGAGTGCACGCTCATCTGCGCGCCTCCAAGCGTACATGATTACGTCAGTGCGCGCCTGGCGTGCACACGCGTGCACATAAGAGATGCACAGAACCTATGTATGGACACGCCGACATATGTACATTACATCCAACGCCGTGTGAATCGTGGCAGAGTAAAATAAACGGTGTGCGGTACGCGTAAAATAGCCGTGCTTCTTCATACGAGAACTGTTGAATTTGCAAGCTCCACAAGTGTGGCGAGAGAACTCAAGAGGGATATTTTAGTCTGCCAGGTTTCAAGGGCGAGGAGTATTGAAGTGAGAAAAAAAGAGGATTCCACTCACAGTCTACTGCTCGGCTCGTTGCTGGCCTCGTCACCCTCGATCCGGTAGACCTTCCCCGACATCACGTACTCGAAGCTGTCCGCTCTCGAGCCACCCTCTTGCTCCAATGCGTTCCACTCGCCGCCATCTGGATAGCCATCCTCCCGCAATGTTGTCGCCAAGACCAGCCGGAATTTGTCACCTGCAATCAGATAAATATCCATCTCTAGTCAGAAAGATTTAAACTCCCTATTATTTCTGCATTGTCCAGTCCTCGGAGAGTCGTTGCCTCGGTCTTTGCTCGTCGTTACTCTTCTCGATGCATGCCACAGCTAGTGCTTATCGATCTTTCACGAGAAACGGCAAAATCAGCTCTGACGACACAGGAAGACGACGGCTCCAATAATAGATTTTACGCGGATGCAACGAAAATACATGGCAATGCTCTATCTGCCCGTCTTCCTGACTGACTATACAGATGAATACGCCCTGTCCCCTGCATCCTTCCTATTCCGATGGATCTATCTTTCATCGTCACTCTCTACCTGGCCATGGCCATGCTCTCCATATGTCCCGCACTCTGCACGCTCCGATGCATAAAAGTGAACGCGCACTGCCCAATGACACAGCACAGCGTAGGAAGTTTATCTCGCATTAGACCGACTGCCAACACGCAACTATGCAAACGATTTTTATGCATCCACCAATACGAAGGATATCGTGTCGTATTCTGTCGCGCGGTGCGAGTCGAGCGATGTCGAATCGCAATGAACAAGGCAGAAAATTCTGTCGCAGCGCGACGGTGATCCGCACTGCGCCGACGATTACGCAAGACGGATCGGCAAGGCACGAGTGCTCCCGGAAATTGCTCTCTTAAAGTGAGCGCACACTCGGAGCGCGCGAACGAAATGCGAAATGCCAGGAAAAGCAGTTAAGGCTGCTTCGCGAGCGAACTGCAGCCGAGAGTCTGCAGACTTGTCATTCTTATTGGGTTGGTATAACCGGAACCGTAGGTATTGCTCGATTCATGAACGCGGTTTGGCTGTGGAGCGAAGCTCTCAAGGTAGGGGAGGTCGGGCGAGAAAGGGTGAAGGACGCAAGAGATAGGGAGACTGGGAGACTGGGAGAGCGAAGAATAAGGGGCGACTGATGGAAGGAGGTTACTCTGTACGAGGTATATCGACGAACGGCTATGGCAAACTGGGGCGCAAAAGCAGGGGAATAGGAAAGGCCTGCGAGCCTTGAGTAGCCTACGCCGTGCCCGTTTCCGATTCAAGTCTGTATATGTGTGCGAAGATAAGTATGTAACAGGCGAGGGATAGGGCTAGCTCAACGCGGCCCCGACTAATCACACGATATTCCCATCGGGGGGGTAGACCAATATTTGCCAAGGGCTGAGAGAGAGCACCGAGATTCGAAGCTCTTGGGGACTGACGAAACATTGGTACTCGCGCGGTGAGTAAGTACTGGAAAGAACGGGTCAAGGTTGTGCCGGTGATATGTCGAAGGCAGATATAGGATGGTGATCGATACTGGTGGCCGTGGCCGTGCCAAGGGGTGAGGGTGAGGGTCCGGGCAAAGCGAGTGCGGTACGGTGCGGCGCGGCGCGGCGCGACGGTCAGAGCGAAACAAGGAAATCTGCGTTGCCAGCGAATCGCGCCGCTAATAGTACGTGGGTGGGACTTACATCATAATGGTGCTCTGCGCCGTTGGCTATAGATTGTCCGGTCGAGCGGTGCGCGCCTCTGGCTTCTAGCTATATGTCTATCTCTCTCTCTCTCCCTCCCTCGGACTCCCCCTCGTCCTCTTCCCCCATATCTACCGGAGCAGCATAAGATCGCCATCTCGCTCTCGTCCTCCCTCCCTCCTCTCACTCTATCGCTCACTCTCTCTCTCTGTTTCTCTCTCAGCCGCGCTGGCGATTTACAGCGGCAACCTTGACATTGCCGGGCTCGCCCTTGCGAACGGTATTCTCGCCACTGAGCGCGCGGCGGCCACCACCGCTTTTCACTCGACTATACTTAGATCGCACGACGAGATTGTCAGCGAAGCCGAGAGACTGGACGCCGCTCACTTTTCGAGAGCCACAACTATAAGACACACTGACGATAGTCGCCGAGGGCGATGAATGGCGAAATCTTCGATGCAAGTTCAATGCGAAGATGAGTAAGCGAAGGATGATTTAACGCTTACTAAGATATGCTTGTAGGAGAAATGTTATCTCGCGTAGAAGACATACCCCCGGTGTGTGGAGGAAGGTCCGGCAGCCAGACTCAGTGAGGATCCGCGACTGCCCGGGCTTTACCGAAAACCGCCATCTTGTTCGGTGACGTCAAACGGCGCGGCGGAGAGGAGAGCAAGCAAGGTGGGCCGAGGTGGGCCGAGGTGGGCCGGGTCGGTCCAGATCCGGCAGGGGGAGAAGGGCCCAGCGATAGTGTATCCATTCTTGGGGTGCACGCGCATCCTTCAACCCTTGCCGCCTTCGGATTGTCGAGATGTCCTAGGCCTGGCGGGAGTAGCAGCAGTAACAGCGGCAGCCAGGAAGCTCCTCGAGCGCGCAGCACCTGCCGCCGACTGTCCGTGAAGGCCGGCGCGCGCCGACGGCCCGTGACGACCGCGACAATGACTATGACGAGCGAGGAGACGAGGACGTCGAGCGTCGAGTACCGTCGGGGATCGTTGCGCACTGTACTTTCGGCCGCATCGTCGGCCCACCGCCGCCGCCGTCGCTCCACCGCTAGCCGACGCCCACGCGCCTTCCAGACACCTCTCCTCTTCGATCCGAGCCTTCGTCTTCATCTTCGACTTCGCCTTCGCCTTCCTTTGACTTCCTTCTCTCCTCCACATGCTCCTTCGATGCTCGATCCTCCCAAGATCCGAACCAACTGATGCAACTCTCCTGCAACGCTGGAGACGATCGCAGAAAACACTGGAGCCGGTATCTGGGTCAGTATAGCACGATCGCGGAAGAAGTGGTCGAAGCGAGCGCCGCACCGACTGGCAAGAGCCACCAGCTAATCGAATGTCGGACGAGGGAATATGTACGCCAGAGGCAGGCAACCAGTCTCTGATCACGGAGAGGCGAGAGACACCGAGATGCTCGGGAGCCGGTAGTAGCGTGACGGAGTCGCACTCCTCTCTCTTCTCCTCTCGCTTCACTACTTGTCTCGACGACGATCCCTCTCTCCCTCGCACCTTCCCCACCACCCGCGCTCCTTCTTTCTCACTCCAACAGGGAACGAGTATCGCGGCGCACGGCGCACGGCGGCGCGGCGACCGACACGAACGCGAATCGTGGCTGCTTTGACCTTGGCATTGAACTTGGCCAGGCTGCCGGGAGAGCGGCGGCACAAGAGGGGCGGAACGGCAGCGCTGCCACGCTGCGCGCCGCGGCGCTTACCAGGATCGTGATGCGGGTGCGGGTGCGGTGCGGTGCGGCGGGATGGGCAGGGGTGTCCGAGGAGAGGTGAGCGGGCTATGACTACGACGAACTGTGCAAGAGCGAGCGAGAGCAAGCAAGAGGGGACGTGGAAGAGGGCAGGGGATTGCGTCATTTCGCGCAAGCCTGAACGCGGCGCGTCAATACAGCCGACTCCTCGCCTGGCCCTATGGACTAACCTTCGTCATCCCCCACGCCCCGTACACCCCTTCTCGCACTGGCGCACTTCTCGCACCACACACTACCCCTTTCTCTCTCCCATCACCAAGAGATTTCTCTATACAACCGCGGCCGCGGAATACTGCCACTCGCTTTCTAGTCGCGCGCGACTCTCATATATCCACCTAAGTTTTCCTTATTACACTCGCAACTACAACTGCTTACAGCCCACTTTCGGTTAATTCTGATCATTTTCGACCCGCATTTATCTCAGCCTTTCACTCGGTAACAAAAGGGTTGTGGGAGTCAAGAAAAAGTTGACTGGGACATGGAAGGAATATCGTGCACGACCAAGTGCTGGCGGCCCCGGAGAACTCGACAGGGAGGCGGATATGAATCTGTAAACACGGAGGGAGCGAACGGGGGTGGAATCGACTGCACGGTATTGCGAGCCCCTCGAATCCTCCCAGCCTAGCCACTGGTGGGTGTGACGCACCGATCCCCCTCTTCTGCGTATAAACCACTGGGAACATCCAGGACCGGCCGTGGATCCAGTCAAAATGACGATATTTAAGGGTTGACCGCCAGTGAAAGAGAGAGAGAGAGAGAGAGAGAGAGAGAGAGGAGGGGGGGGGGTCGCATGGGGGACCAGGCCGGGGAGGTTTGCTGCAGCGTGACGTGGCCTTGGGCGCACTCGCGAGGCTGTGCAACCTTCCGCCAACATCACTCCCACCCTCTTCCCATCTTAACCCTTTAATTGTAAGAGCCACTAATAACACAGTAAACTCGTCCACCACCTGAGAGCACAAGTTTCTGAGAGATAAATATTTCTCGACCGAAATCTCTATAGTCTATCGAATTGATCACGAGACGAAGGGAACATGAAATTAATTTTTTTTAACAACAGGACAAAAACTTGTTAAACGTTTTGGAACAGTTCACGTGTGAGATTGACCAAGGCGTACTTTGGAGATGGGTCACCTTGAGACAGGTGTATCGACAAGCATCATTGAAATAGTGTGAGGCTATAACGAATGTCTATTAGGGCAGCCGTCCAAAGGGCAACTCTCGCAAAAAAAGAAAGAATGAAGAAGCACGTGTGCCTTAGGCAGCGAGACACGTGTCACGCTTCCATCTTGTTAAGCATCATTAGACGCATCGATCCCCGAGAATATGTCGATCAACCTTCTTAAAAGTGGACGCAAAGGGGTGGCACTTTCTCTCGGACTACAGGAAAATGTATCGTGTCACAATGCCAGCGACATTCCCGCCTACTTCTGGCACGTACTGTCCGCCTGGCGTGCGTCAGAAGACCGGAAACGAGACTCTCGAAAATTCCCTCGATGAACTGGCAAAACAAGCTCAGACTGCCAAGTGCATTTCCGAACAGCGAAACATGTATTTTCATCCGTGGATTCAGACGAATTTTTTCTTACGTAGTATAATACGATTGTAGTCGGACTAGGCTATTCTATTAATTTCGTGTAGGAAGTGAGGACCAATGACAACAATGCAGAAATTTGTATCTTAGTTTAAAAAAGTAAGCAAAGGTAATAGTTACTCACCGAGCTCCATTGGGTAGAGCCAGCTATTGATGTCCAGGATGAGATCCATCTTGAAGGACTCGGACTCGCAGTGGAGTCTGCTCACTGTGAATCATCATCGATCGCCACAAGAACCGCCACCAGGATCGGGAACAAAAAAGCAGTAAACAATCATGATTAGAGATCGTGAAGACTGGTTGACTAGCGTCGTCGTATCCGATGCTCGCCCACGAGAATATCTCGCGCGACATTATCACCCGACCTGATGATAATTAAGAGTGACTCATAGCGGCGAGGCGACCTGAAGCCTGCCTCCTTCCATCCTATTCCACCACGCAGGAAAACTCTATTTTCATAAAGTTCTCAGTGTCACTTGCCACTGAACGTGAGTGTTCTCGATGAGAACTAATCTTTAACTTTACGACACGCATCACGATAGTATCAGGTAAAAGGATTAATTTATCCCGATGCTTTAATTATGTTCGAGCTCGGTAAACATGACGTGAAAGATATTTGTCGCATCATCGCAACCGACTGCTGACACGACACTTCTCCGTGGCTGTTCCGTCTGTTGCATCTCGTTAAATGCCGAAGGGTAAGAAGCACAAAGTGTAAAAATCCGCGTGCTCCACCCATTGCGAGAAGAGTGAAACGGTATAACCAAGTGGAGGGTAATGAAAGGCAAAGAAGGGCTTGATGTAGGTGAGCGCCACTGAAATGAAAGGAAAATTCAGGCGCACGGCAGTTTTACCGCTCAAAAGCTGCCGGATTTCCTCGGTTTAAAGAGAGTTCGCGCTCACTCGGTAAGCATAAGCCGCTTATGCCTCGAAAGTACCTGCTTCCAAATGAGGAGAAAAGTGCGAACAAGTTTTTCCCTCGCACGACTTCGAACGCGGTTCACCTGTGCATGGCGCAAAAATTTAGACTTCTATGGCACAATTTCATAGACTGCCTTTAAAGAGCTTCTCTAACTCTGAAATTCTGGAAATAGTACGACTCGTTGATGAGTCATTGTATACGAAAAACAGAGGTAAATTTCCTAGTCATTGTACAAGCGTTACTCGCCTAGAGACTGACCGAAGCACCGAGACCAGTGGTAGAACGTATCACTGAGCTCGTAGGAATTAATGAGGTTTCTTTCACCAACGTGACTGATTGCATTCTCTAGGTCTCCTTGTGACTTTGACCGCGCGTCAATTTTCTATTACGAATACTTCCCTCGATCACTGGACTTCCTCTTCACTATTGTGAAGTCTATCTTCCAGTCAGCCACCGAGTGAAAAGTATTTTTAAATAATAATGTAAGAATTGTTCAAGATACTCTGGGCAGGTGTAGCGCCGGCCAAATTGGATTCGTGAAATCTACATGCGGTATTGTATCAAGGTCCAGCCGATATTGATTCCATCGATTGGTGAACTCCCCGGCCGGCGATAACCGCCAAGTGAGTATCCGCGAATGGCGGCACACTCCGGCCAAGTGCGGTTATCATTTCGAGAGGCCCGAAATTCCCGGAATGCGAGCCGCTACGAAGGGGATCCCCTTCAGATTAGGACGGAATAGGAATAAGAGAAATTGGAATTGGGCTATCGAGAAGATCGGCGTCGGACTATGTCAAGTGCAAAAATGCGTCAGCGATACTAGAGTGGCGCTCGCATATTTACACTTTAATTCTCGTTTTTCTGATTACATAACGCGCGTATTTTACGCGTATCAACGCACAACCACGCCGGCCACACACAACGGCTTGAGACACACCGACACACGGACACAGCCAAGCATATGGCGAAGCGGCAGCGGCAGACTCCTGTCTGCCGATAAGTGGGATATGACTCACCGACTTGTAAACCATAAACACGAACGAGGTGGAGCCAAGATGCGGAGGAGGAAGAGGAAGGAACCACGCACTCCCACGGAAATTGGGAATTCTAATCAAGATTCGAGCCGCTCAAGCGCGGCAACGTGCTCATCGAAAGCATCGCTATCGATTACAGTGCGGCTGAGCACTCGCAAGGAGCTGACCTTGAAAAAATACGAGTACCCGATAACGAGCAACGATGATAAACGCGACCGAGCTCGATCTGGCTTCGAACAATGCGAAAATTCCTTCGGTTCGAACGCGTTACTATTATTCGAGTTGCCTGTAATCAGCTAAATAACAATCCATATGCTATATCTACTGCCTTCGATTACTCACGCTGGTTTCTCCCATCGCGCTCGCAGTTCTAGACTCAAGTGTATCCGGGGCTCGGAACACTCGATCCCTGCTGCTTAATTGCTGCCTTCCAGCTTCTCTTCAGGTTCTACCTTCTTCGAACCCTCACCCTCCTCTTCAATGAACGTCTTCCGACTGCGGTGGAGAGCCTTCTCTTGCACCCAGGGAGCCCAGTCCCAGGTCTCTCCAAGTGTTCACTGGTGCTGGCTCCTCTCCATCCGAGTACCAATCTACCATGGCGAGCGATCGACTGATAGTAGGTCCTTTCGTTCCCGACGATGCTTCCAGCTGCACCTGCAGGAGCACGACGGGAAGTGAAGAGGCGTGAAGAGAGGACGCGGCAACCTTTACGGCCGTCCAGCGATTCGAGTTCTCCAGCGAAACGAAACGCACGGGACCTGCCGCCAGCCTGCCCTCCCAACCACCCCTCGGACCTAGTCTCCGCTTCACCACCACCCCCTCGAGCACACTCCGTGCATCTCCTCTCGCCCTCTCCCACTTGCGCGCCAACTATCTCTTTCTCCTCTCTGTCTTCTTTATCGGGCGCTCTCACTGCTCTGCGCGTCTTTCTAGTCATCTGACTCCCCGACTCCCTCCCAACCTCGACCGCGACCCCGACCCCATCCCCGTCCCCGTCCCAACCCGCCCCCCGACCGAAAACAGCCTACGTCCCCGCTCTATCAGACTCCCTCGCTCTCTCCACCTGTTCGCCAGCCACTTGCTGTTGTCCCTTCAGCCCGCTCCTACTTTCTCTCTCCTCCTGCGCACTCTCCATTTCCCTCGCACTGCCGATTCTGAGCAGGGGGTGGCCTTTTGACTTTGGTTGCTCCCGACTGCCTCCAGCCGATATGGTCCAACCTTCATCTCTCATATTTCTTGCCTGCTTCGTGCATGTTTTCTCCTCTTCTTTGCAAATCAACTGGTTTTACCCTCTTGGCATAGGGAGAACGAGTAGCATGTGGGATGGAAGTGGGCACAGCGGTGTGAGACAGAGAACGAGAGGGAAGCCTAAGAAGCAGCGCTCTCCAAGCTAATGCCTCGCCAGTACTACTCGCCGACACTCGAAGAAGATTTGCGGAGCTTGACTCCACTCTCTGGCTCTCCTCGTACTCTATCTTGCTCCGTTCATCCCCTTCTTTCGCTGCCCTCTCTTACGTTTGCGCAGATTCGCCAAGGTGAAGGTGTGATCGTTATCTCTGAGCTTCGTGGAGTATGCAGGCCAGTGGAAGGCTTGAGAGGATCCCGTTGATCTGCTGTGGTGAATCAAGAATTCTCAGCGATCGTTCTGACTGGTGGCATCGCCGTCATAGGGAGCGAGAGGGGGGCTACCGGTGAGGATAGGGGTGGTTAGAGTACGTCAAGTGGGTAGAAACTTGGACCACTCTTCTCAGTCGCTCTCGACTGATCCTCTTCCAGGAGAAACTACTCGACGTTATTCTAGATCCGCTTAATGATTCCACCTCTTCCTCGGCTAGGTACACCGGGTCCCCTCTCACTCTCATGTCTTATTCCCTTCCAATTTTCGCTTCGGCCTCAGATATCAGAGCTCGATCCTTTTTCACTGGCGTAATTTCACCGGGAATTGCCTCTTCCGAGCAGTGGCAAGCTCTCTCGGAGATTACGGGTTATCTGGCATATCAATCAGAGTAGCAAAGTCGTTTAGCGTGTACCTCAAGAGTGCGGGGACGACGATGCAGCGTGTGTGCACGATGGAGGCGGCCCTGCTGACGTCGCTAACAGCTGGTCGTCCCGGCAGTGTGAGTGTGTCTGCGGGTGTGTGCTCGTGCGTGGTAATCGCCAGCCAGCCAGCCAGTCAGCCAAGGCAACAACAACAACCTTCAAGCTCGCCGGCTACTTGCGTTCTCCACTTGATTCCTTCATCACCCTGCTCTTCACCCTCTTCCGTTCTCCACCCCTCTCTGCCTCTGCGATTGCCTCTGCCTCTGCCTCTGCCTCTCTTTCCCTCTTCTCTGGTAGCCTTGCTGGCTGGCCGACTACTACCACCTTCCCTCGGCTAACTTTGTCTCACTAGCGAACTACCCTTCCACTGATATCGCGAAAATCCCCACTGGATTCCACTCTCCTTTTCCCTCCCTTCCTCGCAGAACCCCTCGCGCGACGTCGCCTCGCCGCGCCACGCTTCGCCCTGGAAGGGGCGAGCAACCCTCCGCTCGGTGAGGGACGGAAACTTGTCCCCCACCGAGCCGGGGGCGGGCCTGAACACCACCCTTGGCGAACCACCACACTCTTCACCCTCCTTCCTATTTTATCTGCCATCTTTCTCGCTCTCACGCTCTCCCTTCAATCCATCCCGCACTTTCGACCCTCTTCTACGCGGGGCAAGTGCACGCGTACATCCTTTTTCTTCGTTAACGTTACTCCTTTGAGTATTACTTCGTTTAACTGCTGATATTCCCTTTTGCTCTTGACGATCCTCAGCCTTGCTTATTTATTCAGTGTGACAAGACTTCTCCCTTTATCTTCTCGATTTCTCTTACGATTGTTCTCTTGATAGGAGTGCTAGTCGCCCGAACACTCGGGGATTCTATTATACTTTTCAATAGAGAACTTACGCGCTATGCCCGGGAGAGGATTTACCTTCTCCACTCTCACTTTCGTAACCTTTCGCGCGAGTCTTTAATGTTACGGGCGAAAGGACATACCGCATGCCTGTCGTCCTTCCAAGAAAATCGCTTCAACAAATCGCCGATCAATACCAATATCGACATTTCCCTTTCGAAACATCCATAACCAATATACAGCCCCCTAGTTACCCGCGGCCGTCGTATTTCTTCGTTCGCCGGTAGTGCCAAAAAAGAAGAGGAATTAAGTTTAAAGGCGCGGTGCGGTGCGATGCGGCCGTTCAGCAAAAAAGAACATTGAAATGGTGGCCCAAGAGGAAAGGGGTAGTCGAGCGAGTAAGAGGTCGCGCGTGGCAGAAGTTGGAGCTGTTCGGGGCTTGAGGGTTGACGGCGAGAGAGAGAGAGAGAGAGAGAGAGAGAGAGAGTGAGAAAGGGGTGGTGGAGGCGGAGGAGGCAATGGCAGTGGCGGTGGAGGGGAAAGAGGGTGGTAGATAGGCTTTGGCGCGACGGCTTCCCAACTGCGCAGTGTCGCTATCCACTATCGACCGGTTCGCAAGCGCTATAAATACTGGGCACCGGGTCTCGCCACCCTGGCACACACCCCCGGCCACCCACGCGTACCTCACCTCACACTGCCGACACATCGACAGCCACCCCACTACCCCTTACCACCTTCCTCCCACCGATATACCTTTCTCCGAGCCGACAATCCTCCCGCCACCCGCCCCCCATTCTGCTTACGCTACCCACACGTCGCCCACTGCCAACTCCCTCCTGACCCTCTCTAGGACTCGTCGCCGCCAACCCCTCGCTATCTAGCCTCGATATGTATATATCGAACCCTCTCTCGCTTCTTCTGCTATGCCTCCTCTCTCTCTCGATCTCGTTGCGCCCACCGTGCTCTTTCGATCGACGCACATATACATACACACACGCACGTATCTAAGCAGTGTGTGTCTCGTGTGGCTGCTCGGTGTGTTTGAATGCGTGCGCGTGTGTGGGGTGCGGCGGCGGCGGTGTTGCGAGGGGCGGGAAACCTTGACCTTCAAAAGAGCGACGGTGGAGGCCACGGGTGGTGGTGGTGGTGGTGGTGGTGGTGGCCGCCACCCCCTCGACCGGTGTGACGCATCTCGCGCGCCACCGAGTTAGCTCGTGTTATAAGCTCTCTCGCTCTTTATCTCTGCTTCTCGCCCTCAGCGCCGCGCCACGCCAACTCCTCGCTCCAGAGATTGCACTTTCTCTGTCGATGCCACTCTCCTGGCTTTCTTCTCGACTTTTCCTCCCTTTTACCCCGGACACCTTTTAACTCTAGCCGAATGCTCCAAGCCTACACTCGCAGTGTTCTCGGTGCTACTCCTTTTAACAGACGTGATCGATTCTCAGTTTTTCGCCACTGCCGCTGTTGCGCATCCGCTACTCCTGTCTTACTCTCTCTTAGTCCCTAGGTATTTACATGGAGTTGGTGCGTGAGAAATATGTGAAATGGATTAATTCAGATTCGAATCGCATTTCCCTAGTGTTTGCCTTGTATCATTATTGCGTCATGTAATAGTGGGATGTTCATTTCGATGGGAAATTCACAGAAATCCAGCACGATGGATATAGCGGAGTGAATTAGAGGAAATATTCTTCTCGGAATAGCGTTACCCTACCAGGCTCCCTTCCATGTTCCATTAAAAGGCACTCTTGATTCGTCGAACTGATAATCAATTGAGCTTGAAATTCGCCAAGTTACTGGGGAGAGGTACGCCGTGATGATGTTCTACGATGGGTACTGTCGACTCTCCATAATCTAGTTTTCACTGTGGAAATCGCATCGGCCAAACTGGTTGGCTGTCAGTGAAGCCACTCGATGAGTCGAAGGACGCTGCGAATTATCCAATCGCATATTCACCCGAGCGACTGGAAATCGAGTACGACTCTCGCTACAGGGGAAACGCTCGCAGCAGTTCGCCCAATTAAAAGTCCCTTCCAACGACGAAGCGGCTGTAATTAAAACGTTAATGGAAAAAATCCGAGACGTCGGCACCTCGTAAAAAAGCCTGGAACTCTCTCCGACTGGCAGGCGCAGCTGGAGGCCGTCATTTTAGATTTTAATAAAGTTTGCTCCCGCCATTATAAGACTCCATACAAGAGCGTAAAACTTCATTGATCACTGCGCCCCCATCTTTACGACTCATTTTTTCTATACCAACGTTTCAATCGAGGCATACTTCCACTTCCGAAACTTAGGATATTAATGCGCTCGTTGGCAAGAGAACGAGATCTAGTGACGAAAATAAACTGAGTGGACATGCGGCGTTTGACGTAAAAGCTGGAGAGCGAGATGAGAGGAAAGACAGCGAGAGGGGAAAAAATCGGGTCGACCATATTGGCCGCACACTTTTCAGAGTGTTTTTTCCTTATGCTTATGAACTTGGAGTGATGCGGACGATCTTCCTATCGTCGGCCTGGCGAGCAGAGAGAAAGAAAGAGGCGCAGATGGATGAGGGTGACTGGCGAGCAGACGGGTGGGGTGGGCGTTCCGAAACCATGGTATTTCGAAGCATTGCGCAATCCCCCGTCCGCGGAGAGCACAGCCTCTTCTTCTTCCTCGGTTTGTCAGCTGGTCTCAAGGTCGACCGGCCAAGGAAACACGATTCTCCAGTCGAGTGGCAAGAGAGAGGGAAAAAGCAGACCGGTCGCTCTCTGCTCTTTCATGCGAATTCTGGCCTCTCCCGGACGCACTCCAACACACTGTGTGTGTTCCACCACTCTGGCTACGTCCCCGTTCCCGTCCCCGGAATAACTATCCGATATTGGGAACGCCAACTGCTCCGCTGCTCGCCAAACTTTCGACCGAACGATCAAGAAATGCCGCAAACTTTTCTCCTACCTTTCATCCTCCTCTCCTTTCACGCCGGGCGAAATGACGCGAAGTTTTATTGGCCGGCGATGCGAACTTAACGGGACACTCAGAAATTATTACTCCGCCCTTTCGAGTCAGGCTTGTTTTTTAAGTTTAAAAAAATGTATAGAAAACTTTTTTTATACAACTACTTTAATTTGGGCGCAGTCGCGTCGTATTCCCCGCGGTCATACAAATTGCATTTATTGCGATAAGTGTGTGATCGTTGGAAGCGCAGCGCACACGTCCCGAGAGTGCTGCAATTGACATTCCTCGCGCGGAGAGCCAGGGAAAACATGTGTAGCCAGTGGGACGAGCCGCTCGATAACGAGTCTACCAGCCTGTCTCCGAATCCTTCCGTCATCCTCGATCCTGCCCTATCTGATTTATCGCCCAGCGAATTTCCCCATTTCCCCGGTAACGCTATCCGCCAGAACAAAGCCCTCCGCCAGTACTAACTGACACACCCGCCTTTGATGCAGCCGATACTCTGTTATCGACACACAGCTACATAAACCATCCTCTATAAGCTATACACAGCCCGCCAGTGGATATATGCCCACCATCGACCAATTAGGCCTTCCGGGATTCATCCGCGAAACAAAGCCAAAATTCTACTTGCATTACGTATTCTCTATTCCAAAGCTCCATTGCATTAAACGGATATGGTTTTGATGTTTTGATACGAGAGAGAAAATTTATTAGGCTGAATGCTCCATATTGATTTTAACCTGCCTGATATTACAAATCGTTAGAGGTTAAGGAAGGATGTCCCAAAGGAGAGAGCGTGTTTGGAGCGCAATCGACGAATATAGCGTAACTACGCACTTTCTGTATCGGCGGTTCTTTTCTCTCGCTCTCCCTTGACGACGCTTCTACGTCGTTGTCAAATCGGTGCTGCTGGTAAACAGGAGGGCAGCATCGGCTTTCGGACGCGGCGGCTTCGAGTGAGAGCAAGAGGCGGGAGCAATGCGACGCACGCGTTATACTAGAGCCGAGTTGCAGGAGGGTGAAATTGGATTGAGTGGTTTTCGAGCGGTGATTCGGCGGCCTTCGCGCAATTGTGCTACTCAATGGCACACACACAGACACACACATACACGTGTGCGCACGCAAGCGTTGTCTCTAAACTTTGATTAAAAGCCACGGAAAATAGAGCACACACTCCCCGCGCGTTCTCTTCCCTTCGCTCTCTGAGTCCGCGTGACCTTCGACGAGCCTGTTGTTTAATCTGCACGCTCCCAGTGCGACGCCGCACCGCGCCGCTCCCGCTTCCCATTGTTCTCTTTGGCTACGCTCGATTTTCGTTGCAAAAAGGGACGTGGAATAACTGACCGCTTCGCGTCGGGGAATGTAAGTACCCTTTGACTCCGGGATTCACGGGAGAATTGCGAGAGCAATTCTCTGTGTTCGGAATGACGGCGGTGGCGAGTCTAACTTTGCACACAGTAAAATTTCCGAGAACGAGTCTCGATTGTAAAGGTCGAATCCTCCACTCATCCCCGACAAGAACTCGTAGCAATGTTCTATTTGACCGAGGTGAATTGTTGAGCAAATTTATACAGCTGCGGCTGTAATATACCGATGTGTGCCACTCTGACTAACGTAAGTGCCCTAAGTACGGCTAATTGTGTTCCTTCGCGCTCGCTGTCCGATACCCTATTGGTTTTCGATTAAGGGGGCTTGCTCTTGAAATAGCGGACTGCATTATTGAAGAGACATCGGGTAATTTCGAGTATCGTTTAGTGTTTCCGTTCGAGTGAATAATCGTTCCAATAGCGCGGCCCTTGCGCCACCTGAGATAAGACTATGAATAAAGTCCATATGATTTATCGGGTGGCCTGGCACACCTATGCGTCATCCTTGACTTAATAAATTGCGCAAAAAATATATACACACACACAATAAATGGGGAGAAATCTTGTGTACGTTCAAACACCGAAAGCACAAAGTCTGGCGCGCTAAACGTTGAGCGGCACCCCTTGAAAATAGCGGAGTGCCGCGCAGCAACGTGCGAACTTTACTCGCTCTGCCATTTCAGAAAGCCGGGCCTTAAATCCATTACCTTCCGAGGTCGCCACGACTGCAGTCAGCGAGAACTGGATTCAGCATATGGAAATGTCCCCAGCGAACGATGTACCGGCCGGCAAGGGTGGTCCAGTTCCGTCCACGTATTCGCGGGATTCCATGTTCCCTGGTTGCTCTCACGAGACTTCACGCACACACGCACGCAGCCGCAGGAGACGGCCCAGTGGCGCGCGCGCCGGCTCTCCGCGCCGGAACGGTCTCGAAAATGCATCGCGTCCGATGTGGAAAACGCGGCGCGATGATGCGATATCGTTCGGCGGCATTTGGGAAGGTTGTCAATTCAGAGATATAGGAGGAATGGTGAAGAGGAGAAGGAAGGGCTAACAGCGCGCGAACGAACGTACTTAGTAGACGTAGTGATCGGTGTCGTTGCCGGCGTCGCGGAAGAAGGTTGCCGGCTGCTGCCTTGGCACTGGCACTGGCACTGACAGTGGCCCTCGCGCCTAGCAACACCGAACGCCAAACTGTCGACGAGCCGAAGCCAGCCGGCACCGGCCACCGCGCCCCTCTAGCCGTTTCTCTTCTCTTCACTTCTCTTCGCTTCTCTTTGCTTCTCTTTATCTCGCTAACACGCGCTTACAGTCCTCTCACTCTCTCTCCCACCCCACCCGCTCTCTTGCGCTCACTCTCTCGAACGTGCGAATTCTCGCCCTCCTCGTTCCGCTAGCGCTGCCCCTCTGCCCTCTCACTGGCCTGGCCAACGCTTGCCAGCCGGCTCTCTTACTCGTTTGCTAGCTTCCTCCTGGCTTGAGTTTATCCTCGTTGCTCTTTCCATGCGTACGCCGGCCGGCTTCTTTCTTGTCCCGACTCCCGACTCCCGACTCCCTTCGCTTCGTCGTTCGCCCGCTCCACTCTCTGTGTTACGCACAACACTCGCGATTTTGCGACGCATCTTCCCGCAGCTGGGACGACTTTTTCCCGCCGATCAGCCACCAATGCCACCGGCACATCCGGTACGCAGAGAGCTCAGCACTCCTGAGTCCCAGAGATGGACTCCAACACTCTGGGGAGCCGAAGTGCTCGAGGCATTAGAGACTCTTCCCGATATGGAATGTAGTTAAGAGCACTTCGACACATATCAGAAAAAGTCATGGGACTAGTTTAATATGTTTCTCTTTCTGAGAGAGTTCTTATTCTTGATTATAGCGCTGCGCATAATCCGAGGCAAGGAGCGGCCGCCGTCGCTCGAAATACACGCTGTTTCGTGGCAAAATAAGTTCGCCTTTGTGCCGTGTGCGAGAAGCTTCTAGATTTATAGCGACCTGTACACGTGCAATTCCCGGCGGCCCCTGCTCTCTCTCTCAACTATATCTACATGTTGTCTCGCGTATCGAATCTTCTGACGCATTGCTGCATTCTTCGATGCAGCGAGCAATCGTCGAGCGCGCCAACGCAAATGCAGCGCGACCATTGCGGTCTCTTGTTTTAAGGCGAGACTAGACTCTCCGCCGTTACTTATGAGTCAAGCGAAGAGGGAATGTGGCGTATCGATTATCAGACTGCGCTTTGGACACGTGCGTCTCTTGGCGAGACGCTCTCTGTTCGGATTCAAATTACATCGAGTGCTGCGGAACTTCGGGCAATTACAATTCAGGCGTCGTTTAATTCCCCAGTAAATTAGATTCACTCGAAATTATCGTACTTCTTGGTGTCGCAAAAAAGCAGAAGTATTTAAGTGGGAAACAGCCGTGACCTTTTGCAGACTTCAGTAGTTTCATTTGGTCTTATGGGCTGCTGTAAGTACACTTCCTCCTTTCTTCCGATTGCTCGAAGTGGGTCACGGTGAAAAGGAACGGGGAGGAGAGTAGGCGAGTGGTGAGCGAGGACTGGCGAAAAGACAGCCAAGGAGGATAGGACGTCAGGAGGTCCTACGTGTTCCTCGGATTCTTCAAGATTCATGCTGCACGTCGCCGGCGTCTGATTAGCCCGACATCGTTTATCAGATTAAATGGATAAGCTGCCTTGAACGTCTGACATAATGTGCACGCGCTGAGGGATTCTCTTTATTACCCCGCCACTCATATATCTGCTCTCGTGCAATTCCCAGATATTCACACATTGTTGAATAGACTGTCCTTATAAAAATTACAGACTGCACTTGCTAGTTTTGTAGATAAATTTAAAAATGCCAAGATCCAGATAAATGGCAAGAACTTTGAATATGATCACAATGTCTTGAAAGTTGCATTCAATTTATTTACGCGATAAATTTCAAAGGAACGCTTATCTTTCCCCTCGATATACATTTAACATCCACACCTGCGAAAAGCCATGGAAGAAGTTTGCGCAATGTTACTCGCGGGAACAGTTACGGGACTGGAAACATTTCCTGGCCGATGTCTATCAATTTGTGTGTAGCGGGAGGAAGTGGGAAGATAAAAGAAGGGAATGCTTTATGGGTAAGTCGAGGTAAAGGCACATGCCTTCGACAGTCGGATGCAAAGAGGAAATTGTGAGCTCGTGCGCGCGATCCGCTAAAGGTTGTCCGGGTAAATTGCTCGTATTACCTCGGCCACCCGGCGAGCGGAAGGTGACCTAGTGCGCGAGAGCCGATCTCTAACCAGTGTAGATCCGGATGAAACTTTAAGCTTCTTCGGACGAGAGAGAGAGAGACCTAATTCTAAAGTTTTTCTCTGCCCACCGGCGCCCCGACGAGATATTTATGTTTCGCGAATATAGGAAAACTATCCCGGCAACTTTATCGATTTGCAGCCGAACCATTCTACCTTCCAAAGAGACATGCATTTTCCAGGAAATAACCAAGTAAAAGTTATTAAAAGGACAAGGTTGGGAAGGCAGTTCGCTGAGTGGGGTTGCTGATGTTATTACAGTAAATTTATAGGAATCCTGGAAAGGCAGGGGGAGAGGAGCCTCTGCTGGCGCAGTTGTTGGCCAAGGTTGTGACCTTAATAGCAAATTGGGGTCCTGACCTATATATCCTAGCGCGACAGGATTTAAACTTTCTCAAAGTACCGTGATGTTTGTATCGACGAGTGAGAGCTCTTCAGGTAAAAGGTCTGACTGTCAAGTGGGCAAAATGCTGAATGTACTTTGCGCCTGAGCCAAGTTAAATGAATCCCTGTCTTTCTGAATTGTTCCAAAAGCATAGTCGGTTCGTGCTGACAAGTATGACTTGGCAAAGGAAAAAGAATACAATTTCTACATTAATCGTTTTTTAACATCATGCTTGGAATTTCCAAGCCCGCGTTATTCCAAGGACTTGCAATATCATCCAAAGAAAGTCACGTTCCAAAGCGATGCACGATGTGCATCGGCTCGTGTCTTCATGGCTTTAAATACAAAATTCACGAAGCTAAGAGTCAGCGCGAGGCGAAAATACATTTTACCGAGAAGGCTGCATGGGTGCAGTACAAAATTACACGAGCTGGAATGCACGTACGTGACTATCTTTAGCCGAAGTCCGACGCTCCGTTCCAAAAATTGCATACCGTTCGAGTTCCAAACACGTCCTGTACTGGTATAGCATTAGATCGAAGGGTTCAAAGAAATAGGAGAATATCTGTGCGCATAAAGTGAGATATCGGGAGAAGATCAATCTAACGGAGGAGTCTCCTCATAGCGAGTGAGTCCGTCGATGAAGAGGCAGAACTTAGGTACTTTAGGTAGGTAAAGAGTAGTGGGGGGAAGGAGAAGGGTGTGTGTTGCGAGTGGCAGAGGAAAATCGAGGGAGACAGGCGGAGCTCTCGGTCGAAGGGAGAGAAGGTGGCAAAGAGTAAAGGAGAGCCGCGCACACGGCGACACGGCTCCCTCCTGAGATGACATCTCCCGCGACCTTGGAACGGGGGCTGACCTTGACCGTGTCAACCCCCACCAACCTCGAGATCTCGAGCGAGCTGCGTCCTGGGTTGCGTTGCGCTCGCTCCCCCAGCTTTCCTCTTCTCTCCCTCGACTGCTACCGCTCACCGACATCACGCCCCGCAATCCCTCGTACTCTCATCTATTACGCGAATGCGATGTGCTCGGATCGGAGCTGCTGCCTCTACACTACACCCCACTCCTCTCCTCTCCTCTCCTCTCCTTTCCTTTCCACTACTCTCCTATGCTTCGCTCTGCTGCTGCTGCTGCGGCTGCGGGCACCGTTGCTGCATCGACCGGCCGCAGCAGATTGTCAGCCTCGCCGGCCCCGCCGACCCCTCAGCGATCCTACGACCCTGCCGCACCGTCCTTTATTTCCCTCGATACCACAGAGAGAGAGAGGGAGTTCAACTCCGGCGCACCTCGCCTTACCCCTTCGAAGCCGGGATCGCCCGCTCCTACCCTCTTGCTCTAGCCCGCTAACCGAAATTGTCCTCTCGCCCGTGGCTCTAACTCTCACTGCTCCCTCCCACCAGCCCCCCCGCACCCTCCCGCCCTAACAATCCGATCCATACTCCGACCGCGCGATTCTAGACGAAAGTGCGCGCGCGCTCATGGCACCACTAACACCCATCGGAGCGTAACACCCTCACCCCCACCCTCACCCTCAGCCCCGCACGCTCGCCCGCCAGCGAAAGCCCTACCCCGGCCCCGGAGATAATGTAGGTGAAAATACACCGGGTGACGCGAGATTGGCCCCCGACTTTTTCACTCGATCCTCTATTGCGGCTTTCTCCACAGGCGCCCCGGGAGGAATGTCAGCGTGATATGGTTCGTAATGAGAATGAGTTTTAATGACAACATGGGCTCGAAGCAGCGGGGCGCGTAAGTAATATTCTCTGGTAGCAGAGGCCTGGATGGATTGCCTGGGAATGGCTTTTACAGTGTTCGCCAATGCTTCCTTGTTTGGCGCGACCTTGGCACGAGGGCTCGCCTCTGGTTGTACCCTATGTATGAACCTGAATAGCTATATGCACACTGCATACGGAAGTGGCGTAAATAACGTACGCTGGTCGCGTTTCTCATTAAAATGTAAAGGGAGACCGGGATAAAGTAGAGCACTAGAAATTCCGCAGGCATCATAGTATTTTATGATCAGTATGTGTTGGTCTATACTTTTTATGTGTGTGCCATTGAGAATAATAAACAATGTTCAATGTAGGTTTCTAATAGTACACAATACTTGCTAAGAAGTATGTCTCGGTCAATATTGCTATGGGAAAAGTTCTTATTGCACCTGTGCCCGCACTTAAAGAATCAGGTATATGACGTATTTAAATAAGGCGCCATGGCAGCCATCGTCAACCAAACAAAAGCAAACGCACTTGCAGCAATTTGAGAAATAGTTACAATCTTATCACTCACCAGAAAGTGGGCAGTGACATGTGTTTTAATAATGGGGTTCTTATACGTGCACCTTGCATTCACGATGACGAAGAAGTGAAAACATCGTAGATACAACTGTCACACCATGTGCTTCCCGGCAACTTGTCCATGAGTGGCACAACCGCGCTGTGTACACATTCAATACGAGAAATCTCGACAGCCCCACAAAGATTTTCCACGCGTACAAGACAATGGACGGATCAAGATACAAACTCTGATTCACACTCACCTCTGTCGAACTTCTTTCCTTCCGGATCGATGTCTTTCACGTTGAAAATATCCTCGAACAGCACGCCCGCCATTTTAGGTGTTTGCTACTGAGCACTACTGAAGCTCCCCCTGCCGCCCACTCGCGGGAAAACACTTTCCGAATCCACCGCCAGGTGGAGCCACCTGAGCACCAAAAATTCAAATATTGTTCTCACAATTGCAAATATTGTACTGTTAAATGTTTGTGCATATGTCGAAAGCACTAGAAATGTCGGTCATCCGATAATGAAATAATATTTTGACTATGCATGTTTTAATGTAGATGTGTCCGACGGGGAAATGATTGATATTAGGCATTTACATAGCAATAAAGTTACAGATAAAAAATCCGTGTGCCTCCTACCTTTAAGCTCGCCTTAGAGCATCAATGCAATTAAGAAGTAATTATATTTATTGGATTACACCTGTAACCTGGTGTAACCTTGAGGCTCTCGTATATAAGTTAAGATTGGTCGATCAGAGGGAGCCACAATGCAGCCTTCTCTTTTTTACGCAATACAATTATCCTTTTTGCGCAGCTCGAGGGGTATGCACACATGCATGTTGAACGATGACTCGTCTCGATATATGGACACTTATGCGACTAGCATTCGTTATGTAAAGTCAATGCATTGGCAACATTACGCAATTTGCGGTCGATCTGTAGCACTTACCGAGCAAACCCATTTGATATCGGTTTATATATGTAACCGCCGGGCAGTAAGACTACTGCAAATCGAAGTTAAGAATAGGTGAATCCTCCTTGGCCCTCTGACGCCCTCACCGCGAACTAATAAAGAAGCTATGGCTGCCGACAGGATAGAGGAAAGAGAGGGAGAAATAACAACTGGTATTATCATTATTTATCGTTATCCAACATGAGTGATGAGGAGGATGCACTGCTTACCGAGGACAAGGATAAAGTAAGCCTGCTTGTCAAGAAGTATTTATTGATATTTTCACTTACATACAATCTGTACACTATTTAATTGACCGATAGGTTAAGATTGGAGTAGAAACATGACTTGATTATGCACGGTATATCGCTTATGTTTAATAAATATATTGTTTTCTTAAATATCAGGATCAAATTAGATCTGAGCTTTCTCAGATGAGTTTCGAGGACCTTCAGAAACTGAAGGAGAAGCTCGGAACGAAGGTCTACAATGAGGCGATGTTCGGACCACGCAAAGTTAAGAAGATTGACTTTAAGCGGGAAAATAAGAATCGACCACGAGAGATGTCGGCGAAAAAACCAGTGTCTCGTTTCAAAGAAATAATTCAAGTGAAGAAGCGGGTAGCACGAGATCCACGCTTCGACAGCTTGTGCGGGACATTCAATGAGAAAGCGTTTAAGAATGCGTACAGTTTTATCAATGATCTCAAGGAGAATGATCTGAAGAAGCTGAAGATGGAGCTGAAGGAAGCGAAGGATCCCAAACTCATAAAGAAAATAAAGTATTTGATTCAAAGGCTTGAAAATCAATTGCGCGAAGAACGGAGGCACAAAGATAAGCAGGAGCAGAAGAGCGAGGAGAAGAGGCAGATAGTAGAATCCATAAAGCACGGAGAAAAGCCTAACTTCAAGAAGAAATGTAAAGATAGTTTCTTTGTATTTTGCGCCAAGTAATGTATCTCCAGTTACTGTAAGGATAGATTTTTTGTTACAGCTGAGAAGAAGGTCCTTGACTTGGTATCTCAATATGAGAATCTGAAGAGTTCTGGTAAACTGAAGAAGCACATACAAAGACTGCGAAAGAAAAACCTTCGCAAGGACAGAGAGAAATTGGAGACATCGGATGTAGAATGAAACAACGTGGGCGTAAGTGAAATTAAAATTTATAGGAATTAAACATGGCTGGAATAATTACAAGTGTACATAAGCGTAATAAATATTACGACAGTTACTGTGAGTTCTCGTTTATCCCTAAGCTCACACCTATGCGCGCACATTTCGTAGTCGTCGATCGGGGAGGTAGGACAAAGAGTGCTTTATTAATTATGTATTTTTTATTTAACATCAAAAGTAATGACACTTGGGTTGGACAATGTCTCTCGTTTCTTCCTTAATGTATTTCATGTGTGAAAACAGAACTTATAGAATAATTAATATGAAAGGAATCGTCAATTAGAAGAGATAGTTGGTAGAGCGGTGTACGTTTTATTTCTGAGCGTGTACGTGTGTGTCTATGTTCTTGGCGTGTGTATGCGTATGTGTGTCGATCTGCCTGGTGTCTTAGGAGGGGTGTGTATGTGTGTGTGTTTTGGAGTGTGTATGCGGCGCTAAAAGGAAAAACAGAAAAGAGTACAAGGGACCCGTACCCAAAAGGCGGTCCTGACAAGTGGAGCGCCTTTCCGTGGGTCACCATTCACGCACGATCTGTTTGTCCGTCTTCAATTATTTAAAATATGTACAATATTAATAAAACATCATTCATTTTTTGTTCATATTTTAATCATTCAATGATTCTGTCGTGATGTGGCGGGCTGTGCAGGGGCGACGTTTCACAGAATTCTCGTGACACCGTTATGCGATATTGTTTTTTTTCGGTTTTTGGAAATGTATTCGTAATGGATCTCGTTCTCCGTTTTATCCCATGTGTCTGCCGCAGTATCTCGTCCGCCAATTGTTCTCGATTGATAAGACTCAATTATTGTGCCCGGTCGTAGCAACTGAAAGCGGAAAACTAATAAGATCTCGTTCTCTCCCCCACATTCATGCGTTTCTATTGCTCCGCTTCCCGCTCGTACGCACTGATTCATACGAACTATGTGTCGCGCGATATTTTATCTCACCGATCGAAGAGGAAGGAAGTGGCCGTTTGCAGAACATGAACTGATTTGCGACTTCTCCCCCCAGGAGTCTGACAAGTTAAACGGGAGTAGAAGAAGGCGGAGGGCTTTGCATGTAAGAGAATGCGAAGTAGAAGGCGAAAAGCTCGTGACCAGCCGCAAATCTGTTCGCGTAGCCGGAAACGCAGAGAAGAGTTAAATGAAAGGGTGGTAAGCTCGTGGTTCCGAAGGGAAATCTCTAAGTTGTAGATGTGACACGATCGAGAAGGGGGATTCGATGGTGCAGCGGTCGAAAGTG
This sequence comes from Ectemnius cavifrons, assembly GCA_964023945.1. Taxonomy (NCBI): domain Eukaryota; kingdom Metazoa; phylum Arthropoda; class Insecta; order Hymenoptera; family Crabronidae; genus Ectemnius; species Ectemnius cavifrons. Next base: position 11,906,843 of record OZ030386.1, read on the forward strand.
TGGGTATCGTGCCGAAAGTCACGGTGAAGCTGCTGCCTGAAAAACATTAGATTACCACGCACGAAAGCATAAGCGGATTCTCGTCTGTATCCCGCTCAGTCCGCCGCAAAATTGTGGTCTTAGACCGAAATTTCTTCCCACCGCCACTTTCCTTGATTTTTACTCTTTCTTTCTCTCGTCGTCGTCATACTTCATATTTTTTTGTTCGCTTATACGTACTTTGTTTTTTCTTCAACAACACGATCTAGACTAAACCATATATAATAATTACATCTAATAATATCTTATTGTAACATGTATTATATTATAATTATTATTATTATATTATTAATATTTAAATTATTAGCCTAAAGTAAAGAGGCGGCGCACGACGGCAAAGCATTTTTGGGCTCCTACGCCCCCCGGGCACGGAACACCCTGTCGACAACCACGGATCCAATACCAGATTACTTCATCCTTTCGCTAAACCTACTCTGCAAAGATCGAGAGGACTGCTGGCTCCTGTCCCCTCCGTCCGCACCCATTCCTTCTTCTTTCCTGGTAGCGCTCGATCTTGAAACAGGGGGGATCCACCTGAGAAAAGCTCCGACTCTCCAAGCACGACTATCAACGCTTCCGGGCGAGCTTCTTTTCGTTGTGACAGGAATGATCGATCTGAAACGCGCGGAGTCATCGTATTGTCTCGTAATACGAACCAAGAAACACCATGAAAACGAAATAGCCCTTCTCTCTGGACCAACGTGAGCAATTCTAGCTGTCGATTTTTAGCTGAGGAGGCCTACGTCCCTCCCCTTACTTCCCTTTGGGTGGAGAAGAGCAGATAAGTGGTTGGTTAAACGAAGGATACCAGTTTACGACAGGCCGGGGCCTGGCCGACATCCGAGTTCGACGAGCAACGCGACGACGGTACACTTGCTATCTTTCATGTGCAGTTTCTCCTCCATGCGCAAAGACTTTGTTGAAATTCAATGGCGATCCACATGTCACGAAAAGAATTCGGAAAGCTTATCCTCACCGATCCCCCCGATGCTCGGAGAATTGCACGGTTGCGTAATTTTTAATATCGCGTCTCACTCATTTCCTTATCTGGAGAGATTACCCCAGAAAGCAGCTTCACAGAGCCCCTCGCGCGCGCAACAGAGAAAATTCATCGGAGGGGCTAAGGAAGTTTGTATCCCGGTGGATCTTATCGGATATACCGAGTCGTCGGAGGCATCAGGGGGATTGGCGAAGGAAGAACATGTTACGCGTGTACGGCACCTCGAGAACACCTCGATTATTGAACACTTAGGGTAGTTTTAGGACCAGAGTCGTCGAACGCGAGCCTCACAAGCATCTACCGCGAGCCTCGGGCATTCTTTCACACAGAAATGGGAGGGCTTCCTTCATCTTACCTTAATCGATCGAAGGCTACTGTGCCACAGATTATACTCAATGACAACGATAGCGGAACAATCCATTAGGATATGCGTAGACCATAGCAGCCTCCCCATTTATGCCAAGGTACAGTTCCCTTCGGGCAAAATCAAGGATTTTTTACCGAAAGGCTCCTAGTCGAACGAATGCTCGGAGCGTCGGCATTTAATGACAACGTTTCGTGCAGGAGAAGCCCAGGATAAAGCACGTTTGAACACGGACCAACATATGAGGACACGGCTCGAATCGATCTGGCCCGAAAATCGCGTGGCAGGCATTTTAAGTCCTTCGGTTTTTCTGTTTCGAAGGGACGTTGTTCAACACTGACACACACATACACACGATTGACCGCAGGTTGGTAGTACAGGGCGTTCTGCGTTCGGGGGTCAATGATTTATAGCGAGCTGTCTCGCTGGCGTTTAAACCTATGAAAAACTAAGAGAATGAATTTATACCTTTTTTTTATATTTTTAGTCTCGCCTAAGTAAGAATGTTTTACTTTTATCTCTCGTTTCCCATTTCCTCGCTTGCTCACCTACGTCGTTATCATCCTCTACTAGCGTATATCCTGTTATCTCGACTATCTGTCGCCTCCAAGAACAGGTCTAGGAGCTCGTTATTTAGTTTTCGTTAAACTCTCGTATTTCTCTATTACCTCTTTTAATCAACAACATTTTCATAATTCATTTGTTCCTTTCGGCAGATCGCGGCATGCCATTCCTCCGGTCCACCGGCATTCAATCGCCGCGACCACCGCCTTACTATTCGCTCGTGTAATTAAATAACGTATTCTTTATTAGTTTATGTATCTTTGTCAGCTGGTAGTGATTTAATTTGTAATTATTTATATACTGTCCATTCGCCGCCATAGTTCCCCCGTGTTCGTCCACGCGCGTCTCATCTCGCTCGTGGATCCGAGGCGTACACACACCCCGTGGAACTAACTTCGTCATCCATCATCCATCTACCCTGCACGCTCCTTTCCCGTTCACGTGTATCCTGCCTTCTTCTTCCCTTCGTCCTGTCTCGGGCGTTCCTCTGCTCTCCGTTGCTTTGACCATCTCTCTTTATCGACAGCATTTGGCCGGCCCAGCCTTCGCGCAGCAATCCTCATACGGAGACTCAACTACTGAATCTACGCGATGCGATTTCTGACCTTGACAGCTACTCAAACCGAACGATATTATTTATAATAATAATGAATACTGCGAACGCGCTTTTACTTTTTTATTTCACTTAGGTATTTATTATAACTCCTCATCTCATCATGGATAACTAGGGCGTGCCAATCTAGCGTACTGGTTTCATCGTTAATTAATATTTAATTAGCTTCTATGAAGATTCTTGGTGTCACGAGACGTCTATTTAATATGCTCTTCTTACTCCAGTGCTTGTAATCTTACCATCCCGAATTCCTCTTTTTTTGTAGCTTTTGTTTCTCAGTTTAATGCTTATGCCGTTTTGTATACGCTCTTACTTATTATCCTGGCTCCATCTCTTCTTTCATGAGTCGTATATTTTTCGGAAATCTTAATAAGGGCGTGCCAATCCAGCGTACTGACTTACGTAGTTTTTTTCGTTAAGCGACATTGAACGGGATGTCTATGAAGATTCTCGATATCACAAGACGTCTACGTAATGTGCTATCGATAATTATTTCCGTGTGACGGATTCGCGTCCCCCTTCGACGTTCGTACGGACGTGCGCGTGGTCCGTCGACCTGTCGCTCCTCTCTTATCTACCGTGCGCCCTTTTCGCGATTCTTGATCTATTTTCACTCTTCCAGGCCTCTCTCGTCGAATGCTTCGTAGATGTTGTTGCTCAAGATACGAAGTACCCGAGGATCTCGACCCTCCTCATACGTCGACACTCTCATTTAGGCCCTACTTTAGTTTCCATTCGATCGTCCAGCGATGCTCGCAGTATATTCCGTCGACAAACCAATGGCAGCACCAATCTTGTAACACTCAGGACTGTGTAGGTGTGTACCTGGAAGCTCGAGCTTCCCGACGACGTTGCTCGTAGAACCCTCCTCGTCGATCCTTCGGTATCTTCGAACGATGATCGTTAATACTACACCGGCACGCGCGTGCAAGCAAGCTGCAGAGCCAAAAAGACGAACGTTTTTCTTTTGTACTTCACACTGTAACGAGAGTGCATGCAAGTCTTCTCCGCGCGTCAGATTCCTCCACGTTGCATGGCACTCCATTATCGTAGTCGTTCGACGAATCGGCTCAACCAATCATTCCAAATGTCATCCCATCCTCTTCTCACTCCTCTTCGCCTCCGCCATTACCCAGGCTTTTCGCGACAGTACGGATAGACTCAGTAGCACGCCCCATGTAAAATGTGTGTGTTTACGTGAGTGATTTACTTTTTTAGTTTCTGTGTATTTCTGCGTGGGTATGCGTCTCACTCTCTCTCTCGCTCTCATCATTCTCTCGCTTCCTCTCGCTCTTTCTCTTGCGCGCGCGCTCTGCGTGTGTGATTATTCTTCTCTGTGTCTAATAGTAAGTTTCTTGCTCGAGCCAGCCGCCTGGGTTTCGGCGGAGGTAGAATCGTCTCGTCTCGTCGTAGATGAAGATGGCGAACATGAAGGGAATGGCTGGCAGCCACCAAACGAATCTGCAATCAATCACATTTCACCAGTTAACGATCTCTCCATCTCTAACCTGACTAGCCTGATAAAAGTTACGCTGGATCATACTTGAGAGGGAACATGCGAAGACCCTTGTCCATGCCGGGTGTGTAGCTTAGGAACGCGGCGAGGGCGGTCTCGAATACCAGACCGAAGTTCAGGGCCCAGTTGTTCATTCCTTGATGGATGATGGAATTACGTCGTGTCTTACAGACGATCAGATCGGCCCACTGTACAATCACGATAGATACGAAGAAGGCCGTGTGGCAGGTGAACTCGAGTGTCTTGCGGTCCCTGAATGTCTGTTCAATGTCAACAAATAATAGGATCATCATCAACCACCCCATCCATCATCTGATCCTAAGAGAAGCATTCAATCATGTGCAATGTCCAATTACCCATTCTTGGCCGTAGCTGTCAGTAAGATCATTGATAGCCTTCGAGTCCCACTGCTTTCGGATGCCGAAAAGATGTAGGGGCAGGAATCCGTTCTCAGCCATGATTACGAAGTAGACAAAGAAGCCTGCTGCTGCTTGGATCATACCGATCTGACCGTATGCCATCGAAATAAGCCTAGAGACAGAGAAATATATTAACACCTTGACCTACAAGCCAATATTGGAGGGGGGGGCGGCTCTGCTAATTTACTCCGACCTCCAAGGAACCAACCCTTAATTCCTGTCACGTATCATTCATATCTATGAAATAGGTGTCTAGAAACTTGTTCCAACAATTGATCAACCCAACCCCATCCATAGGATTGTCGGGGCTTTCCTTGCAGGCCGGAGGAAGCTGTTGTGTGTGTCTCTAATTGCCTAAATTGGTTTACTTCTAGTAGCCCAGTTGGTGGTGTTAGTACGGAAGCCGTAGGTACCCGTTAAGGCCAAAATGCAAATTACTTACCGATGTGATACGAAGACGGTAACAATCGGTTCTTCACACCTAGACATGCCACACACAGCATACGACATCCACGCACACACACACAAGACGACACACACGCTTTGCCGTCCGCCAAATCTCACGGTGCACTCTTTCCCTTTCGATCAAGCTTTCCCTCGCATGCACACAAGCTCGACTTTGTCGAACCGTGAGACTTGGCGATGACCAAGATAAAAGCTGCTTGAATTTTTAGTCCCCATAGATATGAACCAGCACGCAGTCGATTCCGCGGGTGTTGGCCCAGACTCTGATCTAAATCAACCAGCATGCAGGAACTGAACCCTTATAGTAAACTTTACTTTTTTTTCACTTGTCTCAATTGTTCAGAAATAACAGGTAAGCAGAATCGACTAAGATGATGGTTGCATGCGATTATTTCACGTGTTAGATATCAGTCTAGTAGCTCGCCGAGCGTCTCGCAGAATAAGAGGGTAGGAGGCATAGATAAGCAGAGACAGAGAGACCAGTAGTAGAGATCAGGCACGCGAGCGCATTAGTAAGTATCGGCGTCAATGGGAAGAAAATAAGGGATAGAGGATAGAAAGGCCAAGAAAGTTAGAGAGTAAGAGAGTAAGAGAGTAAGAGAGAGATAGACAGAGTGATAGAGATAGAGAGGTGGAATCGGTTGGATGGTTCGATGAGTAATTGGTCGAATGAAGCAGTTAGTAATTGATACAGTCAGGGTTCAGTCGATAGTTTTGTAGCGGTTTGTTAATTGCTGAACGCTGCTCAGGCCGTGCAATTTTCGAGAGCAAGCTCGGCTCGGCTCGGCTCTCTGTGTGTTGCTCCTCTAAATCTGTACACGCTATCTTCCCTCTAGATTCCTATGTTTCGTTCCTCCTCTTTTGAGTGGTTGGTTGTTACAAAAAAAAAGGGAAACCGAGCCTTTCGGTTGCGCGCACACAGAAGAGTGCAACGGCTAGACACGTAGAGTTCAAGCTAAACGATTAGGTCGCAGAGCGTATTAGTCGCCGATCAAGTGAACAGTCTCTAAGTGTGGCTAAAGCATTCGGCATTCCCAACATCGTAACTTTCCTATTAAGTACTTGCTGTGCTATACTAATCAACTAGCTTCCTAGAGCCTTGTGTAATTATTGTCTGATAGTGCAGAGTGTCCACCGAGACGCCTGTCTCCTCTTCCACTGTGACTTTTTCCATTTGTTTCTCTCACTTTTCTTTTTTCATTCCATACTGATTCGAGCATAACATCAGTAGACACTCTGTTCTGCCGTATAACAATCAGTGGTGCGCATACATATGCGTGCACACATATAGTTATGTATGCTTGAGGGGTCGTGTGGTGGAGTAAGAGTGGCCAAAAGCCCGGAGAAGAAAAGTCAAAATAGCCGGCTTGCAGACAAGTGGAAAAAGAAAGTCGGTGAAAAGAAATGTCTGGCGATCTAGCGCGAACAATAATAAAGAAAGACACGGCTGGGTTTGGCCACCCCCGGGAGAGAGATGGGTTTGTGTTTCTGGCACATAACGAGAACGAATGGATGTGTAAGTCTTGTTAGACGAGAGGGCGAGTGTCAGTTGCGCTGTGTGCATGTATATATATGTGCGAGTCTCTGCTGTGTTTGTCTGTGTATGGTAGTGTACTGTCGACTGTTGGGAGTGCAAAGATTCGCTAGGTTTTCTGAATTCGTTGTGTGGGTGGGTAGTTTGGAAACCCACCTTCGGTTGACAAGATTGTCTCTGTAAGGATCGCGGGGCTGCCGTTTCATAATGTCCGACTCCGGTGCCTCGTAGGCTAGCGAGATGGCCGGCACCTGCCATCCACCATTGATTAGAAAAGTGTGAACCAAGTGCCCCCAGCAAGTACAAAAGTAGATACCATAAAAAATGCCATAGACAATAGTAGTATATACACTCGATTTGATCATACAGGTCATATGCGTATGGTATAATAAAGTACTATATACAGGGCGCCAAAAAACATGATATATGTGTCATAAAGTGCGAGCGAAAGAGAGAGATAGAAGGGAAGAGAGGGGAGGGGGGCGAGAGAGATAAAGTGAGAGAGAGAAAGAGAGAAAGAGCGAGTGTCAGTGATAAGAAGAGAGCGAGAGGGCGTGAAAAAGCGAAACAGAGGCAAGGAGATCGCGCAAGTGAAGGTAAAAAAATGAAGGGGTACTATGAGCAGCCCATCTCCCGCGCCCTTCGAGAGCGGTCACTCAAGAGACATACTACATTCGTGATTTTGACACGGCTCCGCTTTTCTGCCGGTTTCCCTCCTCCTCATAGAGAAGTTGGGAGGAGGTAGCTGTGCAGGAGGTGGAGAGGCAACCACACCCTCGGAGAAAGATCGATCGGCCATACGCCGTGCAACGTGCTCTCTGCTCGAGAAAAGTGATAGCTCCGACCAGTTATCTTCTCGGACGACTAGTGTGATTAATGGCACACCGCTAACTCTCCCATGTTTATTTTCCTGTCGAGAAAAAGCACTCGAGAATCTAGAGCGCCCGGTGTAAGTGGTCCGGGCACTTGTCGAAGGAGTTTCAAGCGTACGGTGTCGTCCGAGAGGCTGAGAACTGGTCGATTTTGTATTCAGGCGAAAGAAAAATCGTCGGTGACGATTGTCGAAGCAGCGTGAAAAATGGAACGTTATAGTAATGTGGTCCCCTTCCAGCTCGTGCCCCTGTTCTATCGCGGCTTCTTCAAGAATGCGTTACCCTCATCGCCTTGCTTCGCTGGCTTCACGCTTGGGCGATGCTCGTTTATCTATCTATCAGTCTATAATCAATAGATCTGCCGATAACCGATTTACTCAATGATATATCCCTACACACGAAGGGTTACGAATACTCTAGCGAAACTATTCAATGGCATCGAGCATCCCCCGAGCGCCGCCAAGTTCCCTTCTCTTTCGTGCACTTTCGATAGAAATCAAGCTTCATCTCTCTGTTAGTACCTTTATACATATGAGGCCCCTGGTGCACGGAGACAACCCGCCCAAGTAAACCGAGTATCATAAGCGTTACCACCACCAATCCCTTTTTTGTATTATCGGGGAGAAATATGCACTTGTTTCTAAGAATGAGTCAGGTGTTAAAGCCTCAAGGAATCAAAGTATGGCATGACGTTTCCGTGCACTACGGGCTGTTAAAATAGCGATAAACCCTTGCGATCGTCTAATACGGTATACAGTATGCATGGACCGCGCCCTTGCGCATTTGGCATTTAGCACTCGATTCTTTAAATTGCACAATCGTGTTTTGTGTACGCTTTCAGTCGTTCAGCACCCTTTAGAAACTTGCCACAGCGTCGCAGAGTTGTAGAAGAGGCACAGCGGCGGGCTAGGCAGCGCATATATAGAATATAAAATGTGATAGGACTGTAAAGAAAGTCAAAAAACTGCAAGAAAGTTCATGTGACGCCCAAAACAGTACAGAGCTGTGCCTGTCTCGTCGTTACTGGGGGGTTGCGGTGATGTCGTGGCGATAAAAAACAGTAGATAAGTAGTATACATAAGGTAAATAGTAGTAACAGTAGTAATACAGAAGTATGCGGCAGCGGCAGCTGTGATCAGAGTAGATATAAAAGTAAGATCGAAATGCCAGTACACAGAATTCGCAGTAACTGCTGGAACTGTGATTGCTTGTGATGCTTTCGTGGATATCAGACGAGATTACTGCTGGCAATCTCGTAATGGTGAGGCTGACAGTGGCAGAGGTAAGTGGTGACAGTGGTAACAGTGAGATCGAAGGGTGACCGGTAGCGCGAATGAGCGGATGAGCTGGACTAATGGTAATAACATTTCTAATAATACCGATGACCATATATAGGTTGATGAGCTAATGCTGGCAATTAATCTAATTACGATAAAGGTAATCAAGATGATCAGAATACTAGTGACACACTGTACATTGCGATAACAATGGCACTGTCAACTATGCGTACATGGATGTAGTTAGATCAGTTTGATTCTTAAGAGTTTTAAGTGCTTTTCGATACTTTGTGTCAATCTATCCGGGTAATTCGATTGTTCTGGATTTTCCACCCTTTTCCCAAAGTTAGCCTTGCGCAAAATTGTTGACATTAAGTCTCTCGTTTATACAATGAAAAAGTAAGAAAAAAGTCGATTTTGCATCATCGCGTAATCAACAATTTTGCAAACTTCTGAAACAGCCAGTGGCTCACCACCGATTGCCATGGTCTTGCCAGTACTGGACACAACTACTTAATCCTCACCGCTTTGAGGCTCACGACAGAATGGATTACGCACGACGACTTAGTGTCGTGTTCACGAATTGTTGAGAGCGAGGTGTAGTAAGGGGAAAAAAATTTGGTCGGCGGCGTGAGAGGCAGCCAAGGAAGAGTAGTGGAGAAGAGAAATAGAGATAGCTGAGAAAGAGTGAGAAATAGGAGAAGAATGTGACTCATAGAGAGCGAGAGAGAGTAAAGAAAAGAGTCCCAAAAAATTATTGAAGGCAAAAAGTGTCTGTTATAGCGAAACTAATGATCAAAATTATTGCTGACTTATCTGATCTTCGGTTCTTCGTGGAGAGAAAGCGAGATAGGCCACTTCAAAATCTCGCATAAAAATCAAGGACTACTTAGTTCCCAAAAACTACCTGTCCATGTCTGTGTGTCAGTGTGTACCTTAAGCTGAAGAATTGATATGCTGTTGCCTAGTAATCGAGAGTACCGTACTCTCCCTCGAAGGAGAGAGAGAGCAAGTACAGATAAAGTTCAGGACTAATCGAGAGAGAGAGAGAGAGAGAGAGAAAGAGAGTGTGGGCAGGAGAGAGAGATATAGATATAGAGATGGAAACAGGCGTAGAAATAAAATGCTGAGAGAGATTCTCGATACCCAACGATCATGCGAGTTGTTTGAAAAGAGAATTTCCTTGATAGCGAGCACGACCCTTATACCTCAAGCCGACGGCAGGTGTTGGGCATCATCGATCACGACACACACCACTCGTGGATCCCTGGTATACATATGTATACCACTGAGGAAAGTTCAGCTTAAGAAGTGGTAAATTAACGAGAAATCATAGATAGGCAGGTGTAGAGAGTAGATTGAAAGATAGAGATAGAGCAAAGTAGATAGATAGATAGTGAGAAATAGAAAAGTAGAGAGAAAGAGAGAGAGAGAGAGAGAGAGAGGTTCAGAGAGGCAGATCGGCTTACCTTTGGCGTCAATGAAACAACACTAACACAATCGAGCTTCATCGTCACTGACGCGATCGCTTGACTGTCGACTTTAAGAGGAAGGGAGAAAACCTTCGAGAGATAATCATTATTACGATTGCTCGTCCTGTCAGCGACCGCCAGTGAAAAATTGAATATTTTGCTATAAGAACTTTCTCTTATATGTATAAGTGGATGAGAGTATGACCGACACTAATTGCATGGAGCAAGGAGTTCTCTATGATGTCGTCAGTCTGGACGAGCAAGGGTAACTGAATAAGAAATAATCGACTTGAAGAGGCGAGCGTCGACTGTGTCTTTTCGAATAGGGAGGCAGAGTGTTTAGATTGAAAAAGTCGGATAATAAAGCTCTTAGCTATATACCCAGTCACCAAAAACAGCCCTAGAGTGTGTTACACCTGCGTGCACGAGCCTGTTACCTTGCCACACATTTGTCCTAGCGTATTTGACGAGCTCATCGCAGCGGAGAGACGTCGAGCAAATTAGCCCCGGTCCCGTGGGCCGTGCCTCGGCCCGCGCCTCGGCCACACGCCCGAGAGGAAGTGTGCACCGTGCCAGAAGGCTGCACCCCCAAAGACCAAACTCAGCTTGAAGCAAGTTAGGAATAAAAAAAAAAAGATTCATAGCATATGACCAGCGTTATATACCAAGCCCACCAGGCGATTTGGCAGGTAGCACACCCCCTCTCACCACGGATCAACATTCACCCGGCCCGACCAACTTTAAGGACTGGTCGAGCCTGTTAAGATTTGTTCTTACTGCACACAACCATCCTGAACTCAAGGGACGACTGTACAAGTGTTCATTGGACGTGGATATTATCAGAAAAGAGGATTGTCAATCGAAAGAAGCCCGAGTACCGCCAGGGATTAATTTGCTCACGCGCCACCCAAGATAGACAGGCCTGTTGGACGATTGACAGTGTGTCCGAGGAAGAAGTGTGTGTCTTTCGAGTCATTTGTCTTTCTCGGTATTCGAGAGGAATACACAGTGTCTTACGAGATAGAGCGAACTAACTACTAGAGTAACCATAGGAGAAAAATGAGAATCGTAATAGTCTTGAGAAACTTGGCAAAAAAGAGAGCGATCGCGACCGTGTGATTGGATTCTCGAGACTCCGAGTGTTGTTGTTTACAAAATAAAACTAGAACTTAGTCGGCTGTTTGACGTTGAACATATCAAGATTCAATGCGGTTCGAATAGCAAAATGTGAGCTTCGAGAACCCAATGGATCAATGTCACCGATGACTCTTTCCGGAGCAAAGAGAATTTTGTGTAGAGTTTTGTCAAGGCTCTGTTATGTTGTTGATGTGTTACCTTTCATTAACTAGCTTGTCAGTGAAGGGGTTTCGTGGCTGTCGCTTCATAATATCGCTCTCTGCCTCCTCGTAGGCAAGTGAGATGGCTGGCACCTGACGTCACATTATCAACAAGCTCAGTAACAACGCTAACAATTAAATCATGGATATCTTTCGATACTCTCGACCCGCAAAGATACTGACTCTCGCCAATTAATGTCCCGATCGCACCTCCTGGGACGCGCGATTTTAGGATCACGTATGACAGTCAGTATTCTTGCGGGTGTCTTAAGATGAAGCGTAGAAGATAAGCAAAAATCAACTGAGAAAAACCAAATTCATTAAGACAATTGGGTGGGAGCACATCGGCGTTTGGAGGGAAGAATTGGGAAAGATAAGTTCAGGTTTGTCAATGGCCGCATCGTGGTCATTGAATAAGTCCCTAAAATTTGTTCTCCAGACCTTCCACGAGGGTCACACTGCTGGAAAATAGTTGTATCCAGCCGCAAAAATCTGTACCTCCAAAAGAACAATATATCCTCGAGAGAGAGATGTGAGTTGCAGATTGTTGCAGCTGAATAAGAAAAACTATGATACTATTAAATCTTATAAATATCTTATCCTGAAAGGGGGAACCTAGATGAGAAAAATGTTAGATATTATCCGTGTAAGTTTCTAGCCATAGTGAGACTGCTACATGGGGTTTCGACGAACAAGCCGTATACTGGAGGTCTAGCTGCGTCAAAGAGGCTGCCAAAATCTAGTTATTATTACAGTAGGTCATGAGCGATATCGGAATTGGATCTAGTCTGTCTGTAAGAAAAAAGACCTTTCGTTGACCAAGTTGTCCCGATAAGGATCACGGGGTCTTCTCTTCATAATATCAGACTCCGCAGTTTCATACGCCAGTGATATAGCTGGTACCTGACAATTATCAGTTAAGATTTAGGACCTTCGATAGAATTCACCTGCTTGGCAATCGTTCGATTGCCGTCGCAGACAAAATTTGGGAAGGTGCATACAATAATAAAAGTGGTATCGCTAGGAAAAACATGAAGAAGAATAATCGCTGAAAAACTGGCAGATTATAAGGAGAATCGAACAACGACTTTCCGAAGGAACCAATTGCGTGTGCCTGGTAGATACCATCGAATAGTCGTTGCGTGGATGAAAATAAGTTTCCAGCACTTCCAGATGGAAATGCTCGAAAGTGTAGGTGACGAGCGGCACTTACCATGTCAGTTCCAAGATCGATGCAGAGAATAGTGACGGTACCGAGAGGCAGAGGTATGTCGCAAAGGATGAACGCTAGGAAAGGTGAGATCTCGGGGATGTTCGAGGTGAGAGTGTACGCGATGGATTTCTTCAAGTTATCGAAGATCAAGCGACCCTCCTCGACACCAGTTACAATCGAGGCGAAGTTGTCATCGAGCAGGATCATGTCAGCTGCTTGTTTGGATACATCCGAGCCAGCGATACCCATGGCAACACCGATATCAGCCTTCTTCAATGCCGGGGAATCGTTCACACCGTCACCTGTAATCCATCATTATTTCGTAAAAATTCCGTGAATGATCTTGGCTGACACCACTTTTTAAAGAACGGCCGGAGTCTTACCAGTTACTGCGACAATGGCACCCATACGCTGGCAGCCTTCGACAATGATGAGCTTCTGCTGGGGGGAGGTACGGGCGAACACAATTTCGGTGTGGTACCTGAGGATCTCGTCCAGTTGGTCGGAGTTCAGTTCCCTGAGATCGGATCCGTGGATGACCGCAGCCTTGGCTTCGCGAGGATTTACTTCGGCCACTGGGATGTTCAACCGCTGAGCGATATCCTCGACGGTCTCGTTACCTGAAAGAGCAAATCTACATGTTATACTGTTGCCTTGGCTTGCTTTGCCGCTTTGATTAAAAATGCAGAGAAACGTAAGAATAGACTGCAGTCAATAGAACAAAACATGGCACTAACCCTCAGAGATGATGCCGACGGATTTGGCAATGGCTTTGGCAGTGATCGGATGGTCACCGGTTACCATGATGACTTTGATGCCGGCGGAACGGCACTTGGCTACCGCGTCGGGCACCGCAGCCCTGGGCGGGTCAATCATAGACATCAGGCCAACAAAACGGAGCCCTTCGCACGGGAAGTTGGGGTCATCGGAATTGAACTTGTAGCCGATCGGGAATTTGTCGGACGGCAGCACGAAGTCGCAGAAACCGAGAACACGTTCGCCGAGACCGCCCAATTCGAGATAAGCGTTATTGAATGCCTCCTTCATTTCCTCGTCGAGCACCTTCTCCTTGCCGCCGATGAAGATGGTCGAGCATCGATCCAGGATCCTCTCGGGAGCTCCCTTCATTACGAGCAAGTGCCTGGGATCATTGGGGTCCTCGGATTCGTGGACTGAGACTTGATATTTGTTGGTCGAGTTGAACGGGATCTCGCAGACTTTCTTGTTGCGTCTTCTATAGCCCATCACGTCACCAAGAGCGAGTTCCATACATTTGAGAAGGGCAGCCTCGGATGCATCACCATTGACTTCTCTCTGTAGAATGGGAAGACGATCTTGTCCGGTTTTGAATTCAGCACGGTTGCAGAGGGTGGCGATCTTGGCGAGTGCCTTGAATCCGGGGCTAGTGCGGTCGTATTGAAGTCCCGATTGATCCTCCGTGGTGTCAGCCTCGATGATCTGATTGTCGAACCACATATGGGCGACGGTCATCCTGTTCTGCGTGAGGGTACCAGTCTTATCCGAACAGATAGTGGAAGTTGAGCCCAAAGTTTCTACGGCCTCCAGATTCTTAACCAGGCAATTCTTTGATGCCATTCTCTTGGCGGTTAGGGTTAAGCATACAGTCACAGTGGCGAGCAGACCCTCCGGCACGTTAGCGACAATGATACCGATCAGGAAAATGACTGCGTCCAGCCAATGGTAACCGAGGATGAAAGCAATAACGAAGAAAGTAACTCCGAGGAATACGGCTACGCCAGTAATCAGGTGTATAAAATGATGAATCTCCTTGGCGATCGGGGTTTCTCCGGTGTCGAGGCCGGATGCCAGACCAGCGATCCTTCCCATTACCGTTTGATCACCACAGCAGATCACCACACCTTTCGCGGTACCCTCAACGGCATTTGTTGAGAAGAAGGCAAGATTCTTCGTTTCCAATGGATTCTCGTGCGTGAATTCGGGTGACCTCGATTGGGGCTCGGACTCTCCCGTCAGAGAGCTGTTGTCAACTTTGAATCCTCGTGATTCGATGATCCTGATGTCGGCCGGTATGCGATCGCCGAATTTCACCTCGACCACGTCGCCCAGCACTAAGTCCTCCGCCCTCAAGTTGACCTTCTCGCCCTCCCTAATCGCAGTTGCGAACTGGGGCACCATGTTCTTGAAGGATTCCATGATCTTGCTCGACTTGCTCTCCTGGTAGTACGAGAATATACCCGTCACTATCACCACCGCGGCCAACACGATACCCAGGTAAAGATTGTCGTCGTTCGGGTCCTCGCTCGTCGTTGCTTGGATCGAGTACGCGATGAAGCAGAGGATCGCACCGATCCACAATAGCAAGGCGAAACCGCCAAACAGATTCTTGCAGAACTTCACCCATTCTGGTGTCTGTTTCGGCGGTGTCAGGGCGTTCGGACCATCCCTCTCGAGATTCTCCTTTGCCTTCGCATGGCTGAGGCCCTGCGCACATTCATCAAAATCATTTTATTCAAATATCACCGACTCTTCTTATATTTATCTTATCTGCCGTTAATCCGCGAACTCCCAACACCTCGACATGCTTATTTTTATCGATATAGGTCGATGCGCTTCGACGCGCCAGACTTGCGATTAATACACACGCTCTAGAATTAGCACTTACCGATTTAGCTCACTCAGCCAGAGAGAGCCACTCTTTATCCTTAACAATTAGTACTCACGTTTTCGGGGTGCGTGTTAAATCTCTGATACAGTTCCTCAGGTGAGATTTTGTGGAAGTCGATGTCCAACTCTTGCTTCAAGTCATCTAAATTGTCCCCCCTCCGCTTTGGAGTCTTTCGCCGCGACTGTGAATTACAAACAGATCATTGTGATGTTAGAAGCCAATCGACTCAATAGGTATCAGTGGTGAAAAAGCCGACATTGTAACGCAAAAGTCACATTTCCTTTCCCATTTAATTGCGAGGAAAATTTCCCTGACAAGCGAGATTAAACACCATAGGAATAGTTGACTCCAAAGTATATCTATATGATAAACTAGCATCCCTTCACTCCTTTCCATTAGTGAAATAACCTATTGCACCACCCCCATCGTAAAACTAAGTAGAACAATTCAATTATTTATAAACCTTATAAGCCTTGTGTGAGTGTTAATAGTACGTTAGCGTGCGTCTCTTGAAAATCGCTGTCGCGAGAGACTAGTGTTAGATTACTTTTGAGTGGCGTGAGAAGAAGCAATTTGAGAGATATGTGATCAGTTCTTTGAATAAGATAGTCCAATGTAGTTATAATAGTGAAGAGAGAACTGCTCGAGAGAAAGGACCAAGATAGAAGAAATGAGTCCCGAATCCGCGGAAGAGAAGTGCTACGAGAAAGTGTTAGTCTTCCAAGCTGAAGAGACAGATCGAGAGATGCTGTGAAAGAAGATGAAGAGGACAGATTGGGATCTCGCCAGATCGAGAGAAGCAAAGACACCGAATCCCGAAAGCCGAAGTATGAAGAAACTTCTCTCAATTGAAACGGAAGTCCTCCGCTGCGAGTGTACCTTATACATCCCATCGGCTGTTTTGTTGTCGTCGCGAATGTTGGGTAACGTGGCGACCCTGTACGAGTCTGAGCGGCCATGCTGTAAAAAAATGTGTGAGAAAAAAAATAGTGAGATGAGATGTAACAAAAAAAAATACAAATAAAATCTCATGGCGAGATGAGGCAAATAAAGTCGAACGCGAAGAACTGTCGATGACGATACGTCTGACTAGAAACAGACCTAATCCCTTCACGCTTTTCTCGTGCTAAGATCATCTGCAATGGATCATTCGCCGAACTGCCGCTTCCACGGATTTGCTGTACGCAATTTACAGGAAACTGGGTTCTGTTATTTGCCTGCGGCGCGGATTCCGGTGACCTTCTCGATTTATACATACACACACACACACACACACACACACACACGCATGCATATATCGGGCGAGAGGAGCGCGTAGGCAGCGCGGCCAGGCAGAAGCCTAATTTTCAAGAGCTCGACCTCGAGGCTCGCTCGTGTTTGGATAACGAGTGCTTCCTGTGCCGATTCAATGGTCCCGGCCGGCATGTCGCTGAATGCCCAATAGTATCCGGCAATCGGCAGGATCCATCAATGGAGCCACAGCCCCCGTTATTCCGAGCCCTCCCTCTTCGTCGGTTCTTCTCATTGCCTCACTCAGAGAGAAGGGACACCGAGATTTCGCCACATTTATTCCCATACAATCTTCACGAGTGCTTGAAATGTACGTCTGTACAGTACTTGAGTAGAAAGTATTAACCCGGATGAAAGTGACGAGAGAGCGAGGGAAGGAACGAAATCCAATGGGAAGCCAAAATACAAGGGTGCGAGGGAGTGTCACCCTATTATCGGGAGCGCAAGATCACGACGACAGGTCACAGAATTAGGGTAGGGAATCGCGCACCCTACCAATTCTCCAGGGAAGATGGATCGACTGGATTCATTGATTCAGCGAGCATTAGTCACCGATGTTTGCCGGAAGTCGTTGTCACCGCAATATTATACACAGTGACGAAGCAAACTGAGGCTAACAGAGTCGAAATATTCGCTGCTGCCTCCCTAATTTGAAGTTCCGCTTCCTCGCAATAAGTATTAATAATTCCTCCCTTATTCTTGCCAAGAGAATCCCAATGAGGCGCGCGCACGTCTTTCCTTTCATTTCGAGCACCGCCAATCGATTTCAATTCTTTCCTCGGATCTCAGAGTTTCCGCGTGACCGACGAAGCCACCAACACAATCTACCGCACTGCGGGTAGCGGAATCTCTCGTGCAAATACCAATTCTACCACCCTCCCTTTCCCCTTTTTCTCAAATGAAGCTTCCAATTACTAAAAAGTTGAGGGATGAGTCCTTGATTCGGCAGGAAAGCCAATAAGAAATGGAATCAGCTATCTATTCTCGAGAATGGGACTAATTCGAGCGAGGTTTTGTGATCTAGTTTCTCGTCGCTGGATCCGAATGGAAGCTGGATTGAAGCGCGCGGTTAACTTCGTTGGAAGATCGAGCGATGAGCGCGGAAAGGTGTGTAAAGGCCGCTAAATCCGGCCTCTCCGAAAAGGCTCGAATCGAACCGAGCGTACGTAACGCTGTAACGAATGTTCGTTCGCTCGCTGGGCTCTCTATTGATCCAAATTATACGGTCAGAGAGAGAGAGAGAGAGAGAGAGAGAGAGAGAACGAGGTGTGCACCTCCTATTCGCCGACAATTTTAACAAGCCAGCTATATTGACGTCGACACCGCATTGAACCGGCGCGGTGTGGATTAGCAAGTCTGTATTCACCATTCCTAATGTACTCAGCTGAATACTTGATTGACGCCCTTACAGCCGAACTTGCTTACATCGAGAAGCAACCTGATCGAATCAGGCCATCGATGTTCCCAGTGCGATCAAACACCGTCGCTTTATAATTAATTGGATGTATCGTCGACCACGAACGATCACAAAATTTTTTGTGAAAAAATGAATTTTGAGCTAGGGCTCTGGAATTTATATCACTTCTTCCTTGATGCAAGAAAACATTCTCCACCAAATTTCAACCCCGGAAAAGGTCGGGAAGACTTGAAAACATGGGAGAAACCGTCAGAACTAGATAAAAGTAATTATTCAGGATCGGTTTTCCATGTGTTTTCGGTACAATTCCGGCATTTTGGCCACTGGTTTCATGTTTTCTATCCGTTTTGATACTAAAACAATCGATTTATCAAGCGTTCGTCAAAGTCCGAGAACCTTCGAAAAATCGAAAATTTTAGAAGGGGTACACCTTAAAAAATTTGCGAAAAAATGAATTTTGAGCTAGGGCTCTGGAATTTATGTCACTTCTTCCTTAATGCAAAAAAACATTCCCCACCAAATTTTAGCCCCGGAGAATGTGGGGAAGACTTGAAAACATGGGAAAAACGACCGAACGTAATTATTCGGGATCGGTTTTCCATGTGTTTTCGGTACAATTCCGGCACTTTGGCCACTGGTTTCATGTTTTCTATCCGTTTTCATACTCAAACAATCGATTTATCAAGCGTTCGTCAAAGTCCGAGAACCTTCGAAAAATCGAAAATTTTAGAAGGGGTACACCTTAAAAAATTTGCGAAAAAATGAATTTTGAGCTAGGGCTCTGGAATTTATATCACTTCTTTCTTGATGCAAAAAAACATTCTCCACCAAATTTCAGCTCTGGAAAATGTCGGGAAGACTTGAAAACATGGGAGAAACCGTCAGAAGTAGATAAAAGTCATTATTCAGGATTGGTTTTCCAAGTGTTTTCGGTACAATTCCGGCACTTTGGCCACTGGTTTCATGTTTTCTATCCGTTTTCATACTCAAACAATCGATTTATCAAGCGTTCGTCAAAGTCCAAGAACCTTCGAAAAATCGAAAATTTTAGAAGGGGTACACCTTAAAAAATTTGCGAAAAAATGAATTTTAAGCTAGGGCTCTGGAATTTATGTCACTTCTTCCTTGATGCAAGAAAACATTCCCCACCAAATTTCAGCCCGTGAAATAGTCGGGAAGGCCAGAAAACGTAGAAATAATCGACTAAATCATCCGGGGTTAGGTGAGCGTCGCGAAATCCTCCTTGCATCCTGGCCAATTTCCCAAGTGGAAAGTGCTCGCTGTATTATGACCGTGGTATATGGTCAACCCTGGCAATAATTACGAAGGCCGGTGAATGGGTGGAATTGTTCCCGAAGGGTTTGATACATTTGCGACAGTTTTGATCGACGAGGTAACATGGTAATCCCGTGAGCTATGTCCGAAATCAATGATGATTCGAATGATAGGATCGTTGCTGGACCAGTGGAGAACTGGTCATCGATGTATACATATATATGTAAATGGAAGGAGTGGGGCGTGCCAGTGAGCATACTGCTCCAGCAGCGTCGAGAGAACTGCGAGAGGTGCGTACGTGATGAAATTGCATAATCGTGCTTCCTCAATGACACGAGCAGCAGCCACATGCATACCGTGCGACGATCAACGAGAGATAATAATGCACCGCGGAATTGTCGTTTACGTACGCACGTACGTATGCGAGGAGCGAGCAGACACGCCAACTGGGCCTAATGAAGTGCATGTGTACTGCTAGCTCTTTCCCGACAGCGAAGACGCTGCGCTCGAGCCCATCAGCGATTCCTGCACTTTTATCTAATCATGCGATTCTGCATAGCAGCGCATTCACATTGCGCTCTGGCGAACGTGGGCATTGCTGGATTGACGGAATGGGAATGCCGGGGTTTAATGGAGCCGGCGCACTGCTCAATCGAATTATTCGTTTCTCTTGGAGGTCGAAGTATTCCAACTTCGTCTACCGAGCAGTTGTTCTTTCGATCCAGAGAAACCAGAGACTTCTCTTCTTCTCAGCCAGACATTCCCAATCTCTGCAACTCCAGTATCTAATCGCACGCGGAAACAACGCCTTCCGCCTTATACGAACTACCTACTAACCCTCCTGCGTCCAAATCAAATATTTAGAACGGATTTCGAGCTCCAGGCTAATTGCGAGATGCCGTAAAGTTAGAACACAACCGCTGAAGTCATTCGTACTCTCCAGTGCAACGACAGGAAGTGGTCAACGTGCAGGAAAGGACACTGATAACAGAACGAGTCTGAGTAGAAGAAAGCATCGTCAACTAGACTCCGTTATTAGGATGAAAGCAGAATCAGTGGCTTAATGGAAAATTCCTTGAGCCGGAAGATGTAATATCTCGAGGAAGCGGATTAGAGTTACCCGACCATGGTTACAACGCTTCGAAATGTGCCGTAAATTGGCATGGCTAATACCCGAGAAGAACTTCTTCCTCGGAACTACTTGAAAATGCATGGGGTGTGCTGGCAGGTCGATCCCAGAGAATAATAACAGTTGGTGAAGAGGGGGATGAAACCCTGAGAGATATTGAAGCGAACATTGCCGGCAAGGAAGCGGCATTGAGATTAGAGAACGCCCGGGAAGATGGATGAGCCGTGTTCCCCCCAGCAAAAAGAGGAAGCGAGCTCGCTTCTATCCGAGGCAGAAGAAGGCAGAAGATGGGCCGACACGAGGGAAAAAAATATCTGGGGTCTCTGGAAACTGGGGCAATTCCTGAAGCAACAAACAAGTAACGAGTTACGTCCCAACTTTCCCCCGGCAGTATACATGTATGCATCTATGTAAGATGAAAACTTGTGCGCCGGGGCTGGATACGCTTTCCAGCGCAAGCCGGTGGTGGTACGCGAGTGATACGAGGAGGCTCCTCTTACCGAGCTCATTAACGTAACAAACCCATTCCCATCCCCGCCAGCGTTCCTGCTCCGCGGTGGAAGTTTGCCAGCGATAGTTCCAAACCCTTCTCCGCCTCTTTATCTCCATTTTGGAGTGTCGCTCGTAACTAAGAATGCCGGCATGATAGACGCGGCAAACCGAGTTTAATTGAGTTGCGTAACACAAACCCCTTCCAAAGGATGCCGTGTCTGGCTTGGGTGGAGATGGAGTGGGGGGTTGAGAGTGAGGGAGGGTGAGGGAGGGTGAGCGAGGGTGGGTGAGGGCGATCGGGGAAGGGTGCTGGCGGCCCAGACGGGCCAACTGGAAATTCTAACAAAGTCAGCCGCTTAACCCAATTCAAGCTTCCACGAAGCGCGTCCTCCTCCACCTCGCCGAGCCAGCAGCGCCTACTCGCTTCGAGATTACCGCTAGTCAAATGAAAGTGGCGGAGACCTCGTTATACTTTCCCTAGTTTCTCCCCCCAGACCTCGACATCGACAACCCACTGGCCAGCGACTTACGTAACTCGATCAGGTCATCGTGAAAAAGAGCATTTCCACCGGTGGAAATTGGAGGATGCGCGTCTTTGCGATCCCGATGCAACGGTTGCCGCTCCCAATTCGAGAATCGATTAGAGAGAAGCCGCGAGTAGATGGAATCGAACCCCCGGGTTCCAGGTCGTAAATTGTGTTAGCTTGAAACGAGTACTCGCTTACCAAGCGAACCGGAGTGAGCAGATGTTCCTCGCGTGCCGAGGGCGCATAATAGTATACAACCGTTACACCCCTCACATTCTACAACAACCTCAAGCACAATTTGCTCTCGCGATGATTTGGAGGAGGAGAACTTTCGAAAGCTTATCTTAGACGAATAATCCTCGCTGGTACGGTACCATTCCGAATTGGATCGTGATTTCTGCAGAGCCTCTCCTAGATCCGAGCAAGCCCGTTCCGCTTTTCGTTTCTCTCCCTCACCGCCTTTCGCCACCCCCGCCGCTCGGGTCGATGAGAGAACGGAACCACCGCCGCGGTGGAAACGCGCATGCGATCTAACACTCAACCACCCCAACAACACCCCTGAACGCCCATCCGCCCCACTATCACGGATCAATACGCAACCAGGGCACCCACTACTCTCCTCGACGTCGTCGGCGACGATGGCGGCAACGACGACGACGTCGACGACGTTTCCGCAGCTTGCAGAATACGCACACATCGCTACCGCAGCATAGGAGACACACATACGCATACTCCCAGCCTATATCTATGCCAAACTATGCCTGGAGAATGATGGAAATGTACGGAGGGGCAATCGGCTGGAAGCTGAGCCTTTCAGCAAACTCCGTGACAATGAGACTGATTTAAGGAGAAGGGCTGCTGCTGCTCGAGCCACCAGGAAATAAGAGAGGCAAGTCTCTCGTAAAAGCTCGTCCTTTTTCCGCTTCGACATACATATATATATATTATACATATAGTCGGACCTTCTGTCTCCTGTATCTCTCTCTATCTCTCTGTCTCTCTGTCTCTCTGTCTCTCTGTCTCTCTGGGGTGCACCGATGTCATTAACGCTCCACTTTAGCCGCTCGCGTGCGAATGCTATTGTACTCTTTTCTGATCCCCGTTTCTTTCAAGCCTCTCTGCCAGGCGGGATGGCACCTGCTCGAGAAAGAGAGTGTAGTCAATCAGGTCAGCAGGTACTTTGGTGGTCGTTGTCTGCTGAATTCCCGGCAGGGCTGCACACGTGCGCACCCTGCACCCTCACTTTTATCACTTCTCACACTCTTCTCCTCTCTTAGAAATGTCGTAACGGGGACAATTCAGTTTCGCTGACATTTTTCACCGCTCAGCGTCAATAGGTTCTTTTTGAAAGGGCTTATACATTATCATCCGTGCTAATCCTCGAAATATCATATTTGATTCTCTCTCTCTCTCTCTTTCTCGCGCTCCTCCCACTACTGATATTCTCTTCATCCATCTCCGAGTCCAGCGAGCAGAAACAATGACGTTCGTCCGCGTTAATTTCGCCACCGGTAATTCGCTAATCCACCCTAATTCCGCAGAATCGTTCGGAGGTCACGACGACGAGATACCGCGTCTCCTGATACCCGAGGGATTAAATTGAATCATCTGAAACTCTAACTGTCATCTCTCGCCATTCGTAACTCGCCATTGAAAAGTGTGCGAGTCTACTTGTCGGCGCTTGTGTGTCTTGGAGTTATTGTCAATGCAGAACAGTATTGCAGCGCATTCGAACCGAAGAATAATTTTTCTTTTTACAAATTGACCGAAGTAAAATCTCGGGCTGACTGGAATATCGAAGAGTTATCGGTTGAACGTTGAAAACCTGTTACATTATCAGGCGAAAGAACGAACCAAGTGCACGTAGTATATAAACGCGAACAAGGAATAATCGCTTCGTGAGCTGACCATGTTTTGTAAGCACGTTTGTCGAATCGTGTTGGAACGACGTGCGGAACGTACCATATATTCATGAAATAGTGTAACACGGCGAAAGAGCGATCTAAAAATAGGAAGTCTTGGCAAACCGAGTAGCACGGTGGATAGCTTATTCATCGAACGTTTAGACGAACTGGATCCTTGATGCACGCTGGCTAAGAACCATCCCGCTGATAAAATTCGTTGAACTCTATCTCGATCATGTTTATTGAGAGTGCGATAAAAAAACCCGATGGCAACGAAGGAAGAAATGAAGAGAGCAATCTCGTGGGAGTAAAACTCTCCCGAGAATCAATCGCTTCTCAGAGAGAATACCGATTCCCTCGAACTGGTTGTTTCAATTGCCGGCGAATGGAAATTACAACGCTACTACTCGGCAGACTTCTCCCGTGGGCGTCTTGGCTTGGCATGATCGATGCGAAGTCGAGTTTTTCCACTACGGAATCCGTGTTATTGGACTATGTGCTCTGGAGTTGTTATGACTTTGAGAAAGAGTTGTCTTGACTAGGTTCCTTCATCGATCAACGGCCCTTCTGAACATTGCAGTAGAATCGGAATAATGAATGCGCCAACTGATGAAGTTTGATCGATAAAGGTGTTGGATGTACTAGATGTAGGAGGTCGGAGCTCCTACTCCACTTGGTCTACCTCTTCTACCGCACCAGCCGTTCTGCCTCTGGCTGGCAAATATTTGTCAATATTTTCAGCACGCGTTCCGCGTCGCGTAAATATTCGCGGGACATCTCCAAGTGTTTGAAGTGTGTGCCGGTAGCTTATCGTTGAGGAAATAAAAGAGAGATATTCCGCTAGTGGGATGCGCACCTCTCCAACTGAATTTCGGCCCCAGCTTGTCCAGCAATGCGTGATACGCGAGATTAGATTCGTTCTCGTTTTCCCGAGGTCGGGGTCGCTCGACTAACTACTTGACTCGAGAATCCCGCGGGACAAATCGCCGGCGGAAACGCGACGGTCTTTAATTCCCCGGAGCAAACGAGCGAGCGAGCGTGAACATCAATAGAACTTGATCTTCTCTCGCCGCTTTCAAGGTTGCCGTCACGGCAACTTCCTGCCACCGCGTCGAGATCACTCGCTAATGCAGCCCACCTCTACTCCTTCACAACAAGTTTCTTGCGGATTAACTCGATGATTACGCTAGCCCCTTCTCGATAAAACCGAACGAACATATCGTCTTTTCTGCACTCTAAAGTCAAACATAATCCTTCGCGATATATACACCCATCAATCGATTTGGCAAACTTGCAATTGCAAAAAACCACACTCCCAACTATTTCTCTCGGGACAGGTAAACCGTGGATGGATGTTCGGTAATTCCAGGCCAAACAAAAAGTAGGGTTGCGAGGTCTGGAAGGGAGTGGCTGCTACCTAATACCTAAGACTGTAAACCTATTAGAAAGCAAGCCGTGGAGTGTTCGGCACGCATACCAGTACGCATCGCGCCTTCTACGAATTGCAGGGAAACACTACAAGTGGTAAAGGGAGGGCGCGGCTGCTCGCAAGTAGATTGGGTCGGTGTAGTAGCGGACAGTAGTATTAGCGGTAGTGGCGGTAGTGGCGGCAGCTGTTCGCCGCTTCTGACAGCCTGGCAGACCGCCGCCGGCCCTAACAACACCGACAGAATGTCTCTCTCTCTCTCTGTGTCTGTATGCTCGGCTGCTGGCCTTGCACGCACCCTCACGTACTACTCACTGATAGAGGAGACCTGTGACGTCACACGTGCGTGGCACAGGACGTTTTACGAATTGGGTCAAGAGGGAGAGATTGGTCGTTTAACTGCGAGCGCACTGCTCCACGCGCTCATGTCTGACTACTGCTGCTGCTACTACTGATGCTACCGGTACTGCCGTTGCTTCCGAACCAACACTAGCTCTCCCAGCATCGACAGAGTCGGTCCACGACATGCGGATCAGCTCCATTTTTACGCGCATCCAATTCCGGCGCCATTAGAAGCAGTATATTTGAAATATATCTCGAAAGAAATTCTTTTTCTAGAAGTAGAAAAACGTCTGGCAAATTCCTCTAGATTGGTTGGGGTCAAAGTTGCATAGCTTGAATCGAGGTTTCCAGAGGAAAAGTTGTTAATGCGCTTCACCTTGGCGGAATTGGATCGCGTGTACTTCTCTCCGTGCGGGCGAGAGTGCTCCCGTTCTCGCGTGCGAGTCCAGCATTCCGCGGCTTAAAGAGCGGCACTCTCGAGACTCGAGAGGCGCGCGATCACTTGCCGTTCGCGTGATTTAAATCTTTCTCTCTGTCTCGCTCTTGTCTTCCTTGGGATAATCGGAGAGATCCGAGCACAGCTGACTTGGGCGCCTCCATCACGCGTATCGCCCTAATGATAACCTATCAATTCCTCCGAACGACACTCCTCACAGGGAAACATCTGGGCGCGCCGAGGCGGATAATCAAAGTATTTAAGCGAACGTAACGGGCGAAAATCTTGTGTTTTTGTTGATGCCCCTACCACGAGGAGACGGCTGGGGTTCAAAGAGATAGAGTGGCAGAGAGAAGTTTGAGAAAAGGAGGCGCGCACAAACAGTTGCGGGTCGAGGTTCCGCGATTAAAATTGGATTTTCGTCTATTCCCGTCCGGCCGTCCCTGAAAGTCTTCGAGACATTGAGTGTATTTATGTCACACCCAGTGGGTCGCCACTCTGCCACGGCATACTTGTCTCCGACCAACCAACTACTACTTCGTCCTCTCGCTCTAGACAATACTATTCCTCTATCATCACTCTCACTCCTCTCACCACCAAAACACATTCTGAAAACCCTACAACAAGAGTTCAATTCACGAGGTCAACGAATGGGAAATGCCAACTGTCTTGGACTAGGTCTTGGCTGGATAATGAAAAGCGAGCAGTGTGCAACGAATGACTGGAATATCAGGTAAAATTGGGTTAATCGCAGTTCGTGGAAGAGTGAACTACGAACTGGGAGAAGATAAAGTTCGAGCCCGTTGCTAAGTTTCCCCGAAGCGTACGTCATCGAGCTTTACCTGGGAAATTCGGTACAAGCTCTTCTGCTGTCTGAGATCGATACGCGCATCGTCCTCCTCTTTCAACGTTAATTCCGTATTGGCAATTGGTACGCCGACTAGGATAGATTGCCGCGTGTGCTGCCGGTGCACCGCTGATTGCGCCTACGTTGAAGCACCGCATAAATTAGCCGGTGCAATTACAAGCACGATTGTTCAGCGAGGAGAGGCACGCTGCTGCTGCTCGCTGGACAATAGACTGGAACTCATTCCTCGAGGGAAGCGCCTTCCACGAATGAAGAAGGCGCGACACGACATTGCCGATTAAAATTCTCAGTGATTGCTCTACGTCACTAAATTCCAAATGATAAGTTATCGTGCGTCCGAGAACAACACTCGATTGAGTAAATGAGCATACGTCTCGTTGCTTAATGAGTTGGACTATTCGCGTCAAATTTAACACAATTACCATCGAAGAAACGGGAAGACAAAAACTGGGAATTATTTGTCGCGTGTAAAGAAGAGGTAACCAATCCAGTTTGTAAAACTATCGCTCTAGTCAGTGGCATGCCAATCAGCTTTCGTGGCTGTGTGCTGCCTTGACATTCTTAGTTAAACCTCGCTCGTTCCAGAAGGATTTGGAAGGATTTCTGTCTCATTGTAATAACAATGAGCTTATCATAACTCTTCTAACAATAAGTATTGAAACAGTCCCGAATTAATACCGAGCTCTTGCACAACTTTCACATTTGATTCAATCTTAATTATCGAGGAAAAGAACGAATTGAGAGGAGGGCAAAATTCCCTGTTATGGATGTGACAGTGCCGTAGCTAGTTCACGGTCTTCCCTTTGTCCCCTCGAAGCAATGAAAGGGGCCGCTGCGCGCACAATTGCATAATAAATCGGCTCACAAAAGGGCCCACACGCCGGATAAAGTGAAACGTTCGGCGAATTAACTAGCTCGACGTCACGAGGCTAACTAACATATCTATACACATCATATGTGTTGTTATTATACGTGTTAGAAAGATGTCAGTATCGACCAGCGGAACTTCGCTTTGAATCTTTTACCCGCTTAGAAAAGCGAATGATTCTAGTGGCATTTAAGATGATAGCAATGACTCGAGCACTTGACGTGCAAAGCAGATTGATCGATTAGTGACGGTGTCTCATGCGCAATTTAATTGATTCTAATCGGTTCTAATAGGTAGCTTATAATTGCTCGCGTCCTTATATCTGTTAGTGGTTGATCCCGATAGATAGAATGCTTCGGAGGTCTGTTGTTCTACGATTGATTAGAACATCGCTCGGACTTGACAGCCGCGACTACTAATCTTTCTCATTAGATCTTCCCATAGAGAATTAATATTCATTCTGTGAGGAGAACTCGCTCACGGTAACAGGATTCCGTCTGAAATTCGCGAGGCTTACACTTCACGCAATTATCTTCTAGAATGTACAGACCATCAAGTAATTATCAGAATTGATAGAGTGTTTCTCGCATGCCAAACGAGGTCACCGTGGCGCGACTTATTCTTCTATTCTTTTTTTCCCTCGAGAAAAGCGTCTCTCACACTTTTATTCACTATGATAACCCGGTAGAAGTTAACTAGCATTGGCAATGGAAATCGCTGCTGCAATTGACAACTGTTGCCAGAAAGTCTAGAGTTGAAAGTGTGAGGTGGTTGTATTTTTCAATGGCCGGGAACCGGAGAGATAAGTGGTGAACAAGCGGGTCGTAAAGAGTGGTGTCACCGATAGATCCGAGAGCGAGGCGGCAAAGAATTATATTGACAAGCCGTAAGAAAACAAGACAAGCGGAGAATTATCTCGATGAATGCTGGCTCAACATTAAAATCGTTTATTGCCGGTTTCTCGAATAACGACATCGCAGAGCCAAGTAACGCGAGCTCGATGTCGATCGACCACGTTACCAGCAACGTGACGTGCTCTCGAGCGAGAGATAATTCACGGAAAATACACACCGGTTTGCTGACGTCGGTAGATCATTTTTTCCCCTACGCTGCGAATTAAATCTGCTCTACTACATAATTGCGTAAGAAGGAGCAGCCTCACAGCCTTGATCGCGGAACACAATGCGCAATGGGAGTCGAATCCTTATCGGTCAACGACCGACGATTATGCTCTTACTTGGTTAGAGCGAAACATTGGTTTAACCGAAGACCCACAAACGCCCTAAGCAGAAGTCTTTGAAGGGGCCATTAAAGTACGGATTTTCGCCCGGTTTTCCACCCGCCTGCCTACTGCTACTGCTGCTGCTTTCACCCCTACAGACCGAACTCGCCCCCAACCGCAATTTACGATCCATTCGTAACGATTGCCGCAAGAATTTTTAATCCACATATTCATACAGTAGTTGCAAATGTACGTGAAATGGGTCGGTCAACACATGCACGAGTTAATAGAATCATTTCTGCCGGGCTTTCTTCGGAGCGAGTCACGCGATTGTTCAAGGCGATCGATATCTTTGCTAGAAGCTGGAATCACTCAGCTTGACCGACCGGCAATTCAAAATCACCAATGGCTCGAGAATTTGGCACCAAAGTTCCAAAAGGTGTTATCGATTCTCGTCAACCGGGCCACGCAAACTTCCTAGCAGCATGGACTCTTCACCTCGTTATGTCGCTGATTAAAAATTTAATAGACCGTCGAGTGCGCCTGCCAAAAATAGGATTGACTACGCCGAGAGAAGCCTTAACGAGAATTTCCAGCCAACTTCACTGGAAAATTGTATTTCCACACTGGCATTCAATGTGTGCGGAAACTCGAACAAGCTGTGTGCGCAGGATTTTTCAAGGCGTGGGCGTCGCGCCTGCTTCTGCTCTGGGAAGCTGGATGGAAAACGATAAGGATGAAGGAGAAATAGCGATCGAGAGGGTTTTCGTACGGACGAGATAAAAAGCGGTCTGCGGTGCGATTATTGGGAAATGTGATCGACGATACGCGAGAGTATCCGATGGTATCAGATTTATATGCGTCCAAAGGGCGTACGCGCGTTGCAAAGAGGAAGACACGACCTGACCCTTTTCACGCGGCTACACCAACCGAGGCATAGGAAGAGGGGATGGTAACCGTGTCGGGTGCGACGCTCAATACCGAAGTAAGGGACGTTATTTCGAGAGGAAGAGAGCGAGAGGACTGGAAGGGGGGAGAAGTCGTGTCGGAAATAAAAGCCTTTAAATATAGTAGCCGCATCGATCGGTCAGTGGCGGTCGGGAGGGAGAGAGAGCTTGCATCGCTTGAAAACACATACTTTAAAGTCGGGACTTAAGCGCGCGGATGCAAACACTAGGGCGGGACCGTCTTCCCTCTCTCGAGCAACTGTGAGAACTGGATTCCCATCCTTCCAGTAGGAGGAGATAAAGGGGTAGTCGAATGTCGACCTGGAGAACTAGCGTAGAAATGGTGAAAGAGAAATAGAAAGAGAAGGAGAAGGAGAGAGAGGGTGGCGACTGGCTTATCGTACGAATCGAAATGTCAGATGAATTATAAATAGGTTGGGATCGATAGGCGCCCCAGAAGGCAGGTTACCTGCCTTGTGCGCCATCTAGTCAGACAGCCCTTGCTTCTATCAACCCCCGATATCCCGGCCCTCTATCTTCCACTCTCGGACCACCCGCAGCCCCTTTTTTACACGCATCCCACTTCCAAAAATAATGCTTTACCCCTGTCAGAGTTTCAATCGAATGGTTTTGGGCGATGGCTGTTTGTGTGAGTGTCAGCGGTAAAGAGGTGATCCGCGAGAATCGAGGTTGGAGAGCTCGGTCTTGTCCTAGTTCGGGCGCTAGTCGGCCACCCTCTCGGCACGTTCGTGCTCGCGAAACACAGACAATCTGCGGTAAAGGCACTTGTCGTGAAAAAAGGAAGAGGCGCGCCTGTCGTTTTTAGCACGTTTCTACTGGGGAATCCTTTGGCCGGTGTTAGTCAACCTCGTAACGATCTCACGCGGCTCGTTAAGGCCACTTCTCACGGAAATGACCATTTTGCTCCACTGGGAGCAAAGGGAACTTTAAGGCGAGCCTCACACCCGAGAACTTTCTCTGCCAGAGGAAGAAAAATAGAAGAATCTTGATGAAACTTCGATCGACAATGCATGTGGGTTAATGTTTTCGAGAGTCTGGATGAACGGCCGACTGGTTCCGATTAAGGCTGACACGTGAGGAAGTTACCACTTCGCCAGATTAAGTGAGATAACGGCGATAAGAGAGGCTCGCACAATTGCTTGCCAGACGAAGGCTCAAATGAATTTTCGACGTGTGTCGCGGAAGCGTGATAAGACGCGCGCGCTCGTAACAGTCCTGCAGATGTTCACACGCTCGTGCCAGCTCTATCTTCGTCCGCACCGAAATGACTCGGCGGCTGTGTTATTGAACGAGTGGAATTCGCGCGAGCGCAAGTCCAGGAAGTGCCGTTGGGGATTGTTATTCCATTAGAGGCTGAGATCCCGAAGGCCGCTGCTAACGCTGCCCATTTGTACAGTCATTCTATTCTCGCCGTTTATCGTATTGTAATCGTATCGATTCTCTACACACGCATCGAATCAGAGACCGAGAGAGAAAGAGGGACAAAGTGTTCAATGAAGGAGCGTCACACGTATTATGTAACTGAGCAGGAGAAGCGGCAAAGGGCGCAAGTCCCTGCCTCTCCAACAGCTAGCAACGCGAAGCTCGGAAGTCCTGCACACCCCTGTCAATTTCGTTACGATTCGTAGAAATTAATCTGTATTTAATTTATGTCACCAATAAAATATCAAATCAAATATGAAATCAATAATGTTCAAAGAGGTTTCGGAAAAGGTGATGAGCTTTAGGTGTGAGGATATGGAGTGGCTGGCGGGTGTGTGGATGAGAGAGGAGGCGGGTGGGTGGTGGACGCGTTAGTGAATGGGCTGGCAGTGATAATCGGAGAGGCGGAAGTTAGGCAAGCGAGCGAAGAAATTTCAATGGATGGAAAACGTCGGTAAGGGCCTCTTAAAAGGATCGACCTTTTCAATTGACGGCGGCGTCCTTGGACGACCGGCCGCCAACCAACCAACCAACCAACGAACTCGCGTGCACCGCACCGCGAGCGATGCGATTTGCCCGCGGCGAGCGTGAAAGCACCTTACGCGCGCCTCTTCGTTAAAGTCGACACGATAATCATGGCAAGATTCGAACGCGAGAAAAGCTCGAGCATCATCGATCCACGCACGATGCAAGAAGCCTCGCCGCTGACCTCTTTAACGATTTTGTTGCCGCAGAAATGATTGGCTCCTAGATTACCGGTGCAATTGGCCTGCTTCTACTTCTGGCGAGTTCCAACCCAACTTCCTGGTAATCGAATGTCATCGATAAAGGGATGGAAGAGATACGAGCAGAAGGCACGAAAGAATATACTTATGGCGGAGGTTGCGACCGTGGGTGTGTCACGAATGCCTACACCTCCGGCTTATATCCCTCCTAATATCGGGAACCTTGGAATTCCGTAGAGCGGTCGATATTTCCAAGAGCTACTAAAATTCGTAACAGAGAGATTATGATTGTTGCTCAAAAATCAACTATACTGGAGAATGGGAGCCTGGAACCTTTGTCATCTTAATATATCCAAGATTCGTCTCGGTCTCCAGCGGAAGAGCGCAAGACGAGCTTCGCAGAGCACGAAACTTTAATAGCCTTCTAAAAATATCGAGCCCTATCCTTCCGCTAGTTCCTACTCGAGTATCTTCAATCGATCGACTAGAAATGGCTCGACTTAATGGAAATGACTAACAATGCCAGGAAGAAACCGTGTTTTCTTGGCTGGGTCGACTATCAATGATCCATTCTACTCAATTGTCAAATAGATGAATTCTCTCTTACGCAGAGAAGTTACGAGATTTCGCGATGGCAAATATCGCGAGCCGGCCTGCGCAGAAGCGACCTCCTGGCCAACGGATTGCCAGCGGCGATCGGCGGAAAAGAGCCAAGGAAAATTTTGGCAACGGCTCTGCCATCGGGCGATCCTATGTCCGCAATTGGCGCAGACTTTGGAACCGATGCTACTGAAAGGCGCGCTGCTCGTCAGCGCCGAATGACCCGGAGAGCACTTCCGCGATAATGACAAGTGCTCGTTCGCACACAAAAGCAGGCTGGCCCTCCACGAATTAGCAATGGTGCCCATTGAGCTTTTACGCGAAAAGTCATGACGTCCCATCGGAAAGTCCGCAGCTGGTGTAAGCGCGTGCGCATCGACACCAGCACCAACTGCTCACTCGCACCAACACCCCTCGAGTCAGCTTCCAGCCCCGAAAAGCTCCGCGTGCGAGAAAGGGAGAGAGAGAGAAAGAGAAAGAGATGGAGGGATAGATAGATAGATAGATAGATAGAGAGAAAGAAAGATCATCTCGGAGAAGAGTTTTCTTACCCTCATCCTTTTTCCCGCACACGCGACGACGCCTACAAAGTACGTCAGTGGCACAATTGGGTCAGGGAGGCACACGGAGGCAACGGTGAGTTAGCTCGAGTGAGGCTAGCGCGCGGCGCGCCATCGAACAAAAGCACTCACGGCTGAAAAATGCACGCTTCGCGATATTGGAGCACTGGCCCGTAAGAGGCATCGCGCGGTGTTTTAGGTGTTCCTCGTTCGCTTTTCTCTAGGTTCCGGAATGTTCACGGTAATATTCACACTGTGTCGCGGCCGATCGAGGTCACACTGGATGGCTAAAACCCGGCCACTTGCCACCGTGCGTACCAGCTGAGCGGAAAATTGATCGGAAAACTAGAGAAATGCTCTCAGGCTTTGGGAGCGCGCGAGGCTTAGCTGAGCCGAGCCGAGCCAGGCCGAGCCAAGCCGAGGCAAGGCAAGGCGAGGCGAGGCGAGGCGAGGCGAGGCGAGGCGAGGCGGGAGCCCCCGAGGGGGGTGTTGGCACCAAGCTGTCACACTGGAAGAAAAAATGATCGCAAGGCACAGAGAGAGATGAGAATGATGTAGATGATCAACTTTACCATGTTCCTTCACGCCGTTGGGTCCGAGAAGAAGAAAGAAAAAGAAAGAGAGAGGGAGGGAGAGCCTTTCCGAATCGAGGAAGCTCCTCGCGTTCCTGGAAACGACACTGACAGCACGGATCACTGGGAAGAACTGCTTCGAGCGGATTCCGCGAGAGCCCGACGCAAAAAGAAAGGGGGAGTAAGAGAAAGGTGGCTGGAGAGAGAGTGAGTGTGAGTGTGAGAGAGAGAGAGAGAGCAAGGGAGAAAGGAGAGCCACCAGGGGTGCCGGAGGAAGTGAGGCGGAGAGAGGGAGAGACACCGGAGCTTTTCGAGGCACTACCCTTCCTTGTCCCTCTCCGCTCTCCGCTCTCCTCTCTCAACTCTCCTCTCCCCCCACCCTCTCTCTCTCTCTCTCGTGCGCGCCCTCTCGCGCACTCTCTCGCCCTCTCTCCCTGCACGTCCCACCCACCCCCTCTTCCTCTCGCGATCGAAGCTCCTCTTTAGCAGTGGTTACACCACGATTTCTCGTCTCTCTCGCCTCTCTCTCTCTCTCCCTCGTTTGCCGTGTCTCACCCCCTTTCACCCTCTTTCGCGATTTCCCGTTTGCCCGCTCGTCCGCCCGTCCGATTTTTCCAACTCGAAGTCGATCGTATTCCCGGCAACGACACTTCTCACGATCGAGATCGGATGCTACCGTTTTTTTTTCACAGAAAGGAAAGCTCTCTAAGTTAGCCAGCACGATGAGAAAACACCCACGAGTTCCACAATCCACCGTGTGTCGGCCAAGCTGACACCACTAGTCGATTACTCGAGACTCGCCCTGGATTTTCAATCCTCGCACCATTTTCAACCCTTGCAGCCTGGCCTCGTTCTCACCCTCGTCCTCGCTCTCTCACACTCTCACACTCTATCTCTTTCTAGCGCTCCTTCACCCTTCGTTCTCGTGTTCTCTCGCTCTATCTCGCTCTATCTCTTTCGCTCGTTCGTTCGCTCGTTCGTTCGCTCGCTCTCTCTCTCTCTCTCTCACACACACAGACACACACCCTTTTGGTTGGGGATCGTCAATGGCGAAAAGCAGGGAAAGCTGATGGCGATACTCTACGCGGAGGCTCGAAGAGAGGCAGGAGAGGCAGTTGTCTAAGCGATCTCACAAACCTTGTCACCCATGGCTGCGGCGAGCGGTGTTCGATGAGATAGAAGGTTAACAGCGCGGCTTCGGGTGGACCAGAGACTGACTGGCGTTTCGTGTCGTCGAGGACCGCCGGCATCATCGACCCGTCCGACCCCACCACCGATACCCGACGGCTACCCCCACCGCATCCACAGCCGCCGCCGCTGCCACCGCTGCCACCGCCACCACACCCCCGCAACCCGGCCTCCCGCGACACCGTCCACAACATCGTACCGTACCTACCCACCGAGCAGGCCAACCCGCCGCGCCCCGCCAACCCGCTCGGCTACGCTCGCCACGGCGCACCGCGCACCGAGCACCGAGCCGATCCGCCGCGCCGCGCCGCGCCGCTACTCGCTTCTCGCGCCTCACGCCCCTCGCCCCGCGCATCCTCGCCGCCGCTCATGTTCCCCCGCCGCCTCTCGCTGTTCGCCTCTTCCTCGTGCCGAGGTCCCAGCAGCAGCCTTCCTCTCTTCAACTTCTGTCCGATTCAACCCCCCCTCTGCGCCGGCCTACCTAGAGCGCCACCGTCCAACGAGACCTCGCCGCTAGAGAACCCCGCATCGATGCCACCCCCGATCCTCCCCACCCACCTGAGAAAGCTCATCGACTATGTCGCCTCTCCTCCTCCCTACCGCTCAAGCTCTCTTCCTCTCCCCACCCGCCAGCCTTCCAGCCTCCAGCCCCCAGCCCCCAGCCCCCAGCCCCCAGCCCCCTCCTGCCACCTGCGCTCCTCTTTCTACTCTCGAGTCCCTCGTCTTACTCTCTTACTTCCCACCCCCTTCGGCCACCCCCGCGGCCACGTACGAATTCGCCCTCTGCCCAGCACCGAGCTCCCCTAACCACCCACCCCTCCACCACCCCTCTCCCTCGCTGTCTCGCTCGCTCGCTCGCTCGCCCACCCGCTTGCACCCAGAGCACATCGCTGGAAGCTGGCAGGCGGCAACCCCCGTCGGAGCGCGAGCGCGCCAGTCCGCGCCCCCGTAGCTCGAAGCGCAGAGCGCAAGGCGCAAACTCAGCTCCTCTCCGCTCCACTAGTGACAGGGATTCTCAGATGGATCGACTGCTCCCTCCGAAGCCACCGCCAGCTCCTACAGGAGCCAGCCAGGGCAAATAGCAGCAGCCCGAACGGAAGCTGGCAGAGATATGTGCCACATAGACACGGGACTTTTGCTCTCCCGGATCTCTCCTGCCGGCTCGCTCGCTCGCTCGCACTCTCTCCAGGGAAATATCTCGCTGGGAAGCAAACCTCCCGTCAGAGTTAGTTCAATAAGGCAAAGGATACAGGAGGCAGCGGTCAGAGTAACAAGAAGTAGATAGCAAGAGAGAGAGAGAGAGCGAGAGGATAGTTCACGGGAAGATCCGGATGGCGTTGGCGCGTATATCCGCGCCCCGAAACGGGGTCGTCGAGTATTGCTGAATCGCCTCGCTGCTTTCCGGAGAGGCGACACACTCGCCCGATCGAACCCTGCTTACCCTCGGCTAGGCTCTCATTCAAAGAAATCGTGAGGGTAATGCTGCCGCGGAGAGAAGAGAGCTAACAATTGGCCCGGTGATGGTGCTCGACTCTTACTGCGACAATCGCATGTGGTAAGTTGGAGCTGCGATGCTTCTGAATATCGAGGAAATTTGGGTGGTCTGGCGGCAGAATTGGGCATATCAAGGGCTCGTTGTAACAATTTGTACGTATATCTGAATTCTTCGTTGGACGAGTGCAAGGGTTGTTTGACGCCAACATTGAGAATCACTGAGCGCCCAGTGATCTGTGCTACTGGGCTACGCGCCACACGGCGCGGCGCTTTGCCCGACCGACCGACCGACCGACCGACTCTACTCGCGCGGCTCTCCTCTCTCTTCTCGCTCCCTCTAACATTACATCCTTCCTTTACCTCCTCTAACTGCATTTTGCATTCTGCATTCTGTACTCTGTGTGTGTACGCGTACCTCTAGACCGATTCGTAGACCAACAGTCTACTTCCTAAAGAACCTTTCCCCATCGGAGAGAGTCCGACGGAATAATCGAGAGCACTCTTATTGTCTGCCTGTCTGCTCCGCTTCGTTTTCTACCTGAACTCGCTCGACCAAGTAAGGCCAAGTAGGGACGAGGATTGTATATGCTTTAAGAAAATCCCCGATTAAAGATGAAATCCAAGTTGGCAGTTTAGTGTTATGACGTTAGGTGGATGGCGCGATCGGCCTAATGGATTGCTTTTAAGGGAGGATAATCCAGAAAAGCGTGAGTTAGCAGGGCGAGAAGGCGAGCAGTGCTGCCTTCTCAGGGTTGGACTCGACTCGACTCGGCGCGGCGCGGCGCGGCGCGGCGGGTGGTGGATGTGTCGCCGTATCGGCCTTGCAAGAGCGCCTTTCAAGCCAAGTAATTCTCCTACGAGTACCTCCATTCGAATAAACAAATTGGATATTTGCCGAAGACCCGCCGCTATTTCCGCCAGGCGGAATGTTCGACGGCTGGAAACGAAATCGGAGCCGCGCTCCCATTTCCATTCGGGCTTCGCTTTCCTCTTTGCCAGAATGTTTCTTTCCAGCCATCGACAAAGGAAAAACTCTAGCCAGACTTTACCGGAAAGCTTGAAATAAATGAAATCGAACTGCGCGAACTAAAGAGGCCAGGCGAGATGATACCTCGCATAAGATACGTGTATCGACTAGCGGTTTCGGTCGTCTGGTAGTCAGACGCCCCTTTGCGGTGAGTCAGGTCATTACTGGAATTATTCGATAATTGCATCTTCACGTGACAACGCTCCGCGATCCGCTCGACGTCAATATCCCTGAGAATTATTATCGAGTATCTACGCGCACGTCTGCCTTTCCAGCGAAAGTGACTCGCTATCTACATAGCAGACATCAGAGAGACTTGCGTCAAAGGACAAACACAGAAACGCTAGAGCCGAGCGTTGTACGAGTGGAGGAAATTCGAGCTGGCAAAAGCGCGAGGAATGCCACGGGAAAAATACCGTGACGATGTAAAAAGGAAGAGTGTGCGATAACATTATCCTGTTGAAGATTGCCGAGACGGCAGCGAGTTGGCAGGAGAGATTTCGGGGTTGGAAGCGTACCGAGAGGCTGCTTGGCCACGGCACTGGCAGACACAGCCCCTGGAACGATCGGTTACGTAAGCTGCGTCGAAGCAGCAACGACCGACAATGCAGTCCCTTAGCGCAAGACATTATTCGAGCAACCTAGATCGCCTTTCAAATCGAGCCCCCTCCTTTCTTTCAATTCAATGCGTTCTCAAAAGGTTCGATGAAAAAACTGAGATTAAGATGAGGGAAGAAGCGTATTTTCTAAATTACCAAAGCCGATGAATTCCGAAATGAGAAGTTATGAGGGACAAACAAGCTGAAAGATCGTGGTTATGACAAGAGCGAAGTCTAAGGAAGCGGGGCTTCCGGCGGCAAGGAAGTTTCTCCAAAAAGGGGGATAAACTGGAACGCCGCTGGAGGAATGGCTGGTTACGTAACTCGGTGGGCGCGCAGCGGTTGACAGACTCCTCGATGCGAGGCCAAGCAAAGGGGCTGATGGCACGAACTCTCCCTAACTCACCTGCTCTATCTCTCTCTCCCTCATCCTGATATCGCCTTTATCAGAAACGGCTGTCCGTGAATCTCGGTTACAAGCCCGGACGTCACGTCATGCCCTCTGCAATTTGGACAAGCCCCTCCCCTCGTAGAAATCATCCGGACGGAAATGATGTCATAGTTTGTACCATGCTTTATCGATAGAAAGATCTCCAGAACAACTTCGAACCACTGAGATCCCAAAGATCTCGAATCAATACTAAATAGAGCAATAGTAAAATAAGGATCGTGGTAAAAAGTGTGTGAACCGACCTTGACTCGTTTGCCGAGGTGGATGATTTACTCTTTAACGTGGAAAACGAATTTGCATAAGTGGCACTCCGTTGATTAGATGGCCGCTCAGCCGTGCCGAGTAGGTCGATTAATACGCGAGTTTTAAATACTCCAAATAACTCATTGATAAGACTCAATGATTCATTGAAAAACTGT
Organism: Ectemnius cavifrons; assembly: GCA_964023945.1. NCBI lineage: Eukaryota > Metazoa > Arthropoda > Insecta > Hymenoptera > Crabronidae > Ectemnius > Ectemnius cavifrons. Next base: position 11,945,396 of record OZ030386.1, read on the forward strand.
GGGTAAAGCAACCATTTCGTTGCGTTTCCTGCCAGCTGTATTCTACCAACGATCACCCTGATTAGTGATTCAATTTCCAAGCTGGCCATAATAGTACGCGATGTTCTTGCGATGTTTTTTTGCAGGACAGCAAACACGGAAGATATTTGTCAAGCGATCAGTCGATGTTGGGAGGCTCGGCTTTCTTTTACGGAGTTAACAATGTTCGCATAATAGTCAGCCTAAACGAGACGGCACCCGGGGCAGATTGTGGACGTCAGGACATTCGTTCCATTTAAAGAGCGTCAGAGTAACGTCAAAAAAAGCGGTGGCGATCGCAAGGAAGCGCTAGTCGAGCGGTATCGGCGTCGTTGTTGCTGGTAGTTCTCCTCGTTAGAGTGGAAATCTTTATAAATAGAGATTGAAGGAGGATAAGCGGCGCGGCGGACGGGCGAGCGAGTCGTGTGCTTGGAAGTCGGCGACGACGACATTGTCTGGGACGCGGTGGTGCGAGGATAGGAACGCGAAACGCTAGCGAGTAGAGTGCGTCAATGAAATTCCGGCGACGGTGGGGCTGCGTTCTCCTCGAGTCTCGTGCCGTTTGTCTACAGTCTACCTACACACTCTAGAGACGACACCGCCCTCTTTTCTTCTCAACCGCTCACTCCTCTCTCTCTCTCGCCACCGTCTATATTCGCTTTCTGCCTCTTTGCACCCTCCGAGGAAGCGGCCCCACCGAACAACCGATTCTTTCCCTTTCCTAGCCGATCCACTCATCTCCCGCTCGGTACGACGCTTCGGCCGACTTCCACTACCTCTTTTCCAAGCTTTCTTGTCAACGACTGCCGGACAAACTACTTCCCGCTAGTTACTCGCAGCCTGCACACTACTATTTTCAAAGTTGCCGTCATGTCTCGGGGTGCAATCAGTTTCCGAAACTTCCTCGCCGACTTTTACCGATTCACCAAAGTTTCACGTCAACTGTCGAACCCGTACTATCGGAAATGTCGTCTTTTCTGGTGATAAAGGAGCCTGGTATTTTAATATGCCGTATATCCTTTATCCACTTGCTTGATTAGAGCTCATTCGCGAAAACGGTTAGTCTGTAAAGCGAGTTTTCATGAAAAAGAAATTCTCGAGAATTGTATGACAGCATCACAACTGTATTCTTATTCCCCCGGCGGCGTGACGAAGAAGCCAGTGGAAGCCGACGATAGAGCCAAGTTGTACAGGGGCTACTTTTATAAAATGAGGGCCGCAATTGGCTGCGACTTGCAATAAAAGTGCCTTTCGGAGAAAGAGTGGTGTGCCAGGTATCTTTCATTCTAAAGCTGTTGTATTCAAATTGTACCAAGGTAGAGCTGCCTACAGTTTTGTGTGTTAAGTAACGTCTCCACCCTCCGAGAGCTGAAGTACAGCCAATTTGGCGAATTCTCCCCCCCAACTGACATAGAGTAGAAATATTTTCAAGATACGCAGGCTTTATTATCTCCCATTCGACACAGCTGGCTTGGCTTCCGGTTGTTTGCCGACTGGTTTGCCGAATTGAGAAGCAGACGTTCTACTTTAAGTGGACTAGTCCGGAGAAAACGGGTCATCGCGCAAAAGAGTTTGGAGTCTCGGCTCAACGGCACCCTCTTCTCCCGACTTATGCTCGCCTTTCACCAATGAATCTCCATTAAATCCAAACGATCCTCCTTCGCCATTCTTCCACCCAAATATTGAGCCCGAGTTGCACAACAACTAAGAAAAAGTCGGATCGAATACTCGTTATGATTTCAGGCCAACTTGAACTTTATTTTAAAGACAATTATCTCTGACGGCAAGTTCGCGGATTAACAAGGGAAAGTTGCGATCTTCTGTTGTACCAAGTGGAGAAAAAAAATGTAATGACAAGAGGAGAGAGCCAGTGGAATCCTCGTGCGAATGCTCACACCGCGTACAGGCTTCGCCGATCGATCTATGGACGACAACTCGTCTCGCATTACACGACAGGACGGCGATACGTCAATCGGGCCGGTGCAACCCAGGCCCGAAATGGGTCAAGCCCTAATTGCGTTGGAGCTGCTCGGGAAAAATGCCCCGGCGGCTTGTGGCCCGATAACAACACGTCGATTCGCGCGAGGGATGGATCGTCGATTGCCAACTTACTCCGAGCATTGCAGTTCTTCAATCGTTTTAGCAACCTGGCATGTTTCTTAAAAAAAGGACTCCTAATATGAGAGAGATACTTCCTCCTCGAGGGAAAGATTGTGTAATTAAGTCTGTGCATCGAATGGTCCGAGAACTTGATCAATGCGAGAGTGAATTGCACGGCTGGGCGGGACGGGGACTATTTCACCGGGAGCGTTCTCGCTCCCACATCGCGATAAGCCCACTCTCGAAAGCAGATAACGAGCTCAAATCCCGATATCGGGCAATCATCGCCGGCTTACTTACTTAATAGCGGCTCGCTTACGTTTGTTATTAGTCTTATAGAAATTTGCGCCTCGATAATATCGATTAGATAAGTCTCTGTTTTCCAATCGCTACCCTACTTTTTCTGGGCTGACGGCGCTCTCGAGTACCGAGGCCGATAGCTGCGTAGAGGGACGACGACGCACGTGCTGCACACACCGCTGCCAAGAGATGTGGAGCGTGTATCGTGGAAAAATCGTTCACTCGTGAGAGCGCTGGCCGAAAGGTTCCAACGCAACCTTATCGCGGCTTTACGCTCCGAGGCTTCGCGTTACCGCCCGCCTTTTACACGACTGTCTCTTCTCCAACAGATCGCTCTTACAGCATGGAAGTGCGCCGCGGGCCAAAGCACCAGGACGCTCCTCGTGCGGAGGAAAAGGCTCCTCGAGAACGTCGCGTCGCCCCATCACCCGTGTGCGAGAGGCCTCAAGGGCCAGAACACCACCGATGGAACTACAGTACAGTCCATTCGATCTTTCGTGTGCGCGCCCTCTTTTCCATTGGAAATCCCGACGATTCATTCACCTACGACGAGACTCCTCCGTTCCCACACGCCGACAGACCTGGATAATCGTTCGCTCAGACATTCGAGTGGTGCGCTCTAGAGTGCCCGTCCCGAGGCACAGGAGATATCGAGAGAGGAGCGTTCTCAGAACTTATCGCTTTTCTCTCGTCGCCGGCTCAACTCAGAGACAAGCAGGCTGAGAGAAAGAGAAAGAGAAAGAGAAAGAGAGAGGGAAAGAGTGGGTGCGTCCTCGAAGAGGGAAGCCAGACCAAAAGAAAACTTCCTGGAAACTCGGAGTCATAATTCAGGGAAGAGTCGCTCGAACGACTGCGGCAAGGGTTATGCAACCGCGAGCCTCGACCTCCACTAAGGACTCTCCTCCAATGTTCGCCTAGTCCTCGCTCTAATTTCAGGCCCAACTCTGCTCTGCTTTCCTACTACACCACCTTTGCGACAGGAACCCTTCTATACATGTGTTTCTTCTGTTTTGCTAGAGTACATCGTCCCACGCCAGTCCCGAGGGACTCGTCTTCCGAACGATCCATTCATTCACCTATGATCGAAAACAGTGGCAAGCACTGGCGTAACCTAGGTTAAAAGCTGGATGGGATGTTTGAAATAGTTGGACCTGTTAATGTTAGGTTCATCATAGACACATCCTAGGTCCTGCAGGAAAAATCGTACGTACGCCACTGGTGGCGAACGAACGAGCGAGCGAGCGATTCGCAGCGACGCGAGTTATGCAATCGCCGGCTGGCCTTGCGCCAATCTCGCGTATCACTCGCGAGCTCGTCCCACAAAGAGCCTGTGCTCTACGTGTGTGTGTGTGTGTGTGTGTGTGTGTTGTATGACAGAGAAAGAGTGTGAGGAGAGGGCGATCGCGGCAGGAAGACAAACTACTCGCTCGGACCACGGGAAGGACGGAAGCGCAGCCGCTTGCAGCCGCATGCCGTCGCTACCGTCGTCGTGTCGTCGTCGTTGTGTCGTCGTCGACGTTGTCGTTGTCGTCGTCGGCGCGCACGGTTCTGCGTGTGACGCGAGTTACGAAACGACGAGCGAGCGAGCGCGCGCACATTTGCCCTCCCGACTCCCAACACGTTTTTACGAGTATCTCGAGAACGCGATCGACGTGAGAGTAAAAGAGAGGGGGACAACCACGCACCGCCGAGCCGTGTGCATGCCCGCCAAGTACGCGGGCATCTTTCCTACTGATGATTCTTACACGATGATGACGTCTGCAGCTTGGTAACGCAACTTTGTCAAGTAACAGTTCCCTGTATTCGTGGATTTCGAAATAGATGAAATAGAATTTGAGCTAGGGCTCTGGAATTTATATCACTTCTTCCTTGATGCAAGAAAACATTCTCCACCAAATTTCAACCCCGGAAAAGGTCGGGAAGACTTGAAAACATGGGAGAAACCGTCAGAACTAGATAAAAGTAATTATTCAGGATCGGTTTTCCATGTGTTTTCGGTACAATTCCGGCATTTTGGCCACTGGTTTCATGTTTTCTATTCGTTTTGATACTCAAACAATCGATTTATCAAGCGTTTGTCAAAGTCCGAGAACCTTCGAAAAATCGAAAATTTTAGAAGGGGTACACCTTAAAAAATTTGCGAAAAAATGAATTTTGAGCTAGGGCTCTGGAATTTATATCACTTCTTTCTTGATGCAAGAAAACATTCTCCACCAAATTACAGCCCCGGAAAATGTCGGGAAGACTTGAAAACATGGGAAAAACCACGGAACGTAATTATTCGGGATCGGTTTTCCATGTGTTTTGGATACAATTCCGGCACTTTGGCCACTGGTTTCATGTTTTCTATCCGTTTTGATACTGAAACAATCGATTTATCAAGCGTTCGTCAAAGTCCAAGAACCTTCGAAAAATCGAAAATTTTAGAAGGGGTACACCTTAAAAAATTTGCGAAAAAATGAATTTTGAGCTAGAGCTCTGGAATTTATATCACTTCTTCCTTGATGCAAAAAAACATTCCCCACCAAATTTCAGTCCCGGAAAAGGTCAGGAAGATAGAAAAACGTGGAATATACCGCCTAAATTAGATGAAATCAATTATTCAGAAGGCTGTTTCCATGTGTTTTCGATTCAATTCCGGCACTTTCGCCACTGATTCTTTATTTTCTATCCGTTTTGAGAATGAAAAAAAAGGATTAAAAAGTAATCAATTAAAAATATGTTTTTATGTTATACTCCCGACCAGCAGGAGCTTGATAGACGAGCAGAAACGATGAGTTAATATAAAAAATGCATATAAAAAGAGGAAATCCAGAAACATTAGTGGACTGTATCCAAGTGAGACTCTTAAACGGAGATATTTAACGAGAAAAAAGATCCTTGGCTGTTCCGCGAAGTCGTGATTCCAGTGGTAAATCGCGGAAGGTGGGCAGATGTGTGATCCCGCTGGTGCGTGGTACGAGACTCATACACATAGACACACACCGCACTGCTCGTATGCACACTCCTGTATTGGCGATCTTTCCCGTACGTGGCCGTACCACGATCTTGTCATCAGCATCCACGTGAGGGATTATCGCGCACCACAAAAATTTCACACAATCGATGCCAACGATAAAATACTTATTAGATATTCGAGGGTGAAATATAACTGGTGACGGTTTAATATTCGGAATAGCTGTTCATTTAATGTGCCGGTGTGTGTCAATCGCAAAAAGTATTACAGCTCGGCCGAGTTACAGCCTGACAAGGAGTCTTCCTGTGCGGCCAATTTGGCAAGGGGACAGGCAAATATAGCAGTCGGCGAACGACACGGCGGGCGAGACACGTGTTGCCGGTAGGAACGCTGATTGCCGGCAATGGTAAACGCTTCTTTACTTTATTTTATAGCCACAGGAAATCGTTAGCGCTCGAGGACGTAGCGCACGTCCCAGACGAAGCGTTTAAAGTTTGAACGAGCGAGGTTCTAATACCTGTAATACCTGTAGCCCGATCGAGTTGGAAGAAAATGAGGTTTATTGGTCCAGGTGTCCGACGCGCGCCTGTGGTACGTACAGATCGATGCAGCCGATAATCGGCCTGGAATCGATATGCGTAATAGAAGCGGGTGGTTTGTAGGGATAAAACTGCGATCATTCGATAGTGAGGGAGTCAGAGGGACGCAAGGACGAATCGGTGTGCAAAGGAATGTAATTTCAAATTGAGCCGAGCGTAGCAAGTCGCTAGTGAAATCGTTATTGGCCCTGAATGAACGGTGGCCGGAAGACGGAATTAGGGGGGTGCGGAAGTAAGCTCTTCAGAGATGGAAGAAGTACAAGGCATCGAAGAAAAGGGTAATCATTTTCAAAGGCTAATGGCGTTCGACTACTCTTCATAGCCACTTCGACACTTCCCACTATTTCGTCCTTCTTCTGCCGGCCGACCATCTAAAGTGATCGTCCAGAGGGAATTCGTTGCAGATCCTTGAGAGATTGTGTCAACGAACTGCGATGATCGGTTGCAAGCTTGCCAAGACACGAACGTGCGACGCCTCAATGACTAAACTGCAACTCGCCCACTTTGTTCCAAACTATTTGATTATGTCGACTGTCCCGCGGAGAGAGAATCGACAGAAGCCATCGTGCCTTCAGTAGAGTAGTTCCTGCTCGAAGATTTCAAGGGAAATCAATGATTAGCATTACCCGAGGCTCGTAAACAGTGCTCGCGCTTTAAATCCGACTTCCTCTTCAGATAAGTAAATTATCTTTGGCTCGCGGAGCCTGGAGACCAGCTGTGCATACTGACGTAATTTACCAAGGAGTACCTTGCCAATCGAACATTTTCCTTGCATTCTTCGCCAAAAAACAGAATAGAGATTTGTCATAGCCAGGGGCATAATCGGGCAGTACTTGTCTGACAAGAAAGAGATGCGAGGCGCGCTCCAGAATCTGGGCGGTTATCAAATTGCTTTTCAAGTGTTTGGAAAGCCCTGAGATATAATTAAGGTTTAAGTCATTTTTGAGAGGATCCCGGGATTAACGCGGTGTACTTTCCCGATCTAAAGAAGACGCCAATCGAACTTGATACCGTATGAGATAACAGGTAGAATTATATACGCCAGATAAAAGTATGACTGTACGCAAGATAAATACTCGCGAGAGAAGCTGGTAACTGGAAGAGTAATATTCCGGACGCACGATATCCCGGTAGATTAACACGTTCTGCGATTCTTTGTTGAGGCCAGGTTTTTACATACGTGTAGAGGGAGTCCCGGCCTTGAAAATTCCATTTTATTTCAAGAGAGTTGTTAAAGTATGTCTCAAGTTGAAGGTTCGTGGTTGCCGTAGGTCCGTTAGAAGTAGGATTTTCGGTCGGCGAAATGTTTATCAACATTCTGTTGAGGGCGATAGAAACTAAAGAGGAAGGCGGTATGGTAGACGCGTCTGCAGGCGCAAATGCATAGAGGTATGCCAGCAGGCATTCCTCTTGAATGACACAAGCGTATGTGTGTCGGTTCGTTCTGGTTTGAGCAGCCGTTCACCGAATCGGCCACTACGCAGACACAACCCGTCCGGTTATAACCGGTAAGCCGGCGACCGGCAGTCTGAACCGGCTAGCTTAACACTTTCCACTTACAGAATCCCTTTTTCCGTTCTTTCAATTATCTCGGCAATTTCTTCTCCCATTATAAATGGGAAGTCCAGGATGATAAACTTGTGTTTTGAAATAAATCTACTGGCAATGTGCTAAAGTTGTTGGAAGCAACAAGAGGAAGTAAAGGAATAAAGAAAGGCACGGACGTGAGAATTAATTAATGTTAATAAATTCATAAGATCGATCTCCTCGGCGCAGACGCGGTGCAGCTGGCAATTATCCGACGAACATGAATTCTCAACAGAGAAATAAACGACAGAATCACCAAAGATCGGCCCTCTCGATGTACATACATACATAGCTCTTGACGAGTTTACCGAGTACTCGCTCGTCATCGGGACGCCGCTCCAGCCGCTGCCGCCGCCGCCGCCGCCGCCGCCGCGCGTTTGCTCGGGGCACACTCTGCGTCAGGGTTTACCGCCAATGAAAACTGTCAACCAGTTGTTTATCCAACAAATAATCATTTTCCGCGCGCAGACGGGAGACGCGGCAAGCAGAGAGCGGAGCATAGATATCTTAAATGCGACGCTACTTTAAATGCTTTTCCCCAAGTCAACTATTCATTCTCGGACAGCAGTCGCTCCGGTCAAAGTTTAATTTCACGCTTGGCTTATGTCACTCGGTCCGCACCAACTAGTTACCGGAGTTTCTCATTTAAAGCGCCCGTAAAAACGTCCGCGAAATCCTCGGATTCTCGCCTGCCGGTTTCCAAATTATTTACTTGGAATTCGTGCATCGGGAGCTGCGCTGTACCATAATGATCAAGGACAGCTATGCTTAGTCATTGGCGAACAAACACACGTGAGATCCAGCTTGAACCAGAAAATCGGTGACGTGCGGTCTCGAGCGAGCCTCGATAGTGTAGTCCACCAGTTATTGGATTCTCGACTATCGAACAAGAGGCTCTCACTCTCTCTCGCTCTTCGATTCTCGGCCCCTTTACTTCTCTCTTTCTCGCCGACGTTCTTTATCGTTTCAGCAGAGTGTTCGCGCAACTTCCACCAGACGAGCTTTGATTGCAGGTTGATCGACCTCACCTTGACTTCACCCGATAACCGTCAAGTGCCGTGTCAGATAAACGAGCCAATAAACATTAGCAAGCTTTCTCCACTCTGATACACCACGCCGCCAAACAGCCTTTCTCTCCAATCGATGCCATCCCTTCCAATAATCTGCTACCTTTAGACGTCTAGTTCTATTCTCGGGATTATCGCTTGGTGAATATGATTGGGAATGAATTGGGAAGGCCATTGCCTGATTTGATAGAATTGCAAGAGAAAAAAAAAGACGCGCGAGTACGTAGTACGGTCCTTCGGCGTTCGACCGTCCGACTTATCACCGACCCATACTACTTGCGGGCCCGAGCCATACAGCCCCCCCTCTTCGTTTCTAGAGGGCTCAATAGTTTCAATTATTAATGTCCAACCAATCGATCTTGCCGAACGATCCTTTACGTGCCCGATCTACTCTGATCCAATCGGATGGTCCTCCCACAAAATAGATCGCTTTTCAAATGGAGGCTTTGTCTCGGACTTGGCACTGGCAAGGTTGGCAGAAAGAACTTTCATGGGAGTTAACTGCGAAGATGAGCGAATCCAAAGGCCGATCAATGGCGGGGAAAGATTCCTGGCAAGACGCAGAAAGCGAGTGGCGGCGAGTAGGCTTTATCGCCGCAACCGCGGGAAGCCGCCGCTTTGGAAAACCAATGACCCTAATCGTCCTCGCGATATGCTAGAACGTTCCTATCTCCAAACTTGCACTTCTCCAAATCTATGTGTTCGTGTCAGTAGATCTTTCTTAACTGGCAAGAATGGCATTGAGAAAATCCATGAAATTCATAGGGAGAATTGTGTGTGACAGTTAGTTGATGTGGTTGCTGGTCCGCGAGTGAATGCGCAACGGGTTTGTGGGAAGGAAGGACTTCCTGTTATGGTTAATCCGGTGGACGGCGAACTGGTCGATTTGTTCTTAGGTTCGCTTGCCCGTAGATTCGTTAAGAGGAACGAGGCGAGGCGAGTCGGTGGTACGCGTGTATACGGTGGTCAGTTGAGGCACGTAGGCGCGTACTAGCACGCGCTTCTGTCTGTGGTGACCGTGACTGTATCTGCGTCGGAGGAAGAGACACATTACGCTCAATCTACCTCTCTAGCCTCTCTGCTCCGCTCGACTCATACTCTTCGTGGTTCGCGTTCGTCACTGCGATCCGCCGTCACCGCCGCCGCCAGCCAGAGAAAAACGAGAGCGCGGACCACTGACTCACCCCATCCAATCTTCCGCTACGCACTTTTACACAAGTACCAGAACAAATACCAACCCGATTGCAAACTATCACCGAGATCCTCTGCTCATCCACCAAAAGTATGTCGGTGAATCAATCCATGCTAACTAGACTTCCCCTTTCGACTGCTCCGGCCGCTCCTTCTCTCAGGGTCACACTAGCCGACACGACTACCGTGACTACTTCTACTTAAAGCTCCACTTAGCCAGGCGTTAGACCGCGATCCCCCTTTCTCGGACTCCATTCGGCCACCACATAGAAAATCTCGACACTGACATTACTGGATATTGGCACGTTCTTATAGCTCTCGATACATAGAGAACAGAGCTGGCTACTCGAGAGCGAAAAGAGTACAAGTAGAAGAGGGATGCCGATCGATACAGGGAAGATTGAATTAACGCTGGCATTACTCTCTCCCGGGAGTAAGGTAGTGGAATAGCTGTGTGTAGAGCGGCGCATCGATGGGAGAGCGGGTAAGCGCTATCAAGGGTAAAGACACGCGTGGACCCAGACCTGATCAGGTAGCGGGCGTCTGCTTTCGACACAGGAACAAGCAGTTAACTAGTTGAGTGTTCGCTGCTGTAGTCAGAGTGTATGGCAACGTTAGAGGAAACATTAGGCTGGCAAACGTTGGTCGAACACACCAACCAGCCTCCAGAGAGGAAGAGGTCGCGTGGCGAGAGCAGACTCCACGCGAGAGCGAGTGAACTAGAGTCGGTTCAAGCGTACACCTGCACAAGACTGAGAGAGATATTATTCTCCTCGTTATTATGCAGCCATTAAAGCACGTTAAGCGTGACGGCTTCGTGGATAGCTAAGGTCAGGTGTACGAGGAAACGCAATGCCCTCCCTCCAACCCTCGCGCACTGCCCTCCGCAAAACTAGAGGACGCGGCTTTCGACTAAAACGATTACACTCCCATCAAGCCGGTCTCTCTCATAGCACCGCATCACCCGCTTCCTCCACCGAAATGACCCCAGAAAATCTATTTGCATTTCAATCTTTGTCGAGGCAGCGGGGGCATAATTTTCCAAGCTAAAAGTGCAACAAGGAATTATTAAAGGGGTCAACTGGCAAGGGGAATTGTAGGAATGTAGTATTTAACGTTTTTCTCTGGGTTAGGTAAGTTCGTCAATGAGCTTTAGCTGTCACAAGTTCAAATATATTAAGCAAGAGACGGGGACTCGATCGAGGGGCCCCTTAGGAAAAGTTGGTGGCTGGCATATAAGCTGGCGGGCAACGTTCGGCATCCTCCGGAACGACTTGGCCACCACTCTTTCCATGGAACGCTTTCAACGCGCTTCGCTTATCCTATCGGTCCGCCCGGAATCTCCGGCCTCCGCGCAAGAGGAGCAAAGTTCGCTACCACGAGACTGCGACAAATGAAATTCCGGGACTCCCTTAAACGAGTCAAGTCTGTCTCGACCGTTACTCAACATCAAGTACCGGCCACTAAAAAAGCAGCGGGAAATTCGCAAAAACAGTCAGGAGTTGCTTGAATTACTTCAATTGGATGTGACGAGTTGACGATTCCAGTCTGAAAAGCTAACACTTATAATCTCACGCGCCAACTCGAGCACTTCCATAGTAATTATTCTGCGATCCTGTGTACGCAATGCCAGGAAAATGAGAGGGAGGAAGAAAAAGTGGCGCTAGTAATATCCCGCAGCTTTACCGGCGGGTTTTCCCTGCGCTCTTGGCACAACGTCCCTCGGCAGGGCAGGCGTGTATGAATTATCAAAGGGAACTAAAGTGGAATTAGAAGAAAAAGCTGAAGGGTACTCCCGAGCGAGAGGGTCGAGATGATTTTCAAAACGAAACCCTTCAACACGCGATCCTTCCGCTTCACCCTTCCTACTCACTGCCAAGGGACTTCCGAAAGTTTCCACGTCGCCTTACAAGTATAATAATCGTACATATGATTTAATGATTAAAGGATCCGTGGAAGAAGAGAGTATGTTCGATCTAAAACAGTGCTTTCATCGGTTAAGAAGAGCGCAGTCGCAAGTTTTGCCAGGCCGACCCTCGGCGGGCGCTGGCATCGGTGTCGTCGGCGTCGTCGGCGTCGTCGACTTCTAATTAAAGCCGTAATGCAATCTACTGGTAGACTCTGCGCCTCCGCGTCCGGAACGCGCCACGATACGCGTGCCTGGTTTGCGAGAAACCCGGCGTTGCTCCGCAATTAGTGCTTCTCTCATTAATGGCGAGTTTACTGCGGTCGGGTGTGGATGAGAGGCGAGGAGGGCGAGGCGACAGGAGCCACGTTACGCGGTCTAGATTCTCTCAGCTTTTCGTCGCTCGATCGAATCCAATCGATGCTGTCGATTGGGCAAGTTCGACTCAATTAAAATCCGTATGATCGACCGATTGTTGACCTCGTTGAAAACGTGTTCTCTCGTGGCTTCTGGTGCTCGCATTATAATACCGAAAGGATCACTGATCGACCCTGTGCGGAGCTGATCTCGATATCGTCGTGCCAGGTAGAGAGATAGAAGCGTTAATGCGACCCTTTGGGAGTTTCCTCACTCTCCTTCTCCCGCACGACTTCTCTCGATCCCCGAGTAATTAAGGGGGATCCTTTATTTGCTTGACTCTCTGTTAAATTCACTGCTATCGTCCTCTCCGGTTGCCTCCATGTATATTTTCCCTTACCATCTCACACGCTCGACCCATTACCGATCGATCCCAAAGGGACACTATTTTTTGCAACCAGCCAATCCCACATACGCTCGTCATCCATACCCAGGAGGAGTGTCCGGGAGCTAATGAATGTCCATCTCCCGAACATGGATTCGAAAGGATTAAATTATAGCATCGAGAAGTGGGCCAATTGAAGCTTGGATTGGCATCGATCATTCTTGCGGCGTACACCGATTCTACTACTGTCAGGAGCAGAGTGGTCCGCGCAGAATTCCTAATGCAGAGAGCATGCTTATAGATTACGATGAATTCCAGCTGATTTCTTCCATCTAGTTAGCAAGCCCGTCGGAATACCACGCAAATCCGTCCCCTAATTATCCCCTACTTCTCCCCTTTAAACTTGCCTCGGATAACTAATTAAGCCGGAGGAACGTCCTCGTTAATTTCACGATGAATTCTCGTGACGAGCGGAGCGAGCAAAACTGGGAGAGGCTGGAAGAGCTGTCGCGGACTCCTTAAAAAAGGGCTCGGCATCCTCGGGAATTATATGTCGCCTGAGAGATAGGTGTGTCGGCCTGCCAAGTGCAGCATTTCCTCAAAAGCCGCGCACACACATGTATATTATTACTTCTCTCTGTTTCCCTCGCGAGGAGACTTCAGACACACGCGTCTATCGACATGCAACGCTGGGGAAATCTGTATACATAAGTAGTCGAAATGTCAGCCGCGCCTTTACGTGAGACAAATGGACCGCTTTGTTGCGTCCGGTTTTTTCTCCTGATCTCTCCTTTTCTCCCTCTTTCTCTCGCTCCCCGTTCTGTCAGCTGCACTCGGGAAATTGAACGTGCGCCGGTAAAGGGCTGGCTGGCTGGCTGGCTGACTGGCTGGCTGACTGGATGGACCAGTCTACGAGAGGAGAGTGAGAGAAAGAGGAAGAGAGATCTTTAAAATCGCGTGCCAACAGCCAAGCAAACGGATATCAGCCGGCAATCCCACTCGTCCGAGATAAATGTCGATTTCGGATATTACATTGGAATCCAATAGTCCGTTGTCGTCTCCGACGAGTTGAGGCTGTGAAGCCGCCGCCGCCGCCGCCACCGCCACCACCACCGTCACTACGGTGCCACCACTCCTTTTGCCCAAGCCTGGGAAAATCGCGTAACTTCCACCCTCCAAGCAGAGTCCTTTCCATGCGCGAAAACCCTTCGACCTCCTTTCGGATCACGAGACCCATTTCACTCACACTCCGTACTACCCCTGCGTCTCCCCTTCTCTCCCTACCTTGTATTCTCTTTCTCCTGGCTAAATTGACCGGGAAATATAGGAGTCTCTAGGTAAACGGCAAGGAATGCTGGGCCGACCAGCAGTCGGCCCTTACTAGGTCGCCGTGCCAGCTGGTAAAGAGCATGTGGGCAGGCGGTGCTCGTTTAAATTCAAAAAAGAAGCCCGACAAATCGATGCCCTATAAGCGTGCGCGCCTGCCTACCAAGCGCTGCTCCGATGGAAGCACAATCTCCATGCTGCCAGCGTTCACCCATTTTCCTCGGCACACCTCGAAGATATACTCTATTTCTTTCCTGTCTCCACCGAGTAATCCAAGTTGTCTTATGTCCTTCCGAGAAAGGGAACTCTACGTCCAGTGGAGTTGATACTCCGATGGCTGCAGTGTCCGTGGAAGCGGATCGTAAATTGGGCGATACGGGGATTGGCCGGGGGGGGAATATCTAGGCAAGTAGGCCCTGCTTTATCGGTCATAGGGATTTGCGTGCGCGTAGGTGTCACGAAGAAGGGGTGACAGCCCCGGCCGAGTCAAGGAGTTATGCGCACACCGGACGTTCCTTTCACCGAGAAGAGGATAGGAGGCTGCGAGTGATCGGGCAGAAAAGCCTACACTCTGGATGACGATAGGCGCCGCGCCGGCCAGGAGTAGCCAGGGTGGAAGGAAGGAAGGAAGGAAGGCAGGCAGGCAGGCAGGCAAGCAGGCGCGAGAAAGGGCGATGGTGAGGGCGAGGGTGTGGGCGAGGGCGAGGGCGAGGGCGGGTGCCGGCGGTGGTGGAAGAGGGCGGTAGGGGTTGTATCGACCGCGCCGCACTGCGGGGCTTTATCCCCTCTCGCGCGCGAGCTTTTCTCGTCCAGCCCCGCAGCCCCTGGCACCCTCTGCCAGAGAGAGCGAACAGTCTACTACTCCTGCCAGAGGAACGCATCCCATCTTTTATCGTCCTTTCAAAGATCTTCTCCGTCCCTTTCTCCGACGGTTGCACTCCCTCCTCGGTTCCTCCCTTCCTCTCTAGTTCTAGTTCTCCATTCCATGGCTCCTCCATCCTCGTTTGCACTCTGCTTCCTCCTGCTAGGATGCTGCGTTTCCTCGAGGTAAGCCATGTCAAGCGCCGTACCACCCGCGCACCCGGTGTCGGTCAGTAACCCAGTGGAAAGCAGGTTCCAGAGATCGGATGCCCGCCAACGGGGGCAGGCAACTCTTCGGGGCTTCGGCCGGCTGGCCTTCCTTCCTTTCTTCTATTCTTCCTTCCATCCCTTTCTCCCGCCCTTCCTTTAGTTGGTGTCGCCGCATAATCCATCCCGTCTGCCTCCCCTTTTGTGCATTGCTAGAGCAACATCGGCGGCAGGACAGACGGCCGACTGGACCACTGATACTGGAGCCGGAGATGAATGGGGTGAAAGGGCGCAATGGATGTGCTGGTGCGGCGCTGATAAGTAAGGCTCGTTATGTCGAGTGGCACTCTGTATTCGCGAGAGGAAGCGCGAGAGGAAGCGCGAGAGGGGGCAGAAGGGAGGGGTCGTGCTCGATTTGTCGGAAAAATGAGAATTCAATGGGCGCCAGACTCCGTCCTCTCGCCGAGTCACTAATGAGTCTCGCTTGCCCAACTTTTCGCTTCCACGAGTCACGCAAAAGCTAGTGTATCGCTCTCGGCGAGGGAAAAAAGAACGCACAGGGAGCGCACAGACTTCCGCGAGATGGGGGGCTTTATGTCGGCGGGTGAAAAGGGGGGAGGGAGCGAAGGGGAATGAATTTGCATGTGACATTTCTGCTGGCCGTTTAAATTGCAAAACGGCCCAAGAGGTCCACAGTGTCCGACGCATTTATGCATCGGACCGTCGATGTACACGACGAGGTAACCCATCGATCCCCGTCACCAGTGTATAAATGCAGGGTGGAAAAGGGCGATGGAAGGAAAGCGGAAAAAGCAGCGTGCAATGGTGGGAGGGTGGTGTACCGAGCGATTAAAGGGAAAGTCAAGGGGAACGCTCGCAGCTTGAAGAGCAGTAGATGGAGTGTGTGCGCGCGTTAGACTCGCGTGTGTCAGCCTGGATCAGCTGATCCATTTAAGCTCGCCTTACATCTGTCGCTTAACGCGGCAACCCTTCATCTACAGGGAGAACCGACACCCTCCTACTCCCTCGCTTTTCTTTTCTTTCCCTTTCAGCTCCTCGCTGCCACCAGAGGCCCCACCGTACTGTCAGTGTCGATATTACGCTCCGTGGCGAGTATATATTGCGCCAATAAATTGCCAGCGGCATTAGCGAATTGAGGGAGAAACGGGCGTGGAAATCATGCGAGACGTGGCACGTACTTTCGCGATATTCTACGAAGGAAAATGTAGGAGAGCGAGTTCAACGTCAGGATGAGGATGCGAACTA
Organism: Ectemnius cavifrons; assembly: GCA_964023945.1. Lineage (NCBI taxonomy): Eukaryota > Metazoa > Arthropoda > Insecta > Hymenoptera > Crabronidae > Ectemnius > Ectemnius cavifrons. The sequence goes on from OZ030386.1 coordinate 11,961,522, forward strand.
ATATTTGTCTCCTCGGAAGCGAAGCTTTGGAGACTACGGGGAAAGACACGATGTTGGAAGACACCCTTTCTAGATTACCCTTGCAACATCACGTTTCCCTTCCCACCGCAATTACTCGATGGAGGAATGGCTGATGCATCTAGAAACATCGCCACTCCTGCTACTACTACTGCCTGTCGAAACCCCCGATTTATTCGTTCCCGAGGAGTGAACATTGGAACGATGCCAGAGACGACGGTGGATGCTGCAAGTGTAAACGATTAAGCTGCTGGTCTCGGACTATGAGGTGTACATCACACGATTATGTCGCACGTGTATGGGATAATTGAAATCCGAATAAACGACTACCACTGCCGAAAAACGGTGCTAGGTAGACTGAACATTTTTCCATTTCATTTTTGTCCGCCTGGAAAGTGCGGATTCCAAGACTCAAGGCGTCGCTTTTTAATAACTTTCTTCATGGACCATAATGGGGCGAAGCGTATACTCTGAATTTCGGAATATTCCAAGCAGGCTCGCTCAACCGGCGTTATGCCTTTAATCGGTGCGCATAATTACCGCGTTGCCGAGTTTCGTACTCTGTTGGAACTGGAGCTGCGACAGCTTGAATTTCAATTAAGATCATTGCACACGAATTTTTCCACGAGAAATTTCATTCTCCATCGATAGATTAGCCGGATAACAAATACCCAGCCATTACTCGATTTCATCCCATCGGGGAAACTGAGTAACGAAAAGTGGATGGAAGTTGCTAGAAAACGAGAGATGGGTGCCGCGGCTTTCCATTTCAATCGGGTTAAAAATCTGTTTTAATAGCCTCTCCACACCCTTACACACCGTGAAACTAACAGCGCGAGCTATGTTGTTCGCCCAACGCTCGCGCAGCCTCCAATGCTCGCGTAGGAGTTAGCTGCGCTTAGCATTCCGATCACTCTAATTAAGTTAAAGTCCCACGATCCGCGCGCGATTCTCGCTCGTGTAGAGAACGGAGAATGTGTGCCCACGGTAAACATGTAACGAGTGATATAATAAGGCTTCTCATTTGTCACGTAATGGCGAGGAAGGGGAAGTGCCCTTCCCTAGAAGAGCCGGAGGGGAAAGAGAATACTATGCCAGCAGCCTGTAATAACAGGAGCCGCTGCTCTTCATCCCTGTAACCCGGACCGAACTGCTGACTGAATATTCCAGCGTAGATACGTCTACCTCTCTTTGGACTTTGTTAAGTCTGCACTCCTCTGCCCATCTACCACCTGTCACTCTAACCTAGGAATCAATTAATACACCTCGCGTCCACCCAATTCAATTCTCCGATGATCCTGTATGATTGGAGCATAGGAAACCTCCCGAGAGAAAAATCATTCGACACCTCGACGTAGTCGAATCGGAAAAGGTAGGGAAGCACTTTCAGTTGCTCCAATGTGTCTATATGTACCTAGTGTTTTTTCGGCCATTCGATGCACGAATGAACTATATCCCTGTGGGTGAAAGGGGTGAGAGGTAGAGAAGCAGAGAAGCAGAGAAGCAGAGAGGATGAAAGGAACTCTGACTATTATTTCCGGCATAGTCGGTGAACAATGAAATCGCACTGAATTCAGCTGCAATGATTTTTTACTCTCACGGCCCGCGTTCCAATCAGGCGACATTGTGCTCGGGAATGCCCTGTGCACCCCGAGAGAATCGCGTAAAATATCTAAACATACAGAGTGTGCTGGGTGCGTAACGAACCGTAGCGCTGACTATCGATCTGGAGATCGGCTTTACAAAGAACCGTCAACATTTGATATTACCAAGACGCGACAAGATGTTTCTCCCCTAATTGCAAGACAGGCGTTAACCAGAGTTCATCGAATACCAGGCTCTTCTGTTCTCCCGACTCCTATGGTGATGCTTTTTCCACGTCGCGTCGCTTCAATATCCCTCCAACTTCCGTAAACAAGCTTAAGCACGTCTTCGCCAGATGCAAACTTCTATCTTACCCTATCCTATCCTACTCATCCCATTTATGTCTGTGAAGCATGGACGGCTTTTTCCACGTTTTCCAGACTTCCCGACATTTTCCGGGTCTGAAATTTGGTGGAGAATGTTTCCTTGTATCAAGGAAGAAGTGACATAAATTCCAGAGCCCTAGCTCAAAATTCATTTTTTCGCAAATTTTTTAAGGTGTACCCCTTCTAAAATTTTCGATTTTTCGAAGGTTCTCGGACTTTGGCGAACGCTTGATAAATCGATTGTTTTAGTATCAAAACGGATAGAAAACATAGAACCAGTGGCCAAAGTGCCGGAATTGTACCGAAAACACATGGAAAACCGATCCCGAATAATTAAGTTCCGTGGTTTTCCCCATGTTTTCAAGTCTTCCCGACATTTTCCGGGGCTGACATTTGGTGGGGAATGTTTTCTTGCATCAAGGAAGAAGTGATATAAATTCCAGAGCCCTAGCTCAAAATTCATTTTTTCGCAAATTTTTTAAGGTGTACCCCTTCTAAAATTTTCGATTTTTCGAAGGTTCTCGGACTTTGGCAAACGCTTGATAAATCGATTGTTTAAGTATCAAAACGGATAGAAAAGAAAGAATTAGTGGTGCAGCGGCCGGTATTACATCGAAAACACATGAAAATAGCGATCGGTCTGACCGAATTAAACCGTTCTCACTTATTCCGTTCCAGCTGGCTACTTATTAGGAGTCCGTGGTGACTACTTCTCGATCGATCAGCTGGAATTCATCGGTTCGCGCGCATCCTAACCAATGCCCTGGTAAGTAGCTTCCCAATTATGCGGTAATTAATGCGCAAGCTCTGCCCTCCCACCGTATCAGCTATGTCCTTTATTCGATGAAGCTAGAGGATATCGGGACGATCTTTCCCCGGAATAACGAAGCAACGTCGATCGATGCCCCGGCAGTCGCCGCGTACAAATGTCCACCCGGCTGCTACTCAATTATTCATCCTGAGCTATTTGGTAGCCGACGTGGAGAAATATCCTGCGAGCTCGTACGGCCGCCTCTCCAAAATAGAAGCTAATTAACTGTATCAGGCAGAGATCGAAATGCACGGGCGTCATTGTTGCTGGACAAAGAAAATTAGAGTTTTGATTCCCGTGAGAGGAGTTAATGATTGGTTAATGGTTGGTTAATGGTTGGAAGGTGGACCAAGCACCAGGTTGGTGCATCTATTCTGTTCTCGAATGATAATCCGAGGCGAGAGGGCGGAAAGTTGACAAGTGGAGAAGTGTGGGAAAATGCGAGGCAGGCTGATCCGGGCAAGGCCTTGAAAGGTCGTCGGCGAGCAAGTGGAAGTGGCCTCTCGAGTGCGGTGGGCGCAAAGCGAATCGCGCGTACATACTCGACGAGGAGGATGACGGGCCGGCCAGCAGAGCAGTCAAAGTAGCAACGGGAGGGCTGCCCTCCTCGACACGGTGCATCTGTGCGATTAGGTGAACCGGGGGTGGTAAAGCAGCCAAGTATTAGAAAGGACTGGCCTCATTGTTGAATAAATGGTGCTTTCATCGACATTGTTACCATGTCTAACAACCACTCTCGTGTTGAACGAGCGTGGGGCGGAAATACAAGTGACATTTATCCCTCTTCTGAAAATATTCAACAACTTTTACTGAAGGCACACAGATGTAATGGACAATACGCCCGACTGCTGACCCTTAATACGCCCAAATAACGCTCCGCTCGGACTTGAATGTCTAATCCTCGCGGGATAGCATTCCATGAGCAAGCGCGTTATTTTCCACCGACCTTCGCCCCTTTCATACGGGCAGGAGTGGGCGCCGAATGGTGGCACCACTGCCGGCCCCGGCACACCATTATTTCCGGTATGAAAAGAACAATTTGACCAATTAGGGAAGCGAGCTGACTCAAAGAATTTATTACGACGAGGGAGAGATGGTAAGCATGAGGGAATTCCTGCTGATCCCTCCCAGGCAAAATATCTTTCATCTCGTTGCTCGGAATATACAAACGAATCTTTCGTGGTCAATGGAAGTTAATAAAAAGCCTAGAATAACTACTCCCTCGAGGACAGACAATTGGTAGAATCGGGAGTGATGCGAAATGATATTGCATCGCCACGCGGCTCAAGAGGAATGATTTTCTGTCGCACCACCGCCCCAAGTCCGCCCCAAGTCCGCCCCAAGTCCGCCCCAAGTCCGCCCCAATAACCGCGACTCGCTTTCGATCGATCTGACAATTCGGCATCTCGAATCTGGCCTGTTTCGTAATGTCCTCGCTGTCGCCTGCGAACTTTACCGTAATCGAGAATTATGCTTCGAGTCCCGACGCTCCCTGGGGGCCGATTGGATTGCTTTCGTCTGCTATTCATGTCGAAGCAACGAACGGACTTTTTTTATCCCCGTGAGAGGCGCCAGTGCCGGGGTTGTTCGGTGACGGGGCCAAGTTCCACGGACTCGGGGAAGCCGAGGAAAATATTCATGCGAATCTAACCAGCTTTGGGATTCATGGCGGGCGATAAGGAGGACAAGAGACCAGACCTCCTGTTTCCGAGGCCGCCAGGAGGATCGTTACATGGACACAATTTCCACGCCTCTCCTAATTAAAGTTAAACCCATTAACGCAACGCATATATGCGCACATATACACGCACGCACTCTCTCGTAGACGCACACATGCGCTCCATGCACCTATGCTCGCGTGTCGACGTTACGTAATTTTATCGGCGGATAAGTCCTTATATCTGGGATATTCCGTACTCTCCTCCTGAAATCCATCGTCAAAACGTCCTGCGCACGCGTGAACGTGAGCGGATTATAAAGGGAGAGCGTGCATCGAACACGCGTCCATATACATACCCATCTAATTACATACTATTGACGTTTGGCGGCTGGAATAATAATGTCTAAGAGAAACTGTACCTCCGAATATTTAAGGCTATTCACCAGAGCACTAACTACTACTACTACCAGCGGTGGCCGCTGCCTCTAAAACGAATCCAATTTTCTGAAATGTCTAATTAAGTCATCCTGCTGGCAGTGCTTAAGTCCGTGCAGCTACGGCGAGCACAGCCGGCCAGATAGGCGGCCTCCAATTGCTACGCGGAAGTTCACTTGGACGATTTTTAAATTTGCTTAATGCCTGGACCGAGTGAGAGAGACGGAGCGGAGGCAGAGGCGGAAGAACTGCTGAGTAGGAGAGGATCATTAAGAGAGTAAGAGAGTAAGAGAGTAAGAGAGTAGGAGAGGAAGAGAGAAAGAGAATTAGAGGTGGTGAGGTTGAAGGGCCAGAGAATTTGAGGACGCCTTCGTTTCCCAGGCTGGAATGGCTGGGCAATGCCTCGATGTAGTATGCGTGTGGGTTGAGGCCCCGCACTTGCCACTGTTGTTAGATGGCATCTACGGCGGATGACAGGCAGCGCGACGCGGCTCGACGCGGCGGCGTCGTCGTCTCGCGGAAGTTCACCATTAAATGGCCCGGCCCGATCTGCTCGCTCTTCTCGCGAGCGAGACCAACGACGAAAGACGAATCTCGCCTTGCCACTGCCACGAGGCTGGCTATAGCTGACCTCAAAGATTATGCGGAACGCGAGCCGAGCATCTCTGATTGCCGCGGTCTCGAGTCTCTCCAGTCTCCAGTCTCGAGTCCAATCAAGCCTCATGACTCGTAACCCCAGAAACATGCCGAGCCGGCACATAGCTCGGCAATCGGTCAGCTTTGCGATAAGAATGTGCGCGAGAAGGCGTGGCAGACACTCCGTACTCTACAAGAACCAGGAGAGAACCTCCAATATCCTTTGTCCAGGATTCAGCTTCTTTCCGGAGAGCGCTGCTGATGCCGAGTGAAGAGAAGTAACAGCCCGACCTTCTCGTCAGACTTTCCCGATCGATGCAATCCCCTATTGTCCTCCAGAGACAGGACTAACGCAAATTTACACCTTGTCTCGCCTACTAACTCTTTAAACTGCCCTCCTCTTTCTTTCTTTCTCCCACTCACATACTCTCCTTTATTACCTCCCTGGGCCTTCTCGCGTACGCTGGCCACGATCTCGAATCACTGCGAATCTAAGAGAAAGCCCTGCAGGAGGATGCCTGTGATCCGGGCTGGGCGAAACGCTGCTTAGAATTCCGGAAGGTAGAGCACCTTCTCAGCACAAGTGTGAAAGTGTAATTGAGTCTCGGGATACAGAGCGAGGTTAAAGGCTCACCAACGAAGGCTAAATTATGTTCGCCTCTGTGTTCTCGTTATAGATAGGAATGAAAGAATTCTCGGCATCACAAAGATCGGTATTCTAAAAAAAGATCACTCGAAATGGGATTAGTAGAGAGGCTGTGAGACATCCGTGGTTACGTGAGAGGGATGATTCCACGGCAATGGTAGCGAGCGTAAGAGACAAATTGCACGAGGAAATACAGTAGAACACACTGGAAGCGTGTGCACGGCCCCCTGACACACATCGACTCGTTAAAATAACGACATAATGGCTAATTTAGCGATAATAAGCGCGAACCGTATCGTTCAAATTAGCGTCGAAGGTGAGACGAGAATCCGAGAGGAGAGAGAGAGAGAGGCTGACGCTAGTGGTATGTAGTGTAAGAGAGGGAGAAGATAAGCCAGTGGGCTGAAGGGCGGAAGGGCGAACGAACGAGTGAGTGAGTAAGTGTCATAAAGAGAGAGAGGAACTCTCCATATGGCTCCGACGACCGACGACCGACGACCGACGACCATGCCTGAACTTGTGCTACGGCGCACTTTTGTTGCACTTCTCCTGCCATCTCGTGACTGTGTTCAGAAGCCTCCTTCCCTTTAGCCAGGAGCGTACCTAGATCCATTCATAAAGAATTTAAATCCCCGCGCTCTCCCTTGGATATCCGAATAATAGCCTTCTGTTCAGCCAATTAAGCCTAAGCTTTTAGGAGCAAGCGGGCGTGCGCGCGCTCGTAACCATTGCCATGTTCCCTTACTCAAGCTTTCGTTATTCATTTCGACGGCAAATTGCGCAAAAAAAAAAATCTATTTTCATCTCGCCCTCGCAAAGGCATAATTCTACGGGGTAGGTATGGAAAAAAATCTCGTGTAGGCACTTTCTGACATTATTAGAGGAATTCCACTATTGCCGCTACATTCCAAGCGAAATTACATAGACTCCGCCCTCCGGAAAAGTTGAATGAGTGGAAGAGTGAAAAATAACAGGTTGCTCGGACTACGATAGGGGAAACGACTCGCCACTGCCTCGAGGTCAATGACTCCTAGCAAAAAGGATGACAATAGCGTAGCGTAGTGGTAATCGGGGATATGTTTAAGATTCCTTATACAGAGAGTTCGCGGTGAGAGGCTGGAAATTCGGGTCGGTGCTTCCGCTCGGCAAAAATAAAGCCGCCAGCCTAGCGGGCCACTGGCAGTGTGCCAAGTGAAAAACCGATGGCAAAGTTATTCTCATTTGGATAATACACTTGATCGCACGAGAAACTGCGAGATTTAACTACTGCCTTAGCAATATCGAGATCGCTGTGCCCAATCTCTCGATAATTATGATTGACTGCACAAACATGAGAAAGAAAATGCACGCCGAGCGGAAATCACCGAGTGCTCAAGTTAAACGGTGCAAGAAAGCTCGTCCGGTAATTGCGAGGCTCGCTAATGGGACTTTCCTGGGGGAAAAAGAATCGAAGGTTCGGTGGGGCAAGATGTCTCCGATGAATCACAGGGTGAATCAAAGCAAAGAGGAATGCGGCAATTTGTAAGTCGGGGAAGGAAGAGTTTACCATGGCTGACAGTACAGCCTATTCCTGCAGGATGCGGCTGGCATTAGCAGTGGACGGCGACCTTGACACAGATACGTTCGGCGAAATTTATCGGTCAATTTATCTCGGGCGTTCGCACTATCTCTTGTCTTCTCGAGTTTTACGTCAGAGAGTGGTCGCTCTCTATCAGCAGGCTAAACTAAGCTCCTCTGATCCTGAGGACCATGCGTCCGTGTTTACGCTGCGAAACCGGTTTACGATTTCTATTCCCGATCGGTGCGAAAAAAAAACTTCCACGGAAAGTGAAATTCTCACGGATGGATAGGCCTGGCTTTGGCTCAACCATAGACACGAATTCAATCGGTATTCGCGCCACAGTTGCACAATGGCGAAAGAGGAGAATAAAATTGGAGATTGAATAGAAACATCGAGATAACAAATCTCGATGCACTTTCCTGCAGAGAGAAGGTTTGTGCTGAAAAGTGCGAAGCTAAAACGGTGCTGCGCGAGACAGGCGGAAATACGAATCCACTGTGAGGGCAAAAGAAGAAAGAGAGGGAGAGAGTTTGGGCGAACGTTTCCAATCGTTTTCCGGGTATTTCCCACTTGAAATTCCATTGGCACAGATAATCCATACAAATATCCCATTACCCCGAATCGAGCTGGACCTCGCCGAAATCCGAATGATTAAAACTTGTCCAATACAACTGACATTTGCGTGATACACGATGAACAAGCTCAGTAAAATTAGTGGGAAATAACAAGCAATTATAGAGAAACTCTTATAAACATGATTACATTCGCTGCGCCATCAGTTGTCGAATTAACTGGTTGCGAATTTCCCCTCGCCTTTAACGATACACCACTAATCACTGCATTAATTCCATCGATTTCGCATCGAAGGACACGGACACGTCAGGCGTGCCAAATGTATTACTATTCCCGCTATTACGGTCAAGAGCTCCGGACAAATTGCAAAAGAGGGTCGACAATGACTTCACTCTTCCAAAGTGATGCGAGTAGAAATCGCATGGATTCGGCGAGGTTGTGATCGAAGGCGAACACACTTTTTACGTAGCGGTTAACGGACTTTATTTTTGGATCTGATAATTAGCAGTGCAGTGATGACGTCATGTGCAGAGTAGGGTGAGGGGCAAAGGAGAATGAAGGAGAGGAGGGGTGGCAGAGAGAATGAGTGGAATGGCCGATGAGCAGAATCGGTTTATGGGCTCATCGGCGAGAAAGTGTGTATACGCGCTCGCCTGCCCGATGTCGCGACAAACCAACTGTGTAAATAAGCAAGCAACCTTCGACAACTTTCGCTTCTGAACTCGTTAATACCCCACCTGCGCGAGGTTCCTCGTGGGCTTCCTACGAAACCCGAATAATTAAAAGCCCTCGTCTCTAGACGCACTCCTCGACCAAACGAGATGGGGACGTGAGGGAACTGGGACAGGCATAAGCAGCTCCAATCTATGAAAGACTGATCATCGAGACACTCCCAATGACAAGTTCTGGTGCTCCGATTTCCTCCTGGCTAATTGAAAGCAACGAGTATCCAGTGTCACGAAAGATTCTCGACGGGAGACAAAGAAAGGCACTTTAGAAAGAAAGTTAAAGAAATAGATGGATGTAGCTAGGGTACGGGTGCGGGTAAACGAAGAAGACGTCGTTCGTACCTCGCCGTCTACGCGCAATGCAAGCCACAGCTAGTTCAGCACTTCGCGACAATGCGAAAACGTGTGGTGCATTGCTGAAACCGCATATTTCTCGGTTAAAGCGAATCCTTGAAGCCGAGCTGCCAACCTACTACCACCAGCTCGAACTCGAAGACTAGTTTTTTCCCCTTCGCATATACGTTACAAACGTATATCGGTACACTTTATGAGTGTGTATGCGTGTATGCGTGCGCGCAGTGTCCCGGCAACGATAAGATTGCGTATTATTGCTTCATTCATAACGAAGCTGCTACCTGGCCGGCTTTAATTTGACCCGTTCGTGTTCGCCCACTAGCCATTTATCGGCGCGGATCGACTAATATTGCCCGAGCTAACTCCAACTCCGTAATTGAATAATTATTCAACTGGTAGGGTATGATGAATGCCATGGGAATAATTCTGATCGAGTATAAAGTCAGATTTATGTTGTGATCACATTGTCGAGTGTAGTTGTACACTGCCATCAATAGGATACAAGTATATCCTCCGAATAACCTTGACTCGGTTATTTGAGAAAATGTCAAAGAGCCATAACTGAACCGCCTTGCCATATCGGCAATGCGCAAGCATAATAGAGATCGATAGTGCGGGGACTCGGCCCAAAGCGGTCTCAGCCTCGAAGCTCGCAAAAGGAAACTCTGGCACTCGAGCTATTATTGTCCGATAAGAATTTCCGCGAGCTTGTCTCAGGAGCGTTTCACAAAAGGTGAAATGGCCCGAGTGGCGGTGGGACTCCACGTCGTAGTATTAGTCATATTAGAGGAAATGTTTACCTAGATAGATAGGAAGAAGGGGCGAGAGAGGGCAGACTGATCGGAGGAGTCTCGGTATCGTGGCGGAGAAAGTTGTGCGCGAGTACGTAGAGATAAAGGTCGGTCAAGTCGGCTAAAAACAAGTGAAGAGGAAAAGCCAGTAGAGTCAAGGGCGTGGTTTACCGGGGATCATGACGTTCCTGCGTGGACGCTACGCGTGGCCGCTGGCGAAGCGCGCGAACCACGAGTGATCGAACGGTCAACTCGATCCTACGATCAATATCGAAGGGAAGACGGTGGGCACTGGGCCGCTGCTTTGCGGAACCGGCAAGCCCATTCTACTGGCAGTCGTATCGTCATCCAAGTCACAGCAAGAGTGAGCTAATAAAGAAAAGGGATGGAATGTTACTGACCTCGGTTGCTAGCTTCCCTTTCGACGCCATCTTGACAACAATGATGGCTGCCGGCCGACGTCCCGACTACCTGCTGCACACGCCGCGCCGCGACGCGCTCTCCTCACTCTTTCTCTTGCTCACGCTCCCGCGCTCACTCCTTCGCGCTCCTCGCTCTATCTTCCTCTAGCAGTGGCCGATCTTCCAAGTACACCAGACACTAGAGCTCAGGCCCTACTCGCCGCCCGCAAACACTAGCAAAACACCTTCACTTCCGGCTGCCCCGCGAGACCAGAGAGCAATATGCACGCCTCAGTTACTCTGATTACTCCTTACCGCCTTACTCCCCGTTCTCTTTCACTCGCTCTCTCCCTCTCTGTCTCTTTGTGTACTTAATAACTCGCGCTAGCGAACGACCGAACGACCGAACAACCGCTCCGAAACTCACGTGCTGACGTCACGCCGCCGAGTTCCTTCACGTACTACGAGGAGTACGAGTTTACAAGCGACACCGAGGCGGCCGGCTCTTCGCACGGGCCCCCCACCACTGATCGGGCGAGCCCGATGCGAGTGTCAGTCCCTTTCACTCACTCGCTCACTCACTCGCTCGCTCGATAATTATAATTCGCTCGATACGATTTTACTCGATGCTTCCTTGCCTTGCATGCTTTCTTCTCTGCCTGAAGCTCCCCCTGTTTTTTCCCACCCTTTTTCTACCGTACCCTATCCAAACTCGTAATACCAGTCTCCATTATAACTATTATCTTATTGTCGGTTCAGGCACTTTTATATACTTTCGGTAAAATCCCGTTTTCAATGTATGCTCGATGTTCCGAGCATCGAAAATGACTTGTTATAATAATCGCAGATTTTAAAAACACGAGGAAAGCAATGACAAGTAACGTTGTCACAGTTTATAGTTACGAGTCGATAAATATTCAATTGCCCGGGAGTTTATGGTGGCCGCCATTACGGCTACCGTAAATTGATGGGTAAAGGTTACGTGTGATGAATAAGTGTATCGAGATCAATAAAGATCATTGGCAGATTGGCTTGCAGTGACGCGTTCTACACATACTAAGAAAACTAAAAGCAGACTTACGAGCTCGAAGTCTGGAGGCAGTCGACCGGTGACAGTCATCCTAGCTTTAGCCGTCCGCAGGGAGGGATAGGGAAGGGATCCGGCTTAATTCGGGACGAATTAACCTTCTCGAACACTTCTGCCCCTGTTGAACTTTATTACCACTTGAACTAACTTGGCCATCTCGCATCTTTTTCCGCACTCGTGCACCCATCGACAAGACTGAGAGGAAAGGAGTGACCCGCGCGCGAACTCGCCCCGACTAGCTGACACCCCCGTTTGAAAGAGATCGATGTCTATCGATTATATCGATCCCGCTCATCGCCAATCGTCATCCGATGTCTCGCGCGGTTCGGCGCGTGCGCGCTATTTTCGGATGCTATTTCCAGCACGTGTCAAATCTTCCATTAATAATTAAGATAATAAAGAGCAATTGAAGAAGTACGTTCAAGGGTTTCATCGTACGAATATGTTGATTCCAATTCGATCGAATAGTGAGCGGGTGTTATTTGTTATGTATCCGGTATTTCCTTCGTTATTTCAGCATTACGTGCTCATTGAAAAGAAAGTAGGAAAAAGCGGATGATTTCTCTGGGAGACATCATCGGCGAGCACAGCCTGACCTACTAATATCTGATGAAAAGGGTGGAAAATTCTATGTGCCTCCTATCGAAGTACACTCTACACTCTCTACACCCTCTTCTCCGACTCTGATATAGGAGATACGAGCGGACATAAACAGAACTCGCTGCCACTCGGTAAACGAGTGAACTCCTGCATACGATTCTAAATTGTGATTGGTGAGTCCTTAATTAATTTAGACAAGCCTCATTAATCAGAGGCAATTGTTGCTGCCAGAACGATCAACTGCATCGGAGCCTCACTGGCGAGAGGTGAAGCTATGCAAAAATGGATCCAGGCAACGTTTACATTACGATAAACATGCACAGCCAGCGTCTCGTATGGCACGTTGCGTCTTGTATTTCTTTCGGTAAAGTCGCGCTAGCGGAAAATTTATACGCCAACCGCAGTTGGCACGCCACTCCAATCATTATTGACGTGTAGACTACAGTAGAATTGCGTGTTGTGCATGCTCCGGGCAGGCATTGATCGAAATTGACCAAATAATTGGGGGGTCTCCCGCACCCGTAACTGATATCGGGCGTTTGTGAAAAATGCACGTCGCAATACGTAATATAGATATATTGGACACGCTCCATTTATCACGACGCAATCGAAAACATCACCGAGATAAGAAAGTTGCCGTGTTCAAAATGAGGTAAACGCGATAGGAACAACTTTTGCTTAAAATTTCTTTCAACTCAATATACTCTTCTTGGTAAAAATACTATTTATTATCTAATACTGCACAAGTCTATTTCTCATGCGATGTGATCACTGTACATATTATAAAGGTAATTAGACAACTTTAGCGTCGACCATGAAGCAGACCTGAATTTGGTTGTTCTCGTCGATCAGCGAGAACTCAATGGTCAGTGGAATCTTGGGGAAGATCCTGAGGATTTCCATCTCCATCCCATAGGTCAGTAGTTCGCCTTCGTCAATAGGGCACCTTCCGTTCAAGAGACCACGACAAGCGTCCTTCTCGGGCAAGGGGTATTCAACGGTTGAGCCAGAAACGAATGCCCTAGCACGAGGCTTAAGGGTGTCCGTATCATCCACTGTAATAAATCAATAATAAATTGATTTTCCCTATTGCAAGCCCTCTATCGAACTTACGGGCGTTGAAGTCCCACTGGGCGACGACCTTCTTGCCACGATAGAACAGGCAAGGAAAGTTGGTGCATCCTTCGATTCTCAATTCAACTGGTGCAGGTGCAGTCTCGCAAGGCTTGAAGTCCGTGGCCTGAAGGGAATCCGCGATCAGGAACGCGGCAATGACATACACTGAAATTTGCACGAATATTAGTGAATACGGCAGTTTAGAAAAGGAAAACTTTCCAAGACAGAATATGCTTTACCGTAGGCAAGGCGAGCCATTGTTCTAAAGCACGGGATAGAGAAAAGAAACTGAAAACCCGTTCACGAACTTGCTATTTATTACTTTTTACTATCTAATCTTCATTATTTAATCTAAATTGAAGAGTCACATGGAATGATAAAAGTTAAGATATCGGGAAACACTTCAATTCGAACACCTGGCCCTTGTGAGTTGCGCATGCAAGTGATTAGTCGTCGAGATAAATTCCATAACGGATTTCCAATCACTTGACGGTCTTGGTGACCAAGCGGACGCTATAGATTGCCTTGCGATAAACATATTTGTCTACGCGCTAATTCAATTGGATTATCTGGGATATTTAGATAGGTGTTCCAAAGTGTATACGTATGTCCTTTCGAAAGTATGATGTGCGGTATGTTCCTTTATTTCTTTCTTGAAACGCAATCGTCACCGTAATCATATGGTTGTGATTGTATAAAACATAGTTATAATTTTTTGTTACAGTATAGTACTCCTTAGTAGTATATTTAATGAGAATTTGAGCTACTGGGCTCATTGTCGAATTCTCTAGGTCCAAACCAAGGAGGTGCGCTTACGAATTTCAGGATGAACATATCGCGAAGTGTGGTCGGTACAAACTTGAAGAATGTATGATAAAAGAAATACCTCAAGGGCTCGCACCTAAAATCATTGGGATTGAGAATCTTTGTAGATAATGCAGCTGACCAAATGTGTGTTTAAAAGACTATCTTAGTGTACTTGTAAATTGATGCGGGATGCTTGTCCAGCAGAGCACTTTCCAGAATCCTGTAAACCTGAATATTTGATAGCATTATCGGCTCTTTCTCCCCTGACAGCGCCGAAAAATATTTGCAGTATCTTGTAAAGTAGTTTCCATAGAAATTTTTTGCTTCTTCGGGCATTGCAGCTTTCATAATCGAAAAGTGTTGGTCCTGTTTAGCTAGAATATTACTCTCATTCGTAAACGACCCTACAAAGATAAGGTAACTGTAAGGAGAAGTACATTATAAACAAAATCGGAATTAGAAGAGGTGAATTGCTCACCCGGAACCAGGCAAATAACTTTAATTCCGTATTTCTTAAATTCTACCCTAATCCCCGTGCTCCACGCATCGATTGCAGCCTTGGTTGCACAATAAGTCGATACTCCTGGAAGTGGCTCGGCAGTGCAATGGCTCGAGAGCGAAATGATTCGACACTTATGCACTCGAATTATTGGCATGAGTTCCCGCGTGACCCTCAGGGTACCAATTACATTCACTTCTATTTGAGCCTTTATCTGATCATCCGTTTGCCATTCGAACTCACCGAATATCATCATGCCAGCATTGTTAATTAAAGCACGCAAAGCTAAAGAATATTATCGACATGGTACTACAGCCCATATAATCAGAAAGAATAAGGTAGTGTTACCTAAATTGTGCTGCACTAAAACCGATTTGACAAACTGTACAAATGAGTGCACACTGTCCTTATTGGTCACGTCTAACTCGTTAACGTAAACGCCAGTGTCCCGTAATTTTTGGGCACCCAGACCATCATGATGCAGTACACCTGCGATCACAACTACTCCGAGCTTTCGACAATGCATCGCGTAGCTGAAGCCAAGTCCTGAATCGCAGCCTGTTATCACAACAGCATCGTTCAAAGACAGTTCATTTCGGGCGTATAAGCGAGAGTGCAGGTAACTCGCACCTGAAACAACCCATACAATATAATAGATAATAGTTGTATTTTTAATTGTCATTGCTGGTTACTTACCCAAACAGCACAGGGAAACTATAACTGGTGCTGTATCCTTGTGTCTGCTATGCCACCAATAAGCAGCTGCAATCGACGACGCTAAATTCGTAGTAAACACCAAGGGATGCCTCTGAATCCACTTTCGAAAGTCACCGTTAAAGACTGATTTCATCGGCCACATCTTCAGTATTTCAACTTCTTCCTCCTTAACTATTTCCAAGGAAAGAATGTAGGTCTAAAATAACAGTAATTATTAGATCTTTATTAATGGATTCTAAAATCACTGTAATCCAAGGAAAAAACATGCAAGAGAAATTATATGAATGCATGTTAACAGGTGGATCGAATTTCAAATTATTAGTTAAGAAGTAGAATAGTATTTACCGTTCAATTGATTACTGCTCTTTACTGGTAATGGGCGGCTTAAACAATTTTAAAAATAGTAACGTTTGAAGTCTACTATCTGGGCCACTGACATTCAACGAGACGATCCTTCGACCGCTCGGCTCCCAAATGGCTGCTATGACTGAAGGAAAGAGAGAAAACCCGGTCTCCCCACTATCGCGGTTGTAGCATGTCTTTTTTAAAATGCATTCAGCACATCACACAATGCCTACCGCTGTATTTCAGAGGAATTTGAGCAACCGGAGATTGAACCATGTACATAGTTCATTTTTAAGATACTTTATGGAAATCTTACCTCCTGCTTCATATTCTTCAGGAATTTGAGACTGCTCCCTTCTCTCACTAGAGCATAAACCGATCGAAGCCTGTTTCATGTTCTAAACTTCTGGTATATATTCGGCTCGGGAGGAGATAGTTTCGTGTGTCGTCGGCTTGATTTGCTAAGAGTTGTTTAATATTTCATGGCGCACCGCTTCCTGGACCGAGTTTCCAGAGACTCATTTGAATTTCAAACATTCTGTCGTCGTGCCTGAATAAATCGAGAAACGCTACATTTCTCACCACGGTTGCGGTGAAGCAATTACTTTTTCACGTCTTTTCGTTATCGACAAATTCGGATAGATTAAATGTACTTGATGGGACTGTTTGAAACTAAAGTGAAAACGATATAGAACTAAGAGAAATGTTTGTAGATTCAGGAGAGGTTGCAGGATTGGTTCCACTTGTAGTTCTAATGCATGGTGGTCTAAAAAGAAGCAACAGTTATGCAATTAATGCGCAATATCATTTATAAATTCACAAGCTTTTACAGACTGAAATATACATCTTAATAATAAGGCGTAGTTCACGATAAAAATTAACAAATGTTAAGGCTAGTGGTACACTTTTCTCGCCGCGTGCTAATTACATCCGCGTTACGAGTCGCCGTCTTCAATCAATGGGTATCGTGGCTCCGGCAGAGACTTGTTCTCCGCTCACATTTTTACAAGGACCCACCGACTTTTCAGCAACTGTTCGTCCATTCTTCTTCACACTATCTCCTGAGCTCACTGTCAACTCACAATCAGTTTTCCAAGTTGGGAGAGTGTATTAAATGTGAGCGGCTTTATCGTCGACTTTGACATTGGGATTCGCCAACACCTCGTAACTTGGATCTCCATCCGTGGCCATTCTTCCCAGCCACGAAAATAGTATTAAAATTCCAATAAAAACTAGTATTGCAGTTACACCTATCATTGCATATCTCTTGTAAATCGACCCTGGTACATTTCTACGCCTTGCCGGTGGGCTGGCTATTAGCTTCCACCATCGCATGAACCACTCAATAGCAGATTTTCTTTGATACTTATTCTCATCGTGATCGTAGGATATGTCCTTTGGATCGTCGTATGCCTCGCATACTTTTCTCGACGTTGGATTCGACATCCCTAATGATGAGTCGATATTTACAATGGAATATGGTGGGCCTAATTTCTGACTGTTCAAATGTACATTATTTATGTTCGTGTGTACTGAATTGACACTACTACTTGACGACCGAGATGTGGCTACACTAGGTGTCGATGTGGTTCCACTGTGATTCGGATAGGATGATGTCTCCAATACCAATGAAGGCCTCTCAGGCTCCAACTTTTGCTCCCTGTCCTCGCTCAACTGCAATAACAACATTAAAAGTAAGGACCCAGACACACGCCAATTACAGCAGTTGTATGAAACATATACATACTAAGGGTAATCCAAGTCCAGCTCTTGCCCAATTCACACCAGCCAGTTTCTCTCTCAAAACATCGGCCACTGGTGAGACCAATTTTGGTTGAGGGAAGATGCATACTTTACAGGCAGGGCATGTATATCCAGCAGGTGCTGTGGTCACTGGTAGTTCTCGGGCATATCTGTCCAAGCAAGCCCAGTGATACATATGATAGCATGTCAGCCGAACACAATCACTGTCGCTCAGATTCGAAGAACACAATGTACAGACTGGAGTATAATCATGGTCATGTAACCATAGTAAATACGACTGTACTATGCACTGCAACATAAGAATAACTTTTAGTCTTTTAATTACAATGATAAATTAAAAATCACGGTAGTAGAAGTATGGGAAGCTGCACTCTACGTTACAAGGGAATAGTTTGTTTTGACAGGAGAAGAGGTCGTAGCCAACCTCAATACCAATACCAGCCAGGGCTGCTCTGACAGTTGCGACCTATAGCCCTTACAAGGTCTTGTAAAAAGCTTATCATAGAAAAAACACTAGATTCGTGCAAATTTATGAAGAAGATGAATATACCTTCGGGTGATTCGTGACCATACAATGTTCGCAAACATTGACACGATGTTCAAAACAAAACTGATTGGTAACACGACGTTTTGGACACTTGCAAAGACCCATGTCGAGACGGGTTAGCACGCTCACACCATTCGAAAACTATCTTGAGTGTGGGGAAGATTCAATGTAGTTGTTTGTCGCTTATTTAGCCCATAACATATCGCAATCGTTGGGGAGTTTACACTACAGAGAAGCTTCCATTTTATCGGCCACGTCGTCTGACAGTCTGACACTATCCGATAGTACGATGCGGTGCTACAGTGCATACTACAGTGCGTGATACAGCACGATAGTACGCGACATTTGCGTCGTGGCGTGGCCGTCAATTTCCGGCAAACAACATTCAAACAAGTGCATAATTAATATACCTGAACACCTGCAATATCGATATTTGTTTCTAAATATTTAGTCGTTTATAACTCGTAGTGATAAAAATGCAGATGATTCATATAATACGCTTTGGATTTATCAGCGAAGAACCATAATTGGAAAATATAATACTTCTGCCAACACTGGGAATTCTGGCGCTCACAGAATGCATAAACATGGCCACGATTTGTCGTGTTGTGAGAAATGTGGGAAAACAAATCTTATTGCAACCAAGTAGCAGGAATTCATCACAACATGCATCATTGCAAAAGATCAAGAGTGAGCTGAAATACTTTGTTTTCAATATAGCCTTACGAGACATGATAGTTGAGCGAAAATCAGTTCGACTTCACATTATAACCAAGAACCTCCCAGCTTAGTAAGTTGCGATTCATTTTTGTCGGATTTGTCTATATTTCTTAGTTGTGGAACGAAAAGAGGGAAACGATCTGGTTATCGAAGGTGTAAAGGTTGACTTCTCGAAAGATCCACTACTACTGAAGAATGAGACTAATGCATGTCCACTTTGTGCATTGGACGTTGACTTGAAACACACTGTAAGATAGTAGTGCTGCAGAATCCCTTTCTTTCCTGGAATTTACTGACTCTCATAGCACTTTTTTACCATTTTTATAGGATGTTCTCATATTGAAACAATTCATGAGGCCTGATGGTTGTGTGCTACCACGTAGGATCACTGGTTTATGCAATACTCAACAGAAAAGAGTATCTTTCATGGTGGCAATGGCACAGAAAGCAGGTTTGTTTGAAAAAAAAAGTAGCACGCGTCTTTAGGCTTAATGCTATATTTTCCGCAACTTAAAGAACCTGCTTTTCAGGACTGATGCCTAATATGGTCCCAGGCAAGAGAACATCCGATCCCTCAAAGCGACGCGATTGGAAGAAGTTCCATGTTTATTATGATGAAGCTACTATTCCTTATAGATTACGTTAAAATATATATACAACTGTAAATACGTTTAATAAATTATCAGTCTAAACATGTCAACGATTGATTCCATTCATTGTAGCATGTTAGCTGCGCGCGTGATGTACACTGACATATACTCGTGAGCCTAGTTGGTAGGTTAGATTTAAATATGTAGTCACATAGGTTCTCCATCATGTCGAGACATAAGCTTGTAAAAAGTTCGTGGTCTTACTTGCAAAAGCGAGCGGCTCACAAGATTGCCAATAACATCAAGTCACGAAATGAGATATCGGAGGTTTCGAAAATACGAAATATTGGGATCATCGCCCATATTGATGCCGGTATGGGAAGCACTCTAGCTGCTAACCTATTCCATTTTTCCACACACCAGATTGGGTGTTCATTACAGAAAAGGCTGTTGTCATGCTTTAAAAATCTGCAGGTAAGACCACTACTACTGAAAGGATGCTGTACTACTCCGGTCTGATTAATACTATGGGAGAAGTTCATCATGGGAATACCGTGACAGACTACATGGAACAGGAGCGTCAACGGGGAATAACAATAACGTCCGCCACAGTAACATTTAATTGGAAGAAGCACCGTGTTAATTTAATAGACACCCCAGGACATATTGACTTTACAATGGAAGTAGAAGAGAGCCTGAAAGTATTGGACGGTGGTATAATTATTCTTGATGGCACTGCAGGTGTTGAAGCCCAGACCTTGACTGTCTGCAATCAGGCAGACAAGTATAACATACCCAGAATTATTTATGTAAACAAAATGGATAGGCCAAAGGCGGATTTTGAGATGAACTTGAAATCCATTAAATCTAGGCTCGATGTTGAGACATTACCGCTACAATTTCCCATTAAAGATGAGGGAGTACTCAAAGGTATTGTTGATGTCCTGTTTCTAGAGAAGATAATGTTCAATGAAACAAAGCATGACTTTTCCTTAATTAAGACAAAATTAAGTGAAAAGGACGATGGAGCTTTGTGGGAAAAAGCATGTGAAAGAAGAAGAGATATAACTGATAAATTGTCTGGTATTGATGATAAGCTTGCTAATATAATCATAGAAGAAGAATCTTTAGATAATATCAGTGCTCAGGCTCTGGTGGACTCCTTGAGAAAAGTAACAACTAAGAGACAAGCAGTGCCTGTCCTTTTGGGAAGCTCTTATAAGAATATAGGTGTTCAGTCACTAATGGACGCTATCATATTATTTCTTCCAAGTCCCAATACAAATCCTAATGCTTTCTTCTATCGGTCATTCAAGGACACCTTCTCAGCGCGTGTTTTCAAAATCGTTCACGATGCACAAAAAGGCGCGATCACATTTCTCAGAATATATTCTGGCGTAATAAAGAAAAGTCAGAAGGTGTACAATGTGCGAGACGAGTCGTCCGACACGATTGGAAGATTGTATATTCCTTTTGCAAATGAGTACGAGGAAGTTGCGGAGATTTCTGAAGGGAACATAGCTGCAGTAACGGGATTAAAAAATACAGTGACTGGGGATCTAATCACAACGAATGGTGCAGCAGCCAAGAGAGCGAAGCAGACTCTTCTGAATAGTAGTGTTCCAACAGAAGAAGCGGAAGAATTCTTCGCATTTCGTTCGAATTCGTTGAGTCCTGTCTTTTTTTGCACAATAGAGCCCGCCTCCCTCTCGGAACAAGGTCGACTTGACACTGCGTTAAAGCAACTGCAGCGAGAAGACCCAGGACTGCAAGTTACATACGACGAGGAGAATGCCCAGACCATTCTTGCTGGGATGGGAGAACTACACTTGGAAATAGTAAAAGATAGAATTCGAACGCAGTACAAAGTCGATGCCGACTTGAGCTCCTTGCAGATTAGTTACAAAGAGACTGTAGAAGACCAAGTTAAAGATACCTTTTACATGGAGCAGATAGTCGGTTCGAAGAAGCATCACATCACCATAGAAATGTCTCTAATACCGAATTACAAGAAAGGGAAGATCTTTCATGTGGATACCAGTAAAGAATACGTATCCCAAAATAGTCATCTACGATTTTGGGTGTTGCAAAGCATTAAAGCTGGTGTCGTGAGTGCTTTCCGTAGTGGACCAAAATTGTGTTATCCCGTGGTGGACGTCACCGCTGTTTTACACTCGATTCAGTACCGTTGTGACTTGAATCATTTATTCACAGCAGCCGCCTCACACTGCATAAGGAAAGTGAGTCTAATTTTTACTGTCTAATCGTTGGGTTCCCCTTCAATTACTTTTTTCCCCTCTTCGGCGCTTGCATTAACTTCCTGACTATCTCGATTGACATAGTAGAATGCTGATCGTGGTTTAAATTGCAGCATAGATTTCAAATTTACTCCATAATGATCTTGTAACTTTGAAGATGTACCATGAGCTTCATTGCACTTCTGATTCGAGGGTATATGCATCTCCGTAAATCTTCGTAGCACGTCAGCCTTTCCAAAAAGATCTGTCGCGAAGAAATTCGAAGCTTGACCTTGCTTCAAGCTTACTTTTGGAATGACATACGATTTGATCCTCGCATGGCTCTTAAATTCCTCTAGTCCGGGTAGTCTAGTCCATTGATTCGCAAAGAACTCGTCTATTACTTTATCGGACGTGTTACGGAGTTTCTTTAGGAAGTCATTATTTTCGGCCAAAGCTTCGCCGTTACATTGCACATCTTTTTGGTAATTTTTTTCATTACCCTCCGCCGTACCATTTTTACGCTTTTTGCTTTCGGTTTGGACTGACATATCGGCCAACTTGATGCCCCATTTTAACATGTAAGTGTCGAGAAAGCCGTCGTACAGCTCCGAACTTACTTCGTCCGCATCGTAGTGCTTATCGATGAAGTAAACTTTTCGTACGCGACAGTTAGCACATATTTCCAAACGCTGCGTTGCTTTGTAATCCCTACGGAGCGTGTTCTTCATTATACTAACTAGATCAAACTCGAGCTTGTTCCAATTGGGCTCCAGCTTGAGCTTTACGCGTGAATACACAATGCGGTTTGGATTTGTATTCTTCTCAAAGTCCACATTGGTGAAAAGGAAACGATGGGCACAGTCCGCTGTATCTATTAACTGTGCAAAGAAGAATTCGCTCGCATTTGAATCGTGTAGCAGCAGATGTGATATCCCTATTAGTAACTCACTTGTAACTGAAGTCGGAAATTGACATCGAGATTTTTCATGATTATTACTAGAATCGGTAATTCAATGTGAAGCAACTGGGATGTTTCACGGGGGCATGTTATAGATGTACTGCAGGCATTTGGCATTTCTAAATCTTGAATTTCAATGACCTTACAGTTGAAATGAATAATTAAAATTCTTCAACAAGCAATACATGCGGTTAACACTTACATTTTCAAGTAGGTCCACATCGACGACTTTTCGGATGCGACCTGAACGGGTTGCATGTTTGCCCCAATACTCCAACGGTTTATCACTGATGCTATAAAGCAAGGATAAATATTTTGGGCCCATTTCACTCTCGAATTTTCACGCTAACACGACAGGGCATATTGTGTGAACCTGTCTTCTGGCTATATGTCAGAAAATCAGTGGTGCTTGTCTTTTCTTTGCAGTTATTCAAGAATACCACGTCCGTACTGTTAGAGCCAATAATGTATATGGAGATCACAGCGCCTGAAAACTATGGCTCAGCTGTGCTCGCAGACCTTTCTAAGAGGAGGGCAGAAATCCACTTGGTCGACGCGATACAGGACAATAATAAAGTATAATTCTGACAGTCCTAGGAGAGATAAGAGAG
The DNA here is from genome assembly GCA_964023945.1 of Ectemnius cavifrons. Classification (NCBI taxonomy): domain Eukaryota; kingdom Metazoa; phylum Arthropoda; class Insecta; order Hymenoptera; family Crabronidae; genus Ectemnius; species Ectemnius cavifrons. The sequence goes on from OZ030386.1 coordinate 11,984,707, forward strand.
TAATTATTGTGGAAAACTGATACCAGGACTATATTAATTCAACAGATGTTCGTGGTGTATGCACCCTTGGCGGACCTGTTGGGCTACTCGACCGCGTTAAGGACAATTACTTCGGGACAAGGAACGTTCTCTCAGGAGTTCAGTCACTACAGGAAAATGGATCCAACTGAGGAAGCTAAAACAATTAAAGCAATTACTGGATTTTAAGAAAAATGGCTTGTGATTTATTGGTAGAGTCCCGCCCAGACTGATGGTTTTCCATACCAACGTGCAAAGGCAGAAATAAAAGTCGCGTTAACTCTTTCCATTATTACAATTTCACGTTGTTTATTGATTCAATCTAATCAAAATATATTGCAACATTATCAATGGTGCGTTACAATTTTCTTATACGTTTCGTCGGTCACGGCTGTTAAAGAGGATGCTGAGAATTTATCGAATCCGGCAGGCACTGGAAGCAAATCGTCCGATTGCCAATAAAAAAAACATCTGGTACAAAATTGCCAACACCAACGTTTACCAGCCGTGCATAAATATATTAATATTGCTTAAGATCATGCAAAAATGTCATACATAGTAAAATATATGTATGTGTATATATTATATGTATGGAGGGATTAATGTTATGCGGTATCGAGATTTGCAACGCTCTGAGTTGCAGGTGTCCCTGATCGTAGAGATAATGCGCATCTGTACGACTGGGGAGCGATTATTCGTTAAGGTTCTTCGCTGGACATACGGAAACCTTGTATGTCGTTCGACATTATAATTCATCGCAATCCAGCCGCTCTGTAACAGTAGACTTTGAATTGTGCAGAAATGCGATCGATCGAAATTTAAGCGCAATTCAAAGGCGACTCCTTCTCTTAACATCTACTTAAAGTTTTGAGCTAATCTTGATTGCCTTAAATCCTAAGTACCCGCTCAGTGTATAATAATAGTATAAAATTCCTTCATCATCTGAAAGCTTTAAAAAACGACAATTTCATCCTCGTTCCTTAAATTTCTTTGTATTACAGCTTAAATACGTATCACTTGCTCGCAGATGCTTCCCTTTATCCGCAGTCTCCCGGCAGAGCGCGACAAATTTCACGCCTGCTCGTTAAAAGTTACGCGTCTTTCCACCGTGAGTTTACGCCTCTAAAAAGACAATGGGCAAACTTTCCTAATTCAAGGCGCAATACTGAATAATTACCGCGATCCTATGTATAGAAGAACAATCACCAATCAACTTCAAGGCCTTTAGGCTTCCTACGGAAACAACTGTATTTGACAATCAATGAGACAACAGTAGAAGTTTTCGCTAAATTACCGTTACAGACAAGTCGAGAAGGTCCAACTTCGAAACTTGTAAGACGGCCGTGTCAACAAATGTCCAGAATCTGAGAAATGCATGGAACTTATGTATCCCACCGATCAGATACTGGATGGATGAGTGCGATAGTTGGAGAAATTCATTGCAAAGGGTCTCGCGTAATACTGCCCAGCAAGATAAAGATCGATTTATGGCAACTCGTGATGTAGAAAAAGTTTAGGCTTCCCTCGCGCGGCGTCATGGTTCTCCAACTTGTATTTTACAACAATTTGTGAAATGATAGAGCCATTTCATTCCGGATCGTCCTCGTTCGATCCGTAATCGAGGTCGTCTTGGCGTCACAAACTCACAAGCTTCGGGGGATTTGCATCTGGAGAGCTAAGATCGACTGCAGAAAGATTGTTCCTTTGCTGCGTCGAGCAAGACGGTATTAAGGGCGTTGAAACTGGCGTGAGACCGGTGCCACCCTCCATAAGGGACTCGAAGTTGAATGGTATTCCACTCGTCGGCGTCGTGATTGGCATTCCAGCAATATCCAACGATGGTTTCATGAAGGATGGTGTCTCGACCGTTTTGAAGGTGAGTGTGTCCGGCCGTTCCTTTGGCTCCACAAAGATCGAAAGGGAGGTCGGTCTATTATTATTGTCAAAACCAACCGGTAGGGAGTTCGGTCTGTTGGGTCTCGAGGTGTTCACTGTTTCGTGCTTCGTGGGGTCGACAAACTGATCCTCGACTGGATGATCGGCCTTTATCACAGGCTTGATGTCCGGCGGCGAAGAGGAACGTAACCGGCAAACCGGCCGGTGTGCTTCCAGAATGAACTCGAGCTCGTCTTTAGCGCGCTGAAGTTCGTGGATTTCTTCTTGCAAGCTCTGCTTCTTCTGTTCCAAACCCTCAGTCTCCTGGGATCAAGAAATTCCATAGCAATTAGTCGGCCCCGTCCATCTCAAAATCGAGATATTCAATTAAAACTTACTTCTAGCAGGGCATTGGTGTGATCCATTCGTCGCTTGCGGCACCTCGCTGCTGCCATTTTATTTCTTTCTCTACGGATTTGCCTTCGTTCCTCTTCCTCGGGGGTCATGCCGATCGTTCTGGTGGGCCTCCTACCACCCATGTTGCGTCTTGCTGGTTGCGGCTGTAGCTGCGCTTGTGTCTGCTGCTGGCTCTCAATGAGGGTGCTATTCGGTATGCCGGTGGTGGTGGCGATAGACGTGACGGCGACAGGGTGGTGCGCCGTCGTGTTTTGCGTCTGTGCCGGGGTCGGTTGCGACGGCTCCACCAAAGGCGGCACGAAACCGGCCTCCCGACTGTGTGACGCTGACTCGCTCGTCAGCTCCAAGAAAGTCTGCTCGATACTGCGGAGCGTCGTCGGCGTCAACGTCGGCGTCGTCCTCGTTGGCACTCCGCTATGTAGTCCGTCCAGAGACACCAGCTGAAACATCCAAAGGAGCACTAGATTAGCAACTTGCCGCGCTACTCTAACACCAAACACCGCTCTTGTCGGATTTCCCGACAACCTCCAGCACACTCCAGTCACCGATCACGCCGGTATACAACCAACGCTTTTTTACATCACATTCCAGGACAAGCACGCTTTGCGCAATCCGGTGACGTCGCGTCTTCCGCACCTCCGCCACTGCTCCACACATGAAAAACTAACTCAACTACTACTCAATGGATTTCGAAAGTGCCGACAGATCGATCATCGCCCCCCCCCCCCCCCCCAATCCTCCTCTCCAATCTCATTCTCAGCCGCTGCAACGCACTCTCTCATTGCGGGGATCAAGTACATAGTTGCCGAGGAAGGAATTCAACTAGAGAAACCTCCCAGTCTTCTTATCGCTCTCTTTCCACCCGGCGATATCAGATACCTAATCCAAGAAAACCACTCGATAAAAATATCCATGATCCACGAGCCGATAAGGTATCGCGCCAGCCTGATAGATACTTAGGGCAGCGTTTCGATCCTCGCGCATCATCGCTAAAATTACAGCGAATCTCGGCCTATCGCCTTCTTACTTCACCTCTCCCAGCTCTTCACGCAGTTTCCTTCCTCTCCACTAAGCCTGGCCATACCATCTCTTGCACAGTGCAAACAAGTCGCTCCAACCAAATGTCAATAAATACGTGGAAAACATAGAATACACGTGGCGACACGTGTCGCCACGTGCCGGTCTCGGCCGGACCGCCCCGCGCATTGCTGATACGAACCCAAGTCGACGCGCAGCTACGCTTGATTGCGTCGGTAATCATATGGAGAGTCCGCATCTAACTACGAGGATATTAATGACGGTCTCGAATGGCAGCTCACGTAGCGACTGCCCGGCGCGCGCGCTCCTCACCATTATCGTACCAGCCGATCAACACTCTACGCAGTCAACCCGACGGAAGAAGTGTGTGTGCCTCTCTGAGAGGAAGCAAGTCGCAGCAAACTTATTCGTGGAGCACGTTTCCCAGAATGTGGTAAAGGACGCGCGCGCCATGAAGAGAGAAGCGACGGTGGAGATCCTATGAAATAATCCAAGTCGAATAGGATCCGGATTAACTAATGAGAGAAAGTATCGTCGGGGCGGCGGCTCGCGTCATGCTCGGCTGTCGCATAAAGTCAGTGTAGTCGTCAAAGTCGAAAGGGAGCGACGGGCAAAGAGCGCGGCGAGCGAGCACGTGGATGAGATGGGAGGAGCGGTGCGTGCTGGATCCATAAAGAGGTTACTCTACATAAACTTCATTGACCCAGGATGCGAGCGGTGTAAGGCCGCGAAACTTAAGCCGTGGGAGCTTAAGTGTCATCGCTAAAATTACAGGGGTACGGTCCGAAACGGCGGCTTCAATAAGCGTGACCACCCACCCGCCAGCCAACTCGCCGAGAAGCAGACGCTTGCTGCTGCTGCTGCTCCCTCACTCTCTACACTCTTTCTCTACCCAGCCGTTCCTCTTGGAAGCGCTCGAGCCAATCTCAGGAATGTCTGGAGCGATAAACTTAGGCGTTACCGAATCATTTTCGCGCGTCTCCTTTTCTCGAATCTCGAATCTCGAATCTCGAGAGAAACCAAACCTCCCTCACCCCTGATGCTCGTAGATTTTACAAGCGCGCGAATGCACCACCAACTATAGGGAAGAGTGCTTAATGCCAAGCATCAATCAACGGCTCTGTTCGAGCTGCTGCAGTGCTGCAGAGCTAAAGGCCGAAACTTGTGATACGCATTGACGAGGGGCGTTTATTGCAGCCTTGGCGAATACGTGCGCGCACATCTACGAACTGTTTCCGACGCGGGCTTCCGACGATTTGGCACGCTCCAAAATTTATGGGCATGGCCATGCCGGGAAGGCGATTCCGTTATTATTATGCCAGGGCGACCATCGTTGCTATATACATTCAAAGTCTTACGAGGGAGACACTCGATGAGCCGCGGCGAAGGGTTATCGCAAGCTATTTGCTTTCTCCGAGCATCCGCCGTCCACCGCCGAAAGGAAAAAACGTGTAGCACGACAAAGGTGTGGCGATCGTTTCTGCCGGTCCTTCGGAAATCCCGTGAACTCGATTTCTCTTATCGGCGTAATACGAACGATCGTCTATTTACACCCGGAGATTACGAGTCATCCGGTTTTACTGTACGTATGCATCTGCTGGCCAAATTTTCATCGGGGCGTGCCTTCGATCTATCTATCCTCCTGCCTTTCTATCCAAAACTTGGCCGCCGAGACTGGCGGCCGTTCGTTTTCGGAGCGAGTTCCTCGAGCTTCCAATTCGCCGATCGTCGAAAACACTTCCGAGAAGTATCGATGCCCGACTATCTAGAATAATCCGGCTTTTATCTGTATTGAAGCACACAGAGAGACCGGCAAAGCCAGACACACATGTACGCGGAGAAGGTGTCATGCGAGGAGGGGAAAAACAGGCCAAAGAATACGGAGAACGAAGGAGTTTTTTGGGGGGCGGTTCGTGGGCCGGAGATTAGCGAGCGCTTTCGACGCGTCCGGGCCGTTCACCTTGCTCCTCTTTTTACGGACGTCGTATGTAGATATGTCGCGACTGCCAGCCATCAGTAGACAGACTTTCTGCTAGCTGGCTCCCTCCCCTTCCAACCCCTGTTCCTCTCCTGCTCGGATAACAGGCTCCAACAAGTTTGGACGGGCGCGTCGAAAGAACCGTCGCCCGTCAGGCGGCAGGCGGACGACGGCCGGCGCGACGCCCTGCGTCATCGACGAGCACAGCGCGACACGCGATTCCAAGCGCGCAACACTACTCTCCCGGCAACGATCCCTCCTTACGATAATCGGTTATCGGTGCACGCTACTATCTAGCTGCATTCGCATTTCATTCCCAGCGAGACAATGTGTATGCATAATTCCTCCCGGCAATGTACACTGCACGTTGAGTCGATCGTGCTCCTCTTCTCCCTTTGATCATTAGGAACACAGGCTGACAGTAATGTCAACTTGACCAGCGAGGAACAAAGCCAAAATGTATAAACTATTGGTTCTAGTATATTTCTCCGCGATTATTGGGGATTCTCAGCGATGGTCAATAATCTGGAGGATAGAAAGGAGGTATGTATGTGTATGAGCGAGTTAAAAGAGTCGGGGCGACACAGAGGCAAGGGAAAAGAAAATGCGATAAGGCGAGTGAAGGAGAACGCGCAGTCTTCTTGTTGAGTGGCATGCTCTCTCGATGGAGCGAGCACACTCTCGCAACCCTTTGGCCTAGCAACGAGAGGAGGAGCTCGAAAATATTTCTTCGCGCGCGATGGCAGATGTGGAGTGAGGGAAAAAGGGAGAGAAAGAGTGTGGCGACTCTTTTTTTCACGAGATCGCCGTTGGCATGCACGCGTGTCTTCCGTTTTGCGATGCAGTTGCCCGACACTGCACACTCGCACACACAGAAAGAAGCACGCACACAAGTGGAGAGGCATGCATCAGCAGCGACAGCGGCGGCGGCGGTGGCGGCAGCGGCAGGAGCAGCAGCAAGTTGAGAGAGCGGCCAGCAGCGCGCATAGACGGGGGTCACACGTATGCAGAACACGTATCCACAGCGAGCGCACGCGCTCCGCGTTTCTATAAATAAATGCGTTTGCCGTTCTCTAATCTGCCTTGGGCCCGCGCTACCCACAGAGAGACAAAGGGCGATATCGACGGGCGCACGAATTCGTTGCGAAAGCACAACGCGCGCGAGTGATAAGCGTTTTTCCCCGAGATCCCCACTGGACCGATTCAACGTTGCTCGGGAAGTGCTCCGTGAGTTTCCTCGGGCGGATGACAGGCCAATATAAAGCTGTCTCTCCGATCTCCCTTTCTCTCTCTCTCTCTCTCTCTCTCTCTCTCTCTCTCTCTCTCTCTCTCTCTCTCTCTCTCTCTCTCTCTCTCTCTCTCTCTCTCTCTCTCTCTCTCTCTCTCTCTCTCTCTCTCTCTCTCTCTCTCTCTCTGTCTTTCATGCTTTTGACAGTGGGCTACAGGTGTAACCCGAGACGTTTGCGATCTGTTTGTGGCTCAGCGAACGACTTGGAACTTCCAAGGAATTGCACAATGTTGCACAATTGCCGCCGCTCGCCTCTCAGCCACTCTATGTTCCTCGCACGGGAGAAACGTGCGCGACAACAAGCGCGCCGGCCCATCGCATCGTTTTCAAGTTCAACACTCGTGACTCGATCTCTTCTCTCTCCTCGAACCTCTCGGTTCTGCCTGACAACGCCAAAATTAGAGATCAATCGAGATTCCTCGGTGGATGATGCGGTCAAGAGCAAAGTTGCTGGTGTACGAGAAAATTTAAACGATCGCGTGGCGCATCTACGAGGACCGTGTTCGAGGTCAAGCGAATGATCGATTCTGCCCAAAAAAAACTACTGGCACACACACAGGAAGGAAGCAAGAAGGAGACAAGGTGATTTTGCAAGGCGATCGTTAGATATATCGATGCCACGGGAAGAATTGTGCGAGCGAGGGAGGGATTACCTGCTGATAAAGCAGTTCCTGCGCGAGGATATTAGCAATGTCGACGGGGTCCATGGCGGTGGCTGCCATAGCTTCGTGGGTATCGCTTTATTCGTTCAACGTTCGTTTGGTCGTCTCTCGAAGAGTAGGATACGGGTGTGGTGTGTGTGCGAGGGAGGGAAGAAAGGAGAGCGCGGTAAGGAAGTGCGGAAGGGGGCGGTCAGAGGGGGTAGAATAAGATGGGGGGTGGGCAGAGGGTATACACTAAAAAGTGACTCTGGTCGATCGTTCGTTCGAGCGGTGATCGTTTGGTCGTCGGTGTGGCCTTCTCTCTTTCTCTCTTGCTTCTCTCTCTCTCTCTCTGGCTCTTCTCTCGCGGCTCTCCTATTTTCTCTCTCCCCGATTCGCACGCTCGCTCGCTCGCTCACTCGTTCGTCCGTTCTTCTCACTTTCGATGAGAGATCGTAACACACCGCCGCTGCGTCCGGCACCGACGCCTCTCTTACACTGAGAGCTTGCCAACGGCGCGCCGCCGCTCGATCTCGTAGCTCGTCGTAGCTCGTAGCTCGTAGCTCGTAGCTCGTAGCTCGTGGCCATACGCGACGCGCGAGGAAAGCCATCCTAAAAATAACCATCGAATTTCGAGTATGTGCCGTGCCGTGGCAGACACGCGCGAGAAACCGAGAGATCGCCGGAGCTACAGCCGCGCCGCACCGGACATTGGGCGAAAGGGTGGGATAGAGAACCGCGAACCACCAGATTTCCGCGCCCCCGGCCGTTTCCTTCCCTTTTCCCCACCCCACCCCACCCCATTCACCCCCTCAATAATCCACCGCCGCTGCCATTCACTCCAATGCTTCTCCTTTGTTCTTCCTCCTTTTAGCCTCCAATGAATTACGTCTAGACCGCCGGATTATTTTGCAGTTAGCAAACAGGCAGATACGTCTTATTTTTCATAAACTTAGGCTGGCCAATTATAGCTGTTGCTGGCATATCAACGAGGTACTCTAGTGCCATTTCTCCTGAACAAACAAGTCAGCGGAGTTCGAAAGGAGTGGCGTGGAAGTTAGGAGGATCGGAGAGTGCGTTAAGTAGATAAGGCAAAGTGTCCTCGCGGCTGTCGAGCATTGTTTGCTCCAGAAAGGGTGGATTCCTCTGGAATGGCGTAATGGCCCTGTCCGCAGCGAGCCAGCGCTCGCCTGGCCGACTCCTACCCGGAGGATCTATTCGTACCACTCGCCCTAAGATTTATGATAATGCGCCGAGTTCTTTATTAGCCGCGGAGAGACCAAGTGTTGCTCGTTGCAGCTTCCAGGGACCGCGAAAAACGGATGAGTTACTATTTCTGGAACCGTAGCTCTTGCGCTCGGAATATGTAGGTTTGTAATATGCAAACACATGACGGTAATGCGCACTTAATACTGAAAAGAAGGGAGAGGAGGAATGAGAAGAGATCGCTGCTCCATTAAGGAGAACAATGTGTGCTCCGTGGAGAGAAGAAAAAGAAGGGAGGGTAAGTCGAGAAGAAGGATCAGTGGTTTTCCCAACATCGAGCAAAATCCCGATTGCGAGGCAGCGGCCGGCTGGAGCCTCTTAATTAGTCCGAGTTCTAAGTTTAACACCTGTGGAGCGGCGACGACTGCTGCTCGTGACTCCGCTTCGTTGGCACTCGGCCAAAGAACACCGCACCGAACTGTTCCAGAGTGGAGAGTTGGAAAGTGGGTGTGCCATGGCTCGCTCTGCCTCGATCAAAGTCTCGTTTCAAAGGGAGGAATGGGTTAGAGGCTCGAGGATACAATTTCGAAGGGCGCGTCACACCAAGGGAATAAAGTTGCAGTCGGAAGAGAGTCTTTCATAGATTCGAGTCTCGGGGAGGGGTCACTCATTATCGCTTTGACACTTCCTGGATGTGGTGTCGGGCGCCTGTATCGCTAAAGGTGGCTGGCACACAGCTCCCCCCACTGATTAGACTCGTGTCTTTTGGAAGGCCAGTTTAAAACACGAGGAACTCCAAACTGGACCGAGACGACGCTAAGCTTATTTCACTGGGTAATGAATCTCCAGCTGGAAATAAGTGACGCGAGTAGCTGAGCGTCCGGGACTGTCCGCACGTTCGCAGAGCATCCGATTAATTATTCAAACGGAGTAGTAACTTGACGCAACACGAACGAACGCGGGAAACATCGAGGATGATAGTAGCAGGCACTGCGGCGACCACGTGGCGAAAAACCTGTTCTGTTTTGCGTCATTGAAGGAAGGAGCGCGCGCGCCGCGGTCGCGGCTGGCACCGGCGAACACGAGATGGACATTCAAAACCAGCTTATCTCCTCGGTTCGAAATGAAAACATGTGCCAGCCAGATTGCAATAACCAATCCGCGCTGTGTCGCCAGCCGGTGCCGCTGGCGGAATTCTCAAACAGAAAACACCGAGCGCGCCGGTACCAGCGCCGGTAGAAGCGGTTCTCGTTGCCAGTCGGGAAGGCGTACCATCCTTATTAAGTTACGCGTCAATAAAGCCCGGTTACAGTCTCCCGTGCCACAAGTACGCTTTAACGCTTGACACGCTCTCGATAACGAGATAACTGGCAGATTCCCGCTTGCGCCGAACATCAAACTAACGCTCGGAGAGCGGAAGTTTACCCCGAAGTTGGAAAGTGATTTCCCGCAGTGCTCAATGCCGTGCCAGCCAAGTTCCAACAAGGCAACAACACGGCTAGACAAAGACGCAGTGTAGGATGCAGGAAAACACTTTCGTGGAATTCCATTGTGCGTCACTGTCCTCGTAGAGCATCGATAACTAGCCTAGATCAGACAGTCTCCGGCTCTGTATAGGAACAGTGTGGCGTGGCGAGCGTGCTTCTAGCTGGTACTGGTGCGATAGCCCTTCAAGAGGAGACCTATTCGCAGCAGGCCTATTCGCATGGAAATTAAGCCTTTCCACGAAATCCATCGGACGCCGCTTCCCTACTATTCCCATCAATCTAGCACCGGGTGCCGACATCCCTATCAATCCGGATATCTCAATGCCGGCCCTCATATCCCACGCAATCGTCAATCTCGAATTCGGGGAACACCGGGCGCATTTCCTGAGCGCGCGCCCACGATAAGAACACGTCTCTCGCTCACTCGCTCGATTGACTCTAACAAAGCAAGGGGAGCCAACCAGCCGAGTACACTCTCCACTCGGATCTGCATTCTCTTCTGCACTATCAAATCTCTCGCTGCTTTTCCCAGCCAGAATGAAACAAGGTCGTCCGTACGCTCGAATTAACATCCTCCTTTATCGATCCATTTCGGAGTAAAGGTGCACATACTTTGATTTACGTAACGAAATATTATCAAAGGAGAATCGGTACAAGGTTAGCGCAGCTCGGTTCAAGCCACCTTCCGAGCCAGTCCGAGCAATCCGTTCTAAATTCTCCTCGGATTTTTTCTCCCCCCGGAGCGTCAATCGTTGATCAATGGGGCCAATTGAGGATAGTAGCAGTGCGAGTGAGTGAGTGAGCGAGACAGAGTCTGCCAGGGGAATCGCCACTTTTCCTCGAAAGCCTCTGGCGATCCCCGCTCTCGAAATGTCAGAGGAAGATCAGTGTGGTACGCGCTCCGAGTTTCCCGGATGACTACGCCTTCGCCAAACAAATTCTCTCTCTAAAAATTGTTTCCCGCCAATATTGCGCATTATTCGAAGGAAGAGGTCTACATTGGGATTGAGATATCGCGCACAAATGACCTTCCGCGATCCATTCTTTTGTTAGGCAACCTGTGCCCGTGTGCCGAATGATTCTGCGAGAGAAAAAAGGCGATGCGATTATATACCGTCGAGCGAATCGACAGTGTGAGCGCGATCTGGAAAAAATGAGAGGCAGATTGCCACCGTCGCTGACTATACATATGTATATATGTACAGTGTGCGCGCGCGCCAGCACGAGGAGATAACCTTGAACAACAAAGGAAGGATCGCGCTCCTTGTTAGAACCGGCGGCGAACCCCATTAACATTGTCAACAGGATAATGTGTGTGGGGATAGGCCGACGCGCGTTTATTCCGTGATTTCTTTTACTAATCAAGCTTTTCTTGGTATAGACGCGTATCGCAGAGTAATGCTTCTAGAATCTCCGAGTTAGGAAAGAGGGAAAAGATGGTTGGGGCGGGCGGTTTGCATCTCGAGGGCGAAATCAATTGGTCCAGAGTCGACAGAGAAGGAAGGCTGTCTGTGTCCATACGCGGTGGGTAACTGCTTGCCCCGAGCGGCGAACAAAGGAGAGTGTAAACACGATGATAAAGCACACGACTTTCCCCATTGGCGGGTGTTTTCCAGCCGGATGAGCGCGAGGTAGACTACTGACAGAGCGAGACGGAGCGATCCCTCTCCGCATATGTCCCTAGCCCGCTGCCGCATATCCACGCGCGCATCGTTCCTTGCACGCGTCCCTTACGTAACGAGCAACTACGTTTTCCGCGCTCTGCGCCGCCGATAGCCCCTTTCAGTCCAAAAGATAGGAAATCTCGGCTGTGATTCCGATATGACTCGCTTACACTAGACACCAGACCACCGGCACTCTTCGCTTCCAAGCCAGCAATCGTGCAAAAATGATGACTGCGCGGTCTATCTCTTTGTGAGCAAGTTCAACATGCTTTTTCGTCGGCGATATATCTCTGGGAAGCGAGAGACATTGCGGGGAAGTCCGTCGCAGAACAAGCTGACAAAGAGAGAGAGAGAGAGAGAGAGAGAGAGAGAGAGAGAGAGAGAGAGAGAAATAATAAAAAGAAGACGACTCGTCCGTTTAGTACTGGAAGCGAACGCGCTCGCTCGCTGTGGATTGTGGATGCGCCTATATCGCGCGCGGTTTTTCCCGGAACACTATCAATTCTCGAGCGTCAAGGTTTAAAGTCCTGACACCGCTAGGTATGTGTTTTCTCCGGCTCGTCGCCGCCACAGCCGTCACTGCCGCCGTCGCCGGACAATTTCCGAAAGCTCACGTCCATACTTACACGGCTCGGCGCGAGTGACTTGCATTGGAGCGGGCCAGTTTGAAATCGTCGAGTCTAAAGTGCAGTTACAAATTGAAAACAGAAATTGGAGCTTGACGGAGCTATCGAGTCCGCGGGGCCGAGCGGGGCCGAGCGGGGCGGAAGGGGAGATAAGTTGGAAAAATACAGAGGGACCACTGTTCACCAGGGACTTAGCTTTCAGACCCACGCTTAGGATGGACGTCAGCCGTTTATCGAGGAAACGCAACAGTCTTTATCGCTCGCGTGTACACTGAATGCGCCAGCGACGGAACAACACACTATAGGAAATATCAAATACTTGGCATTACTGCGTCACGTTTGTCAAAGATCTCCGAGGAGTAGTGTGAACGGGAGAGCAAGAGAAAGAGAACAAGACACATCCAACCGATCGTATAGGTCTTCCCTCGCGGCGGTGTTCGTAGCTGATCTTTGCGCGAGCTCCAAAAATGGAAATGATTTTGAAGCCTGGACTCACCTCGAGCCACGCGACCTCGTGCTTGTTCGCCAAGCAAACGCGAGTGTGCGTGTCTGTGTGTGTACGTGCGTGCGTTCGTGCGTGCGTCCAGCGACCAGCGACCCACCGACGACTTTTTGGCTCGGCTCAGCCTTCCTTTCACGTTGCGCACCCCTGTTTAGCCGTAGTAGATTGAGAACGGTCGCGCGATACTTCTCCAATTACCCGATGACCAAACAAACAATTGCCTCCTAAAGAAAAGCTAGGAGAAATAAATATACCGGCGAGGATATGGAGGAACAGCCGCCGGCACAGCCGTTTGCTGAACCGCGCACGCTGGCAGTCCTAGTGACACTGACAGTGCTTCTGTCATCGCCGCTATCACCACATGGCAGTCCGGCCTCGGCCTCGCCGCTCCAGCCGCTTCGGCCGACTTCGGACGTGTTCGACGCCTTTCTCGAGAGGACTTTGTGTGCGGGATGGTGCGGGAGCATCGAGGCTCGAGGCTCGAGGCTCTAGAGACGAGAGACGAGAGACGGCAATCCTCTCGCACTCGCGCAGCGCGAACTGAGGAAAAAAATCTAGAGAATGGGCCAAGAGTGCGCGCGCGCTCGCGCACGCCCCATCGCTTGCTCGTTCGAGTTGAAAGCGAGGAGCCAACAGTTACTGTATGGGTAGCAGGAGGAAATAAATACCTCAACTGCGTTCGGAATGAATGAATATGTCGTCCAAAAATTACGAAAGTCCGATTTTTGCGTTGCAATGCTGACTATTATTGTATAAAAAAAATTAATTTTGAGCTAGGACTCTGGAATTTATATCACTTCTTCCTTGATGCAAGAAAACATTCCCCACCAAATTTCAGCCCCAGAAATTGTCGGGAAGAATAAAAAACATGGGAAATACCGTCCAAATGAGGAGAACTCGATTATTCCCGAGGCTGTTTCCAAGTGTTTTCGGTACAATTCCGGCACTTTGGCCACTGGTTTCATGTTTTCTATCCGTTTTGATACTTAAACAATCGATTTATCAAGCGTTCGTCAAAGTCCGAGAACCTTCGAAAAATCGAAAATTTTAGAAGGGGTACACCTTAAAAAATTTGCGAAAAAATGAATTTTGAGCTACGGCTCTGGAATTTATATCACTTCTTCCTTGATGCAAAAAAACATTCTCCACCAAATTACAGCCCCGGAAAATGTCGGGAAGACTTGAAAACATGGAAGAAACCGTCAGAAGTAGATAAAAGCAATTATTCAGGATTCGTTTTCCATGTGTTTTCGGTACAATTCCGGCACTTTGGCCACTGGTTTCATGTTTTCTATCCGTTTTGATACTTAAACAATCGATTTATCAAGCGTTCGTCAAAGTCCGAGAACCTTCGAAAAATCGAAAATTTTAGAAGGGGTACACCTTAAAAAATTTGCGAAAAAATGAATTTTGAGCTACGGCTCTGGAATTTATATCACTTCTTCCTTGATGCAAAAAAACATTCTCCACCAAATTACAGCCCCGGAAAATGTCGGGAAGACTTGAAAACATGGAAGAAACCGTCAGAAGTAGATAAAAGCAATTATTCAGGATTCGTTTTCCATGTGTTTTCGGTACAATTCCGGCACTTTGGCCACTGGTTTCATGTTTTCTATCCGTTTTGATACTTAAACAATCGATTTATCAAGCGTTCGTCAAAGTCCGAGAACCTTCGAAAAATCGAAAATTTTAGAAGGGGTACACCTTAAAAAATTTGCGAAAAAATGAATTTTGAGCTACGGCTCTGGAATTTATATCACTTCTTCCTTGATGCAAAAAAACATTCTCCACCAAATTACAGCCCCGGAAAATGTCGGGAAGACTTGAAAACATGGAAGAAACCGTCAGAAGTAGATAAAAGCAATTATTCAGGATTCGTTTTCCATGTGTTTTCGGTACAATTCCGGCACTTTGGCCACTGGTTCCATGTTTTCTATCCGTTTTGATACTTAAACAATCGATTTATCAAGCGTTCGTCAAAGTCCGAGAACCTTCGAAAAATCGAAAATTTTAGAAGGGGTACACCTTAAAAAATTTGCGAAAAAATGAATTTTGAGCTAGGGCTCTGGAATTTATATCACTTCTTCCTTGATGCAAAAAAACATTCCCCACCAAATTTCAGCCCCGGAGAATGTCGGGAAGACTTGAAAACATGGGAAAAACCACGGAACTCAATTATTCAGGATCGGTTTTCCATGTGTTTTGGGTACAATTCCGGCACTTTGACCACTGGTTTCATGTTTTCTATCCGTTTTCATACTAAAACAATCGATTTATCAAGCGTTCGTCAAAGTCCGAGAACCTTCGAAAAATCGAAAATTTTAGAAGGGGTACACCTTAAAAAATTTGCGAAAAAATGAATTTTGAGCTAGGCCTCTGGAATTTATATCACTTCTTCCTTGATGCAAAAAAACATTCTCCACCAAATTTCAGTCCCCGAGAAGGTCAGGAAGATTGAAAAACATGGAAAATACCGTCCAAGTTTGGAGATCCCGATTATTCGGGAGGCTGTTTCCAAGTGTTTTCGGTACAATTCCGACACTTTGGCCACTGACTCCTTGTTTTCTATCCGTTTTGATACTAAAACAATGGATTTATGAACAATTCCGGAATGTTGGAAAAAGTCGAAAAAATAGAAAGATTATCAAATAATTGATTAGAAAGATGCTTTTATACTAATACTAAAATGTTGAAAAATCTCCCCGGCACCAGCAGCGTGAGAAACCGAGAGAAAAGACGAGTTAATATAAAAGCAAAAGGATATAAAAGGTACATAATAAAAAGGATGACTTCACTCGAACGTTAAGAAGCAACGTGTTCCTACGTGCGTCGACCACCGGTCCCTGAATTTGGGTCAACCTAGTATATCCCGACGGCACGGAGTGCGACCATGGAACTACATTCCTAGAATTGCTGAAAGATCCTTTGGTATTTCCGGCCGCGAGCATACAGGGCGTTATTAGCATTGGCGCATAATGAAACCTGCGTCCAATGTCACTCGAACACGGAAAATCGATTTATCTCTATGTACAAGTCCCGCACTCTCAGCCAAGAGGCCTGAGCCTGTACAAATGTAAAATTCATTGCTGGATCATGTCCTGCAGTGGGATCTGATTGGAGTAGGCGCCGCATGATGAGTCATGCACTTACTCCGCCGGGAGAGACCGAATCATCGTACTAGGAAATTTGAAATGGAGCACGTGTTGTTGCATCACACGATCTGTCTTGCTTCCTTCCTGTTTGCCATTCGGATTCTAATTGCACTTGTACACCGAGCAGGCTTCGCATAATAAGAGTCACATCCTGACAGCCTCGAGTGCTGTGAGAATTGGGAAAATCGGCAAAAGTCTTGCGGGACAAGTGGTGGAGGGATGAACGTGAATCGGGGTTGCGCCATAGCAGCAGCAGCAATCTTTCATGTCTCGTTTAGATGGTCTCGGGAGAGGAGCCTCTTCAGAGCGCATCTAGGGCTCTTAATTGAAGTCTGGCCTTTCCCGAGCGCCGATTAACGATTATCATTGAGAACAGTGGTCCGTTGTCGGTCGCACGCCGGCCTTCCAACCTACCAGTGTTCCGCGACGCGCTTTAAACAAACACACTACCACCAATTGTCGAGCTCTCCAGCTCGAAAGCAACTGCTTGCAGCAGTGGAGCCGAGTGGCCTTCTCGGGAACGACACCCGGAATTCGCTGGTAACTCGGGCGGGCGGGCGGGCACGTAGGAGAATTTCTCCCTTGAAAAAATTGCCCCAGCCGATAAAGGCAAGAAGCTGCTGGCGTCGCTGGGTGCGCTGGCAATCGTGTGTTTCTCGCTAGTGTTTAAAGCACTCTTTATGAGAGGGGCTCTTAAAGAGAGCGTGCACCACTCTCGAGAATATCGAGGAAAGTAGTACTATAGCATCCCGTGGTGGGCTGACAGTGCTCGATAGAGTGTGAGATAAGGGACGACTGGCGAGGTGGTATGCCCGCGCCTTTTTAACTGCAAAGTCCGAGCAGAGAATACCTTGGACGCGCTTGCTCTCGCGCACACATGATCGGAGGTGAACGACCCGAAAACTAATCACGCGAGTTCCCTCACCAACTGATTTCGGGAATTCCACTGACACACGTCACGACCTTGTCCTCCGACGGAGCGCGCGAAACCTCTCATGGCCGGAACGTTCTCCCTTGTGCAAGCAAGCTTCACGGAGCTGCTTCAATTGCAAAACTCGGCTACGGTTTCTAGAGAGCCGAGTTCTCGGCGGGAAATGGCGAAAGCGGGAGAAAAATCTTGACCATTTATCTGGCAAGGAAGGATATTTTTGCGCGGGGGAATATCGATCGGATAATCGATCTTTCGTGACACGGTGCCGCGAGTCTCTTACGAAAGCGAGGCCTGACTTCAAGGGCGTCTAATCGCCTACTTTTCACGGAGGATGATCGATTAGCTCGGATTTACTGACGGGGCCTCCGTGTCCCTCGCAAGGTAATTGATGGCTTTGACTACGACTATGGTCTGCCCTGCTGCAATCATGTAAATCGATATCAAGGATTGATCCGCCGCTGGTGTAATTTGCGTTTGAGCTACGGGTATAGGAGAATTCAGAGTCTGCGATATGTCAATGTGAAAATTATACTTTCCGCAATTGTCTGCATGATCAATTTCAACAATGCTTGCACATTCTTAATTAGTCCCGTGCTCCTTTCCCGGGATACCTCCAGCATTTATTGCCGAACATATTATCATTCGTGGCAGTTACTGGTTATTAGGTCGGATTATACCTTCTAAATGACGGCTAGTACTTAAGGTAGTGTGTAGTTAATAGGTAAATTGTCTGACGGTGGCGAGCGAAGTGGGAAGATTAATCTCCCTCAGCTAGAAAGAGAGTTGCACGTGGCCGAGAAGGGCCCGGTGGCGATGGTGATCCCGACGCGACGGGTCAATAAAGAGAAGGAGAGGAGAGGAGAGGAGAGGAGAGAGGACGTCTAGAAGAAAACGCCCTCCGGGGGCAGAACGGCCTGTGAATTCCTGGTGAGTGACGCAATCACGAAGGCATTTCCGACTGGTTGCACTTCGGCACTCACCCAGCCACGGGAATACCTACATAATCGCGCACGCTTAATGCGACCCTCGCCAGACCCGTCCCATCCTCTTCTCTGCCACACGACGACATCGCTCCACTCTCTCTTCTCTCCTCCTCTCCCGCTCTTCTACAGTTTCTCCGCTTTCCGCACGATATTTTATTACCGACAGTACTTGCTTCACTAAAGCCCGCTCGCCCACTGTATTGTGTATAACTTTAAGAACTCTCTAATTACGAGTACGTCATAATGACCCCGGAGAACGAATGCGATTGTGTCGCGATCGTGGTAAGGATCGCCTTTCAAAAAGAAACTTCAACAATCCCGTCGGCCCGGATGCAACGCCACACGCGTTTATATCGACCAATGAGATTGGTAGAGCCTAACGTGAATGTCCGGCCGATTCTTCTCGCACGGTAATCCCGGGCGCATTGTGCCGTAATGTCCCGTTTAATGTTTAATATTGTGAGGGAGGAGGCTCTGCTTTCTGTGGGTCGCCTTCCCAACAGACAATACTTGTACGAAATTGGATACGTTTATCCCACCTATCGTGGTACTGGTCCCAAAAGGGCTGACTGAGGTGAGGGTTCCATGACCTCTTAAACGAGCGCGCTCTCCCTCTGCCTTTTACTGAATAGCCGGGACACACTTTATCATTCCATCATGCTTGAGCCATGCCAAGGGCAACGAGCCCTTTGAATTACAGCCGTCAGCTTATACACTCCACCCCGAGAGCGCCTGCCTGCTTCCACCGACTTTTTGACCACCTCCGCCTCAAGAATGCGCGCGCCTGAATAAGCAGAATACACATTACTCCCGCTGCCACTGTCACGGAGAATCAATCTAGCATAATGCTTCCCTCTTTGACTACCTCCCAACCGACATAAGGTTATGCCTGCTATATCCACTCCTTTTCAACTGGTATATTAATATAGGATCGGATCAATCTTCCACCGAGATTCCTTGAAAAACACGTGTCAACTGCGCAGCGGAAAAGGCGCGGTGTTATCGAATGCGCGCTTGTAAGTCAGTGATACCAAGAGTGATACACCATCAAGTTTACTCTGACACCGCTGCCCCGCACCTCCACCCACCTGCCTACTTCTCTCAAATTCCTCTCAAAAATAAAGTAGAGCTGTCATGACGCATTTCTCATTGCGTCCACGGTGTGTGAAATTCCTCACGATTCAGACTGATAATGTTAGGAGAGGAGATCGAGAAGGAGGCTACGAGAATTATCAGCGACGGGTGTCACATTCTCGGAGAAGGATTCCGAGCGGTTCCAGTCGGCAGTTATTATCGCGACACTTTACGGGCGTGTGTAACATGCGCCTATTATCAGGAGAGTGCGACCTTCAGCCGCGGAAATTCGCTCCGTTGTTGCCACGATAATTCCTCGTCGCCGTCAAAACCCATATACGCCCAACTAACCATGATATAAAATGAACGTGTGTGTGTGTGTGTGTGTCTCTCTCTCTCTCTCTCACTTCTCTGCAGGATCTCCCTCAGCTTCCGGTCGCGCGAGATTTCTCCTCGTTGTTTGCTTCTCCTGTCGTAAACATCGGCACGCCAAGAATACAAACATTGGAGAAAGGGAGGGGCGGGAGGAGGGTAGAAATAGGTTAAAGGGATCAGAGAGTTGTTTGTACGCCGGCGGCTGTCTAATTGTAAGTGGATATGCGAGTATACTTGAAGGGCACTGGTGTATTTAACCGAAGTCGAGTGTTGTACCGTGACGAGACGAGCGCAAGTGCGATGAATATCCGTTGGTTACACGGGAAAGGAGAAGACGAGTTAATAGGAAGGTTGAAGTCTAATTTTTCTCACGGCGCGGTGGAGAGTCCAAGTCGACTTCCAACTCACCTCCCAGTCATTCTGTTGCCATCATTCTGGCGACCTTCATTACAGCCGGCAATCAAAGGAAAACAGCTACGCCTCTCTTTTAACCGTCCCTCGAAATCTGTTGTTTGCAGGTCGAGTTTGTCGAGATTCTAAAGGCGGAGATACAAGGAGTAGGTATGGGAGAGTGAGAGAGAAAGCACGTGCCCGTTCGCCTGCCCGTTTGCCAAGAGAGTGGGGAATATAACCCTGGTAGCCGACTGGATGGAGGAAAACATATCGCGCATATGACTGCCTAACTTTCCACGGATTCGGAAAGGTGAGACGCAATTCCGGCCTGTATATTGCGCCGATGGCGTCGAAATCAGTGAAGTAGAGAGCGGCGGTCCAGAGAAGATAGTGCGAAGTCACGTAGCCAGCCGAGCTAACCGCGGCGGTGGTGGCGGTGACTGCGGCCAGGAGAGGAGGCATTCCCCAGGGGAAAGTGTTAAGCGTATTGACGTCACTCGTACGCAACATATCTTTCCGTGGAATCGACCTCCTTTCGAGGTCGACTACACCGGATCACCGGATCAGTTAGCCTATCCGCACGCGCCCCGGGAAAAGAAAGAATCCTATAATTCTGGTTGAGCAGTAGGAGGACTGCTACTGGCCGAAAGACAAGGCTCGGCTCGCGCTCTCTGGCAAGTGGGAGCCTTCGCTAGAGCGTTGCGATAATTCGTAGTAACGAGTCGTTGTGAAATAATTTCGGCCCCGAGAACGTGCCCGCTACCCTTTCCCAATGGCCGATATATCTCTAGCTTACGCAAGCCTACATAATGCATACTCTCTTTTGGCTGACTGGCTGGCTGGCTGGCTGGCCGACCGGCTAGCTGGCTCGCGAGGAAAACTTAAGGTTTCCAGCGAACACCGAGCGTAACCGAGTACTTCCACGAAAGCACGGCAAGCCAAAGCCGCGTGTCGGAGATAAGTCCCACCTCTTCCGAGTAGCGCACCGTTTTCGATTGTACGTGCGTTTTTAAGTCGAAGATAAGGACGACTATTTTAAGCCGATTATACGACAGACATTACTCGGGGCCTTATCGTTTCTGGTAATGGGCCATCTCGACTAGCACTTTGCTCCAACAATCGAGTCTACCTGGGCCCCATTCGCGCTCCCGTGCCCCAGTAATTCTCCTATTCCTCGGTAGCGGCACTCCTCGCTCGAGAGAGACAGGAAAAGACAGAATAATCGAGGTGTTTACGAGACGTCGCGAATAATAATGGCCGAGGGCGAAGGAAGGTGCTTGCTGGAAGGTGTGAGTAAGCGAGTGAGCTCGGCGTGTAAAAGAGGAGCGTGCGATCTCGCGTGTGTCGCGACTCGCGACTCGCGACAGCGCAACGTGCACGCGACACGTGCGTGGAGAGAGATTTTCATTCATAAATCGCCGTCACCGCCCGTCGTCCCCGTAACTACGCCCGATGCGCGTCGCTGACTCATCGATCTCCGACGGCATCTCGAAACTGAGCTAAGCCCGTTGAGAATAAAAAACGATTACAGTTTACGGCGATTACGCACCGCACCGCGCTACACCGCGCTAGACCGCGCTACACCGCGCCCCGCTATTCCCCGAGACCGTCATATTCCAGGATTCATCCGCTCGTTCCGTTCTCTTTGCCTGAACAACTTGGCGGGGCAAACCGGAAATAATACGTCGATCGTGATCGATGACTCGAGCCTAGAAAATACGGGTTAGTTATGCAGTAGTTACTGCTGCGCTGCGAGCATACGATAAAGCTATCAATGGCAATAACGTGGAGAGGTAGTAAAGTTGCGCACTACCAACGAGAGACTAATTCACTGGCAGGGCACGTTCTCGGAGCGAGTAGAAGAGTCGAGTAGAAGAAATAGTTCTCATGAGAGAAATGATCTTTCTCCTGAGGCGTCCGCGAGTGCAAGCGGCAGGATGACACCTTTTGCCTTATGACCCGTGCGTATTGCTCCCGCTAAACTTAACCCTGCGCCTTCGTTCAACTAAACCCTCTAATTGACGGGTTAACGAGCGTTAACTCCGTACTTCCTGTCAGATTTAACTGTTTTCCTTCGGTATTCCCTGGGCAACCGAGTGCACACACATTTTGGAGGAAATCCTCTCATCGAATATTGCGACGGCTTGTTTGCCTAGCAAGGAGCAAGTAATACAGGCACATCACTTTACACTAATTGAGCGGCGAGACGGCAGTCGGTAAGTTCGTCGATACTTCCAAATGCGATTCTTATCTGATGGTGGCGCAAAAGGCAAGCGGGACAGAAAGATATGTCGGGAGGGTTAATAGTGACATTAGTGCACTCGAAAAGATGAGGACAGCTTTTGAAACCGCATAAAGCCACTTACATAAGTGCTTACGATAAACATCGGCTTCGAAGAAGACCCTTGAAATTCATAGGAAATGCAATTATCGTAAAAAGGCTCGGTCGTCTCCGGGCGCAGCGTCGCAATAAATCAAAATGCTCAGTTACGCATTAACATTTCAAGGTAGGTTAAACTGAATAGAAGATGAGTTTTCTCCAGGTTCAACCTTTTCAGTGCGTCGTGCATAAATGATCTCGATGAAAAACACGGGAGGTTAATCATGCATAAAATGATATAATCAGTATTCGCAGAATGCTCTCGGCAAGGTGAGCGAGGGGAGGAAGCCGACACAAGCGAGCGATAAGAGACGGTTTCTCGGAAATTTAAAATGGAGACGTCACCGCCGCGAGAGCCAAGCCCAATTATTAACCCAATTGAGCGTATGCGCCGGTATTCGAATCCCCTTCCGCTTTCTACAGTTCCCTATTGCGAAACTCGGTTGAAAACTAGCAAAGACTTAAAATGCACGAGGAAACAACAATTGTCGTAGTAGACACAAGTGGGAGCAACGAAAGAATGACGGTTCCAAGTGAGGAGAAACTTTTTCGCCCGAGGTCTGTCTCTCCCTTTTGGTGAGAGGGACGGCGGGCCCGACCTTCGACCATGAGACTAGAACTGCGTGTTCACAATCGACGTCTAAGTCGCGTCGAATCGATAAACCGTTTCCTCCATGCTAGTAATCTGGTGGCGCGTGAAATCCAAATGAATTGAAGAGATGATCCGCTTACCATGGCCTTCTCCTCTTTGGTAAAGAGCCAGGGGTCATTCATGGTGGTGGTAGGGTACATGGAGAACATCGTGTAGCCGTGATCCTCGACGATGTTGTCGTAGAGACCGGCGCTGGGCACACGCTGCGTCATTTGAGCGTGCGCGCGATTCCTCCAAGCCGAAAGTAAGTAACTTCACTGAGTTTAAAAAGTCGCTCGGATGCGTGGTGGGTCCGATTGGCGAATCCCGGGATGAGTTTGTCTCTTTCAACAGGAGCCAACGGGCCAAGCGGCACGATTCCGGCCCGCCAAGATCACGCTTGTGTCACCAGAGTACCTCACAGTAGTGGAGTTTGATGAAAAGTGCGAGTGACGATGAGAAAAAGCGAGTATAATGAGCGCCCGCGTCCGTCCGTATTGCGTGCCGACACTGGGCACTGTCACGACAAGAGAAGTAGAGCTGCTGCTGTCCGATAGCCGAGTGCCACTCGATCCAATGCGACCGCGCGTGCTTACGTATCCCAACTGAGGCCGACAACGTGACTCCGAAACTATATAGAAAGAGCTGCAAGCTCCCCCCACCCGAGCGCTAGTTGCGCCTGACGTCATCGCCATCTTGATTGCTGATTCGCGCGATAGTACGCGCCCAATCAACGTGGTCCGTTCCGTTCAAGCTCCCGCCGTAACCGCTCTTTGCTCTTGCCAGCATTTCACGGAATCACGGAACTTATGGGGAACCAGGGCCCCACTAACTTGTACAATCTTTTACTTGCAAAACCATTATATCTCAATATTATACTTTAAAATCCAACTAAGGATTTTTCATGTGCCCGTCCTTACAGAGTGAGATTGCCAAGCGGCTCCCAACGTTTGGTTACCTTTGGTATCAAAGAAAATTGATTCTCGCATTCAATGATCTTGAGGCTTTCAGTTAAACCATAACGAACTCATAATGCGGCACTGTTACGGTCAATTGAATTGGCTTGCAACACTCCATGTTCAACTAGAACTCGACTGCTCTCTTCTACCGATATCGAAGAGGTCTTTTCTCGGCAAACAAATCCGAGAGTTAGCAGAGGCTCAAGGAGTGAGAGAGATGGAGGGAACGAGCAGCAGATGTGGACAATCCAACGAGCCAGGTTCTTTATACGGATGAAATGAAATGCGGCTGATGAGAATATGCTAAATATATCACGGCGGAGCCCGATACGCGCGACAGCTGAAATATGTCAAGGCATTATGCGAGCGGATTTGGACCGCGGACCGCGGACCGCACTGCTCTTTCTCTCTCTCTCTCCCCCCGTGTTGCCATCCAAACGCTCTCCCAACTACTCTTTCTTCTTTGGCACGCGCTTTTTATTACCACGTGCACTGAACGCGGGGATAAAGAGTTCGAACTCGCATTTTCTGCCACGCGACACCTATCTCACAACACTGTTGTTAAAAGAAGGACAAATTTAGCGAGTTCTATATATCTAGATATATCACATCGGAGGATAGCTGAAACTAAAACTGCCTCTGTCAGCCCAAAGGATGGAGTTTCCCTAGCTATTTCAGTAGCGGGGATTCCCTCGTGGCACGCGCGCACCTCTTTGTTCTTATTTCGCATACACGCGGATCTACGTGCAACGAACTCCGGGCTGCTCGTTCCGGTGCAATGTACGTGTGAATGTACTTTGCCCGGCAATAAAGAAAAACGGGAGGGAGAAAGAAATCCAGTACAGAGTCATCACTGTCCTGGCCGATTGTGTCTCTTGGCGATGGCGAATTAAGGAGCCGATTCCGGAGGCAAACTTACTCGAGTTACACAATGTCCATTCCTTGGCATTTGCGAAACACACAGGCACAGTCCCCCTTGCCTTCTTAAATATCGTTCGCAAGCTATTCTTTGTTCGCGGTTCTTGCGCGTTTGAATTCTTCTCTTTCGGCCCTCCCTCCTCCCTCTCGACTCTCCTCACGCACCCGCTACCGCGACGAAAAAAGCGCTCGTCCTTTTCAAGCACGTGTTAGTTGTATCGATGATCAATTAGCACGGACAGGAAGCAACAGGTATGAATAACCGGACAATTTGTTTGGCAAAGTTGGCACCGACCCGGCAGGGCAAAAGGGCCGGAAAAGGGTTCGAGTGCCAACGAAGGTCGACGCCCGGGGGCGAATTTTACCCGCAAAGTTCATGCCTGCCCGAGCAGGAATCCTATGAACCGACGCGCACTGATTTACGATGTTGTTTTGTACACCGGACCGGCCGGAAAAATCTTATGAGGGGAAATTGATATTGAGAGTGCATGGGAGCCGAGGGAAATGCACAACACGCTACCTTTCGATTCGAGAAAAATATGCGTCCACGAGCGGCAGATTTACGAGGCTGTTTTGTCGGAAAGCTCGTTGTGCGTTGGAAGGAGAAGGCGAGCGTCAACAGTGTGCGCACTGGTGATTCATGCCCTATAAGTTTTCTCCAATAAAAAGACATCGGCCTTCTCTAGGTACGAGTGTGCCTGATAAAAGTCTTGTCGAGAAAGAATGATAGGGCGCACAAAGGTCTGATAAACAGTAAGATTAAGTGAGTGTATTGGAAACGGACTGCTCATTACAAGGGACACGTAAACCTTCACTTTTCTCAATGGCAATTTAATTGCCACTTCGCTAGAAGAAGACGAGCCGGGTAATGGCACTAATTACGAAGGGAGTTGGCCAAATATCACGAGGCAGCCGAAGCTGACCAGGGGAGTTGTTTACGAGCAAGTAACGAGGAGACAATGCTTCTGGAGTCACGTCCCAAGAAAAATCGGGGACACACTCGACAACGGTGGTCGGGGGCGAGGAGGGCGCACATGTCCTAACGGACAGCCAGCGACAAAAGGATCGAAGCCGCCCGTGTAAAAAAATCGCTTGGCTTTTGTTCGCTCCTGACAATGAGATATTTTAATGAGCACGCGTGTCGGGGTTAATCGAATGTTTCTGGGTAAAAGCCGAGAGGATGGGTGAGGGCGCGGGCACGGGCGCGGCATAGCAATCGCTTCGAAAATCGTACGGGAGAAAGGCGGAAGGTTGAAGGAGGCCCGCGCGCGCAAGAGGAGCCTTGGAGGAAAGCCTGATAGGGCGCTGCTTTTCGGAATATTCAAGCGAACAATGGAGAATAAGTAATAAGATGAACCTACCTCCGTGAATCAGTCTTCCTTTATGCGTTTTAAGGGAGAAGCGACGGGCACGAGCGGATAAAACACGGAGGCACGTTCCGCCGGGCATAAAGAGGCCCAGATAAAGGAAAAAGCCCCCACAAGGAACAAGATTACGGCTTCGTGACTTTGCTACCGATCGAAGGCTCGCGACGCCCGGCGACGGCGTGTGCGAGCACACGCACTTCGGACCGCCCTTCTACACCCTTCAAATGACTTTACATTTTATTAGTGGCTCTACTCAATTATCTCGTGTGGCCTGCAGAAGAGGAGCGCGAGTGGGACGCCAAGAAAAGAAGGCAAAAAAAGTGGTGCGCACTCACACTCTGGGTTCGGGGAGGGAAGGCCCGGAGAGTGCGGCGCCAGGAAGAAAGAATAATGGTCGATTTTCTCGGAAACCGCATACAGCCGCGTTATTGTGATGTCTTCAAGAAAAGAGCTTTCTTTACGAGCGGCGAGGCAACCCTTGCTCCGCGACATAAGCTTGAGCTGCTACTCATGCGCTATTTGCATTTTATCGCCCGATTCCTTCGTTTCTTTGCTGCGCGGTATCTAATGGCCGGAGAGAGAGAAAGAGAGGGGTGGAGGGGATAATTAGGTGACAACAGCTGGCTGGCTCTGCTAATGCTGCGCAGTATACTCTTCCCTCTGACCGACCTTTGCGCGACGAGGCACGCCTCCTCTCCCTCGCTCTCCCTGTATTCCTTGCCTCTTTTTCTCTTTACAACGGCAATACATCCCTCCATCCTCTCTCTGCTTCATGCGATGACAATTCATGTGAGTGTGTGGGTATCTTTCGGTGCGTGTTTTTAAATGACCATGCTCTCGCGCCACTGCGAGGTGGCGGCGTTCCCGGCGAAACAGCTGATGCGACTTGGGACTGGAGAAGCACAGCCGCGTGTGCCAGTCGAAATGCTAGATCAATACCATTACCGGAACTTTTACGCGTGGGGGACACGCGCCACCGGGCCAACCAGACAGGCGAATAGCCCCCCTGTCGCCAGAGAGACAGAACCAGCCGCCACCCTTCTCACCGACCAATAAGAAACTCTCTTGAATGCACGCATAGCAAATACAATTTCGCTACTTCCGTCATATCGAGCTGTTCTCCTATTGATTTTCTAATAAGGGCGCAACCATGAATTCTGTCTGGCTGTGGCAATGTCAGTGACACAAAAAAAGGAAGCAGCGATTCACGTCGTTCCTTCCGCTGGTCAGCCGATGAGTTCGGCATTCGATAAACTGGTTTCAATAAGATCGGGCGATCGGGGGATCAACTTTGAGCCGTAATTGTCACTCGTGGCAGCGTCTCTAGTGAGAAATTTTCTTTCACAAAGGGTGCAGCACTGATTGGCTGTCCTCGGCGAATGAATGTTAATGTCTTCTTGGATAGCTGCATAGGCAGTGCCGGCCGGTTTATTGGCGATAGCTTGTGCTCGCTCACTCGCCACGCTCACAGAGAGACCCGGCCGCACACACGCTGTGCCTTAAATGGATAGACAACTGGTACCCGAGCCGAATGAAAGTTGTTTATCTATGTGCGCGTGGCGCGTGCATTACACGTAGCGGAATTGTGGTCCTGCGCCAACTGCCGCTCGTTTATTCCTCGTTATGCGATTTAGCTCTTATCGCAATCCCACGCAACGAGAGAGGCACAAAAATTGAAATTCACGCTCCTCTAGGCATCCTCGGTGCGTCCAACAGTTTATAGCGATGACACCGCTCGATTCGTAAATTTAGAGCCGAGTGTCTTCAGTGCAGAGGGATAACGGAACAGTTGGAGGGAGCCCAGTCATTCTCTCGGCGCCTGACACCGACTGCTGTAATGTCAATTGCCTATCCCTACTTAGCGAGAGTCCGTCTGTCAGTCAAGTTTACCATTCCGTTATCGAATCTCGATAAAAGACTTATCGAGCAACGGCCGAATTAAGAATTCGATAACTGGACGCAGTCTGATCACTACCGATGATCTTGCCACTCTCGGGTTAACCAATCAAGTCTGCTAAGCTGAGTAAACAATAATTTTTGTTGAAAAAGAATTGTCCCAATACACAATGTATTTGAAAACTTTGCATTGCGCTAGGAATTCAATGAACCGGAGGCACAGTGTTTCGCACTGTCGTCTCCAACGATCTCCTCAATGCCAATAAGTTTGTACAAGACAGACTTTATAATAACGCACTGTCACTCCGCGAAGCTCTATTACGTAATGGATTGCGCGGTCAGTCCTAATCGGGCGATATCAGCCAGCCGTGTAAGAGAATCTGCATAGAGGAATGTGCAGTTGATGGTGAGGATGTGAATGCGGAGGGGGAGAGGGCGCGCAATCGCGTATGCCCAAGTTGCACGTGTGGAAAGGGAGATATATATCTCACGTGCGATACCGCTGCCCTCCCCCGAGCACCCGCCGGCCAGAAAAGGTGCCGTCGGGACGGACTGTTCTCGATACTAGTGGGCTGCAATTGTGGGTGCATGAGAGTACTTACATTGTTGGGGAGTACAGTGGAGTTGGCGATGCTGGAGAGAAAATCATGGCTGACGCGGGAGCTCTGAGAGGTTCCACTGTCGCTGGACACGCTCGAGCTATCGTATAGGACGTCAGAAACCTCGAGCTTCATGTTTAGGTGCGGGAAGGGGCGACTGGTAGAGGCGCCTGCCTGCTGGCTCGATGGTTAGGCTAAGTGGCTGGTGTGCGTTGCTCGCTCGGGTGAAATCGGCCTGGCAATGGAGCCGCCTTGGCGCTTATAACCTCCTCTTGGTGGGCGCTCTTCTCGAAGCAGCCGATCACCGGCTGCTCGTATGGGATCAAGACCCTCGGCACGCAGAACTCGGCTCTCGCAGCACGCACCGACCACCGCGGGTTCCTTTGCTCGAAACTCTGTGAAACTGCGCCCGATGACTCATACCGTGGGGGAATACCTCGGTGTTCGCGCACGTTCGGCACTCCATTCGGCTCATTCGGCTCGCACGAACGTTCGTCGCGAAGGCACGTATGACGTCACCGGTTATTCCGGGCCCACCAATCGCGGGCCAAGCAACCGCCTGCTCGCGCCGCTTGATCCAGGGACGAATCAAGCACCGATTCGACGGGTGCCGTCCTGGGGGCCATCTTGCCCAAGCTGTTTGTCTCACAACTCTCGCGATTACTCTTGTTTACGTTCGCGGCCTGCGTTTCCGTGCAGGTCGGTGCAGGCACTGGGTCTGCCCAAGGGTTGTAATTCAAGTTCGGCGGGCTAATCCGACGGCACTTGACAGCCGAAAACAAGTTGTTGTCACTCTACTCGAGCCACCCAGGTGAGCAGCTTAAATTTAGGCAGACTAAACTTGCGTCCTCCTTTACCTGCGACTGCCTGCAGTGCCTAATGTGCTGATCCCTTTCTGCATAGACTCTTGTCGCTATTGGCAAACACTCTTGTTTGCGTAATCGGCGGCCGTTATCGCAGTGGATCTTCGGAATTATTCAAGTCCGAGTGGCAGGCCCAATCGAAGTTGGAAGGAGGTTAGTGGAATATCTGGTCCATCGCTGTGGCGGGACGCGGTCGCGCGCGCGTCCCGGTACAACGAAATTTTCAAATGAGAGCCGCGCGCATCTCTTCCGAGAATCTTGGATGAGTCAGAGCGTAGGTTGAGCGGGCGGCGAATGGGGTAGCCGGAACATATCGAACAAAACTTGTGACTCACCAATCTGTTATGCGAGATATTCGCGCCTTAACCTGCCGCCTCCGGATGGCCAGACGTTCCTCGACCTGCTCCATTCGTCGATTCAAAGTTTACAGGTGGCAGCTGCACTTCAGCTGCCGGGATACACGATCTGGCGGACGAATCCTACTTATCGCACGCTGAGCCATGCTCTTCCGATCTCTATTAATTAAACCAGCTTTTTTCTTTACAGACTATCTACTATGTGATTTCTTCGATATTCAGAGGCTTTGAATTGAGAGAATAAATTCCGAGCATAATCAGTAATCAGCTTTTTGTTCTATGTCTTTCTTAAGCAAATTGTAAAAGTAACCAATCAATTGATTATAGTGCGTAGTTCGATGCAATTGAAAAAATCGATGATGACAGTTTCGATGGATGTTGATAGATTGAGACATCTGCAGCAATTGATAATAAAACCTGGGGTTATCAGAGATCGTGACACAACCTCTTCTCCCATCGTCAGGTTTTCCGCCCGTTGCCGGCGACCTCCTCGTAGCCCGCCCAAATCCTGTTTCGCTTTTTTAAATGTCCGTTACTCAAAGAGTCAAACCTGTTTGCTAACTGGGTCAGTCCGGATTTCGGGCAGCAATACTTGAAGAGTAAAGTTAGTAATGCACTCGAACGAGTGATATATCTCGGCTCGAGCAATTCATTGAAAGAAGTTAGTGGCGAGTGGTGTGTGCACCTAAAAATAACGACGAGCCAGCACACGTAGTAAGCGATTATGTCGGGAAGATACATGTAGCCACGACTCATTACATTACGGACACTGAGCGCAAGGGGGGCTGACATTCACCTGCTTAGAGGATCGAGCAGCGCACATGATGAAATTCGAATAGACGATGGTGGCTGGCCGTGGTCGTCCTTGAGCTAACTTCTGCCTGTAGCCAAGGCCTCGGAGCCTTAGCCACCAGTGCCACCACATTTGAACGTTACCCGATTGGAAAAATGACGACGCTACGGAATGTCATTGCCGCCTCGTTAATCGTGCCGCGAGCGAGCGAATGAGCGAACGGGCACCTCGATGGCGAAGAGAGTCTACTCAAGCAGCTATCTCGACAGAGATTAGACCTTGTTCCTCCAAGTTTTCGAGGACTTCGCAGTGCACTTGACGGCAAAAAACAGCGGAATCCGTGGAGAGCGGGCACTTGTTGCCCCGCTCTCTGTACGAGGGGACGACAACGTGGACGCAATGCCAATGCTGCACACAGTTGTTGGCATAACGAGTGTTTTTATGGCGCAACGCATGCAGAGCTGCTCAACGCTTGTCCCTTCTTATCTTATCGGCGAATGATGCCGGTGAGCGCGACTGCCATTTCAGTCGCTTCGCCAATAACAACAGTTGGAAAGTAGCTAACAAAGCCTGATGGGTCGTTTGGTCGGGCCGATTCAAACTCCCGCATGCTGCTTTTAACATCGACCTTTATAATATCCTTCTGCATTCTTCAAGGCCTTTCCCGCTAGGAAGAGGAGCGTGGAATGGAGAGTGTGCAAATAGAGGTGTCGCGATAAGTTATCGATCGGATGCGATCACTTGGTCGGCGCGGCGGGGTGCCGGTCCGGCGGTACGGCTATCGACATTTATCTCTCCGCGAAGGAGTTCAGTACCAAAACAAGTAGGCAGAGCAGGGCAGGCCAAGGCACACGTGCATTTCCATTCCTCGAGCGACTCTCTGCTAACGCGCAGAGACCTGCACGCGCGGCATTTCCCTGTCGGCGGTCCCTCCCCGGTGTGTGTGCGGTTCGTTTACGCACGAATACGTATTTTCCTCGGCTCGGCACGGCTCGGCCCGGCTCGGCGGCACGATAATATCACGTGCTCGCTGAGTTCGCGGGATTTTCTCGAACAAAGAAGGAAAGGTCGTAATAGGAGTGACGGAGGTGTAGTTGGTGGAACGATTTGCGAATAACACCAAAGCGAAACTGAATCGAAGCTGGACTCTGCTCTCGCAGCTGCGCCACCGGAGACAAGAGCAAGCATAATACAACATAACGGGCATGCCCGAGCGCTCAAACTCTTGCGCGATGTGAGTCAACGTCAACCCTCCCCGCTCCCATCACGCCTCTTATAATACCATCGGGGAAACGCACGTGCGTTTTCGTTGCTTGCTCGGCACCGAGTTTGCAAAGCCTCGCCGCTTTACCAAGACAAAGGCGATGTGCAAGCAGCCAGCGCGCCAGCGAGCGGATTGATCGAGAAGGGAAATTTTCCACGGTCCTCGTACTGGCAAATGCGAGTCTCGCGCGCCGTTGCTTAATCGGGCGAACACGCATAAGTTCCTAATCCGGCCAACCCAAGTGGAATACCGTAATACACTGATCCACACTTAAGCGTCGATTGTGTCGACACGCTTAGCCTTTCGAACTCTATAGTCGGTTGTCCGGCCGCCGGAGAGGGAGATGAAATGAATTTTTCTGCAACTTTTGCCACCGCGTTCGTACGGTAGCGTTCGCATCTTAGGTTACGCTGTTATTAGTACATCGTATTATCCTCTTTTGTATATCTGGCCAAGGTCGGCCATCCGCTGACCGACGACAGCGGACTGGAGTATCCGAGACGGAAAAAGGGGAACAAAGGCTTTGTTTGTGCCTGAGAAAATGATTTCTTTGAACGCCTCCTTCGGTGGAATGCAGTTTTTCTTTCAAGGCTGCTACGATTAACTCTCTAGCAGAAGGATAACGGCGCTTGCTTAATGTTGAGCCACCTAACAATAAGTCAATAGATCCGAGTGAGCGAATTTCATTGGAGAAAAATTTGAGCTGTAAAATCGTGTGCCTGGAGTTAAGGTGGATTTTGGCTGGGCCAGCGCTTTATATGCCTCAGGGATCGAACGTGGGCGTAACAATCGGGCGCCAGCAGGGAATTATAAATCTAAGGTGGCAAGTCTAAATTTCGTTAATCTCTTTTGGTATTCATGCGCAGCGGGTCGAGGGTAGGGAAACAATGAGAAAGCGCCGCGCCACAGTGAAACGCCTAGTCCAACAAAGCATTGTATGCAAAGCAGATCCCAGCAATAATATTCCCATGTAGGGGACGTAGCTTTGTTCTCGCCAAAACTCATGTATGTACTAGGAATAAAAGGACTCGATGTGGTAGAATAAAAAAAAAAGCATCGTCCGGATCAAATGTAACTCCAAGCGTGGGTCACTGAGTCGCAGATATCGTTTTCATCAATTCGCATGTTCACACATTGATTAGCAGCACCGCGCACCAGCTGACTGCGTTAATTGAACAAAGAGAATTCATTCCGGCGTTTATATAGTGGTTATCGCTGCACACTGCAATTAGTCATGTCACTATCGGGAGTGACTAAGATTCAAGCATGCAGGAAACGTCTCGGACGGCTTTGTGTGTTAGACACCATCCCTCCGAAACTAAAATAAGCCAGTGATAAGCTTCTGCATCCTAATGTCTATTTCTCTTAGATATATCGTGCGATAGTAGACAACCACTTTCAAAACAAGGCCCGCTGTAACCGCACAGAATATTTGCCTGCAATGCCTCTACCATCAACAGGAGCTTGTTATGCATTTTGTACACGTACCACGTTATGAGAGATAGTGTGTCGAGAATACACTTGGAGCATCTCTGCAGTAAGACTTACACGACTACGATAATCCGACCGGATTTATTAAATTACTTCCCCAATACAAGCGTACTAGGCCGTTACGTAGAAAACAGGAGAAATAGCATCAGTAAAAGATTAGGCATTGAGACTGAATTTGAAAGCCTTTGCCGCTCAAACGTTCTTGGCAAAGTCGCCATCTGGTGGGAGCGCAAGTATTGGAAACGTGACTTTTTTTTCAGAGCTGCAGCCGGTATGGCAGTTTACCCGAAGTGGATAAGGTAGGGTGGAAGTACGAGTAATCGCGCGAGCGCAGTGTAGGTGAATTGTGGCGCGAGAGGGCGTGGAGATGAAGCCGTTGAAGGAACCGGTCAGGCAGGAGCACGTTCGTTTACGATCGATGACAGTCCAAGCCGCGTTCTTTCGGAGTGTTTGCGATCGGCTTTCCATTTCGAAAAGTGTGTTCTGGTGCGGGTGAGTTGTGCGGCCGATGCGCTCGCGACAAAGACGTGCCTCGGTACGCGGGAGTCAGTGCGTGTCGCCTTTCTCGACAGCCAAGCAAATCGATCGTGGCTGTGGCAGGCCGCCTGTTTTTCGGGGAGCGCCGCAGGCGGAACAAGGGCGAGAGAGAGGCCGCGAGGGCGAGCGCGAGTGTCAGAGAGAGAGAAGAACGAAAGTGGGAGAGAGACAGAGCGGGTGCTGCGTGTGTAGCAGAGAGTGAGCGCTGTGAAAACGAAAATCTCACTGGCGCAAAGTCTCCTAGCTGTTTTGTCGCGGTGAACAACCGGCCCTATGCCGCTGTTCACGCTCGCCTCCTGATACTCCAGCCAAGCCAAGTGAGGAACGAAAAAACAGGAGGACGGTAGTGTGACACCGTCGCGTCGATCGGGATCCAGGGGCAAAGAGAACGAGAGCAAGAGAGAGAGTGAGCGGAGCGAGCAAGAAGTGCGTGCTGGCCGCGCAACGGCCACGTCCACTGGAGCAACTGGAGTTGGGACTCGGGACGTCGATCTCTGCCCCGTTGACACCAGACACCCGATGGCGGAACAGGCGAAAATGTAAGTCTCATTCAGTATCCATGCATCCCTGTCTTCATTCCTCTGGAATCGTGCGCCACACTGGTGGGACCGACTTTACTGTATAATTGAGTCTAACCTTCACCCTGCCACCCCCAATCCTTCGAGCATACCGAGCATACCGAGCCTCCGTCATTACATTGGACTTTCCGCCTCTCTAACCTATTGTTAATATCATTTTAAGTATGTTAGTCGGCATCGATAAGTTAGTAGTCCAGCACCGATTCATTGGAGGGCGATTCGAAAAGTGTCGACGAGTGTCGGTCAATATTTTTGCATGTCACAGTCACCCCCTGTGTCAGGTGAGTGTAGGTCGGGCGCTCGGAGTCCAAGTACTCGAACGGTGGCGACAATAGTTGGCTGCAGTACATGGAGGCTCAAGGCTTCAAGGCTTGGAGAGATTCGCTCGCTCGCTCGCTCGCTCGCTTAACAACCGGTAAATTATGGGTACGGAGGAGAGTGTGCATACGTTCGACGAGCTCGGTCAGCATGAGCGAAAGAGCGCGTCTACCCACTGCCTACGTATAGCATGTATATGCATATGTTTCGTCGAGCGAGCGCGCCTCGGTCAACGGGAATTACGACATCGCGCGCGCACGATTAACGACCGCCTTTGGTTTCCCGTGGCGAGACGGTACTTCCTAAATATAGTCGCCATAGTCGAGACGGACAATCCCGATCTCAATGCGGAGGTTGAATCAAGCCGAGGAAACGCGCAACGTTTCAACCTGGCCCACAACAAGTCCAGGGAAATTGGGTTGGTTCCACGGGATGTGCGCATAAACGAATTATTTCGTGATACGTCGCACTCGCTTGGTCGCGCTACGTGCGAGCCTGCTGTTTGCCGACTTTCGTAACGCTCGCCCTGGAATCGTATTATTCCGGGCCGAGCACTTGCGGGACTGCCAGTCTGACCCGGTCGATATATGGCGAGATTATAGGCGAGCCAGCAGCCCACGCATTGTTACGAGCCTCTGCTCGAGAGAACTTTGAACAATCGGAGACACATGTCGTGTGTCCCCGTGGCATAAGTATCCTAGGTGAATGGTACAACTTGGGAGCACGATATGGGCCTAGTAGATATCCACTAAAAGAGTCGGAGTGCGTATGAAGTAGGCGCCCGCTGATACAATTGTACAAATTCGCCTTCCCACGACTGCTCTTATCTCGCGCCTCGTTAATGCGTTTGTTTGAGCTGGTAAGCTGAACCACCCGGCTGCCTAATATGAATGTATCGCGCCTGTTTGACTTGCGCTCTCCTTATCTTACCGTGTCGAAATTCTCCGCCGTGGACGTGGACCTTTCGCATACTCATTACACCTGAACCCACACTCCACCTACTGCAATCTCTTCGTTTTTTCATCGCCACATTTTGTGGCGTCCCTTCAGATTTTTTTAATTTTTCGAACGCTTGATAAATCCATTGTGTTCCTATTAAAACGGATAGAAAACGTGAAACCGGTGGCCAAAGTGCCGGATTTGTACCGAAAACATTTGGAAACAGCCTCCCGAATTATCGAGTTCTCCTAGTTTGGGCGCTATTTCCCATGTTTTTTATTCTTCCCGACTATTTCTGGGGCTGAAATTTGGTGGGGAATGTTTTTTTGCATCAAGGAAGAAGTGACATAAATTCCAGAGCCCTAGCTCAAAATTCATTTTTTCGCAAATTTTTTAAGGTGTACCCCTTCTAAAATTTTCGATTTTTCGAAGGTTCTCGGACTTTGACGAACGCTTGATAAATCGATTGTTTAAGTATCAAAACGGATAGAAAACATGGAACCAGTGGCCAAAGTGCCGGAATTGTACCGAAAACACATGGAAAACGAATCCTGAATAATTGCTTTTATCTACTTCTGACGGTTTCTTCCATGTTTTCAAGTCTTCCCGACATTCTCCGGGGCTGAAATTTGGTGTGGAATGTTTTTTTGCATCAAGGAAAAAGTGATATAAATTCTAGAGCCCTAGCTCAAAATTCATTTTTTCGCAAATTTTTTAAGGTGTACCCCTTCTAAAATTTTCGATTTTTCGAAGGTTCTCGGACTTTGACGAACGCTTGATAAATCGATTGTTTAAGTATCAAAACGGATAGAAAACATGGAACCAGTGGCCAAAGTGCCGGAATTGTACCGAAAACACATGGAAAACGAATCCTGAATAATTGCTTTTATCTACTTCTGACGGTTTCTTCCATGTTTTCAAGTCTTCCCGACATTCTCCGGGGCTGAAATTTGGTGGGGAATGTTTTTTTGCATCAAGGAAGAAGTGACATAAATTCCAGAGCCCTAGCTCAAAATTCATTTTTTCGCAAATTTTTTAAGGTGTACCCCTTCTAAAATTTTCGATTTTTCGAAGGTTCTCGGACTTTGACGAACGCTTGATAAATCGATTGTTTTAGTATGAAAACGGATAGAAAACATGGAACCAGTGGCCAAAGTGCCGGAATTGTACCGAAAACACATGGAAAACCGATCCCGAATAATTACGTTCAGTGGTTTTTCTCATGTTTTCAAGTCTTCCCGACATTCTCCGGGGCTGAAATTTGGTGGAGAATGTTTTTTTGCATCAAGGAAGAAGTGACATAAATTCCAGAGCCCTAGCTCAAAATTCATTTTTTCGCAAATTTTTTAAGGGGTATCCGTCAGATTTTTTTTTATTCGGCCCGAAGTTGATCGTCCTCCAAGAGCCTTATTCATAGGTCGTCGCTGTAGGATGTTTTGTCAACACTATTGATTGACGAGGCCGAGGAGAGCCGCCTCGGCCATCGCATCGCACTGGCGGGATAGGCAAAAAAGTGTTTGTCAAGCTGGTGACGCGATGAAACACCTATCGCCCCACTAATTAGGCCCTTGATCGAGGAAAGGATTCGAGTAGAGCAAGGGTTGAACAGTGAAGATCATGCGGAAGGGAAACTTAGTCCGCGAGATAACGCACGGCCGGTTAGTTTGCTCCATTTCTCCAAGCGCATTTACTCCATAGCTATAGATGTGGCATAGGTGTGGAATACATTTAGTTGGGACGCCGGTGGTCTTCTCTATATTATATACATATATATCTGATTCGTTCGGTTCGTGCTACCCCTCGCTCCTTACTCTTTAGTCCATTATACCGCCGTCTACTCGACCTACTCGCTAGAACTCTCCCGTCCCACGTCACTTACGTAAGCCTGACATACTCGACGACTAAACCCTCAACGTGCACAGCCACCACGCTGATTACCGCTCATTCGTTATTTTTGTACGGCGACATTTTACTGCGCAAAAAGACACAGGGTCTCTTCTGAGGGACAGGACAGAAATCGGTGAAGACGAAGATGGCATTCACGAGATTGCAGGTCGTGCGAGCCGTGAGAAGTGTTGGCTCGAAGCTGGAGGATGAAGGAGCAGAAACCGAAGTCCGATCTTTTGTTTTGCATTATCCTTGAGCGACGTTGGAAGTTGGTAGTGAGCTCTGGTGTGTTCCGATTGTATGTATATGTGTTAGACGAACTGTGCCCGACACGTACGAAACACCACGGTGACACTCGAGCGTCATTATTGTGCAGGCCGATCTCAGTGCTGCGCTTGTGCTCATTAGCTATTTGGAACGGATCCTTCTGGTTAGGCGAGCAGCACTAAACAGCGAGGCGGGCTAAAAGAAAAGCGCACCCTCATTTTACGAGTTTCGGTCGCTCGCGCGCGACCTTCGTCGGCCTGGAAAACCGATGGAAAATCGCTCGAGTTCTCATTAGGGGCGGCCTTGTCGTCGTCGTCGTTTCCTTTTTTCCCGCTCTGCCTCCCCTCCCCTTTCCCCCTCTTTCGCTACCCACACCCACGACTTCACCACCGAGAGGCCCACAGGCAGCGTTCTTTTTTCGTTTCTGCGTTCGCTTTTGGTCACAACCACGATGATACTATTTAATCAGAGCTAGTGGCTCGCATTTCCTACAAATTCGTAGCTTCGAACCAGCTCCGAGACAGGACCCATTGAAAAACGAAGCTGTCCCACCCTCTTTAACCAAGTTATCGTTCACATAATAATCGGGCGGATGCCGGACCGTCGGAAAACGGCGGAGGTCCAATTGCCGATCGATAGGATCGCGTTCGGAGGTTTTCCCTCGGAGTCGTCCGATTGGAAAGGCCGATATTCACCGCGATGGCACGTCAGGTAACCTGGATGTGTGTGTCCGCCAAGCGTTCGTGTACTTTCCGATTGTGTATCAATAATAAAGGTCTGTCGGCGGGGAGATATTGGTGCGGTAAAATAAAGAGGCAGGTGATGTGCTAATTGTAGGGGAGATAACAGAACTCATCCTTATCGGAGAGCATCAGAGTGCCTGCCTACTTTCTGGCTAAAAGTCAGGAAACAGCTATCTCGAAAACATATCGATTTACATCGAAAAATATAAAGTATGAGAGGGTGGCTTATAAATTGTGTGCACTCGAACGGTAAGGCACTTGAACTAGGTCAGAAGGAAGACGGACGGATCCGGAACCGAAAGGAGGAGGAGGAGGAGCATGCAAAGGCGCGCGTGTCCTTGAAACCATCCACCTTCGGTGCGCGCGCCCTGATTTATGCGATGGAATATGAATGTCAGGCACACTCGAGTCTTAATGAATCGTATCGAGTCGAGCGAAACTCGGGACTGGGTCGAAACACCCCGTAGAAGGGGATTGGAAAGGCCGTCGATACCGAACGACCTTGTGGCATCGACCAAGCCCCCCCTGTCGCCGCTTCTACCCCTTTGCTTTTCCAACTCAGCTCTATACCTTCCTACCAATCTTCCTCCCCGACTGATACCACTCTTAATAGGAATTAGCAGGAAATCTTCCTTTCCGCAGACAGCGTTGCACCGCGCGCGCTTATCGTCCCTTCTTATCTTTGTCTGGAGCAGCGCTCGCCGAGTGCACCAGCACTAAAGCCAATACTGCCAGCTGTGTTTCCCTGATTCCCGGTCCCGGCACTGGGATCTTTCCCAAGTGACTGGTAACTGATGATTATCCGCTTCCGATTGCGTGCGGCGCCTTGTTGAATGTGGCGCGAGCAGTGCTTCCTAGCCGAGTGGCAGGGGCGGCCAGACAGTGCGTTTGGAGGAGTCCATTCGCCGTAGTTGGATCCTAGGACATGGTGGATCTGTGTCAAAGAGGACGAGAGAGAGAGAGAGAGAGAGGGAGAGCGCGTGTCCTCGCAGCGAGGCACGGAGAGAATGGCAGTGAGCGTGATGTTGGGGATGGGAGAGGGTGGCTCGTCCAAGAGGAATGGTGACAGGAGGGAGGACGTGCCGGGGTCGGGGGTGGAGTTTCTCGTAGGGGTAGCAACGGTCTCCTGGGGTCGCGAGGGGCTAGGTTGGGATGGTATGCCTTCCACCCCCGGTCCTTCCTCGCTCCTTCTGTCCATCACTCCCTCTATCGCTCTGGCTAGGTGCTAGGCTCGAGGGGGTGGAGTGGAGTGAAGTGGAGTGGAGCGGAGCGAAGAGGAGTGGAGAGGAGAGGCTGGGGGCTGCTCGTCGAGAGGGAGGGTCGCGGAGGGTGCGCGGTTCTGTTCAACTATGAACGCCGGTGAAACGCCAGTTACCTCGCGACGATCCTTCCGCGAGGACTTTGCCGTCGGGTTATAACGCGCGCGCGCGCGCACGCACGCTCGCACGCACCACACCACATCCCTTGGTCTTCTGCTCTTCCTCTCGCACACCCTCCTTGACCCCCCTTCCATCAAACCTACCTACATACACATACACACTTGCACCCTCCCACAGTCTCTGCGGATTCCGCTTTCTCACTAGTCAACTCTTCGTAACACGCCGATTGGCCTTGTGCGTACGTTCGAACGGAGATCAGGACTCACACACCGCTGTGCCTACGGTAAGCACAAGTGGACATTGTTGTCCCTCGGACTTGGACTCGCATCTCACTGATCCTCTACTACTCGCTCATTCACGAGAATATGCTCGCTTAATTGTTGCCGGGACATTTTTTAATTAATCTGGTTTGAGGCAGCCGATAGTATTTGGTAGATTCATTAATCAAGGGCGTCCCAATGCTCGTTCTGACTCATGGATTTCATAACTCTTTTGCCAGCAATTTATTACTCACAATTATTCTGGCATTCGAACGAGGACGTAGACACCGATAAACGAGATGATTCACCGTCTATGGCAGATATACGCAGGAATTTGACGATTATCCTGTCTGGGAGGTTTGTCGGGCGGAGAACTAGGAGAGGCAGAGATATTTCGGCACATTCGCCAAGGAGGAGGTTATTTTTTCTCTCGTCCAATTCCACTGGAAATTTGAATAGTGTTGACTATTGCTAGAATACTGTTCAATTTTCCATTCGTCATACGAATTCCTGGTGAAGGAATTCAACGTTGATTAAGGTGCAGGAGCGCGTCTTTTAATTTCTCCATTCATGAATTCCTCCCTTTTCTAATTCGGTAATTCTTACTGCTGATGATAGAAGAGTGGCATGGCTTCTCAAGAGTGAGAGATTGCGAATGGCGGATAAAATAACGGGATCCGCACGAGACTTCGCCGGGATTGTACACGTAACTGCAGGGTGGGATGTCCTTATCGCTTTTCAATTCAGCGTCGAGTTAAGTGCGTTGGGAAGAGGGTATTCCTCCTACTGCTCAACCCGTTCTTCTCTTCCCAGGGAGCCTCTTGCATTCTGGAATCCTGCCAGTTCGGGATAATAACCTTCACCCTCGATCGAGCACTTTGCATTAGCGTCGAATTAAAATCTCCAGCGTCCTTCGATTTCCCGATCCTCTTCTCCCGGAAGAAGAAAGTTCTCTCACCGGGAAGGAGACACTCTGCTCGGTGAATGAATGAAATCTTTCATGGTTTCTTCGTCCCGTGATAAATGAGACTTGAGTCCTGGGGTGTCACTGACTAAAGGATGCTGTGTTCATCTCTGGGATTTATTAGGATCGTCCCCTATGTGTTGCGCATTAGTGGGATGATCTACTCGGTATTAGCCAATGGTGAGAATTTACCAATTCACAGTCTACGAGAAACACTTTGAGTATGCTGTGGCCTCACTATTACAACCGGCCGATTGGCCTGCGACATGAAAGCTCTCGGAAATTCGCTGCTAAAATTACTCCTCCAGATTTTCATCGCGTTGTGGAGGGTACGCGAGCGCTCGGTGGTAATGAAATGGCGATAAAGTGATACCCAGTTAGTAATAGTATAACGAGTTGATTCGTTGGGGGAATTTGTGCCGCGCTGTTAGGTCAGAGCTCGCACGTGATACATGTCGAGTGACCCCGCGTTAATGAAATTTTCGGCTTGCGTGGGCGGCTGCCAATCGAGCGGTGCCGTGTTGCAAAGGTCGTTTGTCAAATTACCGCAATTAATGGTAACCTCCTGGCAACGGCGATCAAGTATCGCTTGGACTAATATCGGCCGATGCTCTTTTTACCTGACGATTCAAGCATTCAATTCAAAGAAGACAATGAAGCAAGTCTTTTAAAGTTCTCTCTGTGACAAGAAAGCAAAGATTTAACCAGCACTCGAGAAGTCCTCTGCCAATTGACAGCCGAGTCCTCTCCCGGCCCGTAATTATTCGATTCTTGTGGGAGGCCACTTACTTTCCGGGGCTTACCAAAAGAGTTCCGACTTGATTTATCGTAACGTATATGTAGTTTGACATTGGCTGGCTGGCCTTAAAGATTGAAGTTACGGGGGTTGGCCAATGTTGGTTGAGGGAATCAGGGCGTGGCACCTTAACGAGAAGGATCGTCGCAAAGCGTGGGTTTTTTTCATTTCCAATCGGATAACTGCCACTATTTCACGGCTGTTCTCTTTGCTGCTTTATTAGGCGTACCGGATAGGGAGACACGGGGCCACATAAAGCCCGAGACATTCTCGAATGGCGTGTCCTGCGCAGAAAGGTTTTCAACGTTATTTGCAAGTGGTCGTCTTGCAATACACAACTGTCGGTCGTATTGATCGATGAGAGAGATAATAATAGCGAGCCGTGGCAGGACGGGGCCACAACTTGATAAGGAAATTCATTAACGCGTCCTAGTTTGTCCTGCTGACCAAATCATTCTTTCGGACTACGCCACATGCCCGGTTTTCTCTCTTCAGCATTATCAGCCACTGTCGTTATTTTGCTCATTTCCCACATGCACGAAACTTTAAAATGACCAACGTCGCACGGCATGGCGATGGGATCGCGATCCTTAAACGCACTTGGGAGGCGATTGCATCGTAGAACCAAGTACATACGTAGTTCTCGGTCTGTCGTAAAGCTTTAACGTCGCAGTTGTAGTCTAGGGTCTGTGGGTATGGGTGTGTGGGAAGGGCTACCAGTAGAACGGCCTACTTTGCAAGAATAGGACTGGCTTTGGCTGAGAAGTTTCGTCGTCTACGCAGACATAGTCGCGCATCCACCCATTAAATACAAGCGTCGTATAAAATAGAGATAAACAGTGGGATCGCGAGGCACCGTGGAGTAGAGTCACTCTTAACCCCTTTTGAATTCGGAAAGTTGGCAACTTTTTTTTTTCCTTCTTCTTACTCGCTTAGAAATACAGCAGGTGAAATTGCGCACGGGAAGCTTAACCCTCTGTGTTTCGGCGGGGCTCTCTAATGGCGTAAAGGTCGCGGAACAACCTTGGAGATTGCGTGCCGTAAGAGGATTCCTTGTAATCCAATATGGGCCACGTGCTGCTATACAGACTCCCGGTAATACTGACAATATGTTTGCGCACAGACTTCCCTCCTTCCTTTCGCTCTTCCTCCGCGATAGGTCAACATGTGGAGCGCCCCTGA
The DNA here is from genome assembly GCA_964023945.1 of Ectemnius cavifrons. Classification (NCBI taxonomy): domain Eukaryota; kingdom Metazoa; phylum Arthropoda; class Insecta; order Hymenoptera; family Crabronidae; genus Ectemnius; species Ectemnius cavifrons. The sequence goes on from OZ030386.1 coordinate 12,027,722, forward strand.
CTAAAAGTTGCTTTCGCAGCGAAACCACTCGTCCAACCCTTCAAACACCGACTAGATTCGACGTACCTTTAAGTATTCTGATAAACCTAGACTTGTTTGCACTTGAGCAAGTGGTGATAGGAGCTCTGCTCCGAGAGACGCGTACGTCTATACCTTGGTGTATATCTCTCAGGTGGTATTGATCCCCGGTAACAGTTTTCCCCCGAGGTAGGCCTACCCAGACAAGGTATCGAATCAATCAGCGTCGGACAAGCCACACTCGGAGGGAAGGAGATATGGGATGCGGGTACTGAAAGAGTATGGCTCTCTTGTGTGAGAAGGCCGCTCCTTGAACACAGGTTCCCGTCGACCCTTCCCAAACAAGAGGCCCTAATTATTCACCTGCTTGTTTACCGCAACTTCTCACAAAGTATACCATACCCAATTGAAGTTCGCCCTGCTGTTTGAAAGTGGATCCGCGGCGAAAGATGGAGCAGCATGATATTACCATGTGCTTGCTTGGAGTTGGAGATGGCGAGGTGGAGTCGTGGAAGGCGGTGGAAGGCGGTGGAAGGCGGCGGAAGGAAGGAAGGAAGGCCAGGCTAAAAAGGTGGAGAGCCACGGGAGACAAGTAGCACAAGCAACCAGCTCGACCTTGGCGTCGTTGTCGGCCGGGGCAGCGAAAGTAGAGTTGAAAGCAGCTCAGTCGTTCTCTTTGCCGCTCGGCCACCACCCCATCCTTCGAGGCCACCCTGCCCACCGTCGGCTCTCGGCCCTCGGCCCTCGGCCCTCACCATTCCACAATTGTTTCGGAAACTAGGCCGCCACAATCAGCCTCCCGCAATCACAAAACCTCCATTCTCTACCTCTCCCATTCTCACTCTCCCTTTCCCTTTCCCTTTCCCTTTCCCTTTTCCCAATTTCCCCACGAATCGACGATCATCGCATCGCTCCAATCGTCCAATCGAAGTAAATGCTTCTCGAAGCATTACACACTATTCTCAACCAGATTCCCGAATCGTTCCCGACTTGCGTAATGTCGACGGAAGCACAGCTATTTTCGCAATATATCTGCCATGCATTTTTCGCTGGTCTGTTTATTCTCGCCTCTTTGCGAAATTAGCCGACGCGATACTGACCGTACTTGGTTGACCAGCTTTCTTTGAGATCGCAAGGGGTTATCGGGGATTTGTGCACTCTTGCTATTCTCCTATCAGTTGTTTACATTTCGGAGCGTGGTGGAGGGGAGCGAAAGATGAGCGAAGGAAAAAACTTTGTTGGAAACATGAAAACAATTTCCTCCAATCGACCTCCAGCCTCGTTCTGTTCCCTTTAGTTTCTGCTCAACTTCTGTGCAACTAGTTATTCGATACTTGCGTCTCCTTTCGGACTATACATATGTGTGTTGAAAAAATAATTGGCTCTTCTCTTCAGTGAAAAGTGGAAGCTTCGTCGAGGCGACATGCCTGGCTTTTGGATCTACGAGATTTTGTTGCTCGGAGACAGGGAGAGGTAACAGCAGACTCTAATAGCTTTCTTTGGTCTAACTAACCCTCGCTGTTAAGTAACTGACATAAAGACACTCGGCTAAGTGTCCATCATTTACCTAAGGGTTCGTTAAATTTGAAAGTCTCTTGTGGAATCGTACCAACAACTTGTGGCCGGGAGAACCGAGCGCTTACTACTCCACCGGCTCGTTCTCTTTGCAATTTTAATGCACAATCTTTGCCGGCTGGCTACCCAGATTTTCTTTCCTCTCATTAAACTGGCTGGAAATTCTCCTCTCGAAACTCGTTCCGTTAAGTCATGGGGACACTCTACAGAATAATCTGGTGAGTTCTTCTTCGCCGATTTCCACGCCATTCACTTATTTAACCAGATTTACTAGCGTTGGAAGATCCCTTTTTTCCTATGGATCTCGTGAAACAAGGTGGAAGCTATTCGTCAGGTACCTAAGCGAATTTTGCCAACTGTTAGCTTCTCGGAGAAATCATCTCCCTCGGGCGAAATGGGAAGTTGGCGGTGCAAAGGTGCAGAACTTTATTTCACTTAGATTTGCATCGGGGGGAAGAGGGAGAGAGGTCACGAGCACTGGCTCGTAAATATTTCGAACGGAGCTTTTGTGCCGCTTGCGTCGGTGGTGGATCGCGACAATGTGGAAGTGGTTGCATTCATTGCCGGGAAGAGATCGTAACAAGATTTACTCGCCGGGCGAGGAAGGTAGCGCAGCCAGCTGAGGGAGAAAGGGCGAGTGTGAGAGAGGGCGTGGAGGCTCCTTTAATAGCTTGGAAACGAGATTTCTGCCGGAGTGACAGGCTTCCCCTGGCTTTGCAAATCGCGCTCGGCCGCCGCCCCTTTACTGCCACCGAGTCTATTATTCATTCAGCGCGTGTGATTAGTTCCCTTTTGCGCAAACACGTGGTGCGAGACCGAGCGAGCTCGACATTTCCATTCTGTAGTTGCGCCGGGTTCCTGGATAGTCCCTTACCATTCTATCCGACCTCACTTGGCTCTCGCCAACAATTTTCCGAATGCTCACTCCGAATTATTATTCTCCTCGTTAGCCCTTGGTTTCTTTGGATTTTGACACATGAAATGTTGGATTCTTTAGTATCGAACAGTCAGGTGGATATGCCGATTATCGAGGCTCTCATTGGCTATGTCCAGCAATGTTGGAGAGCGCGCAGTGTGTGGCGGCCTTGGTGTGGTGAATGCGCGAAGATATTCAGCTGAAAATCTCTCGATGTTAATTGGCTCTCTCCTCCCGGCGAGCGTCTGCCGTTCGCCGTCCGCCGTCCGCCGTCCGCCGGCCCAAGCAGGTCCCTTGGATAAGGTCGTGACGACCTTATCGGTGTTCCTCGGGGCGAAAGGGAGCGGCGAGTGCGGGGCAGAGTAGGCGCGCGTCCGTGGCTATGTCGGTGTTACCGTGCGGTGGCTGCCAGCTGGGATTGGTCGAGTTTGGGGGCTGAAAAGGGGATCAATACCGGGAGGCTTTCGACATGGAGGCGCGTAGGCTGCTACTGGCATTCTCCACTCGACGAGGATCGGGATGAACAGCTGTGAGAGCAGGCTGGCAACAAGGCCGACCTTGGTAGTGACCTTAACCCTGGCGACACGACCTTGCTCCAAATACGAAATTCGGCCGACCGATTACCCGATGAGTTTTCCGAGATATCGCCACCTCCCTTCTTTCCAGTGAAAGAGCGAGTACGTCCACTCCCAGCCGATTTACTTAGACTCTAACTATCTACTGGATTTCTCTGCTAACGTGCCGATCGGCGTCAGAGGCGGCGTCAATTTGTTGATAAACCACGCAACGATTTTCTTCACTCGCTCGTCCCGAGCAGCTGGCATCTTAGTGTTGAGTGAGTTGTGGGTTGAGTGGGCGTGCGGGAAACGAAGCTAACCGTTCGTCGCGGTGTACTTTAATGGAACTTAACTGAGATCGTCGAGGTCGATTCTATCGGTGGCTCGTCTGATAGAGCTCTATGCTACGAGGAAATCTTGTATCCGCCTCTTTCTCTCGACCCTCGACCCTCGACCCTCGACCCTCGACCCCCGCCCTTTGCCTTTCGCCAGCCTTTCCTCCACGCCTCTTTCAGCACTCCTCGATCGATCTTCGCTGAAAATACCCTCGCATCCACGTAAACAACCACATTTTTCTGCGGAATCGGGCATTTTTTCTCCTTCCCCTGTGGCGAGCGTCGTCGTTACATCACATCGGGGAAAATAGACCGCGCTAATTTGAGAGCTATCAACCATTGAATCAGCGCGGACTCCTTTCTTGAGAGTAATACTAATAGTTGGAGAGATGGTGGTAATATTGGCCGATAAGTTAAAAATGCTTATTGAGCAAGACAAGAGGATCTTGTTGTTAGAGTAATGCTTGGTGGCGTGCTTGTCCTCGGGAGCGTACGGGGTCAGTAAATAAATCAGTAGGAATTAAGTGGAGCTCGGCGAATACCAGCAGTCACGTAGTAACAAGAATCGAATTCGATCGGCAATAAATTGTGGCTGGCCTCTCTCGCGTTCGTTGAGAGAGTGAGCTTTCCTAGTTCGACAACGATCGCTACTACTACTTTAATCGATTCTCCCGGGACGATTCGATCAAGTTGGATTATAGTAGTTGTCAGTGAGCGAACATCTTCTCCTCGGCCTCGGTCTATTCCCGTAACGGCAGAGACTTCCGGTGCTTGGAAGGCGAGTGTCGGGGATCAGCGACAGGTTCATTGCTAAGTCCGAGTCATTGATAAGAAGGTTGTCGATGTCGGCCACTCGGCATGCTGTTAGCTACTGTACCCGGCACGTAACAGAGCGGCTTCTACTTTCAGCAGTGCAGAGTGCGCGCCGATAGTTCGCCCGGACTTGTCACCGGGAAGCAGCGAGGTATCAGTGCCGGTGTTCCGAACGCGATCGGACGCGCCGAGATCAGCCCGGGCCGATCTCGGGCTAAGGGAAGATCAGGGTGATCGAAAATGCCCGCGCTCGCTTGGTCATCCAAAGCATAGAGCAGTCTCGGTCGCTGCTAGATCGCGGTGACTAGTGGTACGAGCATTGCTAACCTTTCGGCGCGACGCGACGGTTCGCCAGGCCTTCCTCCAGCGCTAGGAGAGAGCCGCGAGGATGGCCATGTTCTCGGGAGGGACGGGAGGAGGTGCACCCAGTGGAAACGGACCGCCGCCAGGAAGCGGCCAGGACGGCTCTCCGGGAAGCTCGCTACCCTCTCGTCAGAGAAGCCTCAAGGATCGACTCCGCGAAGGCATTACCGGTGGCTTCACTTGGCAGTGAGTATCTTCCCCTCGGACTTCCCAGCTAATCTTCGCCCTCACCCTTCCACAATCAAACTCCTCCAATTCTCGCAATCGCCTCTCCAACATTCCCCACCGAGGCTACACCATATCTTCCAATTGTCGTGATTGTCCTGGCAAATAAACGATTATGCTAACTGATCGAACATTCTTGCCAGGACCTCGGACGGTACCACTACCGAAAGAAGGTGGATCATCCACGTCTTGCTACTTCCTCATTCCTACACGTAGAATAGTCTTCTGAAATATCCCGTAGCTAGTCGATCTCCTGATATTGACCGAGTCGGAAGTCGATAGTGAACTAGTTCCCCGTGAAAGTTCGACTTCCAGTCCGATTAGCAAATCTAATCTCTCCCCGTCGTCTTTTCAATTGAGACCCTTTCCCTTTTACCCGCTCACTCTCTACACTTTGAATTTCAATTCTATCTGCTCTCGATCCAACCTGCCGGCCTGTCGTACCAGGCTTGTTGGGAAATTTCATTTTCCCCAGTCATCATTCATTCAATCATTATCTCGAACCAATCGTGGCGCAGTCCGGGGACCGCACAATAGATGGCAGGTGCAGTGTCACTTGGTTTGCGTGTTGCGGCAAGTCGTGATAATGCCACCTTAAACACCTCTATGTACATGCTGCCTGCCAGCCATTCAGTATTCCGAAGACAGCACGATGAATCATTGTCCGACGAGCCATTAAATCGAACGACTAAAACTGCTCACTTACTTAGGCCGTCTCTTCCTCCTCCGACATGAGTGAAAAAGTCCCAAACTGACGGTCCTCGTCACTATCTAAATCGGCAATCATTTTACTCGGTAAAATGAGACTGTGCCAGTTGGCCACGACTCAGCTCTCAATTAATTTCCGTCCGAGCGATCAGCGCGCGTACTCGTGCCGTTCGTTAAACATCTCTCCGGCAACGTAAACACCCTCGATTTTTCTTTGCGACAGTTAGAACGGCCTCGCTAAGAGCTCGTCAAGAGAGAGTGCGAGGGATGAACGAAGATGAGGAAGTTTAATTTCCTGCCGGTTGAGCAGCGACCACTGCTAGCTGCATTCCCCGGGAATCCATACAACGCTCTTAAACGGATCGCAAAAACTCCGTGAGACTCTAATGAACTTTTGCCGAACGGAGCGAAAAATACCTGTGAGTCACCAACGATTCTCCATGCATCCTCGATGCAATTGGCATTGAATTTCGGAATTAGATTCGATCAGTAAGACGTAGGGTGAAAGTGTTGCTGGGCAAAGTCATAATCCAAATATATAGTTGACCTTAAATGGGACTGGCAAATGGAATAGGAATGTCTGGGAGAGAGGGGTGACGAGTCGACGCGCATCAAGTTTCGACGAGGGGGTACATATCGGTTTTTCGAGTGACCAGCTAGCCGATCTTGGTTCCAGTCTCGTGGAAAACGGGCATCGATCGCGGAAACTTGACAGTCCGACGCAAGTGCTCGTGTCCTTCCCTCTGGCCCTCTCCTTCTCTCACACACTGATTCTCCCGTTCCCGCGAAATAACCCGGCTGGTATCGAAGCGCCGTGCGTGCCTCGATAAAGACAAGCAAGCGCAGGCCTGGGAAAACAAAGGAAGAAGCCTTGCCTGCCATCGGGGCGCATGCACATGGATGAATGCATGCATCACCGCACGCGGTCGCATATTCCGGCCGCATCCACATTTGTTCGTGTGTGTGTTGTCAAATACACCATCGAATATCTCTTCATCTATAACTAGTTCTCGCTCTCCGAGTAACTCTTCCACCTGCGGTGCACCCGTATGTCCAAAGAGTCTAATTCCCTTTGAATTCAAAGAATGCGCTTCCTTCAGTATTTCAGCTGTTCGGAAACTTAGCGCTCGCAAGAGCATATTTTTTGCGACGATCGGAGCAAGTAGACAGCTGCGTCGAAATGTGAAACTAGGACATTGGACAATTAGTGGGGATCGGCGGGGGTATTGTGGATTGTGTTGGACTGTGCTAGGAGGGTAGGCGGCGCGCATCGTTTCGGACGCATTACCAAGGAGAACATGCACGCCGAATAGGAGTGGGTGCACTGGAATTAGCGGCAGGGCCGGCGGGTATCGAATCGACGCCGATATAGAGGCACGGCATGGCTCGCCGCGGCGCGGCGCGGCACGGCGCGGCGTAGGCATAACTGTGGCACAATTCGTGAAACTTGCAGCGGCGCGGCTGGCTAGGCGAGCGTGTGTTCCTCGTTGCTCCATATTCAGTGTGGCCGATGTATCGATGTCGAACGGTCCACCCGTCCGGTCGAAACATACCAGAGATCAATAGGCAGACCGGCTTGCCACTCTAGTATGCCGGATCGGAGAAACCCTCCTTCCTGTCTTTCAGCCGAAAGTGGAACGAGTGGCTATAGTTGGCTGAATTACCTCCCTTTGGCCCTCTAACCAATGCGCGACCAGTCCACTGGATCGAGTAGCTATCGTCAGGGCCAGAGCGTGATTGATTTCACCTGTCCGCATGCCGCGTCCCACGTAATCATGGAACTTTCCTGCCGGGTTGGAGTAGTCCGTGCAACATCATACTTTCGTCTCGCTCTCGGTGTATACTTAGAAAGTTCGCCAGCACTCTTTAACGCGGAATGCAGTAGGACTGGAAATCTCACTTCCGCGAGAGCTAAGGAGGAATCTTATTAAAGTTCGAGCCACTCACTTGGATCACATCGAACGTTCGGGGACACGCACGATTCAAGGATATAGGATAAACATCAAGAGTTCTTTTGCTTCCGGTCCAACCACGAGCCTCCTGTCATTTGTACGCAACCGGTCTAAAGCTGGCCAATAAACCACTACCTATTTATTTCTCGCAGGATATTAAAAACTAGTCGTCCGCTGATAAAAGCAACTTTTCCCCAGGAATTAATCGATGTAATTGGATCGTTTTTCCAACCTCTCGTTGCCTCACTAATTGCTTCAGAGTTATCCGAAGTTAGAAAGAAGAGCAGTTGGTAATTTGAAGGCGAAAAAATTAGGGCCCTCGGGGAATGCGCTTTAGCTAGGATTAGGAAAAGATGTTGTTGGCCCGAACGACCACAAATCGACCATCTCTGCAACGAAAAGTTCCCAATCTGTCTTTCTCTCCTCTCCGGTATCGGATGAACACCATCCCAGACGTGAAACATGGTGGCACGTTAGCCAACAAGTTTCTTGATTAAATTATTGGAAGAACATTCGCCTGGTACTTGCTGGGTTGAGTTGCCAGTGCATTCGCGAAGGAATCGATCGATGTCGAGCGATTTGTTCGATAGGAATGGCGCTTCCTCGAGCTCTCCCCACTTAGAAGTTGTCGAGTCGAGCGGTATTTAAGCTGAACTCAATGTCGAAAGCATCCACGGCTCCTCCTCACCCTCGCTCCTCCAAATGCCCATCCAGATAATTCCGCCATGGAATTCAGGACGCTTCGAAGGGTTGTGCGAGGCTGGTTGGTCCTTACGTAACCAATCAGGTTTTACAAATAATATAACATCTTTTATTAGACCGTGGGAGAATTGTTTCTTTCATCCCCCGCTAATGAATTATATCGCAGTAGCACTGTCGACACGTACCTTCGATGTCGAAGTGGAGCCTGCGGCGAATTCTTAGCGAAGCAAAGCCCAGCAGTTCAATGTCAAGATTGGGAGGCGGCGGGTGGCAGAGCGTGCCTCTGCCTGGTAATCTAGGTCAATGACAGAAGAATCAGCGCTTCCTGTCCCTTTGATCAGCAACCTCACCGACGTCCCTTCCTCTCTTTAAAGTTCTACTTGTCACGATGGCTGCCAACCCGGCAAAGAAAAACAGTGTATGCCAACTGGGCCTTGTATCTCGCACTCAAAAGATGACAAGTTTATCGCTCTAATTGCCAGCCAGCCGCGTTTGTCGAGAACTCTTTCGTAGTAACGCGAGACAAATAAATGGCTTTATGCCGAGATATATAGCGATTACAGAGAAATTGGATTCATTCGATAGGATTTTTCGATAGGCAGCGCGGCCAATTTAACGGTATCATCCGCACTGTTTACGGGTGAACCAATAGTTTCGCTGGAAACTGCGATCGGCGTTACGTAATACTTGCTCGCACGCGCACGATAGAAATAACGATCAGCCACGATTAGATTAATTGGACGCATTAAACTAGTTTAGATCCTATTCCCGAACGTTTCTCCAGGCTCGACCGGAGTTCGCTCGCATAATCTGCGATCGTAAAGCCGCGTGTGCACGTGCACTGCGCGTAGTTACGGGTTCTCGTGGGATCATTCACACATTACGCAAGTCCGAAGTGAGGCAGCGGGACAACATCTGCAATTTTTCATTACCTTTTAGTCAAGAGTTGAATCGGAGCAGAAGTCTGTGCAAAGCTGGCAACTGCGACTGAAAAAATATTCCGTCGCAAGAGGATGCTTGTGGAGGAAAATGGGGGTGAAAATGAAAGGCTGGACGGGATGGACGGGATGGACGGGATGGACGACGATATGGATCGCGGTCGAGATCGGGACTCGTGTCATTAAGATAGAGAGTGGATCGCAGATAAGCACCGTTATGCATAAAACGATGAATGATCTCTGATAATAGAGAGAGAAAAAGAACGTAGACGAAGCTAATGGATTCAAGCCTGGCACCGAGATATTACTGGTTAACACGCTCTTCCTCCCCTATCGATATGTGCCGCACAGACACGGCCGCCATTGCCTTATCGCACACCGCTCTGCTTTCTGACAGAAGGCGAAGAGGAATTTTACGGCCGGCCTCAGGAGAACGAGGACGCTGCTCCAAATTTTATTAGATTAGGTCTCGCATCGTGAACATAGTGCGAGGCCTCGGACTAGAAAAAGCCGGTACATCCGGTATACGGAGGATAGAACAATTAAGATTCAGGATGGATTCTGTGTCATAAAGACGAAATGTCATGTCAGTCGGTACGGAAAGAGAATTTCGTCAGATATCTGTGGCAACTAACCCGTGTGGTAACTTTAAATGGGGGATCAATTATTCCGCATCCTTGCGAAGGGTAGATCCACAAAAATCGAGATCAAGTTGGCTCATTCTTTCATTATTTTCTTATTACGTTTTCTTATTATTAACTTTCCGGATCCTGAATTAATTTCTTATTAATACAACTACCAACTACTCTTCTTATCTCTATTGGTATGAGTTTATGAGCCATTACGGCCTGCTCGATTGAACATTTGCCTTGTAACGTGTGCGAGCATTCCCAAAGGTGGCAAATTGCCGAACGAAATGGCCGCACTCTCTCTCTGACTCGGAGTTCGTAAAACACTCTGGTAATAACCGTCAATTACCAGGGACCATCCATGTACGTTCTTTATTCGCTCATCCAATTAATCCGTGTAACTAAGAACGGTGTTAAATTGCAGTATGCAAATCAGAGGTCCATATATTTTTGCCACCTTTTTTGCTAATATGCAGCTTTTCATTATCCCGATGAAATCGCCGGACCACAGTCGCGATCGAGGATAATTATGCACCTCGGGACAAGTGTTAACGCACGACATCAATATGTTAATGCATGCACGAGGCAGAGGCTTTTTTTGCTGAACGGCAATTGTACCATACAAGTCAGTACCCGAGAAAACGACGCGTCCACGCTTCTCTCATAGGGAAAGAATGATTCTCCGATTATTTTGCAATTGAGAAATCTATTCAGATCACCGTTATATGACAGATCTTGAAATCCGCATGTCAGGTGCCATCCCCCCTACCATCCATAATTCATTAGACATCCGGTAATACAAGTTCTTCTCTGTCTCCGGTTCAGTTAATTGTAAAGTGAATTGCTTCGTTCAAGGATACCACAAGTTACGCTCGCTCCTTAATTCAGAGACTCTGTTATAAGGGTGGATGATGCGGGCGCAATTCAATAAATAAGATGATCCAATTTAAGAAATTTATCGGGCGGCGTGCGCGTGGCTGGTATTGCCGTTTCCTCGAAAAAGTGGGTGCAATGGTGCGTGAGCCGGGCTGATTGTGAGCGAAAGTGCCTGGGGCAACTGCGAAAGGTGCCAAGGTCGAGAATCGGCGCGAACCATGGTAAACATTGGCCGTGTATACCTACAAAGGTATGAGACGTGTGTGTGTGGTTGGTGTGCCGGCGCACTCGGAAGGTAGAATAACGAGCGACAAATTGGATCGGCCGAATTTTTCCTCTTGGAACACTAGACCGTCTGGGCTCGCTCGCGCTTCTCTCATTGGCAGCGTCGCGCCGCGCCGCGCCGCGCAAGAGCGCGCCACTAATTGTAGCTGCCAACCGGTTATGTTAAATGCATTCACACGTTTTTATCGGCGCAAGGAAGTCCCGGTACGAATTGTAACGCAATCAGCGGCTCCCTGCTTAAGAATAGTGAGTCGCGCGGCGGGGCGAGCGTGTTCGATCTAATGAGTTGAGATGATGCGACGTTTTTAGATGGTAATAGCGTGCCCGTGGCGAACACCACTCTCCTCCTTGCGCTACTACGGGAATTCACTGGATAATTCCTCGGGCACGAAACGGTGACTCACTGGACGTGCATGCCCCTAGCTAACCATCCAGTCACTGTTTGGAATTACCATTTGCTCACTTAGGATTCAGAGGACTGTCCGCTCGACTAGAGGGACGTTCGGTCATTTCAGAGTAAACAGACGAATTCATTTAGCATTGCGCTATGTATTCCTTTTTATTTCAATGGTTGATTTAGCGGTAAAGGAAATTGGGCTATGTGAAATGAGAATGAATAGACAGTAGAGGAATGGGCGATCCACTTCCTACTAGCTACTCTCGGCAGCTGTCTCTCAGTCTGGAGCGTTTGTTTTTTGTTGTCATGACTGGCACGAGTACGAGTAGACCGTTATGTCAATTCTTATCTTGTCGATGACTCAATTAATTCGCATCCGTCTCGGGCTCGTCTAAACTTGTCTTTGAGGGCGACGCTGTTCAACATCGGCCGACACTTCTCGAAAGAAGGGTTACCGTGCAAGATCGAATTATTCAGAATGGCTGGGTTCCAGGTGTTGCCAGACATAATCCGGCTATTTCGTATCTCCCGCTTTATTTTACAAGCCTCTATAAAAGCGGTGGCCTTTGGGATATCCGTTCTTTCTGGACTGCGTCCTTTATCGGACTCTTTTGCTTTTTCGCAGTTTGATGCTTCGCCTAGCTTGGACGCTAAAAGGAGCGAGAACTCGCGGTATCCCGCGGCTAGCTACGACCGTGAGAAATATGGGTCAGTGGCATGTTATGCCGTACATACATCTGCATAAAATTATAGTGTGCTAGGTGCCGCGCTCGCGTAATGTCGCTGTTAATTCCAGACTCTGTCGTCTTTGTGGCAGAATTGCACCGAAATTCTCGAACGAGGCACCAACCTTTTTCCGGCGTTGGTGTCTCGGGTCAGAGAACAATCGTGAGAGAGAGAGATTTCAAGGCGAGAATCTTCTCGGCAGCAATCGTTCGGAACTAAGAAGAAAGAGAGAAATTCCCGTCGGATGAGCAAGCGGTATTGCATTCTTTATAAGGAAAGAGGCGACGCCCTCGCTGGCATCGCGCTTCATTGCAATCGAGAGGAATTAAAGGGAAGTCACGTAGTCCTCGTATTCTCTCTTCTCGCTTTTCCCACCCGACACATTCAGGACGCCCTTAATTTCTACCCGGTCTTCATTCCACGGCTCTTCAACTCGAAATCGCTCCGCGGCGCGCCCTTGAATCGACCCCCTACTCCCTACTTCCTTCGGAACTTACTGATCCAATTAAATCTAGAGTAAGATTGTTAGTCGGACTCGCTCCGAAAGCAGTCTGGGTTTACCAGCTTACCAGGTGTTCGCCGTCGCTCGAAAGAACCTCTTGTCTTATGTAAGAGAGTCCGAGATGCGAGTGGCACCGATGCGTCGGAAGCAGTTAAAGCCCATCTACCGGCCAGCTCGTACCGATCCACCAATTACGGCTGCCTAATCGTTTAACGAGGATAATTAGCCCAGTTTCAGCCTCGTGGCCGAATTACTCTGTTGCGGTAGTCGATCGATCCCGGAGACCGCGCCTATCCCCAAATGCCACCTTCCGCACTTTCCATCCGTCAAGCCCGACAGTATCATTAATCTACCTTGGCACTCTTTAAACTCCCACCCTCGAGGATTACGCACTCTTAGTCCCAACTAATTTCTGCGTTTAATCGCCGCCCATATAGCCCTAAAATCCTAACAATTAAAAGTCGAAAACTCGGGCGGACAGTTGGGTTGGGTAATCTTCTTATCACTTGGCAAGAAGCTTCTGCGAATCCAGGCTTGCGATAACAGTTGACTTGACGCCTGCCCGTCCCCCGTCGCCCGTCCACCGAGTTCTCAATCGCGCAGACGACAACTGTTGAACCTCTCACGTGTATTAACCGAACCCACTATCGCCGCCACCGCCGTCGTCGCCGTCGTCGCCGTCGTCGCCGTCGCCGCAGCTGTTGCAGACACGCATAATATGCCGACATTGTTTCTGCACGCAACTATTTGTTCCCTATGCGTAAACTGCCTCTTCGACGCCACTCTTCTCCGAGTACATTGCGAAATTGGGACGTCCCTTCCTCGCGATCTCTGCGATTCAAGACTGCCGAGAAATACAACTGGCAGTGAAGTTTGCGAGGACCGAACGATGGCAGCAGACATCTCTATTTGTGCTGGGAAACGAGAGTGTTCGCTCGACAATTACATCTTTACTCCAACGGATTACGTCGCAGCCTGCACGAAAGATGTTCCTCTCGCTCATTTTCATTGCGATCCATCTCTCATCCCGCTCTTGCTGAAGCAGGAAGGCGGCGAAGAGGTGGTGGGTGGGAGGGAGGAGGGAAATGTGGAACACTTGCTACGCGGAATATTAAGGCGGCAGCGGCGACGACGACGAGCGAGGCCGCCCATTAAACGACGCGAAATGATGATTGCCACAAAGAGACAGAATTGAATGGCCGATAATTAGAGGGACACAATGGGACAGGCCGACGACGAGAGGGCTGTCACCAGACCGAGAAAAGAAGCCACTCTTGTAAACGTTCACGTTCGTACAGCTGTCAAAGACCTGCACCCCCGCAACCTCCTCGCAGTTTCCATTTATTTCGCTCACACACAGCCACACTTAGTGGAGAACGTGATCTTGAGTTGGTGCACGCATCTTGTAGCCTACTTACGGGCCCCTGAAAACGAAAGTCACAGCCTGTAACACGTAATTACAGGCTCGGGGCTGTAATTACCGCATCTTGATTGCCACACTAGCGATTTTCACTCGGTGATTTACAGTACCTCGAAGAATCGTACGCTGACTCTCGGTCGATCACAAAGTTCGGCTTGCCACTTGTCGAGTATGACTGACATATCAATACTTGAGGGGATTACGCTTCTCGGTATATAATAATAATAAACTTTCTTTATTATAGAGGAATTCTCTATTTAAACAAAGGGAGATTGAAGTAAAAATATTGGATCGTATCGCGAATCCCAGTTAGACGGGTGGAAAGGAAGGTTTCCGCCGAGGCGAGCGAGTGCAACCTTGCGAAATGTCGAGAGCACACGGGCCCCGCCTTCCCACTCTTTGTCGTGCAGCCTTTTTTCTGCTCCTTTTCAAAGAGGTAATCCATCCTGTATAAACGTGAGGGGACTGGCGAACGCGCGGGCACACGTATGCCTGCCTGCCAGACGTGCTCCAGTTACCCGCTGGAAAAGTGTGTCAGACTCTCTGTCCCTCTGCATGCATCTGCCATCCCGTCGAAACCGTGAAGCACTCTTGTTAACGGTGTGTCCTTGCCGCGGACACTTTTCTCCTTTCAGAATCTACGCTCATTCCTAGCTCGTCCTCATTTCAATCCTATTCCATTTACACGAGGATTGCTACCTTAGGGATTGATAAGCTATATTTAATAGTGTTGCTGGAGAGCATTGCCTCCCTGCAACTGGGCGGCTGATACCAGCCTCTAAGACAAACATCTCGTAAGACAGTCGCAAAGGAGGGATAGTCGGAGTGCTCGTAATGGAAATTACCATATCTTGCAAGATACCGCGTTAGAGTCCGTTGCCTCGGAAAAGAGGTTTTCTTGTTATCTGTGCGACTGCTTAATTACGCTTGTCTCTTACGGTTGGCTCTCCGTGCTTGCTGCTTAACGAGCCGCTCTTTTTCCAAAGAAAAGAACCTCTTGATAGCGTCCCAGCAACTCGGCTAATTTTTACCATTAATTTTTTCTCTCCGCTCGTTTCTACTGCGGCCGCCTGGAATGGTTATTCGCCAGGCTGCTATTTCTTCCCTCACCCAATAGAACAAAGCCTCTGCTTGGAATTCGCCAAGAGTTAAGCGCGTTGGGCACAGCCGATTTTAATCCAAGAACGTTCGAGCAAGATCCTGGATCTCGATGGGGTTGTCTGACGAGGTAAACGCGTAGAAATCCATGGGAATGCGGTTGCTCTTGAGCGGTTTGACCGGTTCGATAGTCCGCCTGTCCTGGCTGTCCTACGCCAGAAGTTTTCCACTTTTTGCTTGGCTCCCTTTTCTCCCCCTTCAACTCGCGCCACGCGCCACGCGCCACGCGTCACTTTCGATGCACCTCTTTGTTCGAATCGAGCCCCACCTTACTCCCTTCTCTTCCGACGTACCTTTCTTCCCCGATTCATTCATTTTATTCATTTCATTCATTTCATTCAACACGTCAATTCATCGATGCGTCGACTTTAGAGTCGATCGAGGAAGGCCTCGAGGATGAGGGAGCATAAAGCAACCAGCTAACGTTCGGAAATGCTTTGTGCTTTTATTACCGCTTTATTTTGATAAGGTCTTCATTTCGGCATCGGTATCGCAGCCGCTTTACGAGCAGCGTGACCGAACCGGCCCCTCAGCTTTGACGGACGTGACATCCTTAATGTTCTTAGCGTCCTCGAGGAACGACGCTCGACGCTCGACGCTCCCAACATACTTACGTGACCAACACTTCAAAGTCAGGCTCCGAATGACTCGGCTCGGCCACTGCAGCTCTGCCATCCAACTCCTCGCAATTCACAGAGAGTTGCTCTACAATAAGCGCCGGTCGATATTGAACATTTTTATCTTTACCGGACATACATATTAATTAGAATGTATGTGCGGTGGAAGAATCAGCTTGATTTTCTGAGGCCTGAGCTGGCAGCTGCGCGGCTGCCAGAGGGAGAAACGGAGAGATGGAGAGATGGTAATCAGAATCAGACTGACCACTCGATTGCCATTACTAGCAGAGCGATCGACTTTCCGCGATTGGCTTCCGGGAAGGCTATTTATAGGCGGGCAGACCTGAATGAATGAGCCAGGCTTTGCTGGCTACGTCTGCCGTGTTCGAAGCAGGTATCCGCCGCGCGCCTTGCCTTTGCCAGCACACCGCGGACGCTAATCATGCATGCGAGAGAGCGCGTACTCCGACGCTGCTCGGTCAACCGTCGCTTTTGTCCATGGTTTGTCGTCAGAACTTCCTATCGCCAGGCAGATTGGCCAGATTGAATTTCGGTAGCTTCTTTTTGGACTACGTGGATGTATCAGGTGAAATGGCACAGTATGAGGAGAATGGACAGATGCGTGAAGCAAGAGGGAAGATTTTCCATAGCCATCGACTATTCCACACGCGTTCCCATTGTTCACCAAGGCGGCAGGGAACAATAGGGTTTAGTGCGTTTGCGTGGTAACGTTCTTCGGCAAATCGATCAAGAGATTCCTTTTTTCGAACAACCGGCTTGCCTTGAATCAATTCGACTCTTTCCACGCAGTTTTCCTTCGCCTTCCTTGAGTTTCATTGTACATTTTCCAAATTTGAATTTGAATACACGAACCTTTATTAATAAAGTGTTTTTTGATTTTCAGGTGAGTAACTTTTCTCTCTTCGGTCTCAGTCGTGTTAAGATGGTCAGCTCCCTGTAAATGTAAGTACCCCTGGAAAAGTACTCTGATCGGAAATTCATCGGGAAACGTGATGCGATCGTCCGACCAGTTATTGAGTTGCACTACTTGCTCCACTGGTTTCAAACTCATTGTCAGCCTCGATAGATTAAACACCAGTAGGTGATCTGCTTTCTCTCAAATGTTCATACGATACTGGCTGCTGGCTGTTTTCGGAATGCCATCGGTGCACTGTGAAGTCGCCGGATGTGCAGCGTGTTATACGAGAAATAACAATCGCCGAGCGATCCCGCGTTCGGTTATCGCAACAAAGAGAGCGGTGGCTGGCATCGATAAAACTGAAGAAGACAAACGAGCGACGTTAAATCGACAGAGAAACGTACCTGCGGTTGAACCTCCTGCAGTTCTCGTCCTGGAACATGGCTCGAACGTAAACGTCAGGGTTTTTTCGGGCCGATACAGAGCCGTACAGTCCAGCCTTGCTTTAGCACAGCATCCACATCAAGTAAGCAATCGAGATATTAATAAGCCCGATCGCTCACATTCCCGCGAATCGTGCAAGTCCCGAAGATTCGTTTGAAAGGCTCGTGAATTGCGAGGGAAATTGGCCTCTCTCCCGGGAAACTCTCATCAGCGCGCATGGTTAAAAAAAACGAGAGCGGTGAGCTGGTGTACGTTTTCGCACAGAACGCTCGACGAAATTCAAAGGAAAACTCGTGCAAATCAGGTTGGAAGCTCGCAATTAGAAGCGAAAAGGAAAATTCAGAGGATGATGGGGTGCTGGGGGGAATTCAGTTGGTCAAAGGGAGGATTGCACGACAATGTTTATCAACAGGAGGAAGGTGAGCCAAGCTAGGTGAACTCTAACAGATCCCATCGGATCGCACCAACAGCTCGGGAATTTTCCATTTACTCCATTTCACCGGGCTGCCAATTAACAGTAATAGTTCCAAATCGCTAATTGGACTTTGTTGTCGCCAGTTCAGACCCCTGTACCATCAGAGGACAGCCGCCGATAATATAATTTAATTATAATTCGGCAGACTACGGGCCAGCACTGATTAAATTATCATTTGCGCTCTTCTGCGACTGCTGGAACGTGGATCAGAATCATCAGTTTGCATGAACTAATAATTGCCCGGTCCTCTGGAGGTTTGCGCACCAAACACCGCCTTTATTTTACTTGTTTTGAAGCAGTGGCCCATCCGGGAGCGCAGAGATTTTTTTCCATCGGGAAAGCGTCTGTGGGTGGAGAGGGAAAAGGGGGAGAGCCTGTCGGGAAGGCAGTCTTTCGCCCGGAAGATGCGCTCGCTGACCTTAATCCAAGGAGTAAGCGCTCTTTGCGATTAAACCCTTTTTATTCGTGGATCAGCCATGCCGGGCTCGGGCGAAGTCTTCAGGACCCCCCCGCACCCGCCAGAATGAATTAGCGGATTAGCCGTTGCTCCTCGATGCCGACATAATTGGAATCTCGAGAAACAGCTAGCTCCTCTGATGTCGCTTGCCTTCCTCTCCAATCCCGTCTCTCGCTCTTTCGAGCACGGCTGCAGTCTCCGAGCATTTTATCAGAGATGAAAACCCCGAACAATATACTGGCTATTTCATTGTCCCCACCTCTCACTGTGGCTCCTTTTATCGAACCTATTTATTAAGCGAGAATCCAATAGCGCCAGGAGGCAATCGTACCGACGATGAACAGCTTTATCGTGATTTCTATAGAAAAAATGGATGAGGGAGGGAAAGAATGGAATCGAATAGCTATAAATCATGTCAGAATTTGACAATTTCTCTCAAAATTGTAGTGTTCGTGTATTTTCGGTTGCGTGATTATTCATTCATTTGACAATGGCAGTATTTGGTAGAAGGAAAAATTGAAATGACCTCTTGCCGAAGCACTGACAGTCCTGATTTTATGTAGATCGATAGCAGATTTGTCAGTGGCCCGAGTGGAAAAGTAACGGCAGGAACGGCGGGAAGAAATGGCGGGGCGAGCGTCGTTGTACGATAAGCGGGGCCTTGACCCGAAAATCTCTTATGTGTACAGTGGGCACTCGTTACGCGATGACGATTGATTGGCCGACATTTAATTCGTGGTTAAATATTCTCTCGTCGCATCTGCCACTCATTCGTTCTAACTTTCCTCTTTCTTTCTGATTGATATGCAGTCGGCTGCTCTCACTCAACTCGGTTAACATCTATCTTTACCACGAATCTCAAGAGGAATACTTTAGGCGTCTGGTTGAGATAAAAAATCTGTCTGATTCGCAAGTAGACAAGTACCGGGGGATACCTTTTCCATCCCTTCATCTTCGCCTACCTTTTTCACACACCTTTTCATCCTAAAGAAATAACTGCTTCCGAGGCTAAACAGTTCCGTGTAGTATGTATCTTGATCGTACGTTAAATGCGTTAAGAGCGTCATGATTTATGACCATTTCGTCCCAGTCTGCCGGAAGCGCAAACTCACTGATATTATCCCATTGAAAGAGAATTCTCTCTTGCACGTTCCGAACGATTCCTCTTCGCTGTAAATGAGATAGCGAGTAATTGCTGGAAGAAGGGGTGGTTGGGAATCTTTTGCGTTCATCGGGACTCGAATGGGGAACCGAATTCTCAGTTAGCACGGTTTCGTATCCGCTTTCGAGTGAGAAGGTGTGAAACGTAATCGCGTCCCTGTGTGCAATTTAAGTGGGAAAGACGAGACGAGAGGTGCGCAAAACGCATGAATCACCTTGGTCGCAGGGGTCAGTTCTCGTGGGCGCATTTAGTTGCTCGTACGATAGCGCACCCGCGCGCGCGCGCGCACGCGCTCATGCACTTTATCATTTCTGTTTATTTACCGGAGAATCGCGCCCGCCAGCCGCCAGCCGCCAACCAGTCACCGAGATAATGCGTGGGTGCACGCTATCGCGACATGGAGTTGTTTTGCTCAATTCGAGGCCGATACCTCGGAAAGAGCGCGCGTCTGCTCGAGGGAGCCCCGATTCTTCCACGGATTAGAACTTCCTAATGCGCCGAACGCGCTGCTCAATCATTAGTTTGACATTTGAAGTATCTGACCGAATGATGAGAGGGCTGGGAAGAAGTAGAGGGAGGACAGGAATTGGGAATGATTGGAGCTAGTGGATATTAGTACCGTACTTACCACTTGGTTCACATATCTCTGCGATTTCACTGATTTCAATGATTGACAGAACACGCCGCAACAACACTACTGTATTTCGAGAGTAATCTCAATCGGCCGCTAATTCTACTCGACAGCGCGGCTCCGAGTGCTGCTTGTATTACTGAAGGGGCGATAAAGTATCGGGACTAATCAACGATAAATTATGATTCAGACCCAAAATTAGCCGCGCAGTTTAGTGAAATGTTCTTTTGACGATGACACTCGAGTTAAATGAGATTGATGAAAAGACGGAACGAGGGGGAAGGTGAACTCCCACCAGATTGGAGATAAGATTGGTGAACTATTTTTCAAAGGATTGCAATTCGTCAGAATCGTCACGGAAATGATTGCGCGATCTATTTGGGCGACTGATATATTATGTATTTACTGCGCAACCGAGACGGTGCACGTGTCATTCTATCTCTTTCCACCCGCTTGGCTCTTCTGACACGATTCTCTCATTAGCATTCGACAGCACGCCGCCGCGCCTTACACCTCGAATGCCAAACAGCACTCGATCCTCACCGACTCTCTAATTACTTTTTCCATTTGGCACGAGCTCCTCTCATTTACCCTTCCTCCCTCCACTCTTTTTCCATTGCTCTTCTTCTCAAGCTGATCGACAGCTAGCTGCATCATCTACTCGCCGCGGATGTAGCAGCCTAGCCTTTGGCATGATCGGTCTTAACAATGCTTTCAATGCAGACTTTCAAGCTGATACTACAGCTCACCTATGGCAAAACTCTCTGCTTTTTCTTTTATGACCAGATAGATTCGCCACTAATTATTACTTCCGTCTTTCGTGAGTTCTAAAGTGGAAATCGTGTTTTTGCTTTTCGCCGATAGCGAGGAACCCTATCAATAGCGATAGGAATTGTTATTGCGTGATGAGTGAATCGACTGCACTCGTCTGGACACGTGTCACTCCTGAAGCACCAATTGCATGTGCAGTTGACGTCAGATTAGTTGCGATTAAATAACTATTTGATCGAAGCTATGCCTCTCTCTTCTTCTCGTCCTAAGTCTAACTTTTCCCTGACGAAAGCTCGGAACAATCTCTAAGTTGCAATCAGGCACAATCAACTGGTGTGGATGCAACCGGTCGGTGTTTTTTATATTGGAGTGCCAGTGGACAATAGAGCAGCGATAACTTGGACAATGGCACTGATAACGCGAGCTTTCTAGAAGCCCGATTTTTCAGGGCCCGGTAAAACTACCGGTCAATATCGAAGGCCGTACATTTTTCGTGCAACTATAAAACGTCCGCATCGTGGTAGTCTCAGGTCGTTTTAACTTCACTAGCGTCAACTGCCCTATCAACCAATTGCCGTCCTGAAAATATTTCATGTACCTGCACATGATTCGGCCCCCGACTCATTACTCCACCAGTGTTTTTCAGCCGTCAGCATTCATTGTTTTGAGAAATTTGAGTTCCGCATTCGATGGTATTCGATGCACGATCGTGCCGCGCAGCGGAGGAAGAGAGTAGCGCGGAAAGAAGGAAGCGATCTCGGCTCGACAAGCCTCGGGACAGACAGACTCGTTGCCATTCCAGTAGCCATGTCGTAAACCTGTCGTGTACGCGAGCCCGACGATAAACATGCCGTTCTGATAAAGCGTCCGCGCGAGATGTTACACGCCCGCCTCTCAAACTCCTTTATACACCTCGAATTTCATCCACCGAGAGACGCACAGATCTTCCAATCGCACTGCTGGCATCGGGGAACGCGCTGCACCGGCACGGCCGGAGCTTCGGAATTTAAGAAGAAAAGAGAAGCCGGACGTGCAAAGCGATCGAGCCAATTGCTCGGCTCTTCCACGCCCAATTACGGAATTGTCGCGATGAAAATACCGGCCAAGCTCTTAATTCGATTCAGCCAATTAACTCGTTCTTTTGCTCGATCGTCCACCGACCGCGTCCTCCTCACTTCCTCGCCAACCTACCTTCAATGTCCATCTAGTTTGCTGTCCACCGGCGTCCATTCTATGCTTTTGTTGCTTTTATATTAACTCGTGCTTGCTCTCCGCCTGTCACGATGCTGCTCTTGCTAGAGAGGTTCTTTAACACTTTACTACGCTATATTTCAACAGGATATTTTTTCACGGCTCTTCCAACTTTCTTCAATTCTTTATCCATTATTTTAGTATCAAAACGGATAGAAAATATGAAACCAGTGGCCAAAGTGCCGGAATTGTACCGAAAACGCCTGAAAACAGCTTCCTGATTAATTGATTTCATCTAATTTAGGCGGTATTTTCCATGTTTTCAAGTCTTCCCGACATTTTCCGTGGCTGAAATTTGGTGGAGAATGTTTTCTTGCATCAAGGAAGAAGTGACATAACTTCCAGAGCCCTAGCTCAAAATTCATTTTTTCGCAAATTTTTTAAGGTGTACCCCTTCTAAAATTTTCGATTTTTCGAAGGTTCTCGGACTTTGACGAACGCTTGATAAATCGATTGTTTAAGTATCAAAACGGATAGAAAACATAGAACCAGTGGCCAAAGTGCCGGAATTGTGCCGAAAACACTTGGAAAACGAATCCTGAATAATTGCTTTTATCTAATTCTGACGGTTTCTTCCATGTTTTCAAGTCTTCCCGACATTTTCCGGGGCTGAAATTTGGTGGGGAATGTTTTTTTGCATCAAGGAAGAAGTGATATAAATTGCAGAGCCCTAGCTCAAAATTCATTTTTTCGCAAATTTTTTAAGGTGTACCCCTTCTAAAATTTTCGATTTTTCGAAGGTTCTCGGACTTTGACGAATGCTTGATAAATCGATTGTTTAAGTATCAAAACGGATAGAAAACATGGAACCAGTGGCCAAAGTGCTGGAATTGTACCGAAAACACATGGAAAACCGATCCCGAATAATTACGTTCCGTGGTTTTTCCCATGTTTTCAAGTCTTCCCGACATTCTCCGGGGCTGAAATTTGGTGGGGAATGTTTTTTTGCATCAAGGAAGAAGTGATATAAATTGCAGAGCCCTAGCTCAGAATTCATTTTTTCGCAAATTTTTTGCCGGAATTGTATGAAAAAGTAGCATTCCGTTTCGTTCCTAAGAGCGGTGGGTGCATACATAAAGTTCTGTCTTTGCGATTGGACTAGCTCCGGCCTGCATAACATGTATATCAGTCGATTGGCATCTCGGTGATCTCTGTTATTCTTGGTGAATGGGGTCAAAGTCGGGGGAACGTGCTGCGCTGCGCACTACGAAAAATATCTCGTGACTCGCTCGTGAATCAAAGTCGCTGTGCTGATATCGTCGGTATGTTTTACATAATCAGAGCAGCTCTGTTAACTGGAACTCACTGATTGCGCGCGCGACAGGGAGAGCGATAGAGAGAGTGAGAGAGGGCGGGTTTGGATGAGGTAGGAATGGGAAAAGTGTAAGAGGAAAGAGGATGTTCGTGAGAACGGTTCCTCTTTCGATTATCCTATCTTCCTTTCGATCATCTTACTCCTGATTAGTGATTGGGAAGCCTTGGAGAGAGCGGTGATTACTGTCGAGGCGGTAAGGGTGTCGGTGATGCTTGATATTAGATCGGATTTGTCAAATAGGATTGATGATCCGCTCGGCAGGATAATGGGAGCGACTCATGTTTACTCTATGCAGCTCCCTGTCGGTTAGTTTGAAGCCGTAGACTCGAAACAGTTATCGGCATTATCAATGAGCGCGTCTTATCAGTACTCGAGATATACACCTGGGGGATCTTGATGAATCGCCGTCAGTAATGAGAATTTATTTATTTCGCGCGTGTGAGCGCTCCGTCAATTCCGCATGCGTCTTTCGATTGGCGAGGATAACCAAGAGTCTAAGGATGACACGATACCAATGCTGAAATTCCAAAATTTTTGAAGATCGTCCTCTATCTGTTCTCGCGATTTTGTAAAAATAAACAGTGCGGAGACTCGGGCAAATATTGCTCAGATTTTTGGGTTGGAACTAAAGAGACGTTTTAATGCGGATGAGGGTTACCGTACCGAACAGGCCAGCAGGGTTAGAACGGATGTTTATACAGTCGTCTGTTACACGTGGCGATTGCGTTTAACTTGGCGGCAGATCAGCCTGTACTCTCAGTCTTTTATTGAACCGGCGTGCCAGCCGGTATCTTGATGATTTAGTTGGACAGGCAGAGATCGAAATCTATCGGCGGAAGAAGTTGGAGCCAGCTTCGTTATTCGTTAGATATAGTATATGTATGATCCTGTATGTAGTATAAATGATGGTTCGAGCGTGATGGGGAGTAAAAAAAAAGAGGGAGTTGTCCCAATTTGTTAGAGTCCATGTCCTTGGGAAGTGGAAGGTGGAAGGGCATGGGGAAGGAAGGGAGGATGTTGTAGAATAAAATCGGAAGGGACTCGAAGATGGTGAGTGGGTATGGACGCGTGTACTCCTGCTGGCAATATCTGGCTGGTGGGGAGTGTGGCAGTGGCAGAGAGACAGTGGAGAGTCGAGTCTGCTCGGTGGCTCGACGTATAAATACAAGCGGTCGGCGCCGTTCTCGCTTAGTCGCTGCGATACCCGATTCTCGTGACGGCCGTCGATCAAGTGTCTCTTGGTCCCCGATCGAGCGCTTACTGCCTCTTTTGAGGAAACGAGAGCGCGTGCAACAGCCCAAACCGAGATATACTCGCCGGAACCAACCAATTCTCCGAATCTTCGCTTCTCTAGAAATTTGTAACTATCGCGAGCGTTCTCCATGAGGAAGAAAGAGTCGCGATGAAGCAAAACCAGTGCGCAAAGTCTGAGGACTGCCCTCATTGGGCGAGGGTGGATCTTGCCTGATTTGGTTCTTACCTGACCACTGGAATCCTCGAGGAAAAGTTGTAAGAATCTTGAGGATTGAGGGACAGTGCGACGGGTTCGGGACAAGTCCTTGGAGTGACCTCGATGTCATTGTGCCCTTAGCCAGTGGTGCTCGCGTTCTCGTTCGCCGAGTTGTTGTCGCGTACCCCACGGATTGTGCTTGGATATCGAGGCCGGGCTTCCTACCAAGGAGACGAAGGTCGAGCAACGACCTCCATTGGGACCTACTACCGACTAGGGCTCCCTTCCTTCATAAGGAGGAGAGAAAGGCAGTGGTAGCACTAGCAGCAGTAGCGAGGAAAAGGGAATCGGTGGCGAGAAGCGCGCGCGTTTCGCGTGTTCTCAGGGTCGATAGCTCCTACTGAGGAGTTGGTCGATCCTCGCTGGGTCAACGATCGAGGCCTCTGGATCTCGTAGGTGCGCGGTGTGGCGGGCCCAGTTGCCAGCGGACGCGGAGAGTGTGTGTACTCGCTTGAGTCTGCGGAGCGAGAGAGGCAGGAAGGCAGGCAGGCGGTAGGCCCCCTGAGAGACAGTGAGGTCGCTCAGGCCCAGAGTACGCTCGGCGTTCGAGCCAGCAGCAGCAGCAGCAGCAGCAGCAGCAGCAGTTCCGAGGATCTCGTGGATTCGCGTACTCGTCATCGGCTGGTTTCACGAGGAGTTGAAGTCGAGTCGAGTCGAGCCGAGTGGTGTGTGGAGTGGCGTCGTGTCGCGACATCGTCGGGAGTGAAAAGGCGGTCGGTCACTCGCTCGCTACCTGCCTGGCTGGCTCTGTTCACCGCGGCTGCTTTCACCGGCGCGCCACTCGAATAATGCCGATCGTGCCTTAACGGTTCGGCGATTCGCGTTCGTGTTCGCCTTTAGTTCGCTCACCCGCTCACCCGCTCACTCTCTCGCTCTTTATTTCCCTCTGGAGCGCCAGGGAAATGAAATGATCGTCGGCCACGGTTGACCCCGCATCGCCAGTTCGCCAAGCGTCACTCTTTTTATCGCGAGCGACCTCCTGCGCTCTGCTTTGGCTTCGGTTATCATTCACGCGTTGTTGCGAGGCTCGGACAACTAGCCGGCCCTGCCCGGCCCTACCCGGCTCGGCTCGGCCCGAACGTACTTACGTGTCGTGTCTTGCTTCGACCAAGAAGAATTCGAGCTTAGTGGTGTTCGCCTCAGTGTTGATCTACCAGGGAGTGGAGAGCGTCGCTCTCGAGCGAGGACATAGCAGCGTATCCTGGAGTCGAGATAGCAAGAGCGTCTGGCATGGAAACAACGAGGATGTATATCAACGAGCAGCAGCAGAGCAATGGTCACTCGACCACCAAGTTCGCTTCGACGAACTCGATCCCCTCGATGATGGAAGAGGAGTCGTCCTTCGCGAGAGTTCTCAGTGCGGTGGCTCGGAGAGATTCGAGCTCGATCCTGCGCGATAACAAAGGTCGCAGGCACAGCGTACTCGAGGACCTCAAAGCGAGGAGGGATAGCCTCTTCCAGCGCGCCCGGCGCAGCAGCGTCGCCGTCGCTACCGCTACCGTTGACGAAAAGGAAAATTCCCGACAGCAGCAGCAACAGCAGCAGCAGCAACCGAATTTGCAGAAGGACAAGAGAAGGAGTAGTGAGAGTGGGAACGTTGGCGGTAGCGGTAGCGGGAGCGGCAGAAGGGGCTCGGTCTTTTACGTCTCGGAGGACCTTCTCGAAGAAAACCAGGAGGTCCTGGAGCGCGAGGATCGCATGCAAGCCGAACTCGAAGCGAAGAAAGGACGACGAAAGTCCTGGCATCCGCTGATCAAGCCGCCGAAACTTGATCGCAAGAGGAGAAAAGGTGTAACCGGCGCGCCGGCACAAGCTGGCAGTACCGAGGGCCTCTCTTCTCAAGCCAGGCAGAAGAGACCCTCCTGGTGGAATATATTCGTGCCTGACTCCGTTGCCAGGTACAGTCAGTCTTCCTATTTTGCCCTCTTATATTGCCCGCTCTCACAATCAGTCTTCACCGGGCACCGAAAGCCCGCAATGGAACTCACCTGTCTGATCTAGTAGGCCCTATTTCATTGCGCTTTGCCCGAGCACAGAGAAAGATAGAGTTTTACGTTTCTATCTGGTTTCGCAGTGGTCTCGTTACCCGCCTTGCCGAGTTCTCGTGTTCTTGGCAACCACCAGCCTTTCCTCTACTACTGTTTATATCTAATCTGCTTATTCCGCTCTATGTCATCGATCTCGCGACACCGGTTCACGTGACTCGAATTCTCTCGATGCTGAGTCAACCCGAATCGCCTTGGTTCGGCTAACTTGCTTGATATTCAGTACCTGGCACAGGATTTGCGTTGGGTGCTCTTGCACTCTCAAGCTCTCTTCAGTCTTATTTATTAGTCGTTACTTGGATTGCCGAGTGCCTGGCGAAGCAACCTATTAGGCCAATCGAGGACCGGTCGACTTGCTCGGATATGCAATTGAAGATACAGTTTGCAAGGCAGATTTATTTTTCGATCCGAAGATAGTCCAAAGGGATAGTTAATAGTTGTAACCAGCGATGAAATATTCTTTTTATTAATATGGATTTACAGAAGCACCTACAACGGGGAGAATTATTGATAAATATTTGGAAATTATCGTCTGCTGCGCTCGAAATTTAAAAGCAGTCCAATGTGCGCATTCGAATCATCGTTTCTTGCGATGCACGTATTTACATACATTATCCCCGATTCCCGATGAACTGTGACCTCTTCTGTTTATACCGAAAGAGACAAGTGCGCGTCAGAAAGGGAATTCCGCTTGGAAGTAAACATTATACGGTCCGAGATGACACTGTTATACGTATATTCCTTGCGTTGCCGCAATACGCCTTTGTCAAGAATAATTTCAGATCTGCCAGCTAACGCGATTGAGTAACTCTGATCTGTCGTAGCCCGTGGATTGAGAGAACTCTAAACGTTTCTCGTGAGTCGGATATCGACGTGAATATGCGTCCAAGAAATAGGAGAGCGAGAAATTCAGCGTCGATCTTCGCCTTCTGGGAATCTCAAGATTTCTCCAAGTATCCACTCCGGCGACGGAGTCGTCCCGGTCGGGCGCATTCACCGCGGCCGAACTAAATCGCAAAATTCGTTTCACCAAGAAGCAAACCCGAATAAATATGTCAACAGACATGCTTGTCGATTTATCGAGTGGCTCTCGATGCCTTTGCCCTGTCGAGATTACCGCGATCCGCACGATTTAGCGCCGTGAAAAAGCCGGCCCTTTAACAACGAGTACACACTAGGCTCTGCTGGTACAGGGAACTGGGTTAATCGCGGTGGGCTTACCTGTTTTCATTTGCACTGCCAGCTCGTGTATGAGTCAGAGCAGAGACTGAACGCATTAATACGCGATCACTGTTTCCTCGGGCGAAACGCCTTCTCGGCTATTGACATCATCTGATACCGATGTTTGCTCTCCTCATTGTCGCACCAGTCGCGGAGAACTTTCGCGATTGCTTGCTTCTCACCCGATAGGAGACACTTCTTTCTGCTCCCTGTAGATCAATTGCAAATTCCAAACTGAAACTATCCTCTCGATTAGTACAATTAATCTTCACATAATTCGCGTTTAATATTAAACGTACATAATGTTGCAAGCGAGTTACTAATCTTCTTGCGGCACTGTTCCAGCTGCAATTGCTAACTACGTCATTCCAATTACGAAACAGGACTCCTGTCGGATCGTGATCTGCTCGATTTGGATCTCTCGAGACAGCCGCGCAAACCCTTTTAATCATTCCCGACGGTTCTAGCTATACCTTGGCGAATTCCCCATCCAGTTCGTGCTCTATCTTCAAATCGACCGCTTTTATCTCGCTGGCGGAGCTATATGTATGTATGTATGTGTCTGCCTTGGTGAAAAAGATTCGGCCGGCCTCACAGTCAGAGCCCAGTCAGCCTGGACTTCTTTCTGCCGACGTGGAGAATTTACCGAAGAAATTAGGTCGATCCCGGAACATATCCTCAACCTTTCACTTCTTCTCCCTGAAAAATTGGGGCCTAGTCGTCGTCTCGCATCCGCTAATCCGGCCACGTCTCTTTTTCCCCGGCGCCCTTCTCATCTCTTTCTTCTCCAGCATTCTCTTGTCAGCTGTTTTCAGCCACTCCCATTCCGAGTCATTCATCGCCCAAGTTTCCCTGGCAGCTTTTCGCTTTTTCCTAGTCTCCCTTCCTTCTCACGGAAGCCGACTCCTTTCAAGATATCGGCTTCCCGCATGAATCTATGGGCCTTTTTTTTCTAGCTCCTCCTCCAGCTCCACCACACAGTGTTCTCTCTGCGCTTCGCTCGATCCCATTAATATTCTTCGTGGATCTCGCGTTACTTCTGCAATTGTAATCAGCAGCGATATAAGTTTTCGTCGAGGACGCATGACTCGTCGAGAGCCTGTCAAACACGTCTCTTTGCCATACACCGCGCTCGCACAGACACATTTTATCTCGACGAAATTTTGTTTGACTTAACGCGCGGCACACCGGTCAAAATATTTTTCCGTCGGATTCCATCGAGGCTGAACAGTCGCGAATTCAAGAGAGCGGAAGGGAGAGAGAGGGAGAGAGAGAAAAGTGCGGATTGATAATGGCCGGGTCTGAATTATTCAAGAAGAAAAGGACCCGGCAATATTTTCTTGCCATTAAACTCGTAGATTCCTCCTCGGAATCAGAGTCGAAGTCGAAGTCCAAGTCGCAGAGGTATGTCGATTGACCGAGGCTCGGGTAAAGGGAGACGGAGCTGACCAAGGGGGACACTAACAGCAACGACGGAATCCAGTGGAACTTGTTGTAAGGCCTGCAAACCGGTCGAACGTCTTAAAATAGCGAATCGCGTTGCTGCCCTTCTTCCACGTGTGATTCTTTCCGCACTCGATGCGGCTGGCGGTCGTCGGGCGCCGAGCGCCAACGTGCACGTCACTTTTTCATCATCAGTCTAGCCTAAGAAAGTTCCCCTCGAGGATAAACAGTTTCGGCCCGCTTGTTACTCTCTGATCGAGGTGGAGGAGTGTATCATCGAGGATCTGGAATTCTTTTCCCGCCAATGGTACACAGGCATCGGGAGGATCGCGCTGAAAAATAGACGGGAGTAAGTTCAGCAACTTTGCTCTCGCACTCGTATTACGTTACCTCGGCTACCTTACGTAAGGCCAGCATCCCGCGAGAGTTTCTGTCCCGTTAGTCCGCCGCGCCGCGCCACGCCGCGCCGCGCCGACCGTGCCTCACACACCGAGTTACCGGAGTTACCGGAGTTTCCCCGGCGACTGTTCGTCCGCCTGGTAAACCGCCTTTCGTCTTCCCGATTTCCCAAAGACTTTTCCAACACGTCACTCGAAAGGCCACAATTCCGATGATTCTCCTTTCCCACCGTCATAGTAACTTATTGTCAGTCGAGACTGAACACCGCTCGATTTTAATTAACTGCACACGCCCAACTCTGGCCGGGACGAGGGGATCGCCGGGTCGTCGATAGGAAGGTTGTTAATTTTTTAATGGGCGAGATACAGGAAAGCACATTCGACGGCGACGGGCTTTACGTGACATGAAATATTAATGAGCGCCGACAAATGCATCGCATATTTCGCAACGCGGCCCATTACGCTATGCTTGCATTGACAAAAGTCGCAAGCTGCCTTGAAGGCAGATGTGCCGCCGCACACCTGGAACTTGGAGAGCGAGCTGTATACATAGATATAGATGAACGCAGATCCTTATGTAATTGCCGAGGCTGACGACGCCGCCGCTGCTGCTGCCGACGTCGCCGCTGACGACGCTATTCTATCAATCGAGACGAGAAATTACTAGACGTGCCCCGCCGCGACACGCTTTATTTCATCCGACTGATTGTGAGTATCCACAACAGGGAACTGCGTCGCTCAGCTTTTACACGTCTAACGTTCCGTGAACCGATGCATATTCACCAGACTGTCAATCGCAATCAGCGTTATCAGCAAGAACAACGCGTTCTTATAGGAGTCATTGTCCACTAAAGTAACTTTTTCTCTCCCTTTCCCTCTCCCTCTCCCTCTCTCTCTCCTTCTTCCTCGGCTTAGCATCTGACATGAATTCCGAACCGGTTTTTATGCCCCAGCAGCGAGGGCTCAATCTACTTACGACAACTCTCTATTGGCAGACGGACGCCAGTTTGTGTCCGAGGCGAGAAATACTTGCCACGGATCAATGGATCGATCGACAGAAAGATAGTCGTAATTTCGAGAAATCTTGAATTACCAGGACAACTGGAGTCGAGAGTTCTGGCGAAGCTGACGCGCACACGATTTAAGAAGCTGACGTCAAGAGTAGCGGTGAGAAGCGCAATTGGTGAAGTGCAGCCGGAGATAGCGGCTTAAATAATAAGCATGATAAGTTGTGGCACGCGGCGGGTGGCACATTTCTCGCTGAAACACGAATTACCCTCGAACGCGAGGAACAGCCAGCAGGTAAACACGAATTGCCGAGTCTCGGAGGATTCCCACCTGTGGTTCCGATTGCAACCATTTCATTCCAAGGTTCCGCAATTGCCTGGAAAGTTCTGACTAGCGAGTGGGGGGTTTCTTTGGCAGTCCGTCAATATCTTGGCATCTTGAATGCGACGTTTTATCGGCTGCTTCGCAGATAAGAGTCACATTGTATCGAGTATGAAAGAAGTGGCCGTAGAACTTGTGTCTTTTTGAGTGAGTGTAGATTAGAGCGTAGCAGGTTCGGGGAGAAATTCCCGGCGGGCTTAATGGCCTGCTTTCAGCCGTGATTCTGAATTTATCGAGAGCTCCTCGGTAAAGTTAAACAGCTGTTGGCGAGTGCGTGCGTGGCGAGTAAAAGACGGATCGCGGCTCTTCACGCTCTAATTGCCGCGCTACCGAGCGGACAGCCACCTTTTACAGGCTAATCCGGGTCCGAATCCGAATCCGAATCCGAACCCGAAGATCCACATGAATCGTTCGGCCAACCCTCGATCCCTCTTTTAATATTCCACGTGACTCCTCCCACGGAAGAGACAACGTCAGAGATGCTCGCTACGCCAAGGAAACATTAGACAGACGATAAGACGCTACCTCCTCCACCTATCGTTCTTATCTATTCCTCTGTCACAATTCCCAGATTTGTTTATCGGCAATTCGATCCAAGTTTCTACGGCGCAGATTCGTTTTATCGCTTCGCGATCAACGGTCGACATAAATTTGGGTAATCGGACGTCATTAAGGTTGATGGAGAACATGGGAGTCGTGTTCAAATGAATTGAATTCGTGGCGAATGCTCCACGTAAAGAGGCACCTTTTACGTGCTGAAACCTGTGCAGGCCGCGCGGCACTGCCCTCAATCCGTTCAAGCTGCTCATTCTGGTTTACCAGGAATTTCATCCGCATCGAGCGTGTGTCGGCGCTTGGTGCGGCACTCTCCAAGTACATAGGTGTTTTTAAGGCCGAAAAGGAAAGTGGCGCGGCTTTTCCGAGTGCTCTCAGAGGGAAACGAGTGGGTCGGGCTAGCCGGTGTTGCAAACGCGCCTGGCTCTATTAGAAACTTGCTCTCGCTAAAGAGACGCTCTCCCTCTCTCGCCATGTGTCGTCATCCTCGGCTTTTGGCCCGCGAAGAATCGCGCACGACGTACTTAGAATAATTGACGCTATCTCTAGGATTGCGCGAGGAGCCATCATGCTCGAAAACGTCGCCGAAGATTTATTTATTGCATCAGGACCATCGCAGAATTTCTATGAAAAATTAGCGATATCCTTCGGAACTCTTTCGGCGAGTCACTCTGTTTTCAGATCGTTCACATGGCCGCGCTTGAAGACACGTTCGGTCAACTTTGGCAAGTAGCTGTCGCTCGAGTTTATATTTCGGGCCCGCTTAACCACGAGATTGCACTCTATACATATCTGTGTAGTGGTAGCCGCAGTGCCGAGTACGCCTGACTAGCTGCCAAACACTCACCGACGGCAACGGCGACGGCGACGGCGACGGCCGCTCTTTCCTAATAATCGCGCGGGATAGAGTCGAGAGTGCCTGGGCAATTTTCGCTGGATCGAGCAGACCGACTTACGACTTAACAAAGTTTGCCCGGGCGGGTCGGATGACTTTCTCTATTACCAAGGAAATCGTTGATGCTCCTTGCGCTCAAGATCTTCTTCCTTCGACACTCTAATACATTGATAATCAAAAGCTTCATTAAGTGCTTCCTTCATCGTTTTGCCAGTTAATAATATGCGCACTTAAATCCAAGGAGATGCCTGACGGTTACTATATGTTATACAAAGATAAAGAAGAGAAGGTATGCAAAGGTGACATCTGAGTAATATTGCAATGGTTATCTAAGGACGTATCTTGAAAGACGACACAAGTTGAACTCTCTGACTCTATGGCCATAGATAGATAGATGCGGAGAATAGGCGACGGAGCCTTTATGTTGACAAACAGACTCTGTTGCGACAGAGGTGCGCTTGACTTTCAACGGTTTAGGACCGTTTTGGCGCCGGATCCGCGGCCAAAGCCAATTGTACATTGTGCCAGAAAGTTACTTTCGCCTCGAAACTCCACTCCGGCTTTCAACCGGGTGATCCAAAGATGAGATTAGTCAATTAGTCAAAGGTTGTTCCGAGCGTCTAACGAGTACATTCTTACCAGGCGGTCGCTTTTAATAAGAGCTTTTAATTACTCAAATGGCGCTGAACTCCTTCGCTTCTTTGTCCGAGCGAATGCCACTGTACTTTTGGCAAGGCTATCATCAGCGAGGAATTTCCGGCAGAGACGCGTTCTCTGGACGAAAGCCAGCGCATCTTCGAAGATAATGCTAGAGGATCGACCGGTATCGTCCGGTCGAGGATAAAAGTTGCTATTCAACTTGCTTCCACTTTAAGGATCCTTTTTTATTTTAAAGACGAGAATATACAGCTCTCTATTAACATTGATTTTCTCTTGGGGAGCATTTGTCAGATTGTTCGTTGTACAGCAGACCTGAAAGTAGTACTAAGTAGTTATTAGCGAGTGCCGCGAGGGTAATCGAATCGAAACATCAAAAAGGACATCGGACCGCCGGAAGTTGGACAGCCTAATATGTCGTCGGTCGTTGGGCTACCCGCTTATGGCGCATTGTTTACCGTGGATGGCGTTACAGATCAGCTTTGGAGGGCGCATCGATTGTATAACGGGTCTCATTGAGATTCCATCCAGACTGGCTAGAAGCTGTCGTCGTGAATACCTGACGCAGCCCCTGCGCACTGCCCCACTCGCTCCTGACGTCCTTCGAAGTCGGTGACATTGGTGGCCTGAAAAATCCCAACGAAGCCTATACCTAGAGCAGTTTGCTAGCTCCAGACTCTCCTTTAATATTCCTTGGTCGCACAACACGTGACCGAATTGAAGAACGAATTGAAGAAGCCCTCGTTGGGCTTTTCAACGAGGATTCGAGCCCTTCCCTATCAATATCGCTACCACCTACCAACTACCAGACACCCCAAATTTTATATCGCTGTTTTGGAAGTCTGCCTCCTCCGATATAACACCTGTCGTCAAAACTTGGCCCGATCCTGCTATTCGTCAATGAGATTAATATTTACTGTACGGAAAAAGAGTACCACACGAAGGGGAGCTCGTTCGAAACACTCCCAGCCGGAAATGATCGGACGGAATATGGATTTTAACGGCAAGTTGAACTTGACGGGATAGAATTCCAACGGTTCTGCTCGCTGTTACTGGCTGTTTAATTAGTGTACAGCCTTCGCTCGCAACTTTGGACCGTACAAGTCTTCGTTAACGCTCAAGGTTTCTTCCTGGACTAATTGGGTTGGAGTTTGCGCGATCGACGATCGGCGATCGGCAGAAGGTCACTAGCCTCCTTCGAGGCCGCACCTGGAAACGGAAGTCTCGCTTTCGAGGAGAGAACCCCTTTCTCCAACTGCTTTAATGCAACGTGCAACAGCTGCCAGATGAATAACGGATCGAGGGATACTTGTATTGTTTAAATCGATCAATTATTCGCGCTCGGATAAAATTTGATTTCAACCGGAGATACCAGAAGTATCCCTGCCAAGATTAATCCCGCAGTGTCATCAGATCTTCAGATTCCTACAGGATGTTCATGGAAATACTTGCGTTATTAATACTGGCAAGTCTCAGTGCATGCCAACTGTACCGAGTTCGCGCTAACTGGTCGAGCAATATTCCTGCCGGTCGATAAATCTTGCGGAGCGCGTGCGCTCGCTGGAAGTAATAAGGCACGCCTCGAATAATAAGAGGCCCGATGCTCGAAGAGGAATAATATCGGGTAAGGTTGCGGAGCCGGGGGTAGGAAAAATACAGCAACGATCGAGATGGCACCGATAAGAGATGCACTCGCTGCGCTGCGCACGATTACTCGGTAGTTGGCTGAAATTTCGAGCGGATCCTCGAGCCTCCATTAGATGTTAATCGCGCGAGCATTCATCAAGTCTCCTACCACGCGCGGATGCATTCCTCGAGGAAGCCGCGTTGCCCTAACGCTCATTAATTCATTCGCTTCAAAGGCTGATTTCACTCGGCTGCTGCTTACACCCGCTCGAATTACGCCCGGGCTTTCACGCACTTTCGTAACTCTCCTTAAAATAATGCATGATGCGTCATCTATTACATAGACAAATATTACATATATGCTATCCGAGGAGGGTTTCTTTTTAATGGGCTTTTTAATACTTGGAACGTGAATGCCTGATTCCGACGTAGATTGGAGCGGTGCCAAAGCACCTTCTTTTTTCCAGGGCGGTTCATTCGATTAGGTTTCCCTCTAGGCCGATAAAATGACACAGCGGTAAGCGCTGGTCACGACACTTTACTCTTTGATGCCTCAAGCCATTCGACGGGCAGCGCATTCCGATATACATAGATACGGGGAGAGGAATTGCCGGCCGTGCGTCTCGGGGCCGACGAGAAAAGACCACTTTCGAATGGACTCGACCGCTCGACGCGTCTCGAGCTGGAGCTCCCACCTCCTAGATTTGCTTGTCGCGCAACTCTCAATCCGGGCGCATACTACTCCCCAGGATTGCCAATGGAAAATCGATGTAACTAACAAGCGAGCTTCGGAACTTGTACTCATTGCTTTCTTTCGATGACGTGCTCTGTTCGAGGGGAGGTAGAAAAGCACACTGATATTTGCGAAGGCGCTGCGCTCCTATTTATTATTTATACATATGTATATCTGGCAGCGAGGGCAAATTTGCAAGAGTGGCTTATTGATTGGCTGAGCGGGCACAACTGCCGTCGACGTAAGGAGTTGGTTACGACACAGCGGCGTTATTACGGTGGGCGTCGCGCGAGCCTGCGTGAGAGAGCTTGCACCTACTATAGAAAGAACAGGCTCGGCTCCCCCAGTATCACCTTACCCGCACTAACTCTCTCCAACTCCCCTCGGTTACTTCAGCTGGCCACCAGCACCGCTAGGACTACGTGTCATTGCCATTCCGAGCCATTCCAGTCCCGAGCTCAATTTCCCTCTTCG
Source organism: Ectemnius cavifrons (assembly GCA_964023945.1). Classification (NCBI taxonomy): domain Eukaryota; kingdom Metazoa; phylum Arthropoda; class Insecta; order Hymenoptera; family Crabronidae; genus Ectemnius; species Ectemnius cavifrons. The sequence continues at coordinate 12,063,805 of OZ030386.1, forward strand.
AGTTCACTCGTTGATAGATTTTTCACGGGAATCGCGCGCTTCGTAGTACTCCCAAATTAAATAGGGCATATGCAAATAATAATCCTCAGTATTTTCCTAGTGGCCTCGTACGTTGGAGGCGGAGCTCTGTTTGTCTTCCTTTAACACATCGTTAATCGGTGACAGTATTGTCGGACTTACTCACTTACGGGGCAGCTTGCCAAATGCGATCTTATTTTCGCCCTCAAAAATATGTATAGGTCTTCCCCTGGCCACACCGGTATTTCCCACTTGCCTCCTTTCCCTATCTCTTTCTTTGCAACAGTTGGCATTATCGCCGAACTGGCGAAGGGCGAGCACTCCTCTGCGTACTAAGCAACCACTCTCCCACGCGGAAGAATTCGTGAAAATAACTCGAACATGCGCTAGCCACATTGCGCATAGATATTTCAGGCTCGTGTAATCGTATCATCAATTGGTCTGGGATGATTAATCTTAAGGAAGCGAGCTAGCATCATCCGTACCGGCACATATCTCAAGCAGCTCAAGTGCAATCAAGGGAGGCAAGTCGAATCTTCGACTGCAATTAATAGTTAATCAGCCAACTTGGAGCCGTATTTCAACGGAAATCACTTCTTGCCGGAGGTCGTGTTCGATTTGAGAGAAAGTAGAACCGGCGATCGAAACCCTCTAGCAATTCTGCATGCTAGATTTTATAGTCGATGTTTTAACTAGTAGTTTCTTCATTAATTTGTTAAATGTGAGGAAGGAAGAACCCAGCAATTTGCCATTACCGGTAAGTGGAAGTGCGCCGGAAGGGAGGACTCTACGTCTCTTGAGAGAAGCTGAAAGGTATACGAATGCGAGCTCGACCACTGCACGGGTGTTTCTTTCCCAAGAGTATCGCTATCCCCAGTAATGATTGGCCCGATATTAATTTTACTCATGCCAGTTCATTGCTTCTTGACGCATCCCCGTACTCTTTACTTTCCGAGTTCTTTTAACATTATTTATAATAAGGAAAATCATTTGAAACACAAGGAGCCACGATTCAAGCCCATTCGCCCGGACCCTTTCCCTTTAATTCATAGTAAACATTCTTTATTCGACTTTAAGCTCCCCCTTGCACGTAGCTGCATGTAATCTCACCTGCCTTCTTTTCGATTGTTTGTTGCACATTAGGTCCAGGCGAATGTCTCAAGATGTCACGCACTCCCGATCCACCGAGAACCTCACGGCCACTTATTTCAGGTAGGTGCCAATTTTCTATCTGTCCGAGTTAAAAGAGCGAAAGCGAAAACAGTACGATTTGGAGCAGCGCAGACGACCAGAGGTATTCTCGCTGGTAATTGTGAATTTCTGTATGCTCGTCCTCCAACTTGACAGCAGAATACGTGCTCGCATCGACAGCGTGATGAATGTAGTACAGATATCGATTTCTAGGGTAGCGGATTTCTAGGGTACTCCTAGCAACATTCTCTGTCTCTCTTTCTCCCCACACGCTATTTCGGAATTTCGTGTAAGTACAGATACGTGTGGCCGCGATTCCAACAAAAGGGGAACACTTCCTCTCAATGACGCCGTGTCCCCTTGAGGGGAATATTGCATAAGTATTGCGATCTCTCATTCTTGACTTGTGAAAAGACCCCGGAAATAATCGAACCTAATTTATCGATCAGATTGGTACCTTTTCATTTTCTACTTTTCATTTTCTATCGAGAAATTGCCTGTAACATTTCTGCTACCCTCTGATACTGTCTCGCAAATAATTATTGGTTCTCTCTTTTGGTAAGCGAACTTTTTCAAATAAGAGTACTTTCTTGGTCGCCGCTAATTATCTTTCATTCAACGGAATTTCTGTGATCTCTATTGATCAATATGTTGATTGGTTCGCAGGAGTAAGAGCCTCAGCGTCGACCATGGGTTCCCACCTTCCAAGTCTTTCGACTTGGATTCCCTGCGGAACAAGGTTGAAGGCCGCTTCGAATCGGTGGACAAGCTCTCGAAAGGTAAGTCTTTGGAAGCGTCGCACGACACAAACAGTGTGTCTTCTTTCCCGTAGCTGTCATTCCACCTGTAGCGCATGGGAGCCATTAGATGGCACGAAACGAATCGTAAAGCGGCAGGCGGAAGTTGGCCGAGGTGTCTTCGGAAAGAGAGCTAATTGAAGGCCAGCATCTGCAAGAGCGCGATCTGTCGAAGGCCGTACGCTGCCCACACCTCCTAGGCATGTTTAGCGTCCGAGCCAGCCAGCCTTACACGGGCGAATTTCATTGACTTACTTTCTTAAAGTGGCACAAACGCCAAACGCGTGATCGATCGTCTCGCACCGATACCTAGGATTCATTCTATCGCAGCTCCATTAATTCCCCTTTAATCACCCGATCCCACCAGATTCCCCAACTCTTACGTTCATTCGAGCATCCCTTTTTCATAGATTCTCCTTTATCGTCTACTTTATGCAACAAAACCGTTCCTCATTACCTGTTAAAAATCAATAACAATCAGAATCGTGCGTTTTGCTGGAACAGCGAAATTTGTCATTAGCACTGAATACTCTCAAAGTTCGATACACCGATCAGCCAGCGATTGGATCGCGCCCGATATTAGCATTAACTTTCCCAGGATTTTCATTAAAGTTAATGCGCCCAGTTTACTGCTGGAAATTGCGACGGGAAAATTTCAGCTGTCGAGAATTCTCTCGGAAATACTTGATTACACGCTGAGATTCGAAATCGGTCCAGCGTGTAATCGGGAAATAGCAGTCGCCACGCAGAAGAGAAGTTATTGCGGCCAGTAGAATTCGACCATTCCATTTTGATCAGTTTCCATCAAGACTGGCAAGTTAATTACACTGACCGAAATAATAATCTCGATGAATAGTAGTGACAGTACACGCATACAGATAGGAACTCCCGATCGAATGGAGTGTATCGGTGTGATCCATCGGCGATAGCTACTTATGCAAAGAAGAGCGCGAGGCGATAACAGAGAGGAGTTTACGATAAGCAAACGAGTAAAAGAGAGCTCGCGAGAGCGGCGATAAAAGAGAACGTGTGCATTGAAATTAAATAGTCGCGCCAGCAGTGACGCGTCAGTGGAATATGGCAGTCATGGTCAGTCGTCCGCGAGTACTCCATCTCGGCGCTCGCGTCCGCGCCCGCACATCATTTCGAACTCCAGAACTACGAGCAAGGACTCCTTCTACTCAGCGTGAGCCACTCCAATCTCGTAGAGAACTCACCTACTCGCACAGGTCGCCACACCGCCACACCGCCACACCGCCACACCGCCACTGATAATCTCCTGGTCTTTCCTTCTCTCTCATTACGCTTACGCACCTTACGCCCCGTGACTTCCCTCTCTCTCTCACTCTCTCCTCCTTCCAGCCAACTGGAAGTAACTTGGCAATCAGGCTGTGAGAGAGAGGAAGCGTGGCGCTGGGCAAGGACAAGCGCACTTGCACGCTCTCCTGAGAAACGGACGCGTTTTCACATCCGCGTTTTGCCTGCGCCACCGGTTAATTCTACTCCTCGTACCTTTTGGTAGCTGCACCTGTATTTGGACAATTGATTAAGTATTGCTGTCGGTATTTCGAGATTAAGTGTTCAGAAAGAGTGTTTTGATGGTCGAGTGATTCCCACGTGGCATGTGATTGTGAATTACGTCAGTCGTGTTCTCGCGACTGCCAGGTGAGGGGAATCCTACTCTCTACTTCTCTGATGGATGACGAGGAGTCGGACACTATGGTGCTGCCCTCCTCGTCACCGCTCTCTTTTTCTCTATTATCCCTATTTTTCGGACTTTAAGCCCTTCAGTATTGTATCTGCAAGTCCCTCAATATTTTCGCAATCCTCAAATAGAAACTCTTGTTTTTAGTTCCGTTAGTAGAGTTGCTCCAAACACAGCTACGATACAGGTTAACTTCCCGCAGCATTCTATTTATCAGCTAAAGCGTTATACTCGGAGATGCCTCATGGAATATTTAGGAGACGCATGCATTGACAGTCATTGGCAGTCATTGGCAGTCATTGCCAGTGGTTCATTCTCGCAAGGATTTCCCACGATTGCGAGAGCGACGGCGTGAAAGCGTGCGCGGTAGGCGTCGTCTTCTAGAGAAGGATGCACCGATGGATAATGTTGTCGACGTTGACTCACCGAGAGCGAACGCCGCGTCCTACTGCTCGCCTTATGCTGACGAAGAGTGCGCGAGAGAGAGGGAGAGACTGATAGAGAGAGGAAGGAGAACCAGGGAGTGCCACTCACATGGAATAAGATTTCGAAAATGTGTGCAGAAAATAGTTTGACTAGGGATTAGGAAGTGCAAGGCGGCAGCAACGGCGGCGCCGGATACGTATAGGAAGCGCGCTTGGATTGGCGCGCGCGTGATTCATAGAAAGCTCGCCTTACCAAGAAGGATAAGGTACTATCTTCTGCACGGATAGCTCGCGATAGCTAGCTGCCCAGCTGCCGGTCTTGCAAATTCGTCGCAGCTTTCTTTCTCGGGCAGATTTGTATAACAGAGGCTCCACGCCGACAAAAAGTCTGCCGGTCGAACTCTCCTCGAAATAGCATAGAATCCTAGCGTGCTGATGCGTGATTACTATTGGCAAAAGTGTTGGGGCAAAGGTGGCAAGGTCGGCTGGTTAGTGCGAGAAAGTATTCCTAGCCGGTTCGTCATATTTAGACACGAGCCACGGTTATTCTCGCTCTTCTGCATTCCACGCAATCCACTCCTAGTTGAGGAAAAATATCTTGGGGAATTTACTTGACAATTGTCGCTCTGATTTCTGACTCTTAACGATACCCAGCCTTCACGTACAAACAAATTTCCCATTAAACTTTTCCTTAAGATTCTACACTCCCCGAATGTACGGGAGCGACGAGCCACGAGCCACTCGTTCCCCTTAAGAAGCGTTAATCATCATCCGTTTTAATATCGGATACATTTAGAGAGAGCCCCCTCTTGAATTTATAAGCCGTTGCGCATTTCTTAGCGACCGACTGCCAGATCAACTGACAACTCCTTATAAATATGTAAAGCTTATTCTTTCTTTTTTTCGGCGGCCAATAGGCGTACACACATCAGACTCGTGGATTTTCCATTCGCGCCAGTTCGTCCATTGAAACATTCAATTAGAGTGGTCACATCCGAATGGTGAAAGTGGAAAGGAACTCGAAAGTAGTTAGTAGTTCATAATGCAGTGCTATTCGGTGATGACGAGCTCGCCGCGTGAGTGGAGCGAGTACGAACCGAACAATGTACACATCTTGGAGAAGGAAGTGCGCGACTATGTTGTATACTACGTGGTGTATGGTGACGTTCCCAGTTCCCTGAGATCCTTGCGGAAGATTAGCAACAAGAGCGCAGGTAAAACTCAGTTCCAACCACTGGTCGATCATATATCTCTTATAAAAAGCCAGACTTCCAATCTATCGCATGAGAGAAACCGGAAAACATTCCACGGACTATCGAGGATCATCTCGTTGATCCCTCGGGGATCGTTAGACGATCATTACCTTGCCATGTATCCTGATGGCGATGACGCAATGTAAACTCAAGCTGACAGGAAAATATCCAAGACGCGGGAGCACTCGAATCTGTCGGAGTGTCCTCCTGCCGGATGGCTGGTTGATTTGCAACCGAAATATGGGCTAATTAATGAAGGGGCAGCACTTGGCCACGTGGCCACGTGGCCACGTGTGTTAGATAAGAGGCCGTAAGCGGGAAAGAGAGTGAGGAAGAAAAAGTGGGAGGTGGAATCTAAAGACGTTGTGCAAGCCGGGCGAATCGGGTGTCCTCTGAAATTGAGAGAACCGTTTGAATCGCTCGCGTCGAAGGACGCCTGGGGAAAACAAACCTCTCAGATCCGCTCTTTTACTCCGCTTAATCTTGTTGAGCGAATCATTGTCAGGGCTGCGCGAAAACATCCTTCTGTCATCCCGTAACGCATCTTAGCCACTTTCTCACTGATCCTTTCATAATTCACAGAAATTCCTGCTTATGTAAAGTCGGTGGAACAAACAGTTTAGCGACGTAGGATGACCGGGGAAACATCCGACTCGATTTCTGTTTAGTTCAGCGGAAGAATGAGGAAAGCTTTGAGACTTTTGCTTAAGACTACCGTGAAATGCTAGAATAATATAATAGATATGGCTAATTCGAAGAAAACACCAGTTAAATTTGTATGAGAAACAGTTGAGCAATCCAGTCTGATCCCATCAAAGCAAGCGACGTATCTTCTTCTCCATTCTGGCGCGCAACAAGCGCTAATGCCTAAATTGGCGGCGATTAACCGCGCTCATCCAGCATATCCGCCGGGTTCAGCCTGACGAATGACTTTTGCTACGGGGTCACGTGCACTCGATTTACTTGTTGTCCGCTGCCCGGATAAGAAAACTCATAACGAACTCCCCCAACTAGTAAACTACCCTTCCAATCCACCAGCGTGCTAACCAACTCGTCACTTTCACCGAGACTTGATTCATTCAACCTGTTCCAGACTCGGACAGCGAGGGCAAGGATGGCTCCACGGCGCAGGAAAAGAAGCACGGTCGTGTCTCGCAGCCCATCAACACCATCGCCTACACGGTAAGTTCTTCTTCCTCTTCTCCTTCACCGATATTTCTTTCTACCGTGCACACCGAACGGCCGCAGTCAATAATCACTGCCGTCCAAGCGAGAAAAACAATTGCGATTAAGTGGTGCTTTAAACCAGGAGGAAAACAAAATGCACGTTACCACATGGCGCGCGGCTTCCAGAGTCAAGAAGACGATTAGGAGCCAAGGCGAGCAAGCGTAACCTTTGCCCGAATGCATAAATATCTATTATCCTTCTTGCACGCGACGGGCCACGCATTGAAAGACCTCCAACAATTCGTTTATTAAGCAATCGGGGATGCGCGTCGAGCACAAGATCGACCTCGAGATCACCGAGTCTTCCAGAGAGGAACTTGTCCTCCCAGATTTCCATCTTTTCCCCCCCGAAATTACTAGATTTCTATTTCCACAATTTGGTTTTGGCAAGAACTTCTGTTATTCGACCAGCATTCCGAACGCGTATCGCTATATCCTATGATGCATCTGCTACACTATAATCGCACGTTGGTGCGTTCCCTTGCTGATTAGAGGAAGCTTATGTCGTCGGTTTCACTCCCGTAGACACAGCTGATCGATGAATCTCTGTAATCCAGCAATCCCTCTTATCTCCGCCTCCACTGCCGCCTCCGCCTCTGCCTCTGCCTCCGCCTCCGCCGCCGCCTCCGCCTCCGCCTCCGCCTCGTTGCAATATCCAGTATCGGGTTGCATCGATTACAACGACAGGACTGCGCAGACCTATAAACTGACCTGACCTATTTCTCCACTCGCCTACCAACAGTTAAATAGAAGATAGTTCAAACATCCTTGCTCCTTCTGGTCCTGTGACTTAACGCTTCGCCGAAACCAGTCTAAAGAAATTCTCGAGATTAAGAATGCGATATTTCAAGCACCTTAAATATCTCGAGGCATCTCTCCACTTTATCATTAAAGACGCGTCTCTAATTTAAAGGCGAGAAATAAAGCGAGCGGGTATAATTGCGTCAGAGTAGGGAAGGAAGGAGTCACCCGAAACTTATTATTCGAGCGTGAATCTCTCCAGAGGCAGCACGTGAATGCATGTAAGCGCTCGTAAAGCTCCGCTCATATCGAAGTGCCCTTTGTAAATCAGGTTCCGCTCGACGCACCCGTTGATGCATGCTTGACGGCATGCTTGATGAAATCCCGTCCTAAATCAGACCTAATTAAGTGCTCCTTCACCCTGCCCGAGCTAATTGGAGCAATGCCAGGAATAAAATCCATCCCCCTAAAAATGTGTGGCGTCGCTGCTACAAAGAAAATCTGCTATGCTCGAGGGAACAACTTCGCAACCGTTTATAATGAAAAATAATCGCGCGTTAGCCCAGGTAAGGATGTGGCCTGGGCTTAACACTCTGGAAGGAAGAGAGCCGGGGAAAAAACCGGGGCAACGGGAGCTTTCTCTCAGAGGAGATCTTTTGTCCGAGAATATTATGCCATATATACTCCCTCTCGACTCTCGACTCTCGAGATGTGAGAGAATCTCCAAAAGGTGAGGGAGGAGCTTACCGCGGAAAGGGGTGCATCGGCCAAAAGATGCGGATACCGAAACAATACCGTCGCACACCGTCCTCCGCGGACCATTTTAGACAACTGTCCGGTCGCGGCGAGCTTTTCATTACGGTATGCAAGTAGACAACAAGTTTGCGCTTTCGGCTGCCTGCGGCTTCATCATCCTTGATTCTTCTGCCAGCTTCTTGTGTCCCTCTTCTTAATTCCGCATGGAGAGCGGCTTTTCCCGGACTTCTCCCCCGCCACCATTCTCCTCCCTGATCTCAGCTCTCACTACCTGCGAATTGATGTCTGTGAAAAAAGATAAGTAGCGGCATTGACGGCCATGCATTCTCTATATTCTAATCTGTAAACTGATCTTCATTGCTACGTGAGCCAATCGGCAGGTCGAGAGCGTTCCTAACTATTTTTAGAATATCGATCGTCGTTCCGCCGAGTTCTCCGGGAATCGATATTCACGAGTGTGGTCAGGGTTGCATCGACACGTGCTTGCCTTCGCTCGGATCCGAGCGAATCCCTTTCACGTTGCGCTCGGACAATAGATACTCGATAATCATTGATAATCGATACCTGCCTCGAAGTATCTGGTGCAAGAGGAACCGTTTAAGAGGAAAGTTTAATGGAACGGCTATGAAGGAGAGGACGCTTTCGGAAGCGGAAGCGAAATGAAGCGTCGCGGTGCAATTAATGAATTTGGCAAGGAGAGAAATTAGATTGCGCTAAGCATGGCAAAACCTCTTCGACGACAGCGTCCTCTGGAAAAATGGAACACTTCACGCGAACCGCTCCGGCACAATAGTCCTTTCTCAGCGCCGCTAGAATGTCCAATTAAAGAGCGACTAGAGCGACTAGAGCGACTAGAGCTACTTGCGCTCGCTCACCGTGCCTTTCTCACTTGCCAGTTACGCCAGGGCCTTTCTACACTTGTGCGCTTACACAATTAGGAAGAGTGATGCAAAGATTTTATTGTTTCCTCCAGAAGAAGGATCGCTCGATTTACAAAAAGAGGCCTAACATGCTGTGCCAATGGATTCATAACAAGGCTCCTCTTGCGAGGAATTCAATGTTCCGTTAGCCGATATTGTCTCCACGAGACACGAGACACGAGAGATTCTCGGCAGTATTTGTTCAAGCACTCATCATATAAAAAGCTTTCTGGTGTGCAACGCGCCGGGCGACAGAAATTCACGTTGAACCCCGTGATGGTGAGCTTGGTAAAATTGCGAGCGAGATACGGCTTATGACGGTGCATTAGCATCGGCCCGTGAAATTACGTTTTACCGATATTTGGCATCGGTTGAGCGGCCACTGGCAACGATCCCCGATCGATTAACCCGCACACGCCTCATCGGATATAGTATAGTATTTATCGGTGTGGCAAACGTGAGTGAGGAGTACGCGGGGACTAGGATGGGAAAGTGTCAGCTGAGATGGTGGACTATTTTCGACTGTCGAATCGCTTGTCTAATCATGGTTCTGTTATTCCAGGTGGGCGACAGAGATACTCTCACCTCAGTGGCGGCGAGGTTCGATACAACTCCGTCCGAGCTGAGCAAGTTGAACAGGCTCGGAAGTACTTTCATTTATCCCGGCCAACAATTATGGGTGCCGGTGAAAGGAGAAGCTCGAGCAGCCAGCGAGGCGAACACGGCTGCGGCGCCGCCCAGCGAAGATCCCTGCCACGACCAAGAGTCCCAAGATGACCTACCACCCGAGGAAAAAGGTTGGCCAGTTCTCCTGTGCTCTCGTACTTGGCGGTTGCTACTTAACTATCCCAATTCCCTTAAAGTCGAGTGGAAGCCACCAGCCTTAAATCATTCCTGCCAATATGATGCGTGACTCGATACCATAAGGGCGTTGAGTGCTTGAGCTTGGTGGTCGATAAAATAAGTGGAATGTTCAATTTGTTAACGTTCCAGTGAAACTTGGCCAAGTCCGAGCGGTAATAATTGAAAGGTTCTACCGCGAATCATGGTGACGTGCAACTGGATTTAGTAATGCGGTCGGCCCCCATGAATAATGTAACAGGATTTGAAGCAGTTCGTCCAGAAGACTATATTGGATTGACTCACCTGGCCAAATATCGCGAGGAGTTCGGCCCCGATTCAATCTCGAATGTACAAAGTCTGCCGATGAATATTAATGCATAGCATACCTCTTGCGTGCCTCAGATAGATAAGATTCGGCAGAATGTGACACCGGTGTTGCAGCAACAATGCGAGCCAAACTTGCCTCGCTCATCATAGCAGTAGAATTTTGAGGTTTAGATGATTAATAACAGTGAGGTCCAACTGGGAGATTTCATCTCCCTGCGGGCTTTAAACAGAGTTAACCGACTCTGGAAGAGTCGTTGCTAATCTTTGCTTCTCAATCTCGTAAAGTATCGCGATGATGATTTTATACAGTTATGTAGGCTTCGGACATGGTAAAGTTTCTAATAAGGGATGATTAATATTACTGGTGATGTAAGTGTAGTTGTGGTAATTGTTACAGAGCTGCTGGACAGTCTGAGGCCAGTCTCGCCAAAGCCGGGTCACATGGAAAGAGTGAAGACACCCGTCGGCACTGCAAAGGCATCTGCGGTCGCGGATGATCAACCATTCAGAGAACGATTCCTAAAGATTAATGTGCGCCACATCACTGATGGTCAAGTATGTAGTCTGTCGCAATTCTTTGAATGTGAGCTTCCTCTTGAATGTTGGCCTCTTTAAAACAACTGTTTCATATTTGATGATAGGGTGTAGTTTCTGGCGTGCTCTTGGTAACACCCAATGCAGTAATGTTCGATCCGAATGTCTCCGATCCCCTGGTGATCGAGCACGGAGCAGAATCTTACGGTCTAATCGCACCGATGGAATTTGTGGTGAACGCGGCGATCTACTACGACATCGCTCATATGCGCGTCTCCCACACGGAATCCGGCAATGTCGACAAGAAGCCGGAGATCTATTACATGAAGAAACCCTCGCAGAGCGAGGAGACGAAATGCGAGTCACCCGGAAAGGAGGAACACTTTCCGGAGTTGACAGCAGATGACAGTGAGAGTGTCTGCAGCTGTCCCGAGAGGGAAGGCGACGCCTTCCCGAAAGCTTTCGAAAGAGATCTCATCACGCCCACCGACTTAAAGAATGTATGTTTACATCACTGCCTTCTACATACAGTAAATACGTTTCTACGTCTCCTCGGATTGCAACTAATCAACTTTTACTTAATAGGAGGTGGAAGCGTCAGCAACCAAAGAGAGGGACGAGCACGAGAAGGAGACCACTGAAAAAGATAGCCTTAGCGGTGGACAGTCTAGCAGGACCTTGGAGGAGCGAAGGCGTTCTCTGTTAGACCACCATTGGGCAGTTCCTAGCAAGGATCGATGTACGTTCTCAGTGGACGACGAACAACAAGATTCTTTACACTCTGATAAAGTAAGTAGCCCTAATAACTCAATTGTTGTCACCCGAGGAACAATTACTTCGGTAGTATTAATGGGAGTGCATCTTTACAGGCCGACCCCGCCAAAGCAAATGCAATTGCCGAGGATGAAGAAGGATCTCTAGTCAAATTGTCATGCCACGACTCTGGTATCGACATTCGTGATCCCAATCCCCCTCTTCCAGTAGTTCAGCCTATCCCAGCTAAAAAAAAATACTCAGACGCAGATATTGTCTTGTCCTCAGATTGGGTTCCTCCCATTACCATTGCCCCGACCAACATTTCTGGTAACACGCTCGAAACCGAGCCTACTTTAAACGGCAGAAAAAAAGCCAGTTCGGTATCATTTAGTTTAGAAAGCAATGCGGAAGAACCCGAAAAAGATGAGGAGCATAAAGAAGATGACAAACAAGAAACTCGTAGGAATAAGGTATTGGCTTCTCATTGAACACCCGATTCGTCAATATTTATCAACTTTTATTAACATCTCAACACCGATTGCAGATGTTTAAAAGATTATCATATCCATTATCCTGGATGGAAGGATTGACCGGTGAGAAGGATGATGACAAGTCCGGCTCTGATAAAGTTGCTAGTTTGCCGAATAGCGCAGATTCCCATCACTCGTCAGTCTTCAGCAAAGTCTTCTCAAGGTGATAATCTATCCCATTTCTATCTTCAAAGAATATCTATTTTGTCTCTCAGTTCTTTCATATTTTTTATAATACTAACATTATCTGCTCATTTGACTACTCTTTCCGTTTGCCCGGCTTAGAAAAAATTAAGCATTCGTACAGGACAGCTGGGACTTTTTTTATGGCGTATAATTCGTTTCTAATTCCGTGTGATTGCTTTTCTGCTGCGTTTTTCTAGATCTTTAGTACATACTTGAGGGTATTCATAATTAAATTACTCTCAAGTGCCATTTGTGAAAATGCGATGAATTTCATTATGAATGCCTCCATATTGTCTGACATAGATCTCTTACTAGTTACTATTGCATAGAAAGAGTGGCTTATTGCGTTTTGGGAAAAGCACTGGCGTTCTCTTGGAGGGAATATTCGGACGGCAAAACCAGCTTCTATCCACATTGTTTTTCCTACCATCGTAGTCGACTATGCTTCCTGGATTTTTTGTAAAGTGTGACTGGTACAACACCTTCGCGCGTATCTGAATGTTGACAGCGATGGTACTCCTGTGTCTAACTAAAGCTTATATAACTTTTCTCATGTAACTAACAAAAAATATGTAATGGTGGTGGAAAAAGCTCGCCGATCAACCTGGTGAGTGACTTTAGCTCGGGCCTGTTTGCTAAAACTCCCAGCGAAGAGAGCGGTGGGGGCGGTAGGGCCGGAGGAACACCTCCACTTACCGCCTCCTCTCTCTCCCAGGACTCCAGCTATCCCCAGTTTTCACCTGGTCCAGGAGGCCTTATGGGGTGAGTTGGGTCCGACCATCAGCCAACATTGTTGTATCCACTTCCGCTCAGACATACCACACACACACTCCACCCCACTTTTTATCTCTCAAATCCAACATTCTCAATTAATTGGATATGGTTTTTCAACAGTTTCTTCGAACCTTTTTAGACCTATTCTATGGGGTACGTGTGGCGGGTTCCTGCATCATTTTCCTCCTTCTGTTCCTCCACTCTATCTGTTTTATTCACTCTACTATTGAATCTTGTCGTTTAATAGTAGGATTGCGTTTTCACGCAGTAGGAATGTGTACATAGATTTCGATGTATATCTATAATGAAAGAAATTGTTTACATTACCTAAGGTATTATTTATGAATTCATCATAAAATCTAATGCTAGTTCGGTACTCATAAACTCTGTGGATTACCTTGTATTTCCGCTTCTTACCCTGACACACTTTCATTGGTTTGCTCTTCATTCATATCATTTTAAGCCTTTCTGGGGGTGAGACGCCATCCCAGACAGGTGCTGCTTTCAGGTAAATTTGACAACTTTACAGAACCCTTCAAGATACAGACATCGCTGATACTGCTCTCGAATGATATGCTTACAAACAACACCACACCATCAACTGATTACACTGTTTAGCATTCTCCAGCAGCCGCTTGATTTATTTGGCCGTACTGTACTGGAATACAGTATCCACCATTGAATGTCACTTCCCACTGTCAATGTTACTGAGTGTGTCCCTGCTTCGAAATTACGTGGAACTAGAATTGAAACCCACGACAATGTGACGGTAGTAACATCCGATGTTCCTCGCAGTACTCGTAATTTCGAAATAGGTGGTTGAACGGTAGTAGAGAACGGTAGAAACTAATGTCCTTTCGATTTTGTTACATGTCCTCGCAGACGCTCATCGGTGGGTACGTTTATAAGGCAGCAACCACTCACTTCCTCTGGCAGTAGCAGTGTCGACAGCAGTAGGGGCAGTAAAACCTCTGGTGCGGCACCCCGTCTTGATTACCGTAGCATGGTCTCAGTGGCAGACATGCCAGAACTGTTTGTCAGCTTCGACAGTAAGTGTTTACGCTCCCGCTGGTGGTTTATTCTTTCCCACCGAATGTTCTAATAAAACTTAGGCCGGTATCCGTGGACCACCACCTATCGAACTACGGTATATGGTAATAACAATGGCAAACGGGATATTTCATATTACGCACTGCACTCGCTCGTATGTCTAGTCAGCTTTTTAAATGCCATTACTTTGCTAATGCATTATCATTCCTATTCTAATTATCGAGCGCCTTTGGCTTTCACTGTCACCTTTTCAACTTTCTTATGTCTCTCGATTCTGTGGAGGATGCACTCAAGTGTGCATCACTCATAAACTAAATAATTTTCAGGTCACTAGTCGGACCGATAACCAAATGCGCTTACATTCTTACTACACGCCCAAGTAGCTGACAGATTTTCATCTAAATATCGATATTTTACTCGTTTGTCATTACTACTTTTATATATTAACATACTAGATATATCCTATATATCTATATCTATATAATATATATGGCTCATCATTCATGCGCATTGCTCCGAATCAGTGTACGCGTGGTCGGTCTTCAGGAGTCAGGGAGAATTTCTTTACTGTACATTCAATCACACGATTCGGAGAAAATGCTTCTGACTTAACAAAAACCTAAGCCTGACGCTGCAGAAATCAACATTGAACCATCGTACACTAATTAAAGAAGCAGAGTTATGGTGCAGGTTCCATTTGTCGTACAGTTTCGTCATTATATTCATGTCCTTTGATAAATTAAACATTATTACGTCTCCAGGATATTGAAACCCTTTGCGTCACGTTCTCGACACAGCCACCCAGGCAGATTCGAAATTAATGTTTTAATTCAATTGGCAGTCAGAATTAGCCGTTTACATAAGTAATCATCGTAACACAACGGGTTTCATTACTATCTCTATTAGAATTCATACTAATGTAGTAATGTCATGTTTTGTTGTCCCTCTAGTCCAAGCACCTAATTTTCCCGAACTCGAAGGCCTCGGTAGGTTCATACTGTATTAGCTCGCTTCTTCCCCTATGTCACAGTCTTCCTTTTATCGGTTTGCCATTGATTTCAATTCCACTCGCTTTTGTGTTTCTCTACTGTACCATGCATTCAGACTGACTTTCCTAATCCACCCCCCGTCCTTTGTATCCATCAATTCTGGTACTGAGCTGTATCTTGAGTTTGCCATTGCACTTGCACACACTCTGCATTACTATCGTATTACTATCCCTGTTGTAATCGTGCTAATATTGGTATCGTCACTCTGATTAATATGACTATTCTCTCGATATCGATACACATGGTCTATCTTCTATTCTTAATACACTCCCGTTACTTCTCTCTACTTATACTTTCGCGCATCCCTCAGTGTGTGATGAAATTTCCAATACTTCCCTATCACTGTCTACTATCTATGGTGACCTATGGATATTTGTGTGTCGTGATGCTGCGATATTCGTGCTCTGCTTCTACCGCACAGACTTCTCCGGGAAGTTCTCGCTTGGGCGATCTCCTTTGCCGTTCTTCCGGTTCTCGAAGTGCGACCGGAAGAAGCCGCGTGTGCCGCTGGCATTCTGTACAGACATTGAGATGAGACTGTGGACTATGCGCTGCCAGTCACAGATTTGACGGTGTTCTTTGGTGTTACGTAGAGTTGATACCCCGACCAGCCCGTTCCTGCGAAGACCCACCGCTCTACCTGAGACTACGAACAGGAAGGCCCAAGGACAAGAAGATACCACGCTCCACCCCAATTATGAGCTACGGAAAGAAAAAGCTGCGCCCCGAATATTGGTTCAGTGTGCCCCGCAATAGGTGAGTTCATATTTCCCACATTTCTCTCCCAACCGTCAACGATGCAC